>CM022704.1:53513021-54165521 GCA_012295165.1 Asparagus setaceus | reverse complement strand
CAAGCTATCAAAGATATGAATGAGCTCAAATTGCCTAATAATGATGACGATACAAAAAAATTGAGATAATAAAAGGGACCGAAATAGCAAAAAATGGAAAGTTCTCAAATTATCCGAGAATGAAAGGGAAACTTGGCTTCACACCTATTGGCACGATTGAGTTTCAAGCACAACACTGCTGCCGCTGCCGTTGCCGCTACCACTTGATTTAGAGTTAAGCCTCTTTCCTCTCTCGCACATCAAAGTAGAATTAGAGAATAGGAAAATAGACCACATGGCTAATTAAAAAATATAAAAAATTTATTAGATGTTCATGACGACATGTGGTCCAAGGAAATATCTATTTTTGAGTCAGTTCATTTAATAAAAATATGATTAATGTAATTTGTTTGACGAGTTAAAGAAGCAATAAGTCTCTTAATGACCCTCTATACCCAAACAAATTATCATAAAAGGCTGAAATTCTTATGAAAGAAAGACAAAAATGCCCTAAAAAGAAAGAAAAATGAGTCATATTGCTGTGAAAGAAAAGATACAAGCTATCAAAGATATGAATGAGCTCAAATTGCCTATTGATGATAATGATACAAAATTTTTGAGATAATAAAAGGGACCTATTTAGCAAAAAAAAAAAGATCTCAAATTATCCGAGAATGAAAGAAACAATCTATTCAAGATATAAAATGTCTCAAATGGCGTAACAATGGTACTCCAAATTAGAGAAGCCCTAAGAAATAATAATCTACATGCTTGATTATTTACGGTGATTTATTCTATCGACCCAAATTAGAATAATTATCTTCAACTTTGTCTATGCATCCTTCTTAATTACAGGTGTTCAATGATTGTACCACCTAAAATGCACACTTTTTCATCATTAAAACACTAAAATAACTTAAACATGATTCATTTTAACTTTTATATGTATGTATGTATCGGTTAAAATATAAATTATGAATGCAAAATATAAATTGATATTCATTAACATATTATTTACATGAAATTTTTAATGCTTTAAGTTAAATCTTTATTTTTCGGTCGAGTCACTCATCATTTTTCTATCCACCAAAAGACTCAAAGATTCTATAAAAAGATAAAACAATCTTTGCGATATAATATTTCAAAATATCTCCCCTTACTTTCTCTCTCTCTCTCTCTCTCTCTCTCTCTCTCTCTCTCTCTCTCTCTCTCTCTCTCTCTCTCTCTCTCTCTCTCTCTCTCTCTCTCTCTCTCTCTCTCTCTCTCTCTCTCTCTCTCTCTCTCTCTCTCTCTCTCTCTCTCTCTCTCTCTCTCTCTCTCTCTCTCTCTCTCTCTCTCTCTCTCTCTCTCTCTCTCTCTCTCTCTCTCTCTCTCTCTCTCTCTCTCTCTCTCTCTCTCTCTCTCTCTCTCTCTCTCTCTCTCTCTCTCTCTCTCTCTCTCTCTCTCTCTCTCTCTCTCTCTCTCTCTCTCTCTCTCTCTCTCTCTCTCTCTCTCTCTCTCTCTCTCTCTCTCTCTCTCTCTCTCTCTCTCTCTCTCTCTCTCTCTCTCTCTCTCTCTCTCTCTCTCTCTCTCTCTCTCTCTCTCTCTCTCTCTCTCTCTCTCTCTCTCTCTCTCTCTCTCTCTCTCTCTCTCTCTCTCTCTCTCTCTCTCTCTCTCTCTCTCTCTCTCTCTCTCTCTCTCTCTCTCTCTCTCTCTCTCTCTCTCTCTCTCTCTCTCTCTCTCTCTCTCTCTCTCTCTCTCTCTCTCTCTCTCTCTCTCTCTCTCTCTCTCTCTCTCTCTCTCTCTCTCTCTCTCTCTCTCTCTCTCTCTCTCTCTCTCTCTCTCTCTCTCTCTCTCTCTCTCTCTCTCTCTCTCTCTCTCTCTCTCTCTCTCTCTCTCTCTCTCTCTCTCTCTCTCTCTCTCTCTCTCTCTCTCTCTCTCTCTCTCTCTCTCTCTCTCTCTCTCTCTCTCTCTCTCTCTCTCTCTCTCTCTCTCTCTCTCTCTCTCTCTCTCTCTCTCTCTCTCTCTCTCTCTCTCTCTCTCTCTCTCTCTCTCTCTCTCTCTCTCTCTCTCTCTCTCTCTCTCTCTCTCTCTCTCTCTCTCTCTCTCTCTCTCTCTCTCTCTCTCTCTCTCTCTCTCTCTCTCTCTCTCTCTCTCTCTCTCTCTCTCTCTCTCTCTCTCTCTCTCTCTCTCTCTCTCTCTCTCTCTCTCTCTCTCTCTCTCTCTCTCTCTCTCTCTCTCTCTCTCTCTCTCTCTCTCTCTCTCTCTCTCTCTCTCTCTCTCTCTCTCTCTCTCTCTCTCTCTCTCTCTCTCTCTCTCTCTCTCTCTCTCTCTCTCTCTCTCTCTCTCTCTCTCTCTCTCTCTCTCTCTTATCTATCTCCGTTCTCTGCAGAATACCGCCCTTCCCCCCTAGCCGCCCATAAACCTAATCATAGCTTTAATTACATTACCAAAGCCTAGAATCCTAATTCAACGAACTTTAACCAAATATCACCTTAATCCTAACTCTAATTAACTAATTTAACTTTTATAACTCTAATCCTAATCCTAAAACTCTAGTTAAACTAATCTACCCAAAATAATCCAATGCTAACCCTAATTGCACTTTACATTAAGTCTAGAATCCTAAATAAACTAACTTTAACCTTAATATCATCTAAAACCAACCTGAACTTTAAGAACCCTTATCTTAAAGCCCTAGTAACTCTAGGTAAATTAATTTAACCACAACAATCATAATCCTAACCCAAAATACATTACCTAAGTAGAGAATCCTAATTAAACTAACTTTAACCTAATTTACCCTTAATCCAATTGAACTAATTTTACTTAATAATCATATCCAACCCTACTAACCGTTAGTAAAGTACTCAAATCAAAATAAGCCTAATCGTAGTAATAGTATATTAGCCTAGGTCTAGAACCCTAATTAAACTAACTTTACTCCTAATATCACCTTAATCCCAACTCTAAGTAAACTAGTTCAAACTTAATAACCCTAAACCTAACCCTAATTATATTACCTTAGGTTTAGGACTCTAATTAAACTAAGTTTAACCTCTACTTGAAATCTACTTCTAACCCTAATTAACTAATTTTTCACAATGATTGTTTCGATAAATCCATATGCTCTTATTATTACATTTAATTTAGTTTGATATATAACAATATTTTGTGTTATATATCATGTTTAGGGAATTAAAACCGTTACCCTAGTCTCCGTCTAAGCATACGACTCTATTTGGTGATTTACGGTGATTTATTCTATCGACCCAAATTAGAATAATTATCTTCAACTTTGTCTATGCATCCTTCTTAATTACAGTGTTCAATGATTGTACCACCTAAAATGCACACTTTTTTCATCATTAAAACACTAAAATAACTTAAACATGATTCATTTTAACTTTTATATGTATGTATGTATCGGTTAAAATATAAATTATGAATGCAAAATATAAATTGATATTCATTAACATATTATTTACATCAAATTTTTTAATGCTTTAAGTTAAATCTTTATTTTTCGGTCGAGTCACTCATCATTTTTCTATCCACCAAAAGACTCAAAGATTCTATAAAAAGATAAAACAATGTTGCAATATAATATTTTAAAATATCTCCCCTTACTTTCTCTCTCTCCCCTCTCTCTTTCTTATCTATCTCCGTTCTCTCAGCCCTTCCCTCAGCCACCAGATTCTCTTGCCACTCCTACCTAAACTGCTCTCGCCTGTCTCCCCCACCTCTAGTCTCAAAGATATGAATGAGCTCAAATTGCCTTATAATGATGACGATACAAAAAATTGAGATAATAAAAGGGACCGAAATAGCAAAAAGAATGAAAAGTTCTCGAATTATCCGAGAATGAAAGGGGAACTTGGCTTCACACCTATTGGCACGATTGAGTTTCAAGCACAACACTGCTGCCGCTGCCGTTGCTGCTACCACTTGATTTAGAGTTAAGCCTCTTTCCTCTCTCGCACATCAAAGTAGAATTAGAGAATAGGAAAATAGATCACATGGCTAATTAAAAAATATAAAAAATTTATTAGATGTTCATGACGACATGTGGTCGAAGGAAATATCTATTTTTGAGTCAGTTCATTTAATAAAAATATGATTAATGTAATTTGTTTGACGAGTTAAAGAAGCAATAAGTCTCTTAATGACCCTCTATACCCAAACAAATTATCATAAAAGGCTGAAATTCTTATGAAAGAAAGACAAAAAATGCCCTAAAAAGAAAGAAAAATGAGTCATATTGCCTGCGAAAGAATAGAAACAATCTGTCAAAGATATAAATGAGCTCAAATTGCCTATTGATGATAATGATACAAAATTTTGAGATAATAAAAGGGACCTATTTAGCAAAAAAAAGATCTCAAATTATCCAGAAATTAAAGAAACAATCTATTCAAGATATAAAATGTCTCAAATGGCCAACAATGGTACTCCAAATTAGAGAAGCCCTAAGAAATAATAATCTACATGCTTGATTATTTACGGTGATTTATTCTATCGACCAAATTAGAATAATTATCTTCAACTTTGTCTATGCATCCTTCTTAATTACAGTGTTCAATGATTGTACCACCTAAAATGCACACTTTTTTCATCATTAAAACACTAAAATAACTTAAACATGATTCATTTTAACTTTTATATGTATGTATGTATCGGTTAAAATATAAATTATGAATGCAAAATATAAATTGATATTCATTAACATATTATTTACATCAAATTTTTTAATGCTTTAAGTTAAATCTTTATTTTTCGGTCGAGTCACTCATCATTTTTCTATCCACCAAAAGACTCAAAGATTCTATAAAAAGATAAAACAATCTTTGCGATATAATATTTTAAAAATATCTCCCCCTTACTTTCTCTCTCTCCCCCTCTCTCTTTCTTATCTATCTCCCGTTCTCTGCTTGATCGCCCTTCCCCTGCTTGGCCTTTAGCACCATGCCCCTTCGGCCTTGGTCAGCTTCATGCGTCCCCCATGTAAGCCCTAGTCTCAAAGATATGAATTTATGTGTTTTTGTGTGTGTGTGCAATTTTATGGTTTCTTGTTTGCTTTTGTATGAATTTCCCAATTAAAAAATTCTAATTGAGCTTAACCCTAATCCAAACCCTAACTTAAAAAACCCTAATAAGCGTAATCAAAGTAATTCTAGCAAAATAATTCTCATCCTAACCCTAATAACATTACCTTAAGTCTAGAACCCTAGTTAAACTAATGTTAACCTTTATCTAACCTTAATCCCATCTCTAATAAAACTAATTTAACTTTACTAACCCTATTCCTAACTTGAACAAATCTAAACAATATAATCCTAATCATAGCCTTAATTACATTACCAAAGCCTAGAATCCTAATTCAATGAACTTTAACCAAATATCACCTTAATCCTAACTCTAATTAACTAATTTAACTTTTATAACTCTAATCCTAATCCTAAAACTCTAGTTAAACTAATCTACCCAAAATAATCGAATGCTAACCCTAATTGCACTTTACATTAAGTCTAGAATCCTAAATAAACTAACTTTAACCTTAATATCATCTAAAACCAACCTGAACTTTAAGAACCCTTATCTTAAAGCCCTAGTAACTCTAGGTAAATTAATTTAACCACAACAATCATAATCCTAACCCAAAATACATTACCCTAAGTAGAGAATCCTAATTAAACTAACTTTAACCTAATTTACCCTAATCCAATTGAACTAATTTTACTTTAATAATCATATCCAACCCTACTAACCGTTAGTAAAGTACTCAAATCAAAACAAGCCTAATCGTAGTAATAGTATATTACCCTAGGTCTAGAACCCTAATTAAACTAACTTTACTCCTAATATCACCTTAATCCCAACTCTAAGTAAACTAGTTCAAACTTAATAACCCTAAGCCTAACCCTAATTATATTACCTTAGGTTTAGGACTCTAATTAAACTAAGTTTAACCTCTACTTGAAATCTACTTCTAACCCTAATTAAACTAAATTTTCACAATGATTGTTTCTATAAATCCATATGCTCTTATTATTACATTTAATTTAGTTTGATATATAACAATATTTTGTGTTATATATCATGTTTAGGAATTAAAACCGTTACCCTAGTCTCCGTCTAAGCATACGACTCTATTTGGTGATTTACGGTGAGTTATTCTATCGACCCAAATTAGATTAATTATCTTCAACTTTGTCTATGCATCCTTCTTAATTACAGTGTTCAATGATTGTACCACCTAAAATGCACACTTTTTTCATCATTAAAACACTAAAATAACTTAAACATGATTCATTTTAACTTTTATATGTATGTATGTATCGGTTAAAATATAAATTATGAATGCAAAATATAAATTGATATTCATTAACATATTATTTACATCAAATTTTTTAATGCTTTAAGTTAAATCTTTATTTTTCGGTCGAGTCACTCATCATTTTTCTATCCACCAAAAGACTCAAAGATTCTATAAAAAGATAAAACAATCTTTGCAATATAGTATTTCAAAAATATCTCCCCTTACTTTCTCTCTCTCCTCCCTCTCTCTTAATTCTCATCCTAACCCTAATAACATTACCTTAAGTCTAGAACCCTAGTTAAACTAATGTTAACCTTTATCTAACCTTAATCCCATCTCTAATAAAACTAATTTAACTTTACTAACCCTATTCCTAACTCGATAACCTTAATTGAACAAATCTAAACAATATAATCCTAATCATAGCCTTAATTACATTACCAAAGCCTAGAATACTAATTCAACGAACTTTAACCAAATATCACCTTAATCCTAACTCTAATTAACTAATTTAACTTTTATAACTCTAATCCTAATCCTAAAACTCTAGTTAAACTAATCTACCCAAAATAATCCAAATGCTAACCCTAATTGCACTTTACATTAAGTCTAGAATCCTAAATAAACTAACTTTAACCTTAATATCATCTAAAACCAACCTGAACTTTAAGAACCCTTATCTTAAAGCCCTAGTAACTCTAGGTAAATTAATTTAACCACAACAATCATAATCCTAACCCAAAATACATTACCCTAAGTAGAGAATCCTAATTAAACTAACTTTAACCTAATTTACCCTTAATCCAATTGAACTAATTTTACTTTAATAATCATATCCAACCCTACTAACCGTTAGTAAAGTACTCCAATCAAAATAAGCCTAATCGTAGTAATAGTATATTACCCTAGGTCTAGAACCCTAATTAAACTAACTTTACTCCTAATATCACCTTAATCCCAACTCTAAGTAAACTAGTTCAAACTTAATAACCCTAAGCCTAACCCTAATTATATTACCTTAGGTTTAGGACTCTAATTAAACTAAGTTTAACCTCTACTTGAAATCTACTTCTAACCCTAATTAACTAATTTTTCACAATGATTGTTTCGATAAATCCATATGCTCTTATTATTACATTTAATTTAGTTTGATAGATAACAATATTTTGTGTTTTATATCATGTTTAGGGAATTAAAACCGTTACCCTAGTCTCCGTCTAAGCATACACGACTCTATTTGGTGATTTACGGTGATTTATTCTATCGACCCAAATTAGAATAATTATCTTCAACTTTGTCTATGCATCCTTCTTAATTACGGTGTTCAATGATTGTACCACCTAAAATGCACACTTTTTCATCATTAAAACACTAAAATAACTTAAACATGATTCATTTTAACTTTTATATGTATGTATGTATCGGTTAAAATATAAATTATGAATGCAAAATATAAATTGATATTAATTAGCATATTATTTACATGAAATTTTTAATGCTTTAAGTTAAATCTTTATTTTTCCAGTCGAGTCACTCATCATTTTTCTATCCACCAAAAGACTCAAAGATTCTATCAAAAAAAAGATAAAACAATGTTGCAATATAATATTTTAAAAATATCTCCCCCTTACTTTCTCTCTCTCTCTCTCTCTCTCTCTCTCTCTCTCTCTCTCTCTCTCTCTCTCTCTCTCTCTCTCTCTCTCTCTCTCTCTCTCTCTCTCTCTCTCTCTCTCTCTCTCTCTCTCTCTCTCTCTCTCTCTCTCTCTCTCTCTCTCTCTCTCTCTCTCTCTCTCTCTCTCTCTCTCTCTCTCTCTCTCTCTCTCTCTCTCTCTCTCTCTCTCTCTCTCTCTCTCTCTCTCTCTCTCTCTCTCTCTCTCTCTCTCTCTCTCTCTCTCTCTCTCTCTCTCTCTCTCTCTCTCTCTCTCTCTCTCTCTCTCTCTCTCTCTCTCTCTCTCTCTCTCTCTCTTTCTTATCTATCTCCCGTTCTCTGCAGAAGACCGCCCTTCCCCTGCTTCATGAGACTTCTCTTACCTCGGTAGCTAATAAACTACGCGTCCCCATGTCCTAGTCTCAAAGTTATGAATTTATGTGTTTTTGTGTGTGTGCAATTTTATGGTTTCTTGTTTGCTTTTGTATGAATTTCCCAATTAAAAAATCCTAATTGAGCTTAACCTAATCCAAACCCTAACTAAACTAACTTTAACCTTAATATCATCTAAAACCAGAACTTTAAGAACCCTTATCTTAAAGCCCTAGTAACTCTAGGTAAATTAATTTAACCACAACAATCATAATCCTAACCCAAAATACATTACCCTAAGTAGAGAATCCTAATTAAACTAACTTTAACCTAATTTACCCTTAATCCAATTGAACTAATTTTACTTTAATAATCATATCCAACCCTACTAACCGTTACTAAAGTACTCAAATCAAAATAAGCCTAATCGTAGTAATAGTATATTACCCTAGGTCTAGAACCCTAACTAAACTAACTTTACTCCTAATTTCACCTTAATCCTAACTCTAAGTAAACTAGTTCAAACTTAATAACCCTAAGCCTAACCCTAATTATATTACCTTAGGTTTAGGACTCTAATTCAACTAAGTTTAACCTCTACTTGAAATATACTTCTAACCCTAATTAAACTAAATTTTCACAATGATTGTTTCGATAAATCCATATGCTCTTATTATTACATTTAATTTAGTTTGATATATAACAATATTTTGTGTTATATATCATGTTTAGGGAATTAAAACCGTTACCCTAGTCTCCGTCTAAGCATACACGACTCTATTTGGTGATTTACGGTGAGTTATTCTATCGACCCAAATTAGATTAATTATCTTCAACTTTGTCTATGCATCCTTCTTAATTACGGTGTTCAATGATTGTACCACCTAAAATGCACACTTTTTCATCATTAAAACACTAAAATAACTTAAACATGATTCATTTTAACTTTTATATGTATGTATGTATCGGTTAAAATATAAATTATGAATGCAAAATATAAATTGATATTCATTAACATATTATTTACATCAAATTTTTTTAATGCTTTAAGTTAAATCTTTATTTTTCCAAATGAGTCACTCATCATTTTTCTATCCACCAAAAGACTCAAAGATTCTATCCCCAAAAAAGAAAAGATAAAACAATCTTTGCAATATAATATTTCAAAAATATCTCCCCTTACTTTCTCTCTCTCCTCCCTCTCTCTTAATTCTCATCCTAACCCTAATAACATTACCTTAAGTCTAGAACCCTAGTTAAACTAATGTTAACCTTTATCTAACCTTAATCCCATCTCTAATAAAACTAATTTAACTTTACTAACCCTATTCCTCACTCATAACCTTAATTGAACAAATCTAAACAATATAATCCTAATCATAGCCTTAATTACATTACCAAAGCCTAGAATTCTAATTCAACGAACTTTAACCAAATATCACCTTAATCCTAACTCTAATTAACTAATTTAACTTTTATAACTCTAATCCTAATCCTAAAACTCTAGTTAAACTAATCTACCCAAAATAATCCGAATGCTAACCCTAATTGCACTTTACATTAAGTCTAGAATCCTAAATAAACTAACTTTAACCTTAATATCATCTAAAACCAACCGAACTTTAAGAACCCTTATCTTAAAGCCCAAGTAACTCTAGGAAAATTAATTTAACCACAACAATCATAATCCTAACCCAAAATACATTACCCTAAGTAGAGAATCCTAATTAAACTAACTTTAACCTAATTTACCCTTAATCCAATTGAACTAATTTTACTTAATAATCATATCCAACCCTACTAACCGTTAGTAAAGCACTCAAATCAAAATAAGCCTAATCGTAGTAATAGTATATTACCCTAGGTCTAGAACCCTAATTAAACTAACTTTACTCCTAATATCACCTTAATCCCAACTCTAAGTAAACTAGTTCAAACTTAATAACCCTAAGCCTAACCCTAATTATATTACCTTAGGTTTAGGACTCTAATTAAACTAAGTTTAACCTCTACTTGAAATCTACTTCTAACCCTAATTAAACTAAATTTTCACAATGATTGTTTCTATAAATCCATATGCTCTTATTATTACATTTAATTTAGTTTGATATATAACAATATTTTGTGTTATATATCATGTTTAGGAATTAAAACCGTTACCCTAGTCTCCGTCTAAGCATACGACTCTATTTGGTGATTTACGGTGAGTTATTCTATCGACCCAAATTAGATTAATTATCTTCAACTTTGTCTATGCATCCTTCTTAATTATAGTGTTCAATGATTGTACCACCTAAAATGCACACTTTTTCATCATTAAAACACTAAAATAACTTAAACATGATTCATTTTAACTTTTATATGTATGTATGTATCGGTTAAAATATAAATTATGAATGCAAAATATAAATTGATATTCATTAACATATTATTTACATCAAATTTTTTTAATGCTTTAAGTTAAATCTTTATTTTTCTAGTCGAGTCACTCATCATTTTTCTATCCACCAAAAGACTCAAAGATTCTATCCCCAAAAAGATAAAACAATCTTTGCAATATAATATTTCAAAAATATCTCCCCTTACTTTCTCTCTCTACCCCCTCTCTCTTAATTCTCATCCTAACCTAATAACATTACCTTAAGTCTAGAACCCTAGTTAAACTAATGTTAACCTTTATCTAACCTTAATCCCATCTCTAATAAAACTAATTTAACTTTACTAACCCTATTCCTCACTCGATAACCTTAATTGAACAAATCTAAACAATATAATCCTAATCATAGCCTTAATTACATTACCAAAGCCTAGAATACTAATTCAACGAACTTTAACCAAATATCACCTTAATCCTAACTCTAATTAACTAATTTAACTTTTATAACTCTAATCCTAATCCTAAAACTCTAGTTAAACTAATCTACCCAAAATAATCCGAATGCTAACCCTAATTGCACTTTACATTAAGTCTAGAATCCTAAATAAACTAACTTTAACCTTAATATCATCTAAAACCAACCGAACTTTAAGAACCCTTATCTTAAAGCCCTAGTAACTCTAGGTAAATTAATTTAACCACAACAATCATAATCCTAACCCAAAATACATTACCCTAAGTAGAGAATCCTAATTAAACTAACTTTAGCCTAATTTACCCTTAATCCAATTGAACTAATTTTACTTTAATAATCATATCCAACCCTACTAACCGTTAGTAAAGCACTCAAATCAAAATAAGCCTAATCGTAGTAATAGTATATTACCCTAGGTCTAGAACCCTAATTTAACTTACTTTACTCCTAATATCACCTTAATCCCAACTCTAAGTAAACTAGTTCAAACTTAATAACCTAAGCCTAACCCTAATTATATTACCTTAGGTTTAGGACTCTAATTAAACTAAGTTTAACCTCTACTTGAAATCTACTTCTAACCCTAATTAAACTAATTTTTCACAATGATTGTTTCGATAAATCCATATGCTCTTATTATTACATTTAATTTAGTTTGATATATAACAATATTTTGTGTTATATATCATGTTTAGGGGAATTAAAACCGTTACCCCTAGTCTCCCGTCTAAGCATACACGACTCTATTTGGTGATTTCTGGTGATTTATTCTATCGACCCAAATTAGAATAATTATCTTCAACTTTGTCTATGCATCCTTCTTAATTACAGTGTTCAATGATTGTACCACCTAAAATGCACACTTTTTTCATCATTAAAACACTAAAATAACTTAAACATGATTCATTTTAACTTTTATATGTATGTATGTATCGGTTAAAATATAAATTATGAATGCAAAATATAAATTGATATTCATTAACATATTATTTACATTGAAATTATTTTAATGCTTTAAGTTAAATCTTTATTTTTCTAGTCGAGTCACTCATCATTTTTCTATCCACCAAAAGACTCAAAGATTCTATAAAAAAAAAAGATAAAACAATGCTGCAGTATAATATTTCAAAAATATCTCCCCCTTACTTTCTCTCTCTACCCCCTCTCTCTCATTCTTATCTATCTCCCGTTCTCTGCAGAAGACGCCCTCCCCCGTTAGCAGCTTGCTTGAGACTTACTACTACTTGGCCCAAATGCGCTCACTGCGTCCCTAGTGTAGCCCTAGTCTCAAAGGTATGAATTTATGTGTTTTTATGTGTGTGCAATTTTATGGTTTCTTGTTTGCTTTTGTATGAATTTCCCAATTAAAAAATCCTAATTGAGCTAAGCCCTAATCCAAACCCTAACTTAAAAAACCCTAATAACTATAATCAAAGTAATTCTAAGCAAAATAATTCTCATCCTAACCCTAATAACATTACCTTAAGTCTAGAACCCTAGTTAAACTAATGTTAACCTTTATCTAACCTTAATCCCATCTCTAATAAAACTAATTTAACTTTACTAACCCTATTCCTAATTCTAATAACCTTAATTGAACAAATCTAAACAATATAATCCTAATCATAGCCTTAATTACATTACCAAAGCCTAGAATCCTAATTCAACGAACTTTAACCAAATATCACCTTAATCCTAACTCTAATTAACTAATTTAACTTTTATAACTCTAATCCTAATCCTAAAACTCTAGTTAAACTAATCTACCCAAAATAATCCAATGCTAACCCTAATTGCACTTTACATTAAGTCTAGAATCCTAAATAAACTAACTTTATAACCTTAATATCATCTAAAACTAACTGAACTTTAAGAACTCTTATCTTAACCCTAGTAACTCTAGGTAAATTAATTTACCCACAACAATCATAATCCTAACCCTAAATACATTACCCTAAGTAGAGAATCCTAATTAAACTAACTTTAACCTAATTTACCCTTAATCTAAATGAACTAATTTTACTTTAATAATCATATCCAACCCTACTAACCGTTAGTAAAGTACTCAAATCAAAATAAGCCTAATCATAGTAATAGTATATTACCCTAGGTCTAGAACCCTAATTAAACTAACTTTACTCCTAATATCACCTTAATCCCAACTCTAAGTAAACTAGTTCAAACTTAATAACCCTAAGCCTAACCCTAATTATATTACCTTAGGTTTAGGACTCAAATTAAACTAAGTTTAACCTCTACTTGAAATCTACTTCTAACCCTAATTAAACTAATTTTTCACAATGATTGTTTTGATAAATCCATATGCTCTTATTATTACATTTAATTTAGTTTGATATATACTTGATATTTTGTGTTATATATCATGTTTATGGGAATTAAAACCGTTACCCTAGTCTCCGTCTAAGCATACGACTCTATTTGGTGATTTCGGTGAGTTATTCTATCAACCCATATTAGAATAATTATCTTCAACTTTTCTATGCATCCTTCTTAATTATAGTGTTCAATGATTGTACCACCTAAAATGCACACTTTTTCATCATTAAAACACTAAAATAACTTAAACATGATTCATTTTAACTTTTATATGTATGTATGTATCGGTTAAAATATAAATTATGAATGCAAAATATAAATTGATATTCATTAACATATTATTTACATGAAATTTTTTAATGCTTTCAGTTAAATCTTTATTTTTCCAGTCGAGTCACTCATCATTTTTCTATCCACCAAAAGACTCAAAGATTCTATCCAAAAAAAAAAGATAAAACAATGCTGCAATATAATATTTCAAAAATATCTCCCCCCTTACTTTCTCTCTCTCCCCTCTCTCTCTCTCTCTTTCTTATCTATCTCCCGTTCTCTGCGGAACGCTTCCCCTGCTTTGCCCTTTCGTGAGACTTCATCGCCACCTTGGCGGCCAAATCGCCTTCGCGTCCCCTATGGCCCCTAGTCTCAAATGTATGAATTTATGTGTTTTTGTGTGTATGCAATTTTATGGTTTCTTATTTGCTTTTGTATGAATTTCCCAATTAAAAAAATCCTAATTGAGCTTAACCCTAATCCAAACCCTAACTTAAAAAACCCTAATAACTGTAATCAAAGTAATTCTAGCAAAATAATTCTCATCCTAACCCTAATAACGTTACCTTAAGTCTAGAACCCTAGTTAAACTAATGTTAACCTTTATCTAACCTTAATCCCATCTCTAATAAAACTAATTTAACTTTACTAACCCTATTCATAATTCTAATAACCTTAATTGAACAAATCTAAACAATATAATCCTAATCATAGCCTTAATTACATTACCAAAGCCTAGAATCCTAATTCAACGAACTTTAACCAAATATCAACTTAATCCTAACTCTAATTAACTAATTTAACTTTTATAACTCTAATCCTAATCCTAAAACTCTAGTTAAACTAATCTACCCAAAATAATCGAATGCTAACCCTAATTGCACTTTACATTAAGTCTAGAATCCTAAATAAACTAACTTTAACCTTAATATCATCTAAAACTAATTGAACTTTAAGAACTCTTATCTTAACCCTAGTAACTCTAGGTAAATTAATTTAACCACAACAATCATAATCCTAACCCTAAATACATTACCCTAAGTAGAGAATCCTAATTAAACTAATTTAACCTAATTTACCCTTAATCCAATTGAACTAATTTTACTTAATAATCATATCCAACCCTACTAACCGTTAGTAAAGTACTCAAATCAAAATAAGTCTAGTCATAGTAATAGTATATTACCCTAGGTCTAGAACCCTAATTAAACTAACTTTACTCCTAATATCACCTTAATCCCAACTCTAAGTAAACTAGTTCAAACTTAATAACCTAAGCCTAACCCTAATTATATTACCTTAGGTTTAGGACTCCAATTAAACTAAGTTTAACCTCTACTTGAAATCTACTTCTAACCCTAATTAACTAATTTTTCACAATGATTGTTTTGATAAATCCATATGCTCTTATTATTACATTTAATTTAGTTTGATATATGACAATATTTTGTGTTATATATCATGTTTATGGGAATTAAAACCATTACCCTAGTCTCCCGTCTAAGCATACACGACTCTATTTGGGTATGAAATTAATTTTTCCATCTAAAAAGAATCGTGCTTTATGTTAGGAGCATGATTTACATACAATAATTACTAGATCTGTCCGAGAAGGAGTTTCCTTCTCGATTAGGTTATGAATATAGTAGTGCGTCATCTATCTTTGTGTACTTTGTGCATTTTCATTTATTGAAAATTTTAGCAGCACGTACTTGTTATTCTTCCCATACAATAAGCGTATGTTGTTCTGTATTTCGATCTATTGCCGATATGCATAACATCCACACATTGTAAGGAGAATGAGTTGATGCTGTCGAAACTTCAAGAAATGAAAACACAAAGTATGCAAAGATAGATGTACACACTACTATATTCTTAATGAGATAGGTCCATTTCCTATTACAGCTGCTAAAGTATCTAATTCAATATAGGATTGCGTTTAAATTTAGAAAAATATGTGCTAACTTTCATCAAACTGTTATAATTTAACATTGCCCAGATGGCGCAAAAAAACTTTTAACATTATGTGCCCATTACTTTTGTGCAACAAATATTACTTGTAATATTTTTTACACAACATTTATAGCATTTACAATTGTAGTGTACCAAACGACCCCAAAGTGTGCATCTTAGTCCTCTATGCCTCTATGCCCAAGCTTATGGTTTGTCTTCAAACCTTAACAAAAATTCCCCTAAAACTCAAAGTTCTTCTAAAATTACTTGGTTTTCATGCAGCAACAAAGAGTAAACAAATCCCGACTTATGGCATCTTCAACCCCTTCCTCCCACCAAAAATCCCCAAAACACCCCCAACCCCAATCCAAACACCCACCATGTCCCAAATCATGGAGGCATCCAAAGCCCAGGGCCTCTCCCTCAATCTACAGATCTTTGGCCCATTCTTCAGAGTTCAAGCAGAGAGTGCGGATGGAACAGAGCTGGGAAGGGCAGAGGGCGTAATTAGGAGGTGGGTCAGGGGCAAAGTGTTGCACCTTGACTCTATGAGGATGAAGAGGGAGACATTGAGGATGGATCGGTCTATTTTCGGGCTCGGTTTGTTTGTTGGGGCTATTGCAGTTCGGCATGGGTTCGATTGTGGGTGTGACCGGGCTGAGTTGCTTGCTATCAATGACTCGCCTCTCTACCACTCTAAGGTATAATAATAAGGGACTATTTCAAGGCTAAATAGGACTTAAATTCCTCATAGTTTCACTCACTTCACACTTATATACATTCACTTGTTTTTGTTTTCGCAGTATTTGTTTATCCTAAATTGTTTAAGATTGACATGTTAATACCTTCTAATTCGAAATAGAATCGGGATAGGTTTTACAATAAATTTAACAAATATTATTGATTAGAAAGTTTTAAAATTAGCATGTGACTTTTTATTGGGACATTCGGGGTGAAATTTCCATGTTTTCATAATAGAAGTTAGTGACGTGTCAAATTTAAACAATTTAGGGTATATAAATGCTGCGAAATACAAGTGAGGATAAATAAGCGCAAAATGAGTCAAACTATGAGGTATTTAAATCATATTTAGCCTTCTTTTCATTTCTTTTTATGCAATAATTACATGTTGGTCTAACTACAAAAATTCACAATAAAGAAAAGGAAAGATATAAAACTGTTCACATATTGGCTATGCATTTTGTTAATTGCATTTTGTACATGCAACTATATTTTATTTTCTAAATCATGTAAACAAGTGTTTCTCTCTCTCTCTGTGTGTAAATAGGGGTTGTGTGGCCTACTCTAACTGTAGTGTAATTCAAAGAAACTTGTTTGGTTAATGTTTCTACAATTATACTTTGTATTTTTAACTATATTTTAATTAATTTCTAAATCATATAGTATGTAGATGTACTGAAAATGGGTGTAGGTGCAATTATAGATTCGATGTGTTTAACAACCACATTAGCAAGCAACTGTGAATGCTATATATCCAAACAAAATTATGTCAATTTGATAAATAATAATTAATATACTTTTAATAATTTTAATGATATAGTTGGATAAACATGCAATTGGAGATATAATATCCCTCGACGCTTAGATTTTTGGTCTAAATAAACTAAATAAGATTGTACTTCCAAAGCAAGTTTGAAGTAGAATTAGACCTTTGTGTTATCTCTAGTGGTTTTACAACTGTGTTGTAAATACTCCTGTCCATTGTTTATTTATTATTTATAATTAGTTTTCTCGATTTAGTTCCTAATGACATGCCCTTATCAAGCCTCTACTTTAATATATTTTTTCAAGTTTTATTGAATTTTCTCTATGGTCAATTTTAAATGTTATTTTTAGCAATTTTCATTAGCTAAAACATTTTCTTCGCTCTAATGCTGATTTATTAACTCCTTTTCTTTATCTATCATTGTTAACAAAAAATGCTATCAACAAGCTTATGAGATTGAACATTCAAAATAAGAGAGAAATATATGATATATACTTGAAATCGCTGGCTTGTTAGGGAACCAAACAAAATTAATTTTGTTAATACAAATGTATTATACTCTAGTTATCATCTAGAGAGGGAGTATCTCTATTTGAATCTTTAACAAGTCATATAGACATTTAAGGGTGATGTCAAACACCCCCTCTTCCTACTACAAAGTAGTATATGTTAGGATCTAGATCAAGCTTACAAGTGAGTGAATAGGATTGTCTATTGTTTTTGAGATATTACAAAATATGTAGCGGAAAATAAACAGTAATAGAAAAACAATAAACAAAGCAACAAACTCGCAAATAATCACAGCCAGAACACACGAGATTGTATAGTGGTTTGGATGAACAATCTTACATCCACTCTTCTGTCTCGCGAATGATTTTTCTCACTATATAAAAGTTCTCTCAAATCACAAACCCGATTCAGTAGGCTTTCAAGACCAAAACCCCAGTTTCTTCCAAACTAGTTGTCTAACCTAAAATTTTTCATTGTAACCCTAGCCCTAGCTAGTGACCAATTCGTCATTTCAACCACGGCTTGAGTATGCCGTAAACCCTCAATTCACATCGGCTTGACTACCTCGACTTGAGTACTCGAGATGGTTATTGATTAGATGATGAAGAACACGACGAGAAGTGATCTGAGAAGCTCTAGGGAGATGACGATGGGAATCCTTATTTCAAACTTGAAGCCCTAGCTTTCTTTCTCTATCTGTTTTTTCTCTCAATTAGGTCGGGAACTTCTATGAAAAACGAGAGAGGGAGTCCCTATACACAGTTGTAGCGAACGGCTGTGATTCAATCTTGAAAAATTGAAACATCTCCAGTCTCATGGATGAGTGTGAGGACGATGAGTATTATTGCTCATTGATGAGAAAAGAGTTTGAAAATTTTTTTTGTTCGATGAGTATTTATAATCAATGAGTGGCAGCCACTCATTGATGAGTATCATTCTCATCGATGAGTGCTTTTCCAGCCTGTTACTGATTGTTTTGACACTGCTAATTGTTTTAACACTATCTTACTGAAACATTCATATTTTGAGCTATACACCGCCAAATCGAGTTTTGTTTGCTTCTGCAGATTCGTGACAGAGAGACAAGCACTACCATATGCTCAAAGTTGATTTTAGCTTCTGATATTTTTCTAGGATTAACTGTGATCTAGGTTATCCGGACACTTCATCTAGGCTCCCATGTCCGTATCCGTGTCCGTATCTGACACTCCTTGGATACTACTTCTTGAATATATATACATATATTTTCAGACGTATACTTAATTACATAGCACATGCTTTGGTTCAAAATACTTGTGATACATTTCTTGAATGTATATCATATGCTTCACCTCAAATTATGCAATTCATTGGACTCGTGATAAGTTTGTTTTAGCACATACCTAGTTCATAAGTATGATTTTAAAGGGTTGTTTGATTATCTAGTTAAAAAACGAGTTGTTTTTCAATTTATAACCTACTCGATAAAAGAAACATAAAATAGTATAAGGAATTTAGTTCTCATAACATGTGAATAAGAAACAATATCGGTCTCATGTAGATTATTAATTTTAATATGTATGTATATAGTTGTGTTCCCGTATCCTAACTTCTACAACTTTGCCGTGTCCCGTATCCGCACCTGTGTCCATGTCCGCACCCGCACCTATATCCCTGTAATATAGACTGTGATTAACTTGTTGTCTTGCTCTTTTCACATTCGCACTTGATTCTAACGTCTTGTAACCTTTATACAACATCTCGAACACATATTAAACAAATATGAAGGTTTGTTATTCATCAAGCTACGTCAATTGTACGGACACGGTCCTAGCAGTATATATACAGAGGGATATCCGAAGTCAATTGCTTTGGTGTCTAATATTAATTTACAACAAGTTGTATTTTATTTACAATTCTTTGATATTTAGTTGAACAAGGCTTTGTTCATCATTTTTAACTATATAATCTAATCCATAAAGTCAACCTTTGGTTAAAAACCTGCAAGTTGTTTTCCTTTGAAAGGGATGGTTTGCCAGTTGACTAACAGTTGCAAGGTCTACTTGCAAATTGAGGCAAACTAAGTAACTGCACGAGTAAGTATAAAAGGCCCAAAGCAACCTAATTGAAGATTTACCACAAGACTTCTTGAAACAATTTAATTAGCATTAAACGTTGGAAGAAGAGATTCTTGGAACTAATGATGTAGATGTCATCTAAAAATTCAGTGCATATGAGGGCTAGACTAGGAGAAAGTATCAAAATGATCTTTGTCTACTATATTAATTGTGCATGACAAAGATGTCTATTCTTGGGTAACTGCACAAATCATCAAGTTAATCAATCTAATGATTGAAATTACTTTGTTGTATCATTAATGCAATGGATCAAAACTACTAGATATTTTGTCCTAGATGGATTATGGGACAATAATGCATCAGTCAATTAACTAATTAAAGATGTGGTATCATTGACTTGAGTAATTAAATAACAAACTCAAAACATCTTGAATTGTCTTGGACTTGATAAATACATGTGACTAATGATCCCGTGACTAATGATCCCTCACATGTTACTTATTGTTCTTTCCCAATCACTTAAGAGTGGACTAATGGAGTAGGTATAGGTCGTTCTCAAGTCTATATATTAAGTTTGAGGCTCCAGATTTTCAGTTACTAATAATATCAATGATTTAATAGTTACAATGAACAAATTACAATGATATTATGCTGATAGTCACTGTAACGGTTAATTAGTCTAAGCCAGACATAGAAATCCTTTAACGGTATGTACTATGAAATACTAGAACTTCAGAATATATACATTTGTTTTCAACCTCGTAGTAAGAGGTAAAAAAATAACATGGCTAAATTTGAACAACTAATTTATCAAGGAGCTTTCGATACATAGTAACTGTGACATGCATGAAATATGTATATACTTTGATTTTAGAGGTTTTTGTACTTTAGATGTCTTATGACCATCGAACTTGGCAATGGAATTTTCAGCTTGTTAGGTTTTACAAGAGAATGGGTTTCAAGGTGGTGCACGAAGTGGATGGATCGTCCATGGGAGACTTAGCTCACATGTTGGTTTGGGGAGGTAGAGGAACCAGAATGGATGCCGATATCAATGAGCTCCTTGTTAAATGGGGCAAAAGATTCAAACCTCAAAGCTGACATTGTTGATTTTTCTCTCTAGCTTCACAGTCATACAACAAGGAAAAATATCATATCAGTGCTTTCTCGAGGTAACTATGTCAAATCTAGTATTTCATACTCTGATGCCAAGTTTCTAAATAGTTTCATGTGTCTTAGTGTTCATCTTTCACGATTGAATCAGCATAATTTCACGATTTCTAAATTTATTCTTCAAGATAATTTCCTGCCTGACAGTATGGATTCTTAATAACTTGCATATGAGTCTAATTTATGTGTAGCAGGCTTAGTGTTCATCTTTCATGATTGAATTAGCATAATTTCACGATTTCTGAATTTATTCTTCAAGATAATTTCTTGCCTGACAGTATGGATTCTTAATAACATGCTTATGAGTCTAATTTATTAAGGGTAAATTTTACAAAACCCCCCTTGAACTTTGAGGCATTCCTGCAGAATCTCCTTGATATCTTTTCTATTCCACTAACTTTGAGGTGTCCCATAGAACCCCAAAAAAAACTTTCAAAATTTTCCAATGGACCCTCCTGACAGTATTAATTGAGTCACTGGCCATTATTTTGATTGCGTAGCTTGTTGATCCATTCACAAATTTGAAAGTTTAAAGGGGTTTTGCAAGACAGCCAAAGTTCCAGAGAGTTTAGTGGAATAAAAAAAGTTCAGGGGTTTCGACTTTCTACGTAAAATGACCCAAAGGTTTTTCCCTCTTTTCTTTTGTGTGTGTGTGTGTGCTTGCATGTGTGTGCAGCGCCAGGGGCTGGGGGTGTGTTGTGGGGTGTAATTTACCCTTCTGTTAAAGAAATGTTGGTGACCTTGGTTTTTCAGTTCAATTTTCTTTTTACATGATTGAAAGTTGGGATTTATTACTCTAGCAAATGTTTCAAAGGGTGGATGGATTCAATTATATATGTTAACATGCCTCGCTAATATTGACCCTAATAAACAATTTGAGGAGTCAAACCAAATGGACATAAATTTTGTTTATATGTGATAAGAACCATATGCTAATCATGATCTTATTTGCTGTCGTTTAAAGAGGTTTGTGAACAGATGTGAACTGTGTATCTAGACTAACACAATATCTGGCTGTCCATTGTTGAAAAATGAGAAGAGAATGTCAAAGACAAATAATATTGTTTACCAACTTAATAAGAATGGTCTTCAAAATAATTTCATGTTGCTTGCATGTTTACTAAGAGATAATCCAAGTTGGTTAGCCTATTAATTCAACAGGATTGCTTGCAAACATGCTTATTAACTAGAAGACATAGCTAGAGAGTAATTTTGGTTTTCTGAATAGTGATAAACTAAGAGGCCAGATAAATGCATAATCAGTTGGAGATGCAATAAATTTGTATCTCAGCTCATTATGAATTAAAATAGAGATGCACTTAAATGTAAGGACAAACTCCTAATCAATTCTACTGCATCAAAGAAGACATAGTGGTAATATGTTAAAAGAGTAACTCGAGAAAGAAACTAGGGGAAAAACAAAGACCGAAACTGAGTATCAACTTTTTTCCGTTTTCAGTTATAACCATGATACCACTTGATCCTTCTCTTACAACGTGGAATTATATTAAAATCGTATTCATACATTGTTCTAGGTTAGTAGTGCTGCATTGCCGTATAATGTGACATTTCATCTTCTTCTATTGGCATGCTTACACAACCATTGTTGCTTTTGTTTGTATTTCAGGTTGGTTCAGTTGTACGATATACAGTGGCCATCAGCTGCAAAACTGCACCTTGACGCATTTTAAATAGCAGAGGAGCTGCATTCAAACCCAGGAGAGTGAAAAGAGTTTAATTCAGACTCCTAATGTATTATCCCAAATCATAAGAGTTGTCATCATATATGTTTTTCTGGTATCAGCTGCAATTTTATTGTTCACTGGATCATGTTCAGATAAGCAGAAACTTTGAACAATTTTTCTGCAATGGTCAATAAACAGTTATTTCAGTTGCCAATTCTATCGATATGTTCTCTAGTTAAGAGGCCTCCAAACAAGAAAGCTGTACTTTTGTTTAATTTGCGAAAATGGTAATGATACTTGAGATCCATGATGGAACCTGAAGCCGCAAGTGAATGATAGAACCAGGGTGTGAGTACGGAGAAAGCAACTAGATGCATAAATTAAATGCAACTTCCAGTTTCGAGGGACAGTCTGAAATATAATCTTTAATGAGCCTCAGCGCAGTGTGAAATATAAACTTTAAAGTCCAGCACGATTTCAATCTCCTGACCTGTCTCAAATAGAAAAAAAATAGTAATTCACCTCACTTTCTTCGCATAGGAACAAGGCATCATATCCATACACAACAAACTCCATTTCATACTGATCCTAATGATATGTGGAAAAAGAGAATATATATGATGAACAATAACCTAGAATTTTAGCTTCCATCCACACAACCCAAAGCAAAAGACATCCTGCAGGAATATTAGATGGATTCAACAAATTCTCAACAATCAAGTTAATGAAATTGGTATGATATCTGTAAGTAATAGTTTATATATAATTCATTTATAGAAATATAGAGACAACAACCTTATCTTCTTTTTAGATGAAACATAGATTCTTTTCCAATTTTAGTTTCATTAAATATTTTAAAATGACAATAAATCTAGATTCTTATTTGAAAAATTGAGTATATTTAACAAAGATGCCTAACCCGTCCAACGGACGGGAGAAATACTAGTGATATGTGGAAAAAGAGAATATATATGATGAACAATAACCTAGAATTTTAGCTTCCATCCACACAACCCAAAGCAAAAGACATCCTGCAGGAATATTAGATGGATTCAACAAATTCTCAACACCCAAGCCACGATAGCTGCGTCTCACCATCAGTGAGTAAAAGGGTATTACAAATTTCTCAACAGTTCAAGAATACCTAACAAAGAAAAGACACAGTGGAAGCCCAGACAAGCCCCCACCCAAATAAAATCAATGCTCCACAGTACTCCAGAAACCTAAAGCAAAAACATCATCTGTGGAAAAAAGCTTTATTTCCTTCTGAACCAACCAAAAAAAGATTCAAGTATACCAACCAAAACATGCTCAAGGCTTGAGGGCAAGTGCCAAACCGAACTTAGGAGTCCTATCCAAGGCTTTAGTATCAAACTCGCCAGAGATTGTGAGAATTGATTTCGGCTTAACCTCATGCTGAAGAAGGGCTCCAAGCTTCCCAGAGTTGTTGAGCCTCGTCTTCACTGTGGTCTGGGGATCCACTGCATATGCTCCTCCAACAGTAAAAGTGTTCACGTTAGTAGAAAAACTTCTGGTGATTTCTGCTACTGCTGAGCTCTTCTGCTTCTCGTCAAGATGGTACACATAGGAAGCTCTAAGAGTGTCACCCTTGTCCGCCCTTATTATATAAATAAGAAGAATTGTAAGCAAAGAATCATCTCCTTCTCTAACTCCCTACTGAGAGTTCATTATGTGGATATAGTTGCTTAAAATAAAATTACCAGAGTTCAGAGTGAATACTCAAAATAAAAAATAAAAAATTTACTGGAAGTCTAAATGCTACAGGACAAAAATGAGCTTTATAGTGTACCACTGTGCAAATTGCAAACAGAAAGGGCGAATTAAAGGATAGTATTAAAAGGATAGCATATCAGAATAATACATCACAAAACTTGCAGTTACAGTATAAACATGGAAAGTTGTGATGTGCAGCTTTTTGTATATTAATATTTATCCCAAGTTGGAGATTTGGGGTTATTTTTAGAAATACCAAGATTTTGGGGGTAAATTAAAAAATACAATAGATTTCGGGGTTAAATATACACCAAAAAAACATACATGCATCAGCGCACACAAAATAATTGCCATTTAACTTAGAGAACTGTCGCATGAAAAAGTTAGAACAAAAAAAATTCAATAATTAAGAGCACTGAGCCCATGCTCCCATTACATATTCTTCCTTCTACTTATTGCTAGAAAAATCAATAATAAAAACTTACAGGATTATGGAAGCATTATAGTCAGGCTTTGTCAAGCCAATTCCTGCATTGTACTTAGTAAAAGCTCCTGAAGCTGTATCAAAACCTGCCTCTGCACCAAAGGCAACACCATGAGCACCAATGGTTGCAGAAAGGTCGACCACTGGGGTCTGCTTCAGAGCCACCACTGAGGCAAAACTTGCATGCTCATGGAAATATTGCACCTCAACCTGATAAGACAAAAGACAAATAAAAAGGACAGACTTCACAATTAGTTATGGTATCTAATATAATACAAAACATAAATAAAGACAGAAACTTAAAATGAATACCTTTCCAGCATTGTAATCAGGAAATTTGAGAGCAACAATTGCCTTAGTAGAGGGCAGGACTTCAGACACAGTGAAAGTTGTTGAAATCTGGTATGGATCAAATCAGCTCTACAAGTTTACATTTAGATATAACCAACACAAAAATAAGGGGAATAATATCGTACGTTTGAATCTGTGTCAACTTTGACATCAATGAGGGTATTCTTATATTTGTACTGGCTACCAACATCAAAAGCATAGAGCCCCCCTTTCTTCACAGCAGACGAAGTAATGCCCTGAGATATAAAGATCAAGCAGTTAGGTTTTACTGTGTTCTTCAGTGCCAGTGATAGGAGAACAAGAAAAACGCACAACTGTTTGATAAAAAACTACACTAACAAAGGTAGACATTATTTTAGTAATATAAAACAATGAAAGGCAATCTGACTTGTTTCATAAAGAAAAAAGGTTAAAAGGCATTTTTCGTCCCTGTACTGAGGCTCCATACTCAAATTGGTCGTCGTAGTTATTTTTTTCTCAACTTGGTCATTGTACCACACCTCAGTTACAAACTAAGTCCTTTTTTAACATCCGTTAAAAATTGGGTGTTAAATTTTTGTTTATGACCATATTATCCTCAAAGACATAGCAATAGAAATCCCTATTTTCGGACATTACCATTAAGGCCATCTGTTGAATGCTGCATGAGATTGTGTTGCTTAATAAATCCGCTCAATTGTTAGGCCCTTCCAGTTGCAGCTTGGAAAGAATATAATAGGCTAGAGTTTATCAAATAGATGCCTCCGTAAACAAATTTTCAACCTCCCCCTCGCTTAAACTCCAATATGGAATAACTTCAATATAGTTCAAACAGGATTCTAACACCCCTGACAAACATTATTTTGGATGATACCTAAGCTAATTATTGAAAATCAATTTCATTGATAAGCTAATACAAGAATAATAAATAAACAAATTGCAAACAGATCTAATATCTAACTAAACTGGACACAAATTGTATAGACAAGGCTAAATTTCAGAGACCACCCTGAACTTTGGACTCTTAACAGATGCCCCCAATAACTTACAAAATATCTGAAACCACACCCTTAAGTTTAGGGTTTATTAGAAAACTCCCTTTAATTATAGGATTTTATCAGAAAATCCCCCAACAGTGGAACCACATGTCTTACATGAGTCAGTAAAATTACGCAGGGGTATATGTTTGCCATGGAAAATTTTGGTCCATACTTTTAGGGGAGTTTCTGAAAAAAATCTTAAAGTGAAAAGGGTTTTCTAATAACCCCTAAACTTAAGGAGTGTTTTTTTTTTAATTTGAAAGTTATTGAGGGTTATCTCATAATCGTCAAGTTATGGGGGTTTTCTGAAATTTAGCCTAAAAACAAACATGTAAAACATTTATTATCATCGCCTAATCATGGTGAACTTACCATTAAGTCGTCTTATTTAGCATCATGTCTGAATGTGAATACTTCAGCATTAATTTATTTAATAAGTTCACTTGCCTGATGCTTTAAGTACCAGCTCAGATCATGTTTCCACCAATAAGTAAATAAGTACAATTAGATTATTTTACCTTTGCTAGGGCAATATCATACTTTCACGTTACATTTAATGGAATTTTTAACTAAGAGTTAAAAAATGACTAAGTATAAATCTAACAAAGGGTACAAGGACTAAGTTGAAAAAAACATAAGTACAGGGACTAATTTGAGTATGGAGCCCAAGTACAGGGACTAAAAGTGCTTTTTACCCAAAGAAAAATTACGAAGGTTATATACCTTACGCATTTAACCCATAAAATCGTGAAAAGCATAGACCAATTTGTTAACAGAGTAACATTAGCATAGCAGAAGAATTATGTGCGAAATGTAGCAATTTAGAAGATAGGTAGTAGTTAGTAGATAAGTTAACAAGAAGTCAAGAACTTAAAAAATACGAAGGCAAGTACTGTATGAGAAAAATATGCAATCAGGTACATAAGGTAGATGCATATAAAAAGTAAAAAGTTAACAACTAAATATGAAAGAATTAAAGTAACAGCTAAATTTATGGCAAACATTCCAAGAATTTTGATCATCCATAAGTATTCAAAAATCTCAACTGGAGGCAGCAAATCAATCACACAAACATGAAGCATCATTAACATTGCATTCTTTGCTGAGCACACAATAAAACAGCTTTCACATTTGGCTATATTTCTGGCTAAAATTCCTGTCCAGGGAAAATACTGCTCCAATGAAGCTTCTAAGATTTGGAAGGCAAGGAAGAAATAGAAAACAGTTACAACTTCGGGATCAAACTTTGAACTACAGAAACATCTTCTATATTTAGAAATTTTTACCGACTCTTCATGTTACCAGTTTCACAATAAGTTGTATGTCAGCTTAAACAACATCACAAACATCACGACACTTAGCAAGCTGGATTAATAATGTTCAGAATTATTACCAGGAAGGGATTGCTTTAATATTTGGAGAGAACACAGGTACATAGGAATGTGCTCCCAAGACGTGGGACAGTTGGGGTAAGCTTCTCTATATGCTTAGAATAAATATATTTATCCAAAAAAATTAATTGTGTACTTGTGTACTAATATAGACATATATACTAACATAGATGTGTGGGTTGCATGTCGTCTGATTGTGCAAATTTGGCTCGGGTTCATCTCTATTCATAACAAAACTCTTCTGTTTCCAACTTTCCTCTTCCCAGAAAATTTAATTGCTAGATAAATATGTCCATTAATGATATAGCTCTTTTCAGATTTACATTGCTCATCATCAGTTTTCTCCTTTCTCTTCCTGAAGACAATATTGCTTCTATCCTTTCTTTCCCTCTTTGCAACAGTTTCATTAATTGCAAGGAAATCATAGAGCCACATCTGTTGCTGCTAAAGGGTTGTGAAAGACTAGTAAAATATGCACAGGCTGGGGAAGTTTTCAAAACCAAAATACCGATGCCTTGGTCCAAGTCGCAATTATTCCACAATTTGGAACTTTTATTCAGATTATGGTTTGTGATGATCCTTGTGTTTCCTAATATAACAGGTTCAGAATATATTGAGAACCTAACAGCCTCCCTGATAACCTTTCAGCTAAAGAGGTATTAACATCACATTTTTAAGGGCAATAGTTTCTTAGTAATAAGCAAGGCAGCGAGTTCAAAGGAGGTCTGAGTTAAAGTTGTACATAAAAAAGACAGTAAGAGAAAAGAAAATTACAAAAGATTCAATAAGGAATTTAGTTCTCCAGAAAGGAGGCAACAATCAACTTCAGATTAATAAGACTGCATGTTCACTTATTAATGACACCACAGGGTAATCCTTGTATTTAATATTTTAAGCTTTGGATGCATAAATGAGCTATTTCATGAAACTGCAATTAAACATGGATGAAGGCATCGTTTGCACAGCAAGTTCAAAATGCTCACATCTCTTCGGATTAAGATGAGCATCCACAGTGCACTTGCAAGTATCCAATATAAAAGAAGGTTAAGTATCAAACACTGTGAACTTACATATTAAAAATTAAAGCTGTTTTGCTGTGAAAAGAACTCTAATGTCAATGGGACTTATTCCAAGAAAAAAAATACTGAATACAAAAAGGCTTGGTCAACAACTTTACAGGTTTGCAAAAGGAGAATATAATGCAACATAATGACAATGCACAAGGACTGCATAAAAAGCTATACAGCTATACAAGTTATTAAGAAAAAATTTTAAATGTAGAAAACTCCATAGGAAATTAGTGTGTGTACTGAAAGTCTATAACCTTCACAAAATTTTGATTTTCTTTATTTCCGCCTTTTACGGTCCTATAACGAATAAATAATAGGCTTAAGTGTATGAGCTAGAGTACACCAGAGGATAGTGCCCATTCTAGTTTGTGTACTCTACCTCCTACACTTAAGCTGTTAAGCATATTAGTTATTCACTATAGGACCATAAAATGAGGAAATATGAACTTAAAAAAACTTTTAATGAAAAACTTCATATCAAAACTATTCATAACTTGTTCCTACTCTCCTTTTCTTGTTACACCTTGTGCAAATGGTACACCAAAAATAATCATAGATAAGTAATGAAAATTGTAGCTCACCATTTGCAAATAGAGCTAAATAGCCCAAGAAGTTGGCTTCAAAGACCTCCTATCAGATTTATCCCACTTTATATCAATTTAAAGCACATTCAAAATTTTATCTGAACCATCCTATCTTACTAGAAAGGGGCCATAATCTCTTTATGGAATCCAAAAACGAATATAAATCACTTTTACTAGAGAACGCAAGGCTTTGACGGGGTGTCCTTAAGTTATTGCAGGAACATGCATATGACAGGGACACACATACATGGTAAGTTTACCACAAAAAAATCAGGACTTTAGGTGCATTGCAGATATGTTTAATGTAATAACAAACAAGTATTCATAATATAAATTAGGTTATAATGTAAATTTCATATAAAAAGGATTTTTACTATGAACATTTGTTCAAAAAATAAAACTCCAGCAATGTCATATTTTAATATTTATCTACATAGTCAATCAAATTTTAGAAGCAATACCAGTTCAAAAGTTTGTCCAAAGAAAAGAGCAAACAACAACAAAGCTCTTATCCCAAATTTTTTGGGTCGGCTACATGAATCATGCCCTTCCATTCAGTTCTACTGAGGGTTATCTCCTCCACTAAGTTAATCATTCCCATATTCTTTTTAACGAGTTCTAACTAGTCCTTGTATCTTCATTAGTAATGATCTTATCATTTCTCATGATTTATGTATTTAAAGGCGTCTATTGTACACGACCAAACCATCACAAACGATCATCTTTCTTTCTATCCTTGATAGGAGCAGCCACCAACTTCTTATCTATCTCTTAGTGTATATCCACTCGACCATCGATGCATTCTCATCTCTGCTACACTCAATTTTTTTGAACATGTCATTTTCTAATTCCCCAACATTCTAATCCTAAAGCAGTTGGGTCTCATAACTATCCTAGAGAATTTTCCTTTAAATGTAACCACCAAAGAAACACAAAAGACAGAAGAAAATATCTCTATATAAGATGTAGAACTAGAACTAAAACATAAATTTATTTTCTAATTAAAATAGCTTAATTACACACAAATACTCAATCATCCCGTTATTTTTACTGGATATCTCATAGAGTGAGCTAACTAAAAGAAATCAGTCCAAAATTAACAATTAAAAATTGCATAAATTTAGACCCCAAGAAAGCCCTAAAAAAATTGGATCCAAGCGTTATTACCACTCCAGATTCGCTGGTGGTCGAGAGGCTCAACTTCTGATCGTAGGTATAATCCCTTGTCAGCAGATCTAAACAAACAAAAAAAATCAAAAGAAATCAGCACAAAAATGGAATAAAAAATTAGGGCAAAAAAAAAAAAAAAAAGAATCGAGCGAGGATCCACAATAACAATACCTTTGGCCTTCTTTCCGATGTCGGAGAAGAGTACCGTCCCCTTCGACATGGCTATGTTTTCAGAGAGAAATTTGAAAAAGAAAAAAAATAGGGTGGGATTTGCAAAAGAAGCAAAATTCAAGAGGTTGGGTTTTCTTGAAGACGGGTCGGCTGGCTGCCACGAGCTTGAGGAAGGGGAAAGATTCGTTTGTTTTCTCTTTGCATTTTATATTTTTTCCCGAAATGTTAGGAAAATGTTCTATTACAAAAATGCCCTCACATGACACGTGCATTATACTTTATTATTAGATTGTAGGTAGGAGCGAAAAGGAAATTATTTTTCAATTATTTAGTCAAAGATTCGAATTGTGTGATTAAACGGACAGAATGGTCCTAAATTACGTGTATCTGGGCCGAACTTTAATCATTTGGGCCGTGCTTTCATTATTTAGGCCCATGGTTAGTTTAACTATCTACTGCCAGTCAATATGAAAAATGTAGGGTGTTTGGAGGCTTATTTTTGGGGGCAAAACTGCCTATTAAGTTAAGTTTTCCACAGGTACATATTTGGTAACATCCAAATAAGCTAGTTTTTAAATCTCATTTAAATAATTAGAATCCTTAATTTTTAAAAAGCTAGTTTATCAGCTAGCCTAATAACAAATTATAGAATTGACGAATCTAATAGCGAGTTTAATGATTTGATAGATTAATTTAAAAATAACTTATAAGAATTAGGAGAGTTAATAGCAATTTTAATGATTTGAATGATTGGTTTGTACCAATTTCGATGATTTGAGAAACTAACTTTAAAACCGTTTAATTTAATAGATTATGGAAGCCTCACCGTGAGAGTCTTAACTTGATGGGTTCCTTGAAGTACTTGCCATATTTATAACTGTGAGAGTTTATCAAAGTTTTTAAATTATTTTCAATGTTAACGGCCCAGCCCAAACCTTATCACAATTCTCAGTCGAGTGGAGGACGGCCCAAGCGAACTTTCACTCAAGTTTGCTCCGAATGTTTATTTGGGCATTTTGAAATTGGAGTATTGCGTCTTCAAGTGTGTGATGACATATTATGAGTAGTTACTTTTGGACCCAAAAACTGGGACCATGGCGGGGGACATGTCACATGTGACATGGAAATAACTTCATACAATTTAAATTTGCAAGCTGGATAAGTAAAAGAATATAAGGGCACTTGTGGAATAAAAAAATAAAATCAGAAATTATTCAATCCAAGAACTTTCTCTCCCCCTACATTCAGGCCGAACCGACTAGTAATTTCTAAGGTAGGAGGCCTTTACAATTGATTATCAAGTTGATGAGTAGGGTTTTAAGTAGAATTTTTATGAGTTGAGAGATTTTTAAATAATGTTGAACTATGAGAATTTAAGTTTTTGAGTTTGTGGTCAAATTCTTTCAATCATGTGGGGTTGAATTTGACAGATGAATGATCTAGAATTTTTGAGTTTTTTTGGAAATGGCTTTGATAAGTTGGTGCCAAATTTGATTTCTTGGTTTGGTAGAGGGGAAAGTAAAGTAAAGCGAGGGATAAAAATCTAAAGTGTCTTGGTAGAGGGTTTTTAGAAGGAAAGGTAGAGTAAAAGGAAGTGAGGTGGAGTAGAGGATGGCTCAAAATGAATTAAAAATGAGGAGAGAGAATAATCCCTCCAAATTGGAGGTATTTAAGAGGAGAGAGAAAATAAAATACAAATTGATGTGTTTTCTCTCTCCTCCCCTCCTACCAAACAAGAAGCACAAGATGTATATACTTATTTGCAGCTCATTGTACCTCCCTCTACCTTATCTTTCCTCTTTATACAGCCTATCAGACCATGCCTTAGAGGTTGAACCCCACAACAAGAGAAGATGATGTGTGGGGAAAAAAATTTGGTGGAAAACAACAGGGGGAACTATAGAGTTCTAACTAAGAATGTAAGAGAAGACATAAAAAGCTGATTTGACAAAACCACCATTATTCCATATTTAAGTTATCATTAATACCCTAGCTTTAATGGCTACGTCATCATGGCAGGTTAGCTATCCATTAAGGGGCTGTTTGATTACTTTCCTTCATTTTTCAATATCCACTTTCCTTCACTTTTTGGTGTTTCCCTCACATTCTTGGAAGAGTATTTCTTGTGTTTGTTTAGTCAAAAAACATGGGGCATAATTACTTTCCATCACTTTCTTTAGTTTGGTTCAAATTGAAAAGACAAGAAAGTAGTTGATGTGTGACTTGATTCCCTCATTTTCTAGTATTTGGTTCAAACTAAAAAATAGAAGAAATCATTGTTGTAGTCACCATGATGTGCTTACCACCCAAATAGGACAAAACTAATTTCAAAATATGATCACTTGAGGGAGGAATTTTAAAACATTTAACAATTGAGGGTATAATTTTAAATATAAGGTAGTAATTTGCAAAATTTATAAAGATTTGAGGGACTAATTATGAACATTTAAGGGAATAATTCCAAATCTTTAACTATTCGAGAGACTAATTTTAAATTTTTATGAATCCATTTGAGAGACTAATTCAAAATATGAACATTTGAGGTAGGAAATTGAAAGTGATTAAAGATTTGGGGAGTAGTTTTAAATTTAAGGGGTAATTTGCAAAATGTTTAGAGATTTTAGGTACTAATTTCAACTAATTATGGACATTTAAGGGGTAATTCCAAACCTCTAAAGATTTGATAAACTAATATTAAGTTTGATGAAGTAATTTTCAAAATTTTAAAGGATTTGAGGAAATAACTGTAAGTAATTATTAATTGACTAACTAATATCAATAATTGTGAGGTTGAGGGACTTTTATGAAAATTATCACTACAAAATAAGCTACCAATGCCAAAGTTGAGAGTTCACGGGACTGCTAGTCCCGTGAATTTTGCAGGAACAAAATCCATGGGACTAGTAGTCTCGTTCATTTGCTGGGCATGCACAAAAACGTGCACACACTGTAAATGGGACTATTAGTACCGTGGAAAGTGCAGAAACATAATTCACGGGGCTGGTAGTCTCGTAGAATTCCTAGAAAAATATGAACCCACACTTATTGTAGACGGTCAAAATATATTCCCATTAAGACCAACGATGGGCTTAATCCAAGAAGCGAATGCTCATGGGCTAAACACTTTAAAGTGGGCCGAAAGTCAAGCCCGCAATAAGCCGTAGCGAGGGTCATCTGATACCGCCAACGAACCTCGCCAAAGCAACCCACACCGACTCAGACATGAGGCAACTTCAACCGTGTGGGCCGAGTTCTTTGTCAAATTCAAGCCCACCAAGCGAAGCTCACCAACCTACATAGGTGGACCAAGTCATCCACTCCTACCAAGCAAAGTTCGCCAGCCAATGAGCTCTGCCCACAACAGGTCAGGTGGACTGGGTCATCCACTCCCAAAGAAGGCGCATCCACGTCCGCAGCAACCCTCACCCGCTCTGCGGCGACCTCCGTGCATAGCGCCCGTGAACATCGCTAGGGCTACGAAGTTCGCCAAATAGCCATTTCAAGGCTATTTTTAAGGGGATAACTGCCCCATTATCTCCCGATTTAATGACCACTAACCCACATTTTTAGGAGGCCATTAACTCCAGCTTTTAGTCTATAAAAGGAGAGTAAAAATCATTCAACCACATATACACAGGCGAGAGAATACACACTTCAGCAAAGAGAAAATATTGCTCCGGCGATTTTTAGAGAGATGTTGCTAAAAGAAGACTGAGCTAGCTTCTAAGCAATTCAAATCTCATCAACGACAAGAGACTTCGTCACGATCGGTTCGTCAACGGAGTACAAGATTCACGCTCCACCGGCACGTAGAAAAGAACCCCAGGAAATATAAATTTTCCTAAGTTTCGATTGTATTTCTTTCAATTATACTCTGTGTCAATTGCAATATAAAAAGAACCCGAAACAGGATGGCGACTCCGCTGGAGACTTCCTTCTCCTCCGACGAGAAGATTGTGTCGCAAACCGATACTCAGACTCTCGGGTCTTTTGCTGAAACGCTTGTCATTGAATTTGACCAAGCAAAGTTTGAGGAATCTATTTCCAAGAACAAAATCTCTTCAACTGCGCGCCGTTGTCGCAAAATTCGCCGTAGTGTGAATCTTGGGTCTAAAACGACCTCCGCATGTGTGCAAACCACCTTCGCTGAACGACGTTCGGGCTTAACTGGAAGCCAAATGACCTTCGCCAAGAGCGAAGGTAATCTAACTCTCGCCTCGAGGAAAGATCAAGATGTTAACACGTCTGATCTCGGGATTCAATCATCAACTCTAACTCTTTTAGGAGTTCGATTTAAAGCATCCCGCGATGCTCGCTATGCTTCCCTGTCAGAAGCTAAGAATGGGGGTATGCCCTCATCTAAATTCCTTCATGGGAATAGGATCATCAAAGATGATCCCGCTGAACAAACATTTGGCCAACGTCATCGTAAGCGACGTTCGCGTTCTAAGGCCAAAGCCAGCGAAGTTGGCACAAGTATTGATTTACGAGAATTCATAACTCCGAAGAGAGATCGCCAATGTCAACACTGTGCGACCCTCAAAGAGGTGATCTCAGTAGTCCAAGAAAGTTGCCAATGCAAAACATCGGTCTTCAACCGTCTTGGTCCTGTTCTTGAGCCCGTAGCGGCTCGAACTAAACGACGGCGTCGTAATCAACGAAGTAAAACCCAAGTTTTTACTGTCAATATGACTAGTGTAACTTCGGAAGACGTCGAAGAAGAAACCAATAGTTCTCCTGATTCGGTCTACTCTCATGGCATCGGATCCATACTTCCAGAAGCGGAAGGTGTTTATCGGAATACGAGGCTAAGGAGGAAGGCGGCGATCCCTTTCAACTACTCTTCCATCCAGACACCACAATCTTCATCTCAAATCAATCAACCGGCTCCCAGTGATGTCAATTCGGCCATAGCATCAAATCCAAGTCCTAGTTCAAGTCAAGGACGACAATGGGAAGTAAATGTGACAGACCGAGAAGACATTTTGACTCAAATGGTGATTCAAAAGAAGGAAGCGGATGATAGAATCAGACGTCTAGAAGAGATGGTTCAACAACTCCTACTGAACTCCAACCCTAGAGCGAGCTCGTCAAGGGGAAAAAGACCGATTGACGAAAATCTCCAAGATGAAGACCAAGATCACCAAGGCGATGCAGATTCTGAAGCGTCATCACATCCAAGGCCAAACAAAGAGTCGAAAGCCTTGGAAGATATACAGAAACAGCTCAACGTTCTTTCTCAAAGAACTGAACTCAAGAAGGTTGGAATCATCTGACCTTATCCTGTCGAATGGGACATGGTCCCTTACCCGATGAAGTTCAAACCACCTACGCTACATGCGTTCGATGGAAAGGTTCCCTGAACCAACATATCTACTACTTCCACCAGCAAACTGGAAACGTAGTAGGCAACGATGCCATTAAGGCACGTCTATTTATCAGCACCCTTTAGGGGGTAGCTTTCGATTGGTTCCAAAATTTACCCGAAGGCTCAATCAGATCCTGGGCGGATTTAGAATCCAAATTCTTTTCGCAGTTCCATGAGGAACAATCCGATGTTACCATGACCAAACTTCTTTCCGAGAAACAAAACGGAAATGAGACGGTCCGAGAGTACATCGAGCGGTACTGTAACTTGACATTGCGATGTCGAGATATGCCCTTACCAATGCTGTTACAAACTTGCCGCCACAATTTCCTAGCAAAGATTGAAGCTCACATGGGCGCTGTCACTGCTCGCACTTAGAAAGATTTGATGGAGCAAGCCGAGATAGCTAAAAAGTCGGCGGAACGTTTCAACAAATTCGAGCCTCGTACCACCTTCAAAAGCAACAAAGACAAGCAAGGACAGACGTCGCAAACCAAAGCTAAAGAAACCTTTGCTGTTGGAGTTCAAAATTCTAACAATAATCAACCAAGAGAATAAAAGAAGAATTTCCAATGTAATTATTCGTTTAAAGACGAACATACAGTCGCTATTTTCCATGTTCTTAACAAAGGGAATTGTTTGAAGCTCCCGGAAGCTCGACGTCCCGAAGAAGTTGGGAAAACCAACGACCCCAATTATTGCCTCTATCACAGGATGTTAGGGCACCTGACGAAGAACTGTTATGTTCTCAAGGATAAGATTCAGACATTCGTCGAGTCTGAAATTCTTAAGATCAAGCCTGAGCAAAAGAAAGTCACAGCTAACATGGTGGCATTCCAATTTGGCTCCATGCCAAAAGTCCAAGTCCAAGACGGTGTTGTTCCCATTCCCACTGCGAGAATGGAGGTGATTAACCATGATCACTGAATCAACAAAACCAAGGCCTGATTCCCCTCACCACTAAGCAGGGAGAAATCATGTGGGTCCACCCTGATCTTCTGTACGATGATGATTGGACCGACCAGAAGTCCAAGAACAAGTGTAAGATGAAGACATGCAATACTATCTCTGCGATCATTGAAGAGGAGTCTATGCATGTCACTTAAACTACGATTGAGAGAAAATGGCTTTAACAGGACTAGATCCGCAAAGATTACTTGAAAGATTATAATCGACCAAATGCGTCCAAACAACTGGTAGGCCAAGCAAAAAGAGACACGGTTCGACAAGGCCTTACAATGTCCTCCGAGTAATTTTAAGGCCCCGTTCAAATACGATATCATGGCACAGCTGTCCAACATTCTAGCCCGTATCACTTTGTACGAACTGTTGCGTTTGTCAAAGGATACGAGAGAAGCCTTGAAGGAAGCCTTGAATGATAGTGAGGCTTTCCTCATCCACATGACTCAACCTCTTGAAGACGAAGGTCCCAAGCAATGCTATCAATGCTGACAGCAAATGCCGTGCATCACCTTCACTCCAGAGGATATGCTTGTCAGAGATCATCACCATAACAGACCCTTATACTATACTGGATATATAGGGTTGACGACGGTCGAAAGGATCCACATCGACCCGGGCTCCGCAGTGAGCATCATCCCTCGGAGGCTTTTAAGCTTTTTAGGGATTCCTTCTTACAAGCTCTCGAAGACGTGTGTAACCATCCTCAGCTTTAACTCCACCAGTAGCCGTTCCCTTGGGAAGATTCGACTCAATTGTCAAATAGGGAATTTAAAGACTGAAGTGACCTGCTACGTCATTGACGTCGAAACACCTTACAATCTTCTGCTCGGACGTCATTGGATCCATTCCAACATGATCATCCCTTCAACCCTTCATCAGTATTTTAAATATATTAATGAGCAGAGGGTTCAACAGAGAGTTGGTGCTGAAAAGTATCCTTTCAAAGGGGTAAAAAATTACTTCACCGACTCTCTCTTGTATGATGAAAATTAGACAATTGAGATTGAGCTCCCCAATGAAGAAGACAGTGGTAATGAAGCAGATGTTGAGCTTGATCCCATTGACGATTCGGTCTGGGAGATAGATCCACTTGTAATTACCATGGAAGACCTTTGTATCGACCAATCCGTCGAAAATCAGGGCGATTAGATCTTTAATGAAAAAGAATTTGCTTATGACTACTCTCTAGACTCTGAGTCTGAAAACTCAAGAGTCAAAACTGTGATGATTAAATTAGCTTCTGAACCGGTATTACATATACCGATAAGTCAATCATACTCCACTCACAAACAGCTGGACTACTCAGAAGACGCCACCTTCAGAGTTCAATCAAAGGATAATATTTGGGATCCAATTATCTTCGAAAAAATTGAAACACGATCCCAATTATCAAACTTCAACATGGAAGCTAAGGGGGCACCAAAATTCTCCCGATATAGCCGACAGTCTCAACAAATTATGACAAAAATGGGATACAGTCTTACTGCAAAACAAGGGCTGAATTTCAACAGAGGATTGCGAGTTCCTTTGATCCCCTGTACGCTAGAAGGAGAAATCGTCGATTATTATAATCGGACCAAACGAGGGCTCGACTATATCTCTCCCGAAGCCGAACCACAAGTCGGACCAACATCCGATGATTCTTTAAGCAGTTCTTCAGACACATCCAATTGGGATTCCGATGTTAGCCTCAGAACTTTCTTCACAGCCAATATGGTTTCATATGACTTGACTGCAGATCTCAATGAATCTGAAGTGTTTGAAGATCCGGAAGACGACCCTTGGGAAAAGCAACTTGAAAAGCAGTGGGAGTCACGTTTCGAAGTCAGAGAGCTGCCACGGAGGATAAAGTGATTCAAATCAATATAGGCAATGAAATTAACCCCAAGCCTATCTTTATCAGTGAAAGCCTATCGCCCACTGAAAAGGAAGAACTCGTAGTCCTTCTACGAGAATACATTGATGTCTTCGCCTGGAGCTATGAAGACATGCCGGGCCTTGATCCTAACGTGGTTGTGCATCGTCTTAACATTAATCCCAGCATTAACCCAGTCAAACAACAGCAACGGCGGTTTCGTCCTGAGTTAATAGAACAGATCAAAAAGAAAATCTGTAAACTCATCGAATGTGGATTCATCCGTAAAGAACAACACCCTGATTGGTTAGCCAACATTGTAGTAGTAATGAAGAAGACCGGAAAGATTTAAATTTGTATCGACTTCCGTGACCTCAACCTCGCCTGTCCTCAAGATGAATTTCCTTTCCCTATCACGGATGTCATGGTCGACAACACGTGCGGATTTGAGAGAATGTCCTCTATGGATGGCTTCTCTGGGTATAATCAAATCAAAATGCACCCAGATGACCAAAAACACACGACTTTTAGAACACCTCTAGGGGTATTCTGTTATACCGTGATGCCCTTCGGTCTAAAGAATGCAGGTGCTACTTACCAACGCGCAATGAACATGATCTTTCACGAATATTTGTGCAAAACGGTCGAATGCTACGTTGATGACCTCTCAATCAAAAGTCATCACAAGCAAGACCACGTCAAAGATTTGAGAACGGTGTTCGAGCTCATGCAAAAGCATCAACTCAAAATGAATCCAACTAAATCCTTTCTGGGGGTGTCATCAGGCAAATTCCTAGGATTCATCGTAACATCCAAGGGAATACATGTCGACCCCGAGAAAGTGAAGGCTATCCAAGAGATGCCACCTCCGAGAAACCTCAAAGGACTCAGAGGTCTACAAGGACGTTTAGCTTACATCCGAAGGTTCATTGCTAACCTATCCGGGAAATGTCAACCATTCCAAAGACTCATGAAGAAAGGTGTTTCATTCGTTTGGGATGACGCCTGCCAAGAAGCTTTCAACGAGATTAAAGGTTATCTCACAAAGCCACCGGTCCTAGCTGCGCCAGTATCGGGTAAACCATTCCTGGTCTATGTTAGGACAATGGACCACTCTCTTGGAGAGCTCCTTGCTCAGAAGGATAATAATAGCCACGAACAAGCCATATACTATCTCAGCCGGACTATGATCGGCGCCGATCGTCGGTATAATCCAGTCGAGAAAGAATGTTTAGCATTGGTCTTCGCAATCCAGAAGATGAGGCACTACCTCACTGGCCAATCCATCCACGTCATCTCAAGAGTTAATCCTCTACGGATACTCATGACAAAACCCGGATCACTGAACTCCAGATTAGCAAAGTGGGCAATTTTGCTTTCACAGTACGACATGACATTCGTACCACAGAAAACAGTTAAAGGTCAATCAATAGCTGATTTTCTCGCCGAGCACCCTATCCCTGAGTCTTCTAAACTCTATGAAGATATCACGGACGAAGTCTTTGAATCAAACGCTACTTCAAACCACCATATATGGTAATTGTACTTTGATGGCGCCTCAAGACGCAACCATAAAGGAGTAATTGTCGCCGGAGTGGGGGTTGTGCTGATTGACCCCCATGAGCATGTTCTTCCTCGGGCATACTCATTGACTGAGTCATGTTCCAACAATGTGGCTGAGTATAACGCTCTCATAATTGGCCTGCAACTTGCCCAAGATATGGGTATCAAATACCTTGAAGCCCACGGTGACTCTAAGTTAATCGTGAATCAAATCAAGGGAGAATACGAGGTCCGCCACAATGACCTCGTGCCCTACTACAAAGCAGCAATGAAGCTCGCATATTCTTTTGAAGGCTTCTACATTAACTATGTAGCTCGCCTCGAGAATACTTACGCAGATGCTTTAGCATCTCTCGTGGCTACACTCTCCCTACCGCCTAAGGACTAGGCACATCACGGCGGCTAGTCATCAACTATGCTCATTAAGGCATATTCTTGAAGCAAATGAAGTACGGGCATTACCGACCCATCTCGAAGGCAACGATTGGCGGTTCCCAATTATCGATTACGTTTTGCATGGAATTCTACCAGATGATCCGAAACAGGCAGTCTCCATTCAAAGGAGAGCACCACACTTTTTCTATGACTCTGCCATGCAGACGTTATACCGATGATCTTTCGACGGTATATTGCTCCGATGCATATAACCGAGTGAAGCTCGAGAAGCATTGAAACAGGCTCACGACGGTACATGTGGAGCCCATCAACCGGGTCCTAAACTTCAAGACCGACTTCGTCGTCTGGGTTACTACTGGCCGATAACGATAGCAGATGCGGTTGCATATGCTAAACGATGTCACACATGTCAAATTCATGCTGATTTCCTACACTAACCTCAAGAAGAACTACATCCGACAGCTGCTTCCTGGCCATTCGAAGCTTGGGGCATGGATATTGTCGGACCGATTAGTCCACCGTCCGCCAAAGGCCATCGGTTTATCCTGACCATTACTGACTACTTCTCCAAATGGGCCGAAGCTATCCCCCTCAGAGAAGTCAAAACGCCTCAAGTAATCAGATTCTTGAAGCATCATGTGATCTACCGTTTTGGCATTCCTAGACAGATCATTCACGACAACGGTCCACAATTCATTAGTCGACCATTATTCAAATTCTGTAACAAATTCAGAACACAAGACGTAGCCTCTACGCCATACAATCCAGCTGCCAAAGGTCTAGCTAAAGTCTTCAACAAAACCATCATCAAACTTCTCAAGAAGTTTGTCGCCTCCAACAAACGAGATTGGGACGAGAAACTCGGAGAGTGCTTATGGGCATATCGAACAACAGTCCGCACTCCCACTGGCTCAACGCCATTTTCTTTGGTTTACGGATGCGAAGCCGTGATCCCTCTCGAAATTCAAATGCCGTCATTAAGAATCGCAGTTGCCGAAAAGATGACAACTGAACAACATCATCAAAAATGCCTCCAAGAATTAGAAGCGCTGGATGAGTTGAGACTTCAAGCTCAGCAAAGAATCGAGATCTACCAGTCACGAATTTCGAGAGCCTTCAACAGGAGAGTCAGAGAACGATCCTTCAAAGAAGGTGACCTGGTCTTGGCCGTTCGTCGACCCATGGTCATGACGCACAAGACTAAAGGCAAATTCCAACCTAAATGGGAGGGCCCATTCGTAGTAGAGACAGTCTACTCAAATGGAGCATATCGCCTAATCGACCAAAATGGCAATAGGCTCATGCCGCCGATCAATGGGAAATTTCTCAAGAAATATTACCGTTGATCCTGCTCAAAATCTTATATCCCCACAGAAATCCTGGTCATGTTTAAGTTTCCACCTCTGAACCAGAAATATTGATCTTCTTGATCCAAAATCCAATCAAAATCCCCAAAGAGTCATCAAGTTAACACCGCACCTGTGCTTGACTCCGGACACACCTCCACTGTCATGTTAACATTACAGCTCTGAACAGTGTCAACTCCAAAAATACTCCAATGCTGTCATGTTAACATTACACCTCTGAACAGTACCAATTTGATCAAATCGTCATGTTAACAATACACCTCTGAACGATTTCTCTTCTCAAATGATCTGACTGGTTAACATTACACCTCTGTCAGACCATTTCATCGACCGGTTAATATTACACCTCTGTCGACCTATCTTAGCGAAATTGGCCGGTTAACATTACACCTCTGTCAGTTCGCTCATACCAAAAATCGATTAGTTAACAGTACACTTCCATCGATTTTCTACCGTTAAGTTAACATTACACTTCCAAACGGTAGTTGTCCCTTGGACACTTTGAACCGACCGGTTAACATTATATCTCTGTCGGCCACTCCCTTTGGCACGTTAACATTACACCTCTGCCAAGATTTCTTAGTATTGTTATGTTAACACTATACCTCTGAAGTACTAACTTTATGAACCTGATATGTTAACATCACACCTCTATCAGTTTGACTTTGTCGACCGGTTAACATCACACCTCTGTCGATATTTCCAAACCTCCAACGGGATTATGAGGTTAAACTATTTCCAAACCTCCAACGGGATTATGAGTTTAAACTACTTCCAAACTTCCAACGGGATTATGAGGTTAAACTATTTCCAAACTTCCAACGGGATAATGAGGCTAAACTATTTCCAAACCGCCAACTGGTATATGAGGTTAAACTGCTCCCTATACTCCGATGAGTATACGAGTATAAACTGCTTCTTCATGCTCCAACACCTTAAGAGTATAAACTATGTAGACTCCAACAAGGTATATGAGTTCTAAACTGCAACCACATGCCACCTCTGTCAGGTGTAATCCTATCAATTGTCCCAAGTAAAGATGTCACTATGATACGTTAACTTTATACCTCTATCATATGCACATCAAGGATGATAACAAAGTTCTTTTATTCAAAAAGGAGCTAAAAAGCATACAAGAAGTGCCTACAACAACAACGGATAAAAGGCGTTTATCTGCGCCATACATTCATTTATATTAGCTTCTTTGGCTTCTTGAGCACCTTTCCGAGCTCTCTCCGTCAGGACCTCAGGACTAATGGGAGTCATTTTAGCACGGATTTCAGTGAGCTTTTCCCTTTCAGCCTGGAGTTCTGCGGCTTGCGAGTCCCATTTCTTGACGGATTCGGCCAAATCAGATTCAAGTCTTTCCTTCTCAGATTGAGCCTCTTCCAAACGCGCTTGAGCTGCAACAATTGCGACATTAGCCGCAGTGATGATAGTATCCTTCTCCTGGATGGCCATTTGCAGCTCCGTGTGATATTCGTCATTGGAAGCTAGCTTCTCATTCAGGTCTTGAACCCTCACAGCAACTTGTGCCATCTCCTGGCGAGTAGACTCAAGAGATTGACGATGAGCAGCTGATAAATAGCGAAACTCGAGTTCAGTAATACCCTCAAGGTCAGCTATATGAAGTGTTTGCAGTTGCCCGAGATAAAGTTCGGCCCCATTGATTGCCCTCTTAAACGGCTCAGCACGACCCGAACCAGCGGTGGGTATCAAAACATCGAACTGATCTCGCAACAACTTCAGAGTGCGAGGGGATAAGCTCGTCCTCAGATGAAGCGCATTTGCAATACTCAAATTGAGTAATCTGGCCAAACCGTCCATTACTATCTTGATCTCCATCTCGATCAAGTCTATCGGGTCGGGAGACTGAGGGGCTGTTATAACGCCAGAAGAATTAGCCCCTGTAGAAGCCACTATTGCATCACCTTGGGAGAAAAACTGACAAAACACGTATCGTCCACAACTCGACATCAAAAATGGCGCGAGCTTAGTCAGCAAATCCAACGCGGAAGGAGGTATTGTAGAGGTTACCTCAACGGGTGGAGCAACAGTGGCCAAGACCAATGCCAAAGTGGTTGGCGTGTCCATAGCAACAGTTTCAACCCTCGAAGACAAAGTAGGTAGGCAACACTCTAAACTACGGTGAGTCTTCATCGATCATGAGCCTCGGACTTGGTGGCACTGTTTGCATACCCTCTGAGAGAACTCCAGGTGTGAGTCCTGAGGTGTCAGGAGCTCTTTCAACATCAACCACCGGTTCAGGATGATCACCGATGGGAAACGACGAACAAGTTGATCCACCCTCAAAATCAAATTCATCATCTACGTAACGGGCAATAGAAATATCAGTCATCGAGATGAGGTAATCACAAAGAGTTGACTAGAGATACCTAACATACATGAGAAGCTACCAACATCATCGACTCCACTTGCATCCTCAGGTTCAGTTAGATAAGTGTCGGTGTCATAATGCCCATAATCCACAGGTTCCTCATCATCCTCCAGAGGAATGGGCTCTTTATCTGCAAACAAAACAAGCATATCAACTTAAAAGCGCTTCAAATCTCTAGAACATGAATAAGAAATAATCTGAAGAACCATCTCCGACTCCTTGTGATGGGACCGTAGGGGTTTCTTTCACAACTCCGGAGGAACCACCAGGTGCAAGTTCAGGTTCAGGCTCAAGATCAGCCATGCGTCGCCTTTTCAAAATTAGCTTGGAGGGAGAAGCATCCAAGGGTCTTTTGCCTTTCCCTTACGGCTGAACAGGTGCTTCACGTTGAACAGTAGCTTCATTTAGTTCTCGGATTTGAACACCGATTGGCCTTCGAGGTTCAAGTGATTCTTGATTCTTGGATGTCAACGTTAACATGCCCTGGAAGATCAGGTTGATCACCGGGTCCTTCTGGATCATTATCTAGCAAATCCTCAGCTAGAAACTCGTTCATGTCCGGGATTCTACTTCTCGAACCCCTCCTAGAAGACTCCTTATACCGCTTGGTGATCCAAACCAAGCCAGACTGATTCACTCGAAATTCTAGATGAGGCCCACACCTGGCTGTACCACTTGCAAAATCCTAAAGTCATGTAACAGTTAGGGGTATGCTGTGGGAGTGAGAACTTCGCCCCAGTGGCACCCGCAGTAAAATGGTACCAGGCATGAGCTCCGTCAACTATACTCCACAATGCAACAATCGAGTGGTTCCCAACATATAGTTGGTCATAGCTGAATTGACGGGCAAAACGACACGGCAAATAGGGATCGGTGTAACACTCTGACTCATTCAACCTTGTAACGAGGTGACCAGGCCGAATGTTCACTAACCATCGAAAACAACCACTAGCTAAGCAAGTGAAACCCCCACTGCCACTACTGTCTTCAAGCTCGTTCCCAGGTTGGACACCGGTTATTGAAGGAAAGCAGCAATAAAGACGATATTTCTCTCTGGCTAAAAGAGCTCTACGGACTCCAGCTAGAAATTTGATTAACCATTTGGAACACTCAAATCTCTGGAGTAACGCAACGTCTTCTCCATCGGATGCGGCGGCTGACATCAGGGATGGGCAATGTTGAGTAAACCATACTACCAGATAAGTATATGGCAACTCCACCCCAGGGTTGGGCACTTGCTTCCTTGGACACTTTTCATCTTATTTCAGGTACTCCGTAGCTAATTCTCAGAGACCATGATGAATGCAGCTCACCATCGCTGGTAAAAGAGCTATATTGTATCCAGCAGCTAACATCACTGCGGGATATAGCACTTTGATCGAAATTCGATCCTTTGGTCGAGAAGGCACCACACAACCCTTCAGTCAGAGCGAAAAGAATCCTGCGAGTAACGCCAATTGAGATATTGGTTCTCTCGACTAGTGGTGGAAACTTTTGAACCGATCACCAGCACGGAATCCACACACATCAGAATCAGCAGTGTGTAAAACGGACTCTTCCACGGAAATCCGTTTCTCGATCCCCTCATCTGAAACAATCGAAAGCGCATTTACTATCCCTTTCTTGCTCACGTTGGGGAATAGGTACTCCACCCAAGGAATGCGAGCGACGGTGTGATCGTGACTGGCGCCTCCAGAAAGTCTCTGATGAATGAAGAAATGACAAACCAATTCTCGGAACGCCTCCGAAATTTGAGTAGTAAGGGAAGAAACTCGTAACTCCTCATTGGTAGGGAAGATTTCCTCATACGGATGATCTCCCATTGGCAAATGAGATACTTCGAATATCTCGTGAAGAGCGATGCCAATTTCCCCAACCGGAGTGAAAAAAGTGTTGCTATCGGAATTATACAGCTCCAGAATGTCGTACAAAACCGGTGCAGAGATTTCTACACCATATTTGGAGGCTCTAACAGCAGCATAAAGCCCCAACTCTCGCAATCTATCCCTAAAGATGATGAGAGCAAAGTTGACTAAGCGAGATCACCACTGAGTCCCTGTCGACCTGATCCACCCAGGAAATCTGGCGTCTGCCTCAGGATATTGGGCGTTATTCTTAGTAAGTTCACGCCCAAAAGTAGTTGGTATGACCGCTACTTCATTAACCGGTGCATCCTCTTGAACTAAACCCAGACGCAACCCCATGATGTTAATCCCATAAACTCCTTCCTGGCGAAAACCACCTCCATACTTCAAGAGTCCTATGTTGACACTATCCTCCCTGTGAGTAAGGTCAAAGAGCATAGGACGGGGTACAGTCAGACTCTGTAAGTATAGGAAGGAGACCTAGCATTCTATCTCTGACAGAGCATATCGACGATCTCCCAGCGTGAAATACCAATACTCCGGCCCCCAATAGAAATGGGAATTGCCACCTGGAACATTATCTCCAAAAAGCAAGGCTGGCTTCATCGATACTGATTCATAAGGAACCGTGAACTTAGCGTCAGTAATTATTTCCCGCAAAGTTTTGTAACCACCTGCACGGATGACACTTGTTCTCCCAGGGGTGCTCCCTTCAGCAAACAAAGGGACATCTCCACGAAAGACATAGGCCGTTTCAGGATCTTGGTCTCCATTATGTCCAAAATGATTATGTCGGTCCACTGGATCTTGGGGATAGGCAACTGCACAAAGACAATGAATGAGTTAGTCGACAAATAGCAAGTCTAATCAGCAGAGGCGAACCTCGCTCACAAAATTTTCCTTATCAACTAAGAGTTGAAAGGAAGGAACAAAGCCCAGCTAAGAATGGCAAAAGTTGGCAAAATTCATCCAACTTGAATAGACTAATCTCACTCAAGCGAGGTTTAGCAGATGTCATTCCAGCAAAGATCGCATGATAAACGAACCCCGCATAAACAAAGTTCGCCGCGGAAGCCCAAAAGGCTAAAACGAGCTTCGCCTGAGGAACGAAGCTCGCCGAGTGAGCGCCATTAATGGCTGCTGATGGAACCTCGTCGCCAGACAACGAGAGTTCACCGGAGAAGACCAAGGATGGTCTTAAAAATTTCTTCTTTAAACGATGAATCGATGCCATAGAGCATTACTCAAAGCCTAACGGACTAAGGCAGATCCAAAGATCACCGGCGGGTCACGTACCCATCGCCAACTCCAATCGCGCCGGCACGTCCTCAGCTCGTGGTCGTTGGTCCCGATGAAAGGAGCTCCTTCCCCTGGAAATAGCACGACGAGGAGCCATTGATGACGAACTTCGAGAATCTTGAGGGAAAGTTTAGGGTTTTGGGAGCCGAACAGTTTCGAAATCAAAAGTGAGGAAGAGGGAGATGAATAGTCTTATTTATAGACTACGACCCTCCCCTTTAACTTCGCTAAAGATCTCACCTTTAGATTCGCCAGAGATCTCGCCTTTAGATTCGCCGGAGATCTCGCCTTCAGATTTGCCGAGTAACTTCGCCAAAGATCTCGCTACCAAGTCCGCCGAAGATTCCGCCTCCAACTTCGCTCGAGATTCCAGCCTTGAACTTCGCCAAGAATTTCGCCTCATATGAGTTTCGCCAAATAACTCGAAATCTGAACCGAGCCTCGCGCAACTAACTTGACAAGGCTCACCAAAGTCAACTTTTTTGAACTTCGCCCAAGGCGACTGTCCCTCAGGAAGTCGAACCTCGCCTAAATCATCAGGGCATCAAAGCGAGCCTCACCAGAAGGCTATAATGAAAATTTCACTAAGTTTCCAAATTGAGGAAATCTTAACTCAATTTGTTTGAGAAGTCTACTTGCTAAAGTGACTTGGCAAAAGTCTACTGGATCTCCAAATTGAGAAAACTTTAACGCAATTTGTTCGAGATTTTATCTGGCGAATCTCAAGCTAACCCTCGCCAACACAAAGGAAGCCCGAGCTTCGCTTCAAACACGATGACTCCATGCAAAGTTCAAGCCATGTAAAGTTCAAGTTTGCAACAAAGAAAATATACAGATCGATTTCACAGAAAATGGACAATTTCAACTTGAAGATAAAAGTTTATTTTTTATTGATCAAAGATGCTATTACAAAAGATGGCAAGAACGAGATGACACTCAAACTATCCAATTACAAGGATGATGAGTATTTGTTACTATCTGCTACTGCCCTATACTCCTAAGATATGGATAGTGTGACGGCTGAGGAGCATACACGAGCTGCACCAAGCTAAAACTCGTGCGTCCTTAGCCACACAAGGCTGGGAAATCAAGCATCTCCCACGGCAGAAAAAATAGTGTCTGCTGGCTCCTTCCTAGACTCTATGCCAGAGGAGGAGAGAGAGCTATCGAACAGGAAGTTCCCCTCTTGCACAGGGCTGAACCATGTCAAGAGGAAGAAGCACTTCCTATGGTCAAAAATCGACGTCGGGCCTGAGTTAGCCACGCAACGTCTAATTACGGTCTAGGTTCACTTTCGTGACACCTAGTTACTGTCGGAGTCTTTGCTCGTGGAGACCCATGGGTCTTTCTTCATGCGCCATTTCAGTCGCCGAACGGTCTTACGAAGAGCACGGCATTCGGAGCTCCACGCATCCCTGTCACGATCAAGCTCGCACCACGCAACCGACTGGTTCTCGACGATCTGCTCGAGCATAGCTTTCTCGGCTGACAGCAACTCCGCCCTGCGACGGAGTATGCGGAGTTCATCCGCTTGATTGCCCTGAACTTGGGCTAACTTCTGTTAGAGTTTTCTTATCTCAGCTCCTCTATCGAGGAGCATCTCCGGCTTATGCGATGTTGGCGCAACCATGGAGAAGAAGAAGAAGATGATGAAGAGGCGGTGAAGAAGTGGATGGGATAGGCCACTATTTATAGCCTTTTCAAATCTTTAATTGCTGAGAATATCTCATCCTTCGAGATTTGATGGGACCGGACAACGAGGCTAAATCTTAGCCTAAAACTCGGTCAAATCCCCAGTGAATCTCGCAAAGAGATCTCAACTGCAGATCGCGGCACAAATCAAGAGGAGAATTTCAACAGACTCTATCCTCACAGTGAACCATGAGCCGCTGAGCGGCTCATCACATGAGCCTTTCAATTAGATGAGCGTCGCCCGGCGGCGAACTTCGCCGGCTGACTCGAGTGAGCCACCTTGGCTCATTCACTAACCGCCCGGCTGACTCGAGTGAGCCACCTTCGCTCATTCACTAACTTCGCCCAGCGACCCAATTGAGCCACCTTCACTCGTTCACCAACCCCGCTTTAGCAATTGAAAAGGCGGACTTCGTTCTAAACACGGATTTGGACGAATTTAAGCTACATCAAGTCTTCAACACCAGCCTACGCCTCTGACAACCTAATAGGCGAACGAAGATAAACTTTCACCTGATCAAGACATCCAAAATCACGTTTAACACTACACCTCTGACTATTTACCCAAAGTATTTCGTTCCCTGTTGCAAATCTGAACACAGGATATCACGAAAACTTTAGGGGAGGGTCTTGTAGACAGTCAAAATATATTCCCATTAAGACCAACGATGGGCTTAATCCAAGAAGTGAATGCTCATGGGCTAAACACTTCAAAGTGGGCTGAAAGTCAAGCCCGCAATAAGCCGTAGCGAGGGTCGTCCGATACCGCCAACGAACCTCGCCAAAGCAACCCACACTGACTCAGACACGAGGCAACTTCAACCGTGTGGGCTGAGTTTTGTGTCAAATTCAAGCCCACTAAGCGAAGCTCACCAACTAATGAATCTACATAGGTGGACCAAGCCATCCACTCCTACCAAGCGAAGTTTGCCAGCCAATGAGCTCTGCCCACAACAGGTCAGGTGGACTGGGTCATCCACTCCTGAAGAAGGCGCACCCACGTCCGCGGCAACCCTCACCCGCATACGCAGCGACCTCCGCACGCAACGCCAGCGAACATCGCTAGGGCTACGAAGTTCGCCAAATAGCCATTTCAAGGCTATTTTTAAGGGGATAACTGTCCCATTATCTCCCGATTTAATGGTCACGAACCCACGTTTTTAGGAGGCCATTAACTCCCGCTTTTAGTCTATAAAAGGAGAGTAAAAATCATTCAACCACATATACACAGGCGAGAGAATACACACTTTAGCGAAGAGAAAATATTGCTCCGGCGATTTTTAGAGAGACGTTGCTAAAAGAAGACTGAGCTAGCTTCTAAACAATTCAAATCTCATCAACAGCAAGAGACTCAGCGTTTGATCGGTTTGTCAATGGAGTATAAGATTCACGCTCTACCGGCTTGTAGAAAAGAATCCCAGGAAATATAAATTTTCCTAAGTTTTGATTGTATTTCTTTCAATTGTAATCTGTGTCAATTGTAATATAAAAAAAACTCGAAACACTTATCAAGTGAAATTTGACCTGAACTGAAACATATTGGCGAGAGAACTGAAACATGATTTGTGTTCCAAATTATCATTTACTCATTCAGTTGACGAGAGAACTGAAACATAACATCTAAAATAGTAAACCCACACTTATCAAGTAATTCATGATTACAAAAAATCAAAGTTTTTAGAAAGAAAATTCGACCTGAACCCGACGATAGATCCTACGAACGTAAAATTCCTCCATCCCTGAACATATTGGCGCATATCCCTGTTCCAAAATCAAACACAAAACAATTAGAATCAAATCCAACACAAGTTTTATACGAATTAAACAAAACCCAGGAAACCCATTTTGAATTTCGTATAAAAAAACTAAAATCCCATAAAAAGAAACAATCTTTTCATTACAAAAATTGAAATAACAAGCTATTTTTCCCTTTGCCGACAGATTTCCTTGCCCTGTATGGTGCATAAAAGCAGTCAGCCAGATGATGGTTTGAAATTTGCGGTGATTTTAACACATAATACCAGTAAAAGACATGTAATCTGAAAAACTCCAAGTAAATAAAGTTACAACCTGTATAAACATGTTAATTACGGATACAATCAAGCTTCTTAAAAAACCAAAACACTCAAGTTAAAGCAATTGTATACACATCGTAGCAACACATATAAGCTCCATACATCAATATATCGCAATAAAACCTAATATATAATATACTTTGCATTACATATTATCCATATCGATGGTTTGAATAGTGTCAATACAAATATTTCATACATTCCATACATCAGAACAGACAACCTTTCATTCATCTCAATCTCCTTTGTCTCGCTCCGGTTACCTGAGAAGTTCGTCGTCGTCCTTCAGGAAGTTGAGTTTGCACGAGTTCGCTATCTGGTTGGGTGTGTGTTTGTGATGAACCACTAACATGTTGTGAAGGACCAGCTTTATCATCGTTCCTACAAGATCGTCGTCGTTTCTGTAGACTTGGTTGATCCATCACCTCTCGACCATCATGAAGATCCTCGTGAGTTTGATTCAATGCTCTACGAATCCTCCGTAATATCCTTTGGAATAGTGGTCATGATGAACCTCTTCCTGATTGTGCCAGACCCTCGTTTGCAATGGCCTCAATATCATCAAAAGCATTTATTTGCATTTAAGACAAAAAATTGCAAATCCTAAGCAATTGTAGCAATACAAAACAAGTGATGCGCTTACCATCCAGTTTAACTTATAAATTCTCTCTCATCTAACCCCCTGGGCACGTATCTCTTTTGTAGGGCATGTTGTTGATCATCATCGAGTGGAGGACCTGTCTTATTTATAATCCATCTTCGAGTAATCCTCTAATACCATGTAATGTAAGTATTTTCCTAATGAGGAGGATCAAGCGGTTGTACGATACAGAAATGGTGATCATTCCATTTCTCTATATACCGAAGATGAGCAATTGCTCAGTCTATTTGATGACCTCCTTTCGTGACCTTTCTCTCTATTTTTTAAACTTCTTCTGGAACATGTTACGCCAAACCAAATTGCCTAAGCACACGATCCGGCACATGCATCTCTACTATTTCAAAGCATATTAGTGGAACTCTTGCTCTCCATATTCATTGGCCTTCTATGCAGATTGGTGGTAGTTGTGGAAGCTTATCATATGGCTCCTAGGAGAACTAGAAAACATTACATGTATTAGTATCTTATAAATTAGATTTGTGTTTGTTCCATCTAAGATTGAATTTTCTTGAAGTTAAATTTAAAAACCTGAAAAATCTTCATCCGATCAAGCTCGTTTCTGTAAAAGTCCAACTGTCTTGCTAGGGTCTGGTCATAATATTTCTGGACGTTCCATCTGTATAGATTTCAAACTTATTCAAGATTTAAATAATTCGCGAATATAATTGGAAAATATTAATGCATTGACTAGATTCAGATGTGTTTATCTACACCCAAGCGGTATATGTTCGTCTAAAACTCGAGTCTCGCATAATCTCGGTCTTAGAACAGGTCTCTCCCACGCCCAAACTTGCAACAAAGTAAGACACCCCTTCAGCTCTTTATTTTGCATCAAAGCCACCTTTGACATTTCTCGATACAGGTATGCTAAAATAGCACTACCCCATGATAGTGTGCCGCAAATGTCCAAGTTCCCAATGGGTGATAACCACCTAGGCACGTTTAAAAAAATAGTCTAAAATAAGGTCAAGTCTCTAATGTAATTATATAAAATTTTAGAACAAAGAATTCACATACGTCAAATATACTTTATCTTTACTGAAATCGGGAAAAAGAATCGTCCCAATCATGTGCAAAATATATGCACGAGTATGGCGCTCAATCATGACCTGTGTTGCATCAGCTGGCAGCGGGTCGGAGAAAGTCTCCTTCAACCACTTCAGTCTGATATACCCTCCGGTCAATGAGGGTAGAGATGCTCCCAACTCTTCATCACATACTTTTCGCCATGTACGGTCATCTGTGCCTATAACACACGGACCATCAATGCGAAGACCTAGTATGACTGATACGTCTTGAAGAGTAATGGTCGACTCTCCGAGACGCAGATAGAATGTGTTAGTCTCTGGCCTCCATCTATCTATCAAAACAGTAATAAGCGGCTAATCTAATTTCATCCATCTTAGCTTGGAGCATGTAAGAAAATCAGCTCGTGCTACCGCGACGATCATACGCTCATCATCAAGTGTCCATCGAGAATGCCCTAGGCTATGATCGACCATGACTAACTCAGGTCCTCTCTGCATAGTTATTCAATATATTATTAGATGTAAAAGAAATAGTAATGGAGATAACAGTTTACATGTATTTAACGAATCGGTTACCTCCAAAAATGATATTTTCTGAGAACGGTGCCGAGACTGATCATAGAGGACCTCATCACTATCGGGCACGGGCTACATGGTGTGTACCCAATCTACATTGCATATGAAATACGTCAACAATTAAAGTCCAAATAGTGATAATTACAACCAATCAATTAATTATACGTGTATCATAAAACTAGGAATATTAAAGACTAAAAATGAAATAGCCATCACAAGTTCTCATGTCAATTATAAAGATAGTTTCATACATCAATCACAATTAGTGTCATGAACACAATATACCACATAAATTAGGAAATGTAGCCAAAAGAATGAGCATTCATCAAGCTCATTTACATACAAAAATAAGCAAATTAACATTGTTGTAGACAGTTAGATTTACAAAAGCATCTCAAAATCATCCTTCTACCAAATTCACTATTGACTCTACATGAACTCCGTCAACACTTTCTTTTGCATGACAGATGACCACCCCATAAATAGTCTAGTTTGTGATTCATTTTTATGCAATTCTTTATAAAACTTATCAAGAACTTCTAAGCTAAAGTCCACTTCGCATGCAAATATAGCTTTGGCCAACTTCTCTGTCCAATGCATATTAACCTCTCGCATAGATGATGTGAATTGTTTGACCTCACTTACTATCTCACGCATAAGGATCGTGTCCTCACTAGTCTTCCGCCCCTTTCCCTTACGCATCCTTGACAAATCATCTTTTGATTGTTTCTCACTAGAATCTGAAATAGGTTTTGAGGGCATGGGGGTGTCCTTCGGTGGTGGAATGTCATCGTCATCTAACGATACATAGCTACGAGTGTTCTCCCTACGCGTTGTAATATCATGATCATCCTCATCAATATTAAAATGCGAACTACCACCAAATTTGTCCATCACATCCGCTGCATAGTCTCCTCTTACTTGATCATTTCTGATGATAATTGCAAGATTTTCAAAATATTTCATAGACTAGTTGATGTATTCCCTAAGCTTAAAACTAGGAATACTTTTGTCCTGCAAGGTTAAGGATATATATTAACTCCAAACTTATTCAAAAATAAAATAATTCTTAATATTCAAATAAAAATCATTAAATGTTTGCTACGTCAAGCCATCTATCAAAGCAATCTTCATCCATAGTGATTTGTTTATTCACATCATCCCAACCCGCACCGCTCAAATTATAGCATTTTTGCATGTTAAAATATCTATTGCGCCAAGTTTTCATATGGTTCTCCATATTTTCTCCAGTAAATCCTGAGCCAAACTGTTTGTTGATCTCAATGGCGGCCAAACGATAAACAGTCTTCTTGAACTTTTTATCGGCCTTCATCCCTTGGTCGGCACAGTTTGCAAGGAAAGGAATTAGCACATCATCATGTTTGCTCTTTCACAATTGGTTAGCCCTCCCCGTGCTTGTATTTTTATTTTTATTTTTATGACCAAGCACTTTTTTCCTCTTTGGGTTGGGGGATGTACTTTCATCACCCTCAACATCAATAGCATTCCTCTTGTTGCTATGATATTGTTGACTAGGAGATGGGGTTTCACCCATGCTAAAACTTGGATGTTGTAAAGTAGGAGGAGCGTTTAGCATATTCATGAATGAAATTAGCGGTTGTTGGGCCATTCCCCAAAAGTTACCATCTTGCATTTTAAAATTATTCCATAAATTAGGACCCTGACCAACATGTGAAGAATGATAGGGAATATATCCCCGGTTGCACCCACAAGGGATTGATGAATTCCTTGGGGTCCTAGGGGATGGAGTTGGTGCCGTGCTTTGCCCTTTGCCCTTATCAAGTTCCTCACAATTGAAGCTGTCGGCCATACCTAAAAATAATTTGATAGAAGTACACTAAACAAAGTTAAGCTAATTCGCCACACATAAAACAAAGTAAAGTAACTAAAAATTAATGGAATTGAAGTACATACAACACATAGTGGTCATCACACAAATATTACACATGAACCTTAAATAGTTTTACAAATTTGGTCATAAAATAATGTTCTTGATAATAGAAAATTACACAAGCCAATTTTCCTAACAAATCATCACTACAAAGTTAAGCAAATTCACATGCCAATTTTATTGGTATTCCCATCCTTATACTTTTCACAATAGTCAACCCACATCTCCCAAGCTATTTGATCTCTATGATCCTTCCATAGGTTTCTTGATTGAGTTTGCTCCCTTTGAGTTTGAGGTTGAGACAAATTAACAATGTTATTTTCTTCCTCGTCTGCAACATCACCTTCATCCTCTTCAATGTCAACTGTCTCGTTAAATATCTCATCATCCGGGTCAACTATTTTAATGTAATTATGAAGAATCGTGCATGCCAATACAATATCAACTTGTGCAGAAGATGGGTAATGCTTAGCAGTGAGAATCTTGAAACGATTCTTCAAACAACCAAATGTAGATTCAATCTTAGACCTTAATGAAGAGTGTCTGAGATTGAATAATTTCCTTCTATTTTTGGGTATTCTTCCTATTTGTTCCTTCAAATGGTAACAGACACCATGCTATGGGGAGATGAAATCGGGCATGGTCGTGTATCCAGCATCACACAAGTAATATTTTCCTACAATTTTCATGATATAAAACTGTTTATTAGTATTTTTTAACATTGCATTGAATATCAATCTTATTGTTGAAGAAAATATGTAGGATTTGAAATTTTAACGAAATTATCATCATATACTCTCAGGCCATGAGGTTGTGGCCTAGATAATGCATCTTGAAGGACTCTAAAGTTATTTGCAGAACCTTCCCACCCCGTTAATACGTAGGTGAATAGCTTGTTTGGAGTCCTCACCGGTAAAATATTTTGTGACTCCTTTGTGACCACGGAATCGTGGAACAAGATGGGCGGGTAACATAGCATCAATATGTGTTCCATCTATCATACCGATGCAATCCTAGAGAGTATAAAATATTACTAGTGAATATTTGTATTAAATTAAATATTAATGGAGATATTCACAAAGTATAGAGTGTATACCTTAAAATAGGGGTAGTATAAAGGATTGTTAATGATCTCTTGTGGAACTTCATTCCTTGCATGTCTCAAGAAGCGCGGACGTATGTAGCAAATAGCTTCTAACACCTTGTTAAAATATCTACTTATAGTCTCACCAGATCTAATAAAATGTGACCTAACAATTCGATTTTTAGTTTTATGCCCCAATATATTCAATGTCATAGCAAGCTGCTCCTCCACTGTAATATATCTTGAGTCTCGTAACAAATCACTCCTCCTCATAATTTCTGCAAGCTTCATAAAAGCACCACTGCGCATTCTAATATAGTTGACACAACTATCACTGAATCCATTATATATCCGGTCCATGTGATCTTTTCTAATTTTATATTATTTTATTTTCTCCTCACTAGGACCCTGGCAAATGGACCTATGTCTACTTTACATTCTCCTCATAAATATCATAATCATGACTAAAACAGAGAGTGCGACACCCGAACACATGTTAATTATGGTCTCTTCATCAAGGTCACCATCCATCTATAATACTAGCATCATATTAAAGTAGGTATTAACATTATTTAAACAAATGAAATCATGCAATTATCAAGATACGATAACCATTATATTGTATACCATTACATTGTATAAACAACCACGCAGTTTACCAACTAAGAAATGCACCATGTTCAAGTTGTAGGAATTAATCAGATATGCAAATTACTTTTTAAAAAAAACTACATAATTAACCAATACCAAACTCCAATAGGAACTTTCTTAGTAGTTCTCATCCAAACTTTCATCTAGCCAACTAAACAATTGCCAAACTGACATAATACAGGACTCTAATAATTGCTTTCTTTTAGAATCATGTTAATATTGAGGAGAGTGACACTGATAGTGATTATGTATTTTTTGGGGAGTCAGAAGATGAGGAGGAGGAGGAGGACTATGAGGGATTAGTCTCTGAAAATGTTGAGTCTGAGGATATAGATGCAGTGAATCATGACATTAACACCATTGGTGGGAAAGATTCAGTCCCCACATTGGAAGCAAATTAAGATTTAGAGGATAGTGATGAGTTGAGAAGCTTGCCATTTGATAATGAGGAGGAAAATACCAATAAAATCAAGTGTCCTCAGTTTAGTGCAGAGAGAGATTTGCTTGATCCTAAGTTGGTTAATGGGATGGAATTTGCTAACCCTAATAAGTTCAGAAACCTTCTTAGATATGCAGCTGTGATAAGGGGTTTTGATGTGTGTTATGAGAAGAATGAGGGTGGTAGAATTATAGTGACATGCAAAGATGAAACATGTCCATGGAGGTGTTATGGAGCATAGAATTCTACTAAAACAAAATGGCAAATTAAATCCCTACATGACAATCATGATTGTGCAAGAGTTCTTAAAAATTCTCAACCACTTCTACTTGGCTTGCAAATGTGTATTTGATGCAAATTAATGACAACCCTAATTGGAAACTTGATTCCCTAAAGAAAACTATTAAAAGAGATTATGATTTGGAATTAAATGATTATAAAGTCTATAGAATAAGAAAGAAAGCAAGAAAAAATATAGAAGGGAGCTATAAATTACAATACAATCTCCTTTGGGATTATGCCAACATGCTTATGAAAAAGAATACTAAAAGTGTAGTGAGGGTGAAGACCACACGGAGGCAACTTTTAGACCATAACAGATTCTTTGGCTTCTTTGTTGCTTATAAGGCATGCATAGATGGTTTCAGATTTGGTTGTAGGCCAGTCATTGGGCTAGATGGTTGCTTCTTAAAGGGGCCTGCTAGTGGTGTACTTTTATCAGCTATTAGCAGGGATGGTAACAATCAGATGTTTCCTCTAGCAGTGGCTGTGGTTCAAAATGAATGTGAAGACACATGATCATGGTTTGTGGAGACTCTACTTGAGGCAATTGGTGATCAAAATCAAAATGGATGGGTTTATATCAGTGATAGACAAAAGATGAGTATGTATGTAAATTGGCATTCGTTATTTCAGTTTATGCAATTTGAACTCATATGTATTAGTAACAATTATATTTTGTACTAATATTGTGAGCTTGTTTATTAATGTATGCAGGGGTTATTGGAGACATTTAAAAAATTGGTTCCTCAAGCTAGACATAGATTTTGTGTTAGGCATCTAGATGCCAATTTCAGAGAAAAATTTAAAGGTCAAGACTTAAGGAATCTGCTTTGGAATGCTACAAGAGCATATACACTGCATGAACATGAGACTGCCATGGAGAGTATGAAAAAGTTGAACAAGGAGGCTTATGAATACTTGAACAAGCTTGACAAAGAAACTTGGACAAGATCACATTTCCAAATAGATGTAAAGTGTGATTTAATTTGCAACAATATTAGTCAAGCCTTCAATAAATTCATATTTGAGGCAAGAGATAAACCAATAATCACCATGTTGGAAATGATTAGGAGACTGATGCAAACTAGGTTTCTAAAGAAGAAGACAATGGCATCAAATTGGTCAGAAGGTGTGTGTCCAAGAATTGCAAAGAGACTTGAATCAGGGGATAGATTACAAAGAGAGAAGACTTCTGCACAGTGGATGGGGGGGAGTGAATATGAAGTCGGGGATGGTTTGGGTTATACGACTGTGAATATAGAGAAGAAATCATGTGCTTGTAGAAAGTGGGATTTATGTGGGCTGCCTTGTATTCATGCATACCAATGCTTGAGGCATACGAGAATCAAAGCCTGTGATATAGTAGATGATTATTTCAAAAAGTCATCCTATATGGCTGCTTATGCAGGAAATATATCTCCAGTTCCTGATTCAAGATTCTAGGAGAAGACTGGATCTGAACCAGTTATACACCCTGATTTAAGAAAGAAGGCTGGTAGACCAAAGAAGAAGAGAAGAAAGGCTGCACATGAGCTAAAAAATCAAGATCAAATAAGGAGGTTTGGTCAAGTCAACACATGTTCAAAGTGTAAGAAAACTGGACATAATGTAAGGAGTTGTACTAATGAGAGAGTAGAGATAACAAGACCAAAAAAGAAAAGGGGAAGGCCATCAAAAATAGCTGATACAACAGGTTCAACTACTCATGAAACAACTCAAACACAAGGATTTGGAGTTGAAGGTGGTCAAATACATGATGATGCAACAAGAGGTGCACAAGAAAGTAGGCAAAGGTGTGAAAACACAAGACCAAGGCATACAACAAGAGCTTCAGATATAAACACTTAACTTGATTTCTTTTTTTAAACTTGTATTTATTATGATTGAGTTTAAATTTTGCTAGCTTTAGTTGAGGATAATGTACATGGTACTCCTCCACAAGTTATAGTGCCACAATCACCTATTGCTTCGTAAGGTCCTCCCAGTCAATCTTCAGTGTCACATGCATCAAGTTAGTGAAAATATATATTGCATCAGGTTATGATTGAGTTTAAATTTTGCTAGCTTCAGTTGAAAGATGCAAACTAAAATTATATTTATTATGCTTGAGTGTAATGGCATATTGCTTTCAGTTGAAGATGCACATGCACAAGTAGGTGGGGGAAATGGAAATATAATAGATACACATGCACATGTATCAGTATCAGGTATGTACATGTATAAGAAACTTATCCTAAGTGTTATATACATGTATAAGGATTTTATGTGCATTTTTATATAGAACAAGTACAATCTCCAAGAAAGAAATGGGCAATAAGAAAAACAAAGATGAAAGTTGTACCTTCAAGGTATATAGGAACATCTTCATAACAGGTTAGTTTTTTTAACTAAATTTACTTTTCTCCTAGTTTGTTGCTTTGCTTAATTTCATTATATGCACCAACAGGCTACTAGTACTCCAACAGCTGCCCAACAACCTAGAAGCTTTGTCATGGGGCCAAGTGTAATAGCACCAGGAGGGTTTAGAGGCAAGGGATTTTTGGGCAAAGAGACAATGTATATGTCAGGTAATAGGCTAATTCCAAAGTACTCAACACCACAAGCTGCTCCATTTCCTCTGTCACAAGCTGTTTAAGTTCAAGTGCCACCAGCTGCTCCATTTCCACCATCACAAGCTCCACAATATCCAGTGTCACCAGCTGCTCCATTTCCTCCATTTTATCCATCACCAGCTGCTCCATTTCCCCCATTTCATCCATCACCAGCTACACCAACTCCTCCATCACAAGCTGCACCAACTCATGTGTTTGTTCCTGTTAAACTGGAGATGGAGATGCAGAGAAAGAAATTGCCAATTAGAAAGCAACCAATTTCAAGGACTCGATTACAGCTAGGAACCCAAAGCTCAACTAAAACAGGAATCCAAAGCTCAACTGAAACAACTCATAGGTTTGAGGCTTTAACTAAAAAAACACTTGAAGCCATAGATGAGCAACTAGCTATGGCAAGAAAGAGGGATACCGGAGTATTAACTTGTTAATTTGAAACTATTTTGGTAGATGGATGAGTTTTGGTGAATGCTAAATGTAAATTCTGTTTTTTGTTTTTAATATATGTGAAGGGCTCATTGTGGCTCATTCTGTATGATGGATATTGCTGTATGATGGATGTACATCAATGGCATGGGATGTATGAAGGTCTATACTGAACCTAAAATTAGCATATTTTGGTAAACTATGGAATATAATAATAGATTTTGGTGTTTAATTATAGATTTTGGTGTTTAATTACAGATTTTGGAATGTTCAATTGATCTATTGGTCTATACATATTTGTAACATATTATGTGCATATTCGTGTGATTTGTTGATACTCACCAATTGTGTATATATTAGCATGTTGTATACATACCCGTGACAGGTGATAACATAACAAACATAACACCATTTCATTTACAAATAACTTGCATTAACATACACATGACATGTGATACCCATGACAGTTAATACGACTTCCCTTTGTACAAAACAGAAACATAATCTAACCATAATCTAACTCCATGACAGTTAATACAACTTCCTTTCATACACATACATAATCTCTTCAAGATTTGGCCACCTCTTCCTTTGATACATCATTTTCAAGTAATAACTTTCTGATCACCATTTGAGCTTGGGGAGGGAAGGGCTAGTCTTTCCACTCAAAAAATTGGCATTTTGTGTCGTACGATAGTTGGGACAACTGAAAAACTATTTCCCGTAGTTCTCCACCGTCCGCGCCGTCTCCATGCTTGAAATTGCCTTGCAATAGCAAACTCTGGTCTCCTTCTCTCCATCCAAACTATAGCTTGAAGTAGAACTTGAAATCCTAGAGGTCGATTTCATAGTTACTGCACGGAACTCAGAAAAATATAAGAAAGTTTGGGAATTAGGGTTTAAGTTGAGAGAAGTTTTTAAAAAGAAGAGGGGTAGGTAGAGACAGTAAATAAGGCAATGAATGAGGTCAACAACTACTTAGATATATCATGTGAGAGGCACATGGGAATATTCTTTGGAATATTCCAACGTTTGAGTAACGGATGGTAGTAACGTGCCACTTTTATGAAACTTGTGGTATTTTTGTGCTACCTTTTACAACTTGTGGTATTTAAGTGCCACATTTGGAAAACTTTATGGTATTTAAGTGACATTTAGCCTTAAACAAACCAAAAGCGTACCCTACACAGTTAGACAAAAATGTGCACCTTTAGGAAAAAATCAAGGAGGTCACATCCTCACAAAGAACCCCGAGCAAAGTTAGAGAAATTTCAAAATCACAATTAACACAGACATCAATTTTTATACCTAAACCGCAGCCATTTTATTCAACTCTCCGCGTCTGCCATGACTTTTCCAATTGCACCTTTTTCCTAAAGTCATTATAGCATTAAAATTTCCATGGACATTTTTGTTTCTCACTTTAGTAGTCAGTTCTCATTAATTTTTTGGTTTAATTTTCATGACCAAATATATCTGAGTACCTAAAGCCTGGGGTATGAGTGTGATTATAATAAACTTTGATGATTGAATTAATTAATAAAATTTGATTTTAATTGTAATTAAGAATCCAGCTATTAAATTCTCTTTGCAGCTTCTCAAACTCAATAGGAAAAAAGACGAATAACAAAATAAAATAAATACCGGGATCAAAACTTCTGAAAAAGAAAACCAAACGTTTTATTGATTTACGTTGACATAAACGAAACAAAATAGAAAAAAAAATTACAAATCAAACACATTTTATACAACTTAAACCAGGTCTAATTAAATTAATTTATCACGCTCGCCTCCTATATAAATCCGCCTTGACCCGCCTCGGATCGTCCCTTATCAGGCTCCGAGAGGGACCAAACCGGGGCGCATCCGACGACGAGAAATCCGATCCGATTGAGCTAGCGGGCGGAAGGTAGAACTCGGATCGGGTACGTCTATGATGGGAGGATCCATCATTCGACATCTCGACGACGAGAGGCTTCCTGCTACTTCCTCCTCCTCCTCTGCTGGATCCATCAGATAGAGATCTGTATTTGCTTCGATTTCTATTCTTCTTGATTGCGTGGATCATCAATGGTATTAATCCCTCCATTTTTTTCTTTTTTTTTTCCTTTTCTTTCTGTTTGCGTAAATTGGACTGAGACAGTGAATGTGAGGGTTCATGTATTTATAGAGCCAAAAAGACGCGGGTCGGGTCGGCTGTTTGACTGTGGATCCGGTAAAGACAAGCTGGGATCAAAGAGGCGGCTGTACTCCATTTGTATGAAAAATTAAGGCTCAACGCTGAGGGGGTCGAATTAAGTAGAACAAGCTGACTTGTCTTCTTCCTTTTATTTTATTTCTTTTAATGCTTAGATTTTATTAAGTAAGACTTGTTAGACTATTTCTGAGCATCAAGCTTACAATAATGATAATTATACTATACTATTTTTATACTACAGAAGAGAAAAGTACTTGTTAGCTCCCTTGATAGAGTCGTCAATTTAGAAAAAAGTTAAAAGATGCCAGAGAAATTCATCCCAAACACACAAAAATTGAGAATATGTATTCTTTTCTTAATAAGCAACTGATAGCTTTTTGCTAGTCAATTAATGACATAATAACTTGTATCCTAATTGTGTTTGTTGAGTCTTGAACTATGATCTCCTGGTCAATTTCGGGCAGTCTATCTTATCATTGGCCGGTTGGTCAAATTATACATAACATGCGAATAGTATTAAAGCTTCTAATCATAAGCTAAAAGGCTCCCTCGCCATGTGAACAAAGCTAGTTACATTATTATTGAGCAGTAAGTCTTTCCTAAAAAATAAATCTAGAAAAGAAAAAAATTAATTAACAAATTAAGGTAAAGTGGTACAGAGTAGTTGTCATGATTAATTCATGTGATTTAAGCATCTAATTCGGCATATTAATCTAGTGAAATTTTGGATTTGATCACTTACTTTTGTGTATTTTAATTTTGAACCTTTATAGTAGTATTACAAGCTATAAATTTCAATGATGCTTTTGAGTATTTATAAAATGATATTTGGATTCCTAGATACTTTGGCAATAATTTATCCCATAAATCAATCTGTTCTATGTAGGGTGCTCCATTAATATAAGAATCATGCAAAATGCATGTACTCAGTTGTAGAGAGAGAAAGAGAGTGGTTTTGTCATATTTAATGTGTGATAGGTTTTCAATGTGTATAGAATTCTCAGTTAAATTCTTAGAAATTGTGATTTGATCAGTTGTCGCTGTATAGAAGCAGATAATCTAAACAATTTTTAGTTTATTATCATTAATTCCTATATATCCATGTATTTTGTTCTTTATAAATATTAAATTGAAAAACCTAGAAATGGTAATCTAGTTCGACATAGATTTTTATCATAGTGTAGTAGTTGAGTACAATGTTCTTTATGTATTCATTTCTTATTTCTGAATAAAGATTGTAGTCCACATTACAAAGCTAAGATCTCATTTAATTAACATATGATCCCGTGCTACTCCACTAGATCTTGTTTGTACGTCTATTTAATTTAAAGTTGGGTCCTTGAATTAGTCCTCACGTGGTTTTTTCTTCCCATAATTTGCATTTTAGTTGAGGATGACCTAATCCATTATGATTCTTTTTGGAATTTTTAGGACCTATGCATTTGTTCACGTGGATTTTGTAGGAGAGAAGTGCTCTTCCGCTTCTAGGAAATAGTTCGGTGTTGGGGTGGGCTTCGGTCTATTGGAAAGTCAAGCAAATGGATATGAGAGGTAGAACACTATTGTCAAAGTATTTTATGCTAGCTGTTGCAGATAAGAAGCAAAAATTTGACTGACATTCTTGATACTAAATGTGACAAGGAAACAACGTAGAAGGTCAAAGGGAAGGGTCTTATACATGAAAAGGAAGCATGATATCGTTACCAGTCCAACCTATGGAAATACTAAAACAAGAATATTAATAATCACATTCCATGATATCAAGTTTGTTTCGGGAGAAAGCATTGGGTCTCAAAAACTTGAAAACTTCTACCAATATTATACATGAAATGACTGTTTACAAAAATAAACAGTGTACAGTCATAAACAAATGTAAGCCGTTTTCAAAAAATGATGATATTAAACTTGAAAATAATATTTATTACCCCAACAATTTGTCATTTTAAAATTATTTTATAATTGCATTATTATTATAGTATAATAAGCATCAGATTCGATATATGCTACTAAGTAGTATTTTAAATGCTGACCTTACCATTAAATTAAAAAATTGTAGTTTTTAAAATTCTGAACTATTCCTCGTATTAAATTTTTTAGAAGTTATATTTAAGGGCGGAACTAATAATATCAAAATAATGATATCCCAAGGACACTACAAATAAAAAAAGAATCAAATTACTCTAGGTTTCTAAACCATTCAAAGTATTCAGGAATCAAGTTTGATATAATGTCATTTTCAATGTTGAACTTATCATACTATTTCTTCCCAAGTATATCTATGCATTATTGCAATACCAAATTTGTGAGATATCATCAAGAGAGGGTGATTAGAGGTTCAAAACATTTCAAAACTCAAATAGTTAGCAGAATAAAGGAAAACTTTGCTAAAGAACAAGAGACAAGATCCTATACACAAATATTGTGTAATTGTGTAAATAACAATTTCATCATAGCTTCCGCCGACCTGGGGAAGGGACACGTGACCCCCTTGACCCCCTCCACCGTCTGTGCTCACCAAACATCACGACCTAAGCCCTTCTCGGCACCTCATCTACCACATACGAGATAATATCGAACATTCTCTCACGCGAGGTAGCAAAACCTAACTAACTCCTGTGAGGGCATGAATGCAACATTGGGATTATTCTCTCCAAGCCCTCTAACCCCATCATAACGATCTCGGTCAATGACAAGGGGACACATGGACAATTCGATTATAGAGGTAGCTTCCTTATAGCTAATTTGGTTGTCTAGATTCTTAGGATCGTGTTCGTATAATCAATATTGTTTGATTAATAATAAACCTTCATATTGGTCTAATATATGTGAGAAAGTATTAGAGAGAGAGAGACAGCTGAATATGATCGGCTTGCCTTAACCCTAGCATGAGCCGATGATTATATATATATAAAGGATATTACAGATTTACATAAAGACCCTCTATACAATGATATCATACAGGTTTAGTACAATTACACTATTACCCCCCCCCCCCTCAATCGGGACGGGGTGGAAGACACACGGACATATTGGTCTTCAAGAAAAGAAAACGCTAAGTAGATAACTCCTTGGTGAAAATAACCACAAGTTGAAGCTCTGTAGGAACATATCGAACAACTAAATCTCCATGAGCAACTCTCTCTCGAACAAAGTGATAGTCAACCTTGATGTGTTTGCTACGATCATGTAGAACAGGATTCGCCGTGATGTAGGTGGCGCTAACATTGTCACAGAAGAGAGTCACGGGATGGCGAAGAACAATCCCAAGCTCGACCAAGAGGTGCCGAATCCATAGTGTCTCAGCCACTGTGTATGCGAGGGTGCGATATTCAGCCTCCGTTGATGATTTCGACACGGTAGGTTACTTTTTAGAGCGCCAAGAATTAAGATTTGGGCCAAAGAAGATCGCATAACCGGAGGTGGAGTGTGAGCTGTTAGGATAACCGGCCCAATCAGCATCAGAATAGGCGACCACAATGGTCAGTCCAATGGCCTTGCGAAGGGTGAGACCATGATCAGCTGTGCCCTGTAAGTACCTATAGATTCTTTTAACAGCAAGAAGATGAGTAGTACGAGGAGCATGCATAAACTGAGAAACAACGTGAACAGCAAAGGCAATATCAGGCCTCGTAATTGTAAGATAATGTAAAGCACCGACCATGCTCCTATATACAGTAGGATCTGCTAATAACTCACCATCAGTAAGGGACAAAGTAGATTTAGCGGCAATCGGCATGCACAAAGGAGTAAGAGTATGAAGATGAAATTTACATAAGTGGTCCTGAACATATTTATGTTGAGATAAAAATAGAATATCAGGGTGACGAGTGACTTGAATACCCAAAAAATAGTGAATATCACCAAGATCCTTCATAGCAAATTGAGCAGATAACAATCGAATAAAGCGATGAATGAGAGTAGAGGTGTTGCCTGTAAGAACAATGTCATCAACATATAAGAGAAGAAGAATAACATCAGAACCCCTACGATAAACAAACATGGAAGAATCAGTTTTGCTGCAATGGAAACCAAGTGAGAGAAGAAAACTGCTAAAGCGATGAAACTAAGCACGAGGAGCCTGTTTGAGGCCATAAATAGCCTTTTTAAGTTTATAAACATGATGTGGAAACTGTGGATGAACAAAGCCGGGAGGTTGTTTCATGTACACCTCTTTGGTAAGAAGACCGTGCAGAAAAACATTCTTAACATCGAGTTGACGAATAACCCTACCAAAGGAAATGGCCAAAGAGAGTACAAGACGAATAGTAGTAGGTTTGACAACAGGACTGAAAGTTTCATGAAAGTCAATGCCAGCTTGCTGATGAAAGCCCTGAGCAACCAAACGAGCTTTGTACCACTCAATAGAACCATCTGAGTTATATTTAATCTTGTAAACCCACTTACAAGCAACCAAAATTTTCTATTCATCAAACGGAACCAAGTGTCACGTGTTATTATTGATGAGTGCATTAAATTCATCTGCCATTGCGTTTTGCCAATTTAAATCTTTTGAGGCTTGTGTGAAATTAGTCGATTAAGAGGCAACGAGGGTTGTATGGAGAGACAAGAGATGACGCAATTTGACAATGCTCGAATTTGATCGAGTCTGCATAGGATGTGAATTTTGAGGGAGAGTGGAAGGAGGAATTGTGATGGGAAGAAGTGGCGCTGACAGAGCAGCCACATGTAACGCACCAGGCTCAGTCACTGGTGCACCAGGCTTAGTCACTAGTGCACTGGCTGCTACTTGGGTATCCGCCGTGCACTGCATACGCATGAGTGGTTGCCGGTGCATCTGCTAACTGGCAGCTGCTGCACCGGCACGGATTGGGCACACAGTGGCTGAGGAGAAGTGGCCGCAGTGGCTACGGAGCGCGCTGCTGAGGAGACCGATAGCGTCACACTATGCGCAGGGATGACGGAGATAGATGGTGAGCTCTCAGGCATTGGAGTTGGTGAACGAGAGCCCACCAGAGAAGAGGATGTAGATGCCACAGTGGTGACATGCGGTGTCGAGGAGGACGTAGAGAAAGAGGACTCGAGAGGAGAACACGATGCAGTTAAAGGCGAGCTCGTGACAAACATGAGAGGAGACGAGTCATGGGACGTTGGAACGACAATAGAGGGATAAGGAAAAATTGTTTCATGAAAACGAACATGACGACTAACATAGACACGACCAAAAACCGGATCAAAGCAACGATATCCTTTATAATGAGGAGCATATCCTAAAAATATACAACGTTTGGATCGAGGTTGAAATTTATTGGAAACCTGACCCGAAAGATTTGGAAAGCATTTATAGCCAAAAACACGAAAAATCATAATCAGGTATCCTTTTAAAAAGTTGTTGATATGGTGAGATGTCATCTAAAAGAGGAGTAGGTAAACGATTTATCACAAACACAACCATATATACAGCATTAACCCAAAATTGAGATGGCAACTAAGCATCAATCAAAAAAGTACGTGCCATCTCAATAATGTGGTGATGTTTGCGCTCCGCTACACCATTTTGTTGTGGTGTGTCGGGGCACGACTTTTGAAAATAAATTCCATGCGTCAGAAAATATTGTTTGAAAGCATTATTATCAAATTCTTTGCCACCATCACTCTGAAACATCCGAATTTTAAAGGAAAATATATTCTCAACCAATTTTTGATAATTACAAAAGTGAGTAAAAACTTCAGATTTGTTTTTCATAGGATATAGCCAAGTAAAATGGGTGCAATCATCAATAAAAAAAACATAATATCGAAAACCCAAATTTGATAAAACAGGTGATTGCCAAACATCAGAATGAATCAAATATAACGGAGTACTATAGGAGTGCTCAACATCACAAAAGGGTAATCGATGTGATTTTTCAAGTTTACATGAAACACACTTATTCTCAAAAGTTTTTGCCATCACAATGGCTTTATTTGACCTAAGCTGATGAAAGACTCAACTACCACAATGACCTAAACGACGATGCCAAGTGTCTGCTATATCAGTTAGCGAAACGAGAGCTGTGGTAGAATCAGACTGGATGGAGAAGAAAAGAGGGTAGACACCGTTTCTACTGGAACCCCGAAGAAGAACCTTCCCCGTGATTTTTTTCTTAACATGCACAGAAGAGGAGTCAAAATTAACCACACAATTATTATCATCACATAAGCATTTAACGGATATTAAATTATGTTTTAAATTAGGACCATGAAATACAGAGTTAAGATTAATTGATTTGGCAGAAGAATTTAATTTCACATCACCAATATTAGCAATAGGCAAAAGATTGCCGTTTCCTACTAGGACTTTTGTTTGACCAGTATAAGGAGAGGAGCAAGATAATATACCCTCAAATGGTATCATATGAGAAGACGCGACTGAATCTGGATACCACAAGGCCTCATTAGCGTCACCATGAGACATAGCAGCAAAGGATGGAGTAGTGTGAGGATGAGACATAGAATTATGAGAACCCCATTGAGAAATAAATCGGGAACAAGCTGGAGCTGTATGACCTGGACTAAAATAAAGTTGACAAACAACTGTAGATGGACAAGAGCCCAATATCCCATCAGAATCGAAGTTATTAGCAAATCTCAAAGAATAATAAGTATCGGTGTCAACAATATCTGAACAATTAAAGGAGAGATTACCATTCGCATTATTCAGTTGAGGACCCTGAGTTTGTGCACGATATTATTGATTGCCATAAAAACCACGTCCACCATTAGACTTGCAACCTTGACCACCACGAAAACTGCGCTGGCGGCCACCGCGCCACTGCCCACGGCCACGCCAGCCCCCTGCGGTCTGCTGTGGCTGTTAGGCACCCGTCTGTGGGCGTGTCGGACTTGGTAGGGTAGCGGGCTGCTGTTGAGGACCCGAGCCACCACCAGGATTTGTGACAATAGCGACAAGAGCTTGATGAACATCGGGATCGCACTCCTTCAAGTGACGAACACGTTGTTCATGGAGAATCAACTTGGAGCGGAGATCATCAAAAGTGATAGAGTTGCCAAAATAAGTCACCGTCGTAATAAGAGACTCGTAGTCACTATTCAATCTAAAGAGAGTGTGTTGCATGAGCTCTTGATCACTCAAAGGAGAATTAATTGCAGTGAGGGAGTCCGCAACAACTTTGATCTCGCGTAAATAGAGCTCCATGGATTGAGTTTCCCCCTTCTTGATAGTGATAATGGTGCGTTTCAATTCCATAATTCGAGCAAGGCCACTCGTCAAGAATCGACGTTGAAGGCGATCCTAAATCTGAAAGGAGTGTGCAAGATCATGAACTTCAACTAAAACTCCTCGAGACAAAGTAGCGAAAAGCCATGAACGAAGGCTTTGATCTATCCGAATCCACAATATGTAATGAGGATTGAGTTGAGCACCGTCAGTATACATTTGCGGAGGAGGACACGATCCATCAACAAAGCCAAGTAAGTTATGAGAAATCAATAACACGGTAAACTGTGTCTTCCAGGTTAAATAGCCTTCAACTGTTGTCAATTTTACCGTGGTGATATTCGTCACATTTGGTGCAGTCAAGGCTGAAGGAAAGAAAGAGCCAGATGGTGATAGCGAGGGAAGAAGACCACCACCGTTAAGCAAATTATGATGAAAACCACCTGATAAATTCAATCCATGAAGCCCCGATGCTATCTGATCGATGCCCATTGATTGTGTGATTAGCGGGAACAAGGCACAAGTGATCACGGGCTACGGTTGAGTCCAAACAGGGGCTGTCGAAGTCAAAAAAATCTGTTGCTGATGTAAAACAGAGAATAAGGGATTAGTTTCGCCAATGGAAGGTGTGGTTGGAGTCGACATAGTAGTTATCATTGACAAAGGATGTGTAATCTCTGAGAAGACATAGGAGATTGGAGGGATTGCAGTCGAACTCGAAGTCGCTGTCGAACTAGAGGAGAACAGGGGATTGGCGAAGTTGGGATTCACTGCCGAACTAGAGGAAAACAAGGGAGACACTGTCGAACTCGAAGAAAATAGGGAAGTTGCCGAACTTGAAGAAAACAGGGGAGTTATTGTCGAGGTCAGAGGAAGTGGCAAGGTGGAGGTGGTTGAACTCGAATTCACAGGAACTGTCGAGGTGTCGGTGGCCGAACTCGAAGACGAACGCGAAGAGGAACTTGAAGCCATGATTCGTCGAACGTAAAAGAAAGATTGAACAGTGCTCTCGGGTGAACTGTATCCGCAAAGATGAACAGTGCTCTACAGTACTGTGGCTATGAACAAATTGCTAGGGTTTCACTGGTGCTCTGATACCATGAGAAAGTATTAGAGAGAGAGAGAGAGAGATGGCTGAATATGATCGGCTTGCCTTAACCCTAGCATGAGCCGATGATTGTATATATATAAAGGATATTACAGATTTACATAAAGACCCTCTATTCAATGATAACATACAGGTTTAGTACATTGCACTATTAATGTGTTTAAAATGTAATATACAAGTTACAAGAAGCTAGAATCAAGTTTGATATTGAAAAGAGCAAGATGACAAGTTAATCATAACTAATTCTAGAAAGATATCAAGAGTGACAATTTATGTTTAAGCATATAGGAGTGTTTTTATCTTTGTTATGAACCCAGAGGAACAAACGAAACTCAATTCAGAGATGTATAGCTCAAGATATGAATGTTTTAGTTAAACAACGTCGGAACAGTCAGCAATAGGATCGAAACATACACCGAGACTAAAACTTGCACGGACATAACTTTTGACTCGGTAATCAAAATTTCTTATTATAATAGCTTTTTAAAAAGCTCTTGATCTGATCTATAGACTATCTATGGCACTATTGACCATCGATAATGCAAAGTCTAGAGAAGTTTAGATCATCGATGGTGAACTGTAAACATCGATGGTGAACAATAACCATCGATGGTTAAGTTTGACCATCGATGGTTAAGTTACAAATTTTAGATTTCTGATCTGTTTTTGGATTTTATCTCAGCCATTGATTGCTTAGAGTATGTAGGCTCTTTCCTCATATTTTTCATTAAAGATTCCTAACCTAATTGAGAGAGAAAAAGAAATAGGAGAGAGAGAGAGAGAGAGAGAGAGAGAGAGAGAGAGAGAGAGAGAGAGAGAGAGAGAGAGATTTAACTTGGTGAAAGGATCTTGCTCAGGCTTCTCAGAAAGCATCCTCGACGTCGTTCTTCATCATCTGATTATCAACCTTCAAGGAGTAGTGCTCTTGGACTTCATCGTTATTCTTCTCAGAGCTTCGGTTCAATAATTAGGAGAACAGATTGCACAACCAAAGGGCTATAAGATCTTTCTAGTTGCGCTTAATTATTTTGTATTTCTTTGTATCAAACTTATTTTTACGGCATACTCAAGCTAGGGTGAATGGAGGATTTATGGCATACTCAAGTCGTGGTTGAATTGAGGACTTGGTCACTAGCTAGGGCTAGGGATACTCATGTGTGAAGAGTTTAGGTTAGACGACTAGTTTAGGAGAAACTAGGATTTTGGTCTTGTAAGCCTACTGAATTGGGTTTGTGATTCAAGAGAACTTTCACAGAGCGAGGAAGCCCCTTCGTGAGAAGGAAGAGGGAAAGTAGGATCCAAACCACTATAAAATCTTGTGTGTTCTGGTTATGATTTTTCATGTAATTATTGTATTGCTAATTGTTTTGCTTATTATCTATTTTATTCCACTGCATATTCTGTGATATCTAGAAAAATAGTAGGTAATCCTATTCACCCTCCTCTAGGCTTGCATCACAGAAGCAACGCAAATGACACCCCATGTACTTCACTCTCTCCTTGATCTACCCTTATGAGTTAGTATAAGAAGAGGTAACATTGGTAAGAAAACTAAGTCTAATTTCATTCTCATTTTGATTCGATTTCCACATTCTTCTCCAAACTATTAACTTAAGTATTAAAGGATAATCGGAGCATCAAGCCTCAGTGCCTTCTAATGGTTTGCTAGTGATTTTTAGGAGAATCTCAACTCAAAACTTCATTGGCAGAAGAATCAAAGGAGCCCTTCAATAACCTCACTCCATCGACATTCTACTCAACTGTTTTCTTACACAAAACAGTCAAGAATAACTTTGAGGTCTTTGACTTCTTTCCATAGAGAGGAGTAGTTTGAATGGAAGGCACAACGCCTTCAAAGTTCAATCCAAATTATCGTAATATTTTCATAATTTTTTAGCCGGAAAAAAATTTCCAGCGATTAAATTTCATGTGACTCGTCACGTGATACTAATGTGACTTCTTACGTAGCAAGTAGTTGGGCTTATTCATTTAACCTGAAAAGGGATTCCTTCAAATTAGGGCTTAAAAGGGTGGGGATCAAATTGGTTGTTCTTCTTCCTCTTAGGATTAAAATCGGGTGTGTTCCATTGAAACTTGAGATCAAATTGGGTATTCTTCTTTCTTCTAGGGTTAAAATTGAGTGTGATCCATTCAAATTACGACTCAAAATGTCGGGGATCAAAGTATTATTTTATTATTATTATTTTCAAATTAGAGCTCAAAATGGGTCTCATTCAGTTAAGACCTCAATTAACCTTCGCCATTTCAGTCCAATTAAGCCATGTAAAATACATGTAACTCATCGTGAGGTGATCTTGCCGAAAATTTTACTCCGCCAAAAATTTATTTTCTTTTTATGACAAAATATAACAGATTAATACAATAGTACTTATTAGTAAATTAATTTACTAATTAACTAATTAATTAATAAGAAAATTTATTTACTTAAGAAAGTATTTAATTAAAATATATTTTATATATCCCATTATTTAAGGTTATTTAATTTATTTATTATTAATTAAATAATAATGTAATAAATTTATTAAATAAATAATTAAATTATATTATTTCATATATATATATATATATATATATATATATATATATATATATATATATATATATATATATATATATATATATATATATATATATATATATATATATATAGAGAGAGAGAGAGAGAGAGAGAGAGTAAAACTCATATAAACTTAAGTGGATAGAAGCACTTATCCACAAACTTTTTATCCATTCATTATGCTTAGAGATTTGTGCTACACATTAATGCTATCTTTGAGATTTGTGCCTTTATTTGTATCACATCTTGGCACAAATCTCAATGCAAAATCAATGGATAAAAAAATTATGATTATGGGCTCCTATCCACTTAAGTTTATAGGAGCTGTGGACTAAGGCTCCTATCCACTTAAGTTTATAGGAGCTTTATATATATATATATATATATATATATATATATATATATATATATATATATATATATATATATATATATATATATATATATATATATATATATATATATATATATATGAGGAATATGGAGAAACTTGGTACCAAGTTACTTGGTAGTGATGTGGCACAATTCTAGCCCACACATTCAAGGGAGGAGAGAGAGAATTATTTTTAAAGTTACATGTGTGGGCTAGAATTGTCCATCACTACCAAGTTCCTTTGAGGAACTTGGTACCAAGTTTTTCCATTTTCACTATATATATATATATATATATATATATATATATATATATATATATATATATATATATATATATATATATATATATAGTTATTAATTACTAATAAGTACACTATTTAGTTAATTTCTTATAAAATAAATAATAATTTATTAAAACTATTAATTAATTAAAATTAACTAAATTATTATTTCATAAATAAATAAATTAATAAAGTAATAATGAAACTAATTAATTAATTAATTTCCTATTAATTGATAATAATTTAATAAAATTACTAATTAATTAATAGTGACACTATTTAATTAGTTTCTTATTTTGAGATCCACTGTAGATTGATAAAGCGGGTTTGTGGGTATTTTGGTTTTTAGCCTAAGTAAGAAAAACTCCTTATAAGACAGTAAAAAATAAGTTGGGGAATCCTAACTTATTTTTTCTACTTATAACTAAGAAATAATTGAAAAAGTTAACTCTCATCAAACATAAGATTGATACCTTATAAGTAAAAAACACTTATAAGTAAATAAGTTACTTTTAAATAAGTTGCCAAAGATACTCTATATCTGTTAATGAATCCAAAGAAAGTCTAAGAATGAGGCAAAATCAGGTTGGGTTTAATTGGGTTTGGGATTAAGTTTGCGGCTAGGCTGGGATTTAAGATTGGAGACACTTGTCCCAATTGAAACACGAGTGAGAGCTGCGATGTAGTTATGGCTTGCCAAACTTCTTGACGCTTGTGAAGTTAAAATCTCGGAATCCACCGAGGGTTGATCTTCGAATCCACGAAGAGCTTCGAATCCACGAAGAAAATATATTAAACGAAAATTTTATTGATGAAAAGATATGCCTCTAGGGCTTACAAGACTCTGTTTAAATAGCAAACAAATAAAAATCCTACAATGACTCGAACTCCTACTAAAAATAGAAATAAGAATTCTAATTGACCCGAACTTTGCTAAAAATAGAAATAAGAAAACTATCCTCAAAAGACTCCCTACGATTAGGGAAGTAAATCGGTCAAATTTGGAATCAAACCGGATTTGCTTCCTAATCCAAACAGACTCTAAAATATTACTAAAAATAGTAAAAATCGTAAAACGCCGATATCTCTCAATCCGGAAGGAATTTGGCGAAACGAACGGCGAGCAAACCGAACGTAGGTGGGTTTGGTTGGCTCCGTCTCGAAAAAATACGCGATTTTAAAAAAAAAATCGTCCAAATCCGACTTACGGATTGAAAGTTACGACCCGTTCTTCATTGCAACCTATTTTCCTCGACCGGGTCCGCGTTTGGGCTTGTTACGATCCCGTTTCTCCATGAAGGTATCCGCAATGTGTTCTACATCACTTGCTCATGAATCTAATACATACAATATATCATATGTCCGTAAAAGACTTACCATAAAACAAATTAAATGAGGATCTCAAAACTTTATATAACCATGATTATTCATACTGAAACTTAATGTAATATCAACACTTAGACATGTTCTTAAATTGAGTCCCTTTAATCATTAGAGCAAAACTCCGAAGTTATGATGAGGGTTGAGGTTTATATTTTTATATTCTAACATGCCCTTGTAGGTTGAGCACCCTTTTTTATGGGTCGAAATCTAGACTCACGCAGCGGTGTCACTTTTTAGAAAATCCGCCTTAAATTCGTGGCTGGTAAGATTTGAACCTAGGTTGCTCTGATATCATCTTAAATTAAGTCCTTCTAACTATTTAGACCAAAATTCCGAAGTTATGGTGAGAGTTGATGTTTATATTTTTATATTCTAACATGTCCTTGTAGGTTGAGCGACCTTTTCCATAGGCTAAAACCTGGATTCACGCAGTCATATTAATTTTTTAAAAATCTGCATTATACTTGTGGCCAGTAAGAGTCAAACTTGGATTGCTCTGATACTATCTTAAAGTGCCTCTAACCATTACACAAAAACTCCAAAGTTATGGTGAGGGTTGAGGATTATATTGTTATATTCTAAAATATTATTTTTTGCCAGTGGAAACCCTATACGGGTCAGCTAGTAGAAACCCTAGGCGGGTAAACCAATAGAAATTCTAGATGGGTAAGCCAATAAAAACCTTAGGCAGGTATATCAGTCGAAACTCTAGACATGTAAGTCATAAAAACCCTAGGCAGGTAAGCCATAAAAACAATGGCGAAAGAGGAATGCTATCATTGCATATAACTACCAAAGATGCCGAAGAGTGACTAGTAACTCTAATTATTGTTCATCACAATAGCTGTAACCTCGGGTTTTGTTCATCGGCTGAACAATAGAAGCTATTTTTTTATTTAGGTTATTTTGTGGAGGGTGTTTGATAAAATCTAGAAAACAATGATGTCAAAGTTGTTGTTGATGTTGTTAAAACCATCGATGCCATGAAAGCCGCCGAGGGGAGCATGAAGGTCATGCAAAACCCCCTCAACAGCCTTGAGATCTGAAAAGATGGGAGAAGTTTTGTAGGATCAAGTAGGCTCTAATGCCATCTTAAATTAAGTCCTTCTAACCAATACACCAAAACTTCAAAACTATGGTGAGAATTGAGGTTTATATTTTTATATTCTAACATTTACATTAGCTAGCTCTTTTTGTGAAGCTCACGGTTGTCCTAATGCAATTTCAAATGCACATATTGAAGGAGGGAAAACCAAGAGAAAAAATCATATCCTATCATATCATATCATATCATACTCTCTTTAAAAGTGAGAGTTTGAGGAAAACTTTATGGTCCATATTACCCTTGACTTTTCTTTAAATTATCATGTCATTCAATTTAATGAATTTAATGAGTTTTAAATATGACACTTTGTTCTTTTATTTTCAATTTAGAGTTAAATCCCATCAAATTTTGAGATATACACCGAAAAACCAAAAAAAAAAAGTTAATTTTAAATTTAGTTAAAACTGCTACTAACTCTTATTGGATTTAGATCAAAATAGAAATCCATCCATCATAATAATACTCGAAACTCACTCAATTAATATGAGTCATACATAAAACATTAAATCCCAATTAAGATTTAACAGAGTCTAGCGGTAAAATCAAAATCTCAAATCATTCCAACAGTTCTAAATATTATCTAATATCTGGTGACATCTCAACCAACAAAACTAGAAGGGTAAATTACTCTAAGCTCCCAAGTTCTTTCATCTTTTGCAATAAACCCTAAGGCTTGGTTTGATAGGAGGTATAAGAAGGAAAGGTAAGGTGATGTAATGTTCAATGAGGTATAAGGAGGGATATACCTTTTGTAATTCTTATTTGGTTGGAGAGTGAGTAAAGTTAGGTACATGGATTTTTAGTTCATTTTACATATTCTCTCTCCTCACACTTGTGTCCTTCCAAATTAGAAGGATTTTCTTTCTCTTCACTTTCTTGTTCATTTTGACTTCTCTCTCTTTACTTTACTTTACTCTACTTCACCTTACCCTCTAAAACTCCCTACTCAAGAAGATTTTTAATTTTGTCTCTCACCTTACTCCACCACCCCTCCTATCAAACCAAGCCTAAGTAACTTTTAAAATCACACTAAATCTCTAAAAACTTTTGCAGAAAACCCTAATATCTTTTGGGTAAATTACACTATAGCCAATAACTTTCAAAATGCCTTCTTATGTTGTTTTTGGTTCTAATTCATGACGGTTATCTGCAAAATCTAGAAACTTCTTGGGAATTTTCTGCAATTCTAAAAGTTATTGGGGGTTTAATGTGATTTTGAAAGTTATTGGGGGTTTACTGCAAAATGTGAAAGTTCTTGGGGGTTTAGTGTAATTTACCCAAACTAAACTCACTAGGGCCAAACTCCTTCCTTCTCTCTTTCTCTCTCTCATGTCAAATCAAAACATAAACAAAGATGTATTCAAAACACTAAAATTATAACAAAACTCTAAAGTTATAATGAAAGTTAAGGACTAGTATTCTAACAATGAACATATAATAGCAGGTGGACATTCAAAATATTTGTTCTCTTACAATACACAAAGCGAGAACAAATCTGTAACTAAATAAAACAAATTGTATGTAAACACTCACCTAAACTTATTGAAAATAAAATTATAATCATACACAATATGTACCTAGAAGTTATAATAACTAATAAGTGATATTCTAACGAGAAAAGTTGTGTGTAAGAAAAATGGATCGATGTTCAACAGATAAAAATAAAAAGGCTAAATAGCACTTAAATATCTTATAGTTTCACTCCTTTAGCACTTATATACCCTCAGTTGTACTTTATAGCTAATAATCACAATTTAATTATAATTTTATATCCTCATTACCTATTTTATATGAATAAATATCCTGCTAATAACTATTTTTATCTTAATTTGCAGGCTAATGGAGTATTAATGAATAAGAGCCCATATGACTCAAATCCTCTGAATTTCTACCAATTTTTGAAGCCCAAATCTGAAGACAAACGAAGGCCCAAGACACCTAAGGAATCCAAGAAGAATTCGTGCAAAAATATCAAGAAAAAGATAAAATCGATTGGAAACCAATCGGTCGGCCGACCGATTGGCCAACCGATTGGTTTTCAACTGATTCCGAATTAAGGGCTGATTTCAACTCCTTGGTGGCCAAGTTTGATCCAATGGTTCATGTTCACTCCGTTGGGCTTTAAATAGGGGTAGAGGGGGAGAGGTTTGAGTGTGAAATATTTTGTAAAAACTCCATTTGGAGAGGAGGGTTACTCTTAATTGAGAAGACCTTCCAAAAATTATAACTTTGTTACACAATAAATAACATTTTTCACCCCTTCAATTTCCTTTCTCTTCTTCTTGTCCAAGGACCAAAAGGAGGATGAGATGAAGATCAAGAGTTGTTGATTTTTCTTTTATTTCTTTTTCATTTCTTTTTCATTTCTTGTTCATTTATATGCTTTGTAGCTTAGATTTACTTTCGGCCAATTTACTTTCATGCAATGTCTTTAATTCTTGTATTTACTTTCTAGTATAGATTTTTCTTTTCTTTAATTCACCTTGAGACTAGAACCCTCTAGGGAATTACCCTTTTCTAAGTGTGAAGCTAATATTTGTGGGATCCTAGAGATTGTTTGAAACTAGCTAACAAATCCAACTTATTCCCATAAGATTGAGATAAGCTAAGTGGATCTACTCTAAATTCCTCATATCTTTAATTAATCATCCATACTTTACCTTCTTTATTTTCCTCTTATCCTTGCTTTTCATTTGTTTATTTTCCTTCAATTTTCTTTCTCCTCTCTTGATTTCTTTTTCTTTTATTTGCACAAATCACAATCACTCTCCATCCCTCAAACTCATTTTCTTTTATTTTCACTTTACCACTTCCATCTTTAAATCCTCCACACTCACTTTCTTCCTCGTTTTATCACACATATTTTCTAATCTCCACTCTCATTTTCTTCCTCGTTTATTAGCATAATCCACAACCACTCTCTCTAACCTCTTCACCACCACTTTCACCATGTTTTACTTTTATTTTGAATAACTCCTAATTGCAGCACATAATCTAAAAGAACCAAACTTGGATAACTCCTACTTCACGTTCCTCGTGGGATCGATAACTTTATATACTATAACTTGATCAAGGTTGTATACTTACAACTTAAAGGTAATCTCGTTTTACCCCAACAGTAGCATTTATATACTCTTAGTTGGTCAAAATTGTCACTTTAATACCTTATATTTTACAAACATGAAAATTTTCATTCGAAAGTTCCCATATAACATTCATATGTTACTTTTAGAGCTTTCTAACCATTAATATTTTATTAAATTACTATTATACCTACCCAAATTCTAATTTAAATATATCATAATTCTATTTCAAAATAGAATTTTAAAAGATTTAACAATGAATTCAACAAACTTAATAGAGAAAAACTATAAAATTAGCATATAAATATTATATGAGAACTTTTGAATAAAAATTTTCATGCTTGCAAAATATAAGGTATTAATATGTCAATTTTAACCAACTCAGGTATATAAATGCTACTAAATACAACCGAGGGTATATAAGTGCTAAGAGTGTGAAACTATAAGATATTTAAGTGCCAGCCGAAATATTATAATCATACATAGTATGTACGAGGCTATTTGTTTCCAACTTCAAATTATTTCATAATTCCTTCTACAACTATTTCTAATGCATATATTTAATGTTTGAGTGTTAGGGAAGATATGAGTGCCGAGATTGTAAGTAGCAATCTCCATAGTAGGTTAAGGGCTCTTTCGCAAATGTGTATAGTGGAGAACTAAAAAGACACATGATTTCTCAGTTCCATAGACATATGTATTTATTTCTCTTTCTATTTGATTTTTATCACTTGTAAATATAATAAGCGTCATTGGTTTTTTTTCCCTATGTGATTCCATAGTGTTAATCTTTGTAGTTTTATTTAGGAGGGTTTTTAATATAGAAACCACTTTTAAAATAGGGTCATTCTATAGAAACCATCTTTGGTTGTCAATTTATACATAAACCACCTTTAAAATATTTTTCGTTAATCAACCATATGGATTCACTTTTAAGTCAAGATTTTTAGTTTTGCTTTAAAAATCATTCGCGCAACAAGCATATTATGAATTGAGGTTAGGTGAGGTCAACTACGGAAAAGATTTAACTGAAAAATGGGCTCAAGTGGTTAATTGTAAAGATGGTTATGTATAAATTGACAATAAAAGGTAGTTTCTATAGAATGACCCTATTTTAAAGGTGGATCTATGAAAAAACCCTTTTATTTAGGGCATGGTTGATAGCTGAAAACTAAATTGGACGAAAAGTTTGAAAGTGGCGTCACTTTTCACTTTTTTCTTATTTTGATTTTTTTTTCCTTGTTTTATGAATGATTCTAATCATTGAGGCTTTCACACTAAATTTCCAATAACTTTTACAAAAAAACCCCTATATCTTATGGGTAAATTATACTAAACTCCAATAACTTTCAAACTAGCTGCCATCTGTTGTTGTGTTTTCGTTTTAATTCATGGGGGTTATATGCAAAATGTGGAAATTTATTTGGGGTTTTCTGCAATTCCAAACGTTATTGGGGGTTTAACACGATTTTGAAATTTATTGGGGGTTTATTGCAAAATGCTGAAAGTTCTCGGGGTTTAGTGTAATCTACCCAAGCTAAAACTCACCATGGACAAATTCTTTCCCTCTCTCTTCCTCTCTCATGGAAAATCGAAACATAGACAAAGACGCGTCCAAAACTCCAAAATTATAACAAAAATATAAAATTTTGATTGATCTAGACTGATCGCAGTGCTGCTTGACTGCAATGCAAAGCATAAGCGACGTTCGATGAGAGATTGTGAACACTGCGGGGGAGCAGGAGGAGGAGGGTGGGAGAAAATTAAAGGATGCACATGTGGGCTTATCTGCATCAATTTTACAATAACTATATGCTTTGGGCATTCTCTAACAGACTATGAAATCGTTATATATGACTTGATTGTGCTAATGGTTGGCAAACTTTGTGGTTGGCCTTGAACTCAAACATTAAAAACTTTTGATATTGGTAACTTTACAACTTTAGTATTTTGAATTAGCCCTTAGATAATTAAAATTGCCATTAGGTCCCCAAATTCTTATATATTGCCACTGTTGCTCTACATATTAGTTTGAAATGACTTTTGGAGACCTGATAAAAAATTTCAATAATTTGAGAGATTAATGTAACTCGTAAGAGTTATGGCACCTAAGTAATTTTAACAATTTATGGGACTAATATAAGGTCTTTCTGTGTGCGGATGGGAAATTCGTAGTCAGCCTCGAGCTTAGCGAGCTCCTCCCAATTGAAGGAGTCGAATTAAAACCACCAAGGTTTAAGCAATAGAGATATCTTAACAATTCCAATATACTTTTGGTAACTATAAACTATTTCACAACCTAGTTGTAATAAATAAATAAATAAAAATAAACAATCAAGATATTTGATCACGTACAGTGCACGTGCATCCCACCTAGTAAAAATAAAAAGGCAGCTATCAATTAACGAGCAACTCATAATCAATTAATGAAAAATAAAAAGACAGTCGCACCGTGAGAAGTTACAGTTTTATTCAAATAATATTACTCCGTGAAATTTTTTACACCGCCTTTTTTCGGCAGAGGGATGGAAGTGGCCGCCAACTAATCCAATTTTCAATGAGTTTTTTATTCTCAATCAAATAACTCGTTATTGCGCATAAACACTTCGTCACCTTCTATTGGTTAAAATATTAGTGTAAATTTGATTCAAGAAACACGTGTTCAATTTATTCTTTGCTTCTTTGTGCAGTGATGAAGTTAATTGTTCAATTTTCCGAATGATGAAAAACACTTTCTATCTTATAAATCAATTATCTGGATTCAACCCGATCAGCAAAAAAAGGAAAAAGAAAGCTTCGGTTCAACTTGTTTCCACTTGTAAGTAATATAAATATAGATGCATAGACTTAAATTTAATACATTGTTATTCCTAGTTAATTAACAACTAATGATTTGTTATTCCTAATTAATTAACAACTAATGATTCACGCACAAGGTTTCAAGATAACCTAGAAATTGAAGACCAAAGAATTTTTAAAATATTGATTGGAAGCCTAATGAGTAATGAAGCAAAGCCTGAGTTAGACACGAGTAGGTTAATTTGCATTTAGTTCATGGTCTTTCCACAGTAAAGATCGTTAACTCATAGAAAAGAACTCTGGTTCCTCTTTGCCTAACTTTGGCTGGATCACGTAAATTTTAATATTAATATCAGCTTATGAGTTTTCAAATTTTGTAATTGATAGAGTATGAAATTATTACTCTCAATCAGGGTGGAGCCATATAGGGCCCAACAGAACCTGGCCCCCACATAAAGAAAAGGAGAAAAAAGAAAAAGGAAAAAGATTAAAAAAACAATAGATATTGGGGTTTTTCTTATTAGTCACTTATACCTTTCAGATTTTGAAATCAGTCCCTCAAATCGTGGAAATTGCTATTAGATCCCTCATTTCTTAGGTTATTTTAAAATTAAACCGGAAATCATAGAAATTGTTATTACGTCCCTTAATTCTTAACTTATTTTGAAATTAGTCCTACCAATTAAGATTAGAAGTAGTAATTAGAGGATTACCAAGCAAAATCGATTGTTGTGGACTATTAGCTCATCCAATTCTCATAATTTTTTCTTCTCAAATTAATACCTCTAATAGCTATTTCTATTCTTGAGTGGAAGACTAATTTCAATAAATCAAACTTTTAGGGGCCTAATAGCAATTTCCATGATTTGAGGGCCTAATTTCAAAATATGAAAGATTTAAGGGACTAATATGGTGAATCAACTATGGACGATTTCTTAAAGGAGGTCTAGTATCTTCTACCTCCGTGGATGAGGGTTTAATTATTTAGACCTCTCTTACCGAAATTTTTGGCTCCGCCACTGTTCTCAACTCTATTCAAAATCCATTCTTTCACTGCATCAAAACTCTGAAGCTATTATATTTTATACTATACATGCTCCGCATGTTAGAGCGTTATTTTTCATCAACCTAAGTATGAACTCATACACCAATATTTTCTTTAAATCCGCTTTAAATGCATGGATGGCGGGATCTAAATATGCGATGCTCTGATAGCATGTCAAAAGTCTTTTTCACTACATTAAAACTCGGAAATTATAATGAGGGTTAAGGTTTAAAATTTTATCCCAAAAGTAATCGATGTCCAAATATTGGCTAATATTTGCCACGGTTGTTACGGCCTTTAGGTGAAGAAGATTATCAACTGTCAAATGCAAATCCGGATCCCTATTTAACACCAGATTTTTTTATTCCCTAATGTGCATCATGAAAAGAGCGTAAGTGAACTCAGCTGATGTAGACACCAACTATGAAATCGAATGACCAATTGCCACTGGGGCTACAACTTGTGAGGATAGAAACAATGCTAATAGCATCACGAAGCAATCTTATGCCTGTCAAGAATCAAAAGCCCTCAACATCAAGCATCGATTCGATGTAGTTGAGCATCATTGTGTTTCTCAATTGATGTTCAAATGTAATCTAGAAGAACTTATTCTCATAAAAAAACATCTTGTCCCAAAATGTTAAGCCATTAGATAGCAAATCAAGTCAATAAGAAAGAGTATGATCATGATTAGAGGTCACTTAAGTTCAGACTACTTCCTCAAACAAAAAAAAAAAAAAAAGGAGAAGCGGTTGTCACAAGTTATATTTGTTATGTAAGTAGGGGATTTTTGGGTCAGTTGAAGTTATTTATTTCACTGTGTTGCGAGTACAATTGTAAAATGACCTCAATTTACATTCGATGGTTATTCATGTGGATTTAGGCGTAAGTCACGATTGTAGCGTTTTTACACTTTAATTGAGATTTATAATTTGCAACTCCAGTGTAACCAACCCTCAACGTTACGGAGGTGCATAGAACTTGATAAAACGAAACAAATATATATCTATAATTACAGTTGTACATGACCTTGTAAATTTTTATGACTGAATACGACACCCTTGCCACAACTATCTTTGCACGCAACCACGACCTACATTACTTATAATTACAACGAATCAAGTAGTCAAAGTATCCTAGCACATACAAATGAAAGTGGACCACCGAGAAATTATGCTCAAAAAATTGATTGAGATGAGCGATCAATTTCTAGTGGTCGTGAGCAAACAGTCGGTCTGGTAGGTTTTTACTATTTTTTGTTAAACCGAATGAAATTGAACTAGATTTAAAATCAAAACAAATCGAATCAAATAGGTCTAATGCAGTTCAGCTCAATTTGTTCTGTTTGGACATAGACATATCAAGTTAGAGAGTTTTAAGCTAAAATACAATACTCTTACTCCTTCAAATCTCTCAATCATCTCATATGAGCAAATTAATCAAATTTATTATTTTGCAAACTAAAATCGAACCTTTATCTATTACAATATTTAAAAAATATTTATATAAATTATCTTTTCATCTAGAACTAGCGAAAGGTATTAAACAACTAAGTTGAGATCGGTCAGATTATGCGTGTTTATTCATTTTGAACCGGTTAGTGCTCACCCCTACTTTCCAAAGATAAATTTTACTAGGTGACAGACATTTGAGCTATCATCTTCTTCTAAAGCTCCACAAAAAGTGAACTAGAGAGATCGTTTTAAGGGAGACCTCAGATTCACGAAGCTCATGAAATTGACGCTAACCGGTGATGGGAGCACATCAGCTTACAATGGGAGCAAATCCTTTGAAAAGTATAAAAAGAAATCCACCTAAAAGAAAGAAACAAATGAAAGCTACGACATTCTTACTAAATTACAGAAGTCGCCATCGACGAAGCTACTCCGGTCAACTCCTCTCAAAACCATTCACAACATTTCTCGTCACGTTATGAGGCTGCGTTGAACGAAGCTAAAATTTAAAGAAAGTTGATGGGACATCATTATATATCATAATTAGTTTCAGACCTGTGCAATGTACGGATTTATTGAGTTTATAAATTTTTAAAATAGATAAATATCAAAGTCTTTCAAAATTTTATGTTCTAAGAAAATAAAATCACACGTGTTTATAACTTTCAACAAAAGCAAAATAATTTAGAATCAAAGAGATATCCATTATATATTACCCAAGAGTCATACGTTTCAGTAGTCCAACGTTCAATCGGAAAACATATACTTCTATATTACTTTCAGACCCGTGCTACGCACTGGTTTGTTCAATATTGAGCTTCTACAATTTTGAAAATAGACAAATATCAAATTTTAAAACTTTACTTTTCCAAAAGAAAATTCACAATTGTTAATTAGCCATTGAAAAGTACAAATATAAATATTTGTTAAAAGGTAATTTTAAAAAGATCAACAATCTTTCTACCCATCATTGATAAATTTAACTCCTAGAAAGACAATTTGATTTTTATCTTAATAAAATTTCTTTAATGTAACCATCTGTGTTTAAATAATAGTTTAAACATTAAGTATATCAATGCTTAATAAGATCAGAGTTAAACAAAAAGTTAATCTATAGCTACATAATGCCATTGACTTTAGGTTATAAACCAATTATTAAAATAGTTTCAATTATAAATTGGTCCTATATAAAACAGCACTAGCATAGAATTAAAAGCAATGAGCTTCTGTAAATTTGATGACACCACCAGCAAGAAAGAGAAACATCAATCCTAACACGCACTTTCAAAAGAACACCTTAGCTTTGACTTTTTCCTTCGAAAACACTTGCAGATTGTATTCAAAATAATGATTCGACAACGACCTTCCAATTAGGCAACAACAAACACCTCACATATAATTGATTAAGGTTTAACAGAACTTCAATTATCGAAATTGGCAGAACAACAAGCAATACTAAAATTACCAAAGCAAATTAATTACTTGATTTAAAGATCGCAATTACAATATATATGCTCTGTTTTTCTAGATTGTTGGAAAAAAAAATGAAGAAAAAGTAATTCAATAAACAAATAAATAAAGGAAAAGTGGATATGATCGCTGGCCTGTAGGGTGCAGCTGTATAAACACTATCTTAGAAAAGCAAATGCCTGCTCTCGTGCAGGCATTGATGGCAGTCTGTCTCCTAGCAGTAAAAGTCCCTGAAAACTAGCACTTGAAGATGCGGCGATTCCTCAAGTGCTCTTGCTCGGACGATTGTTACCAATAGAATAAAACAAATAAGGTTTGTAAAATTGTATGAGAGACTTGGGAATTTGAGGGGGAGAGAGAGAAAGCTATAGAGGAGAAAAGAGAATTTTTCTCTCATATTTTCTATTCCTGAATACTCAATTATATTACCCTTTGGAATGGAAAATTGACCTGCATTTCTTCCGTAATTCCCTACGATTCTCCCTAAAGATTTTCACTTTTTTTTCCCATTTGAGATCCCAAAAGAACGCGTGGAAAGGAGATTCGTTACAACTAGTTAAGTTTTAAAAACAAATAAGGATAAGATAAATAAAATGATAAAAATAAAGTTATTTGAAATTAAACCTTTTAACATTTAAATCATAAAAGATGACCCGCTATATATAATAAGAATGAGTTTTAAACTACAGAGAGATGGTAAAAAATGGATATATGGCAAGATGTCAAAATGCTTCAGAAACCGACACATGGCAATATGCTAAAATGCACCCGGCAGTTACTTTTTTATATAGTAATAAATGGATTCTATATCACCCCAGTTAAGAATTCTATTGAGATTTGCTGTTGACTAATTTTACTTTAATCAATATTTGGGTTTCTTAAACATTTTGTATCCCGAGAAACTATCCAGTAAGGACGGTCTATTGCATTAAATGTATACCTAAAAATGTCAACCTTTTGTCTGTGCATGAATCCCGAAATTTAATAATTCAATGACTAACATACATTTGGTGCACATTTAAAATCATGAACTCGAGTGCATTTGACATTTTTCTTTTGTATCCTTATTGGGTTTTTCCTTTTTTTGTTTCTTGAATGTTATATCAAGAGACATGTACAGATGTACTGTTAATGCAAAACTACGACGTTGACTATATAATAATCTAATTCCCAAAGTTTAGTTGATTAAGGCAAAGTCTTGAGTCAAAATAGTGATTAATTAGAGACAAAAATCACACTCAGATTTAAACCTAACATCGCCAACTTGCAGCCCTTGCGCTGACCATTTAATATTTCTCGAAGGAGACTTCAAAAGAAAAACGAAGTCAAGATTAGAATCAGAGTTACTCCAAATGGAACTACTTTATACATAGTCGTAATTGACAATCTCTCTTTTAATAATCTACTTCTTCATGTTGATTCCCAACCAAATCTATTCATGAATAAAAGAAAAACAAATATTCTCAAATGAGTTCTATCTCTGCATCAAATGATTGCAAATGAAAAATGTTATTCATTCAACGATACAAAAATTGTTTCGAGGAGAAATATGGCCCAACCTAGGAACTAATGGCCTTAAATAGGCGTCGGGAACTAAATTAACCCAAAGGCTTAAGCTAGTGGCACTAACTCCAACTTTCTATTTAAATTCATCTCTCGTTCTAAACTCTTCCGGTATGAAACTACTAAAGTAGGTTAATATGCCTTGGCTCATCCAATATGATTTTTTGAATGTTAATTAAGACTTTATTATTGAACATATATCTTGGACATTATTTATATAATTGTTATAGTATCCTCGGTAAACTATTTTATTTGATCATGCACTATGATGAGTCTCTTGTGTAGATATATGATTTAATTTATAGATTTCTTAAACTCATATAATATGAGATAACTATATTATAACATGTTATCATGCATGACACTGACATAGGAGATGTGGTGGTAGGTCTCAACTATCAGGATAGGGATTCTCCAGGTGTACACTATAAGCACATATTATGATGTGTAGTTGTGTACAGAACTAGATTGCATTTGGATTCTCTAGAGCTATTTATTGAAAAAATAAAGAATTCATAATATGTGACATCCCATTGAGTCCCATATCAGTGGAAGAGTGTGAACAAATAGTGTTTATATAGTGAAACTAAAGACTCAAGTGTAACGTTGGCTAATCGATTTTGGCAGTGAATTTAGCCAAACAACACGTTACACTCAGTGGGTCCTGCGGTTTTGTCACGCGAACGCGCCCGCGGGCCCGGGGCGTGACAAATGGTACCAGAGCAGTTGCCAACCGGAAGTGTGGAGCTAAGTGCTATGTGGGGTTAAGTGCTACACCGAGTGAATGCGATGGGAGCCACCTCTAGAGCCCGTAGGAGCCACCCCTATGTCCACATCGCCTGGCGATACTGGGATGTGTCAATTATCATGTCGCGATGAGGACGGCACCTTTATAAGGTGGGGTGATCGTGACATCCCATTTAGTCCCACATCAGTGGGAGAGTGTGAACATATAGTGTTTATATAGTGAAGCTAAAGATTCATGTGTAACATCGGCTAGTCAATTTTGACAGTGGATTTAGCCAAATAACACGTTACACTTAGTGGGTCCCATGGCTTGCACGCACCAACGGACCCGGGGGCTCGGGACGTGACACAATATTACGTAGTCCCGTAGTCCCTTGAACTTGATGATCTTGTCATTTTTTATTTGATAATTTATTGTACTTTGATGTGATGGTTAATTTGTATGTTTATCAAATATTAAACTAGAAACTGAGCTATTAGCTTACATTTAGGAAAATGATGAATGTGTAGATATGATCTAGTATGGTCATTATAATGAGAATAATTTATTATGTATATCCCATGAAGTTACTAAATCTTGTTGGCAGGTGGTTTTGAAAACTACTTTTCAAAATTTATCTTCTTATAAAATAAAATTAGTATTTTATTCCATGCTAAGCATGGTCTTAATGCAATTTTTCGCTATTACATCCATGTTCGGATCTTTTATTTACCAAAAGACTATTCAAACCACACTGGCATACCTCCTTGTTCGAGCGCCGAAAATACCTCCGTGTTCTAGGCATCGACATACACTTAATAATGGGCTAAATTACCAAATTGGCCTAAAAATTGACACATGGTTTCCGATAAGGCCTAAAAATTGACGCCGGCGACAATAAGGCTTATAAAGTGACTCACTTAACCGATAAGGCCTACTCCGGCGACCGGAATCTTAGTTTGACCGCGAAAAGTATAAAATTTTTACATTTTAGTCCTCCAAAGTTTAAATACTCTTTCTCTCTCCCCCCTCCCTCCCTCCTCCATCTCTCTCTCTCTCCCTCCCCCATTGTTTCCTTCCCAAAACACACTCTCTCTCTCTCCCTCCCCCTTCCCCCTCCATCTCTCTCTCTCTCCCTCCCTCCCCCATTGTCTCCTTCTCAAAACACACTCTCTCTCTTTATCTCTCTTCCCCCATCCCCTCCTCCATCTCTCTTTTTCTCCCTCCATCTCCCCCTCTCTCTCTCCCTCCCCACCACCACCACCACCACCACCACCTCCCCTCCTCCAAAACAATGGGGGAGGGAGGGAGAGAGAGAGAGAGAGAGAGATGGAGGAGGGATGGGGAGAGAGAGAGAGTGTGTGTGTGTTTTGGGAAGGAAACAATGGGGAGGGAGAGAGAGAGATGGAGGAGGGGATGGGGAGAGAGAGAGAGAGAGAGAGAGAGAGAGAGAGAGAGAGAGAGAGAGAGAGAGAGAGAGTGTGTGTGTGTGTTTTGGGAAGGAAACAATGGGGGAGGGAGAGAGAGAGAGAGGGAGATGGAGGGAGGGGGGGAGAGAGAGAGAGATGGAGGAGGGAGGGGGAGGGGAGAGAGAGAGAGAGAGAGGATTTAAACTTTAGAGGACTAAAATGTAAAAACTTTGTACTCTTCTCGGACAAACTAAGATTCCGGTCGCCGGAGTCGGCCTTATCGGTTAAGTGAATCACTTTATAGGCCTTATTGTCGCTGGAGTTAATTTTTAGGCCTTATTGGAAACCGTGTGTTAATTTTTAGGCCAATTTGGTAATTTAGCCCTTAATAATGTGCTAAGCACCAACAGTAGACAAAGATTATTTCAAAATAATTGATAATAATGAGTGTGTCAACTGGGAAGTTAACATCAACTATCACAACTTTTGAATAAACGAACAATCAAAATAGGACACCAAATATATGAAAATACTACTTGTATGTAAGTAAGGACCTAAAAGTGTTTAATTTTCAAAGATAATATTCAGAATCGATGCATCACAAATCTAATAAAAAGTTCTCTAACATTTAACAACTCAAAACATGAAATAAGTAAATATAAGAAGAAACGCCCTTTAATTTTCAATTATTTTTCTCCATGTTAACCTTCTTTTCAAAGTTGCAATAGCATGTTATCCATTCATGACTACAAGATGTAAAACATGTAATAAGCAAATGTAACACTGCAATTCTATTTTTATTATATTATAAGTAGAGACTTAATATTAAATACCCAACTTGATTGTAACCTTGTTACGCTAATGGTTGGAAATGGATTTTTAAATGCGAAGTGTCCACTACAAAGAATAGGTGATTTTACCAAAACTTTTTTCCTTTGTTATCGGATGCCATAATACATGTGGATAATTCTTGATTAAAATCATCAAATTGATTGATATTGTTATTAACTTGATCCAATTCGATTGATTTCTCCTTCTTTGATAATATTAAATACGTCTTAGAATAGCATAAACATAATATAAATTTTAAAATAGATCACTATCTGATTAAATTTAATCAAGTATTTAAACCCAAATTATCAGATATTAAAAACTTGTAGGGGCAAAAACAATTCAATGCAATAAAATATAGACACCACGGTCTACTTAAAACAGATGATCATATATTATTATCATCATCAAATATTTAAATATTAATGCACATGAATGAACCTGAAAGCTAAACTCATTGATCTGATTAAATAGATCATCATATGATATTTTGGCAATTATTTAGGCATTAATGATCAGATATGATAAAAATTAAAAATACCTCAAGATAAATACAAATTTCAAAATAGATTAAAAGCCAAAAAACTTAGTCAATTAAAACACATGTATCATTAGAATCTCTAACATCGAATAGTAGTAGCAAATATTGATTTACCAAACTAAAACAAAACTCTTTGCAATGTAGAAATCTAGCTCGTAAAATTCTTTACAACATAGAATCTCGATTACTCGATAAGAAAAACTCTTTACAATATATAATCTCGATAAGAAAAACTCTTTACAATATATAAATAAATTCTTTTAAGCAAAATTATCATCATTAAGGGCAATTGAAATTTAAAGCATTTGTTTGCGTAATTGAGAATAAAATAAATGTGATTCTCACATGAACCTAGATTTCAGTAGAGAGCCAAATATCTCAGTTGATTGACTAGACTTCACTTTGAAGCATATGACCACTGTTAAATATTCAATATATTTATAATAATATATAATATATATAATATATAATTATATGATACAGATATATCATAAAAAGATTCAAGATTAAAAATAAATATTATAGTTCAAGATTTTACTGCTATATATTTTAGATATTATAACATAAAAACTCAAATCTTACCTAGATTATCATTTCCTCTTTTTAAATTTCAAAACGAAATAGCAACTTTATTATTTAGAAAAGTATATTTGGCTACTAAATAAATTTATTAATTGTATAAAAATTACATAGCTTATTTATTAGTTATGTATGGGTATGTGTTTTAAATAAAATGAACCAAATTTTATGGTGATTCACCAAATAATCAAATTCTAGTTAGATAAGTTTTCGTAATTACGCATATAGGGCAAATAAATTTTTGCTTAATTTTAGCCTGTGAAAATAGCCTGTTTTCACTTAGTGATTTTAATTTTAGAAAATAATTTATTACTGGTAATTGAATTATTTGGCAAAAGATTTTAGATAACTTACAAATCAAACAATTCCTTCTTTTTTCAAAATTTGAAAATAATTTATATTTGGTAACTGAAATATATTTGGCTAAAGATAATTGTTTCTTGAATAAATCATTTCCCTCTATTTTTCAGATTTTAAAAAAATTATATTTTGGTAAATGAAATAATTTGTAAACCTAGATTGCCCAATTGTTTTTGCCGAAAAGGGTTATTAGGTAAAATAATTTTGATTATTTAATTTATTTATAATTTTCCATTATCAAAATCTTATATTTTTAAAAATCTTTCTTATTCATAATTTAAAAATAACAATTTTGTTAAATACATTTTAACATGGTTAATAAACAAAAAATGATGTCTTAGTATTTCATATATAGACTTTATTAAATCATCCAAAAACGAAGATATTGATTTAATTATTCATTTCACTATATTAATTTTGGTGAATTCAGTTAATTTGGTATGAAATATTATTATTTATTAAAATTTTCAAAAAGATGAGATATATTGAAATAATTAAAATGAAATTAAAAATTCAAAGCTTTATATATTTCAAGGCAAAAGTGATCCTCGACAATCAGCAAGGGTGAAATCGAACTCCAATAGTCTAAACCTGATATTTAAGAAAATAGACAATAAATAACATCATAATTCAGAAATCAATTATCCCAAAACCCAAATATTTCAATTGAATAAATTGTTAATTTAATAACCAAATTACCGTTGAATATACACGACCATACAAAAATCACGTAGCTTAACTTTTAGTTATATATGCGTATGCATTTTAATAAAATTAACCGAATTTTATGGTGATATGCCAAACAATCAAATTCTAATCCGCTTATGTTTTGGTAATTACGCATATAGAGCATATAATTTTTGGTTAATTTCAGCCTATTTTCACTTACCTAGTTTTTAATTTTATGAAATAATTTATTATTGGCAATTTACTTATCTGGCAAAAGACTTTAGATAACTTACAAATCAAACCATTCCCTTTTGTTTAAATTTTAAAAATAATTTATATTTGGTAACTGAAACATGTTTGGCTAAAGATAATTTGTTAACTAAATAAATGATTTAGCTCTATTTTTAAAATTTAAAAACTATATTTTGGTAAATGAAACAATTCATAAATCTAGATTGCCCAATTTTGTTTCCGAAAAGGGTTAATTAGGTACAATAATTTTGATTATTTAATTTATCTATAATTTTTCATTATCAAAATCTTATATTTTTAAAAATCTTTTTATTCATAAATTAAAATAATAATTTTGTTAAATACATTTTAACATGGTTAATAAACCAAAAGACAATGTCTAATTAATATTCTGTATGTAGACTTTGTTAATCTTCCAGAAAAAATGAAGATATTGATTTAATTATTCATTACACCATATTAATTTTTGGTGAATTCAAGTTAATTTGGTATGAAATATTGTTGTTTATTGAAATTTTTAATAAAAATGAGATATATTGAAAGAATTAAAATGATTAATTACAAAGAAGCATATCAGAGGGCAAAAACGTTCTGATCCATCTAGGAGCTAAAATTTTGATTAGTCAATTTCTGTGGTTTTTTCCCACAATGATTAATGATAAATTTGGTAGGTAATATATGTCTCGCGATTATAGGAATACTAAATCACGCGTTCAGTTATGATATTCTTAATTTTTAATCAGTTGTCAATTAGTTATAATTTTAAAATTTACATATTTACAATAGTTTTCCTATCTCATCTAGATTCAAATATTTGATATTTTCAAAATAAAATTTATTATTTTCCGACCGAAATTAGTTATTTTAATCATAATGTTATCTAATTAGTTATATGATTGATGTTGTTATTTGATTTACCTACTTATTTGCAAAAACAATTATTTGACAACAAAAATCTGGTGATTAGCTTGATTTATGGGTGTTTATGATGATTAGAATATTTTACATGATTTCTTCTGTTATCAAAATGATTTCAGATTTAATTAGTTATTATTAAATTCTAGTTTTTCTTAATTTAAAAATTATAAATTAGAGAATGACATGTGTCAATTATAGAGATATTTAGATTTTGGCGAGCTATTAGAAAATGATGCCACGTGGCAGTGAATTTTATGGAGGATCTTATTTATTAGATGGACGGTTTAGAAGGAGGACATGTATCAAAATATTTTGTGAAGGAGGAACCTGATGTGGCATCCTCTGGTTAGTTTGAAGGCTTTTTTGTTTTGCTTTAATGTATACCCTAGTAAAAGATATTTTGATATTTCAATTTGAACTTTATATTCATAGGAATTGCTATTTTAGACATAAGCAAAAGCTGAATTGTCTTGCTCAATAAATTGCCTTAAAGAAAAATAAAATTGATACTAGAAGGGATGAATAATAGAAAGTAATATTTGTGTATATTTTAATTTTATATTAAGAGAGAGTTGCTATGCAATTGATTGGGTAAGAAGTTGACTGTTAAATAAAAGTTACTAATAAAGTTTAATCAAAAATTAATAAATGATCTCGATATAGGACCCAGTTGATCTCCCTAATGTCATTAGTAGAGATTCAAATACAGTACAATTCCATTCATATTAGTAGTTGTTATTAGATTGGTATTTTGAAGAGTTTTATACTAGTTAAAATCATTAACACGATGAATAGCCTAATCCTATATAACAAAGACATATCTGACCATATGAGAGATATAGAAAAATACAGAAAACAGAAACATCAGATTTTTGTGAAATCCTACCATCTCTTGTATTGCATTCTCTCTGTGATTAGTGAATTTGATTGAAGAATTTCTTCTCTTGATGAAGTTTTTATGAAGGTCATAAAGATGTCGCTTGTGGGTAGCTAAGGCTGTCCATTCGGCCGCCCGCCCGAAAACTGGTCGGGCGGGCAAAACCGGGGCCCGGACGGTGGATCGGTCGGGCACGGCGGCAGAACGCCGGCCGGTTTTCTTTTTTTTTTAATTTTTTGATAAAATTAATTAAAAATTAGATTAATCTTATTATATCTATATAAGTTTGTATTAGTATATACCTACATATTAGTATATAGCTATATAGTACATATAAGTATACATTAATGACCGTATTATACTATATTATATATATATATATATATATATATATATATATATATATATATATATATATATATATATATATATATATATATATATATATATATATATATATATATATATATATATATATATGAACACACACACATATATATATGTACATATACTATGTTATATGTAAGTATATATAAGTATATATAAGTATACATATTAGTATATAGCTATATATTATATATGTAAGTATATATAAGTATACATTAGTGACAATATACACTTAAATATATATATATATATATATAAGTATACATTAATGACCGTATTATGCTATAATTATATATCGTATACATTAGGAATATATACGTAAATATATATATAAGTATACATTAGTGACAATATACACTTAAATATATATATATATATATATATATATATATATATATATATATATATATATATATATATATATATATATATATATATATATATATATATATATATATAAGTATGCATTAATGACAATATCATTCTATAATTATATATAAAAATATAAAACATATATATAATATATAAAAAATAAAAGCAGGGCATCCTCTGACCGGACCCGGGCAGGAACGGCTTGGCAGTTTTCCGAGACAAGCCGAGTCCGGTAGTCCGGGCCAAGGCCCATTTGGACACCCTACTGTGGGGATTTAGAATCACCTCACGTATTCTTTTAATGTTTGTAATTTTGATTAGTTGTCATAATATACATTTTAGTTATATATCATGATTTCCATTAGAATCTCTCAATAATCCCTTTCATTTGTGAGTATAGTTCAATAATGTATGAGAAACATAAGCCCTTCGCTTACTTGGTATGAACCAGTAACTATGAAGAGGTGACATGACTACGTACTATAACATTCATAGAATATTCTATCATTAGTTGTATAATCAGACCATTATCTCTTAGGGGGTGTTTGGTTGGGCCATTTTATAGAAAACATTTCTATAAAAATCTGACAATGGCAAAACTAAAAATAATAGTTTTCCATGTATTTCTTTTTACTGTGTTTGGTTCCCAAAAATTTTATAGAAAACACTTCTATAAAGTACAAAAAAGAGGCCCATTTTGTAGAAATCAATTTCAGCTCCAAATGAGCTGAAATCACCAAAAAATCTGACACACTCATTAAAATATTGTTAAACCCGTACCCAAACCCCATTTCCCTGTCTCTTTCATATTTCCCGTGAACCAAAAGGAGAAGAAAACTCTAGGGTTTTCTCTCCCCGCCCCCAACCTCCTCCCGCTCTCCCGCTCTCGCGCGCGCCTTTCCAACTACCTCCCGCTCTACCGTTCTCGCTCCAGTCCCCAACTCCGTCGCACCTCCTTATCGTGGCTGAATCAGGGATTTGAGCTTCGGATTTAGGGGTTTTGCTGAATCAGGGATTTGGGGGTTTTTGCGGAATCAGGGATTTTGAGCTTAGGATTTTCGAGCGCTCTCATTTGAGGTAAAAACCTAATCCCTATACCCCCTTGAACCCGCGAGATTATTAGCTTGATTTTCGGTTTATTTTTCCTATAATTTCAGATTAATTTATAGGTGTTTTTGAGCTGCTGCTGGTTGGTGTTCTTGTTGGGTTTTTGAGCTTGTGTAGCTCTAAATTTCTATTTTTTTAATTTTTTTTTTGATCTTGTTTAGCTGTGCTGCTGCTGGTTGTTGTTCTTGTTAGGTTTTGTGAGTTTGTGTAGCTCTAAATTGATGATTAATCTGTTTATAATCACCTTTTTATCATAAACGTCTGTTTGGATCTTGCTAGATGTTTATGTTATTTGAATTAATTTCACTTGTTTTTGTTTATGTTCAGTTTGCTCGACTTTGATGCAGACTCCCAACTTGTTTTGTACTAAAGAGACTGTAACTTGTTTTCCCTACTCAAGTGGTTAGTCCGAGATATAAGAGAATATAAGTGATTTGTGAAATCCCATGCTTAAATCATATCCCCAAGTTGTTGCTGCTTGTCTCATTTCAGTTCCTGAATACATTGTTGGCTTTTACTAATTTGATTTAGAGATGATTGGTTTAGGCATTGATCAATATGGGATGTAGTTCAAGAACAAATTGTTAATTATTTGTTATTTTTACTTTGGTTTTGCTCGATGTTTGGTGCACCAACAACAATAAGGCCTTCGTCCGAACTTTTGGGGTCACTAACCAACCAAGTTCACTTGGGAATATATATAAAGAAAAAGGAAGAAAATTTATTGGGGATTCATCTGAAAGAGATTAAATAATATATCATGATTTAATTTGGTTTATTTTGGTAATTTTATTTTGTTATCACTAACTACATCTTGATCTATCCTATGCATGTCTATGTTCTACAATTTCATTTATTAATATTGCTTACATGTAATAGATGGAATATTTTTTGCATTAACGTCTTACATATAGCAATATATTGCTTAAACATATGATTCATAGTTCATGTAGAAATGACAAACATAGGAAGTGTCAAAACCAATTAAATATCATTAACTGCCATTTTTTACATATGTAAGAAGGAGCTATCATTTTTTGCATAGAGGTCTTAAACTATATTTTATTTTGTAATTAATGTAGATGGATGGTGTAGATGAAGAACAATTAGTGAGGATGTGTGCTCGTACGACTGTATGTACCGTGGTTACAATGATAGCTATTTTATTGAGAAGGCGTGCTAGGCGCAAATCAATTGGTTTTGTTCCAAGAGAGGATAAGATGAGGAAATTTTTTTGTAGAAATGCCCATTTCAAGCGTGTATTCGAAGGATATAGTGATAGTTGTAGGTCTTATATTAGAATGAGGCCTAATGCTTTCTTCAAACTTGCTGATATAATGAGAAATAATGATTTGCTCAAAGACACAAGACACCTCCAAGTTGAAGAACAGCTTGCTATGTTTCTTTGCATAGTGGGGCATAAAACAAAAAATACAATAATAAGGACCGAGTTCATAAGATCGGGTGAAACAGTTAGTAGGTACTTTAATAAAGTCCTACAAGCTATGAATGGTCTACGCGATCGATACATGAAGCAAGCACCTAATGAGATTCCGCCAGAGATTGTCAACAATCCAAACTACTTCCCTTACTTTAAGGTAAGAGAGAAATAAATTTATTGAGTTAGTTATTTGCAAATTATAATAATATGAGGAACTAATAATTTGAATCATTGTCGAGTTTTTATAGGATTGCATTGGTATGATAGATGGAACACATGTTGACGCAATGTTACCCCCTAACCTAGTTGCACGCTTTAGAGGGCGTAAAGGTGTAACGCAAAATATTTTAGCTGCGTGCACTCCAAATAAACTTTTCACATATGTCCTCGCTGGGTGGGAAGGTGCGGCAAATGACTATAGGATTTTGCAAGACGCGTTGTCCAGACCACAGCCTTATGGATTGAGAGTATACGATGGTAATCTTCCACCTCAATTAATAAATGGTCAACTAAATAATATGAATGATTTGATGACGAATTTTATTTTTATAATGTAGGAAAATATTATCTTTGTGACGCTGGATACACTACCATGCCCGGCTTCATCTCTCCGTACCGTGGTGTACGTTACCATTTAAAAGAACAAATTGGTAGGACACCAAGAAATAGTAGGGAGTTATTCAATTTAAGACACTCCTCCTTGCGGTCTAAAATTGAATCAACATTTGGTACATTAAAAAACCGGTTCAAAATTCTTTTGGCAAAGCCACATTATCCATTTCCCACACAAGTTGACATCGTCTTAGCGTGTACTATATTGCACAATTTTATTGCAATTGAAGACCCAACAGATGACATTTTGAATGAGAATGTTGTAGTTGATGAAGATATTGGGGAGGTGACAAATGAAGATGATACAAATATTGTTGACTACACTCAATCTAGGACACAAAGAGAGGAGCGTGATGCAAGAAATGAATGGAAGGAACTTAGGGATCAAATTGCATGGGTAATGTGGGTTGATTATTGTGCAAAGTATAAAAATGGTGATACCACGGAAATTGGCATGTAGTTTTAATGTTTTTGCATGTTTCTTTATGTTTTTTAATATTTCATAATTGTGCTAGTATGGACAATGTAATTTGAATTCCTTTCTTGCAACTATGTATTGCAAACGTAGTTAACTATCTCTCATTGTTGTAATAAGTATTTATGTATTTTACGCCATCCTTAATTGTGCTTCTATGGATTATGTATTCAATTATGAATTAACCATCTTAGAGTGAACTACAAATTGCATGTAGGTATGTCTAACAAAGAGGGCGAAAAGCAACAACCCCCTTCACAACATGCACCTTCAAGCGGTATTAATGTCAACTTTATGCCATATCAACATCAACCTTTCATTCCACCACACTCAATGCCGAGTTCTTTTCCACATTTCCCACCATTTGAAGGGAACTATGGTGGAATGAGCCAACAAAATGTGTCATACACAAACATGTTGACTAGTCCCCATGGCTTGTATGTTCCAGCTTTGAGTCCACAAAGTGGCGGCCCACAACAAATGGCACCAAATATTGTTGAATCTGGTGGCCCTCAAAGCAATTTCATAGATGTGAGTCAGGAGGCATCACCCTCCAAAAAAACCAAAAAATTGGCTCATAAGAGGAAAGTGACTGCATTGAAAGGAACTACTAGCCTTAATTCCAAGGGGGTTTCCAACATGTGGTGGACCGACGAGCATGATGCGGTGCTTATACCGTGTCTTGCAGAGCTCGCGAATAGCCATTTGAAGGTTGATAAAAACTTCAAAGTTGAAGCTTACAAAACGGCAGCTATGAAGTTGAACATGCGATTTAAAACCATCTTTACCCACTATCATGTGATCCATCGCATGAAAACTTGGAAAACTAGGTTTGAGAATATGAAGGCTTGCATTAACATAAGTGGTGCGGGGTGGGATGAGCAAAACTGTATGGTAACCCTAGATGAGGAGACACTGAAAACAATTTCACACAATATTTCATTCATAATAATGTTTTTAATTTACTTAGATGTGAGAATCGTGCAAAAAATTTCACACAATATTTTCTACCTATTGCAGGACAAAAATAACTCTAAATTAAGAGGATACATAAACAAGCCTCTTCCTTACTACAAGCTTTTACAGAAGATCATGGGCGATGATCAATCTAGGGGTGAATTTGTTAGGCCAGTTTATGAAAATATTGGCTTTAACAATTCCATTCCACTTGATGATGATGAGGGAGGCAATCCTCATGAGAGTGAAAATGAGCCTCAATCTGATGCTAACACCACTCCAACCGTCTCCACTTCTAGAAAATCCCGCCATGAGTCTACCACAAAGCCTTCCTCAAACAAAAAACCTCGAAGAGCCGATGACGATGAGTTACTACGTACCTTTGTTGAGACAATGACGGAGTCAATTAAAAATCAAAATGTTGAAGTAGTACATTGGACTGAAAAATTAGCTGCGGCTTTGAAGACTCATAGTGACTCATATAGTGACGAATTCCTCGACAAGGTCTTAGATCACTTATATGAAAGTGAGCATGAGGCAAGAAAGGTGTAGGCATTGAAAATTACCTATAAGTCCCCGAACATAGCTCGTGATGATGAGAATAATCGACAAGTCATCCGATGAAGTAATGGCAAACCGTTGGCGACACAACAAGTGAGCATAGCGCTCTCCTCAAGACACCCTACATGGGTCAGCTAGGTTAAGTGAAGTCAAGAGGCGGCTGCCCGCTCAGGTCGGCGGCATACAGGCCACGAAAAGAGCTCTTTCCTTCGAACCGTCGGTGATTCCGGAACCTGGGTGAACTGATGTGCCATGAGTGCGAGCGAAGGGATAAACCCGACTTTGAAGCTTCAAATTAAGCCCGGATGACAAGTCAGATCAGAACCAAATCAAGCTCAGAAAATCAACAGAGAGAAGCCACGCGGCGTTCGGTCAAAACCGAGACACCCAGAGGTGTCTCGGCTTGAGCGAGACACCTAGAGGTGTCTCGCTTGAGCGAGACACCAGAGGTGTCTCGCCCGGCGAGACACCAGAGGTGTCTCGCTTGAGCGAGACACCCAGAGGTGTCTCGGCTTGAGCGAGACACCTAGGAGTGTCTCGGCTTGAGCGAGACACCCAGAGGTGTCTCGCCCGAGCGAGACACCCAGAGGTGTCTCGCTTGAGCGAGACACCAGAGGTGTCTCGCCCGGCGAGACACCAGAGGTGTCTCGCCCGGCGAGACACCAGAGGTGTCTCGCTTGAGCGAGACACCAGAGGTGTCTCGGCTTGAGCGAGACACCAGAGGTGTCTCGGCTTGAGCGAGACACCTAGAGGTGTCTCGCTTGAGCGAGACACCTAGAGGTGTCTCGCTTGAGCGAGACACCTAGAGGTGTCTCGCTTGAGCGAGACACCAGAGGTGTCTCGGCTTGAGCGAGACACCAGAGGTGTCTCGGCTTGAGCGAGACACCTAGGAGTGTCTCGGCTTGAGCGAGACACCAGAGGTGTCTCGCTTGAGCGAGACACCAGAGGTGTCTCGGCTTGAGCGAGACACCTAGAGGTGTCTCGCTTGAGCGAGACACCAGAGGTGTCTCGGCTTGAGCGAGACACCAGAGGTGTCTCGCTTGAGCGAGACACCAGAGGTGTCTCGCTTGAGCGAGACACCAGAGGTGTCTCGCTTGAGCGAGACACCAGAGGTGTCTCGGCTTGAGCGAGACACCTAGAGGTGTCTCGCTTGAGCGAGACACCAGAGGTGTCTCGCTTGAGCGAGACACCTAGAGGTGTCTCGCTTGAGCGAGACACCTAGAGGTGTCTCGCTTGAGCGAGACACCTAGAGGTGTCTCGCTTGAGCGAGACACCTAGAGGTGTCTCGCTTGAGCGAGACACCAGAGGTGTCTCGGCTTGAGCGAGACACCTAGAGGTGTCTCGCTTGAGCGAGACACCAGAGGTGTCTCGGCTTGAGCGAGACACCAGAGGTGTCTCGCTTGAGCGAGACACCAGAGGTGTCTCGCTTGAGCGAGACACCAGAGGTGTCTCGCTTGAGCGAGACACCAGAGGTGTCTCGGCTTGAGCGAGACACCTAGAGGTGTCTCGCTTGAGCGAGACACCTAGAGGTGTCTCGCTTGAGCGAGACACCTAGAGGTGTCTCGCTTGAGCGAGACACCTAGAGGTGTCTCGCTTGAGCGAGACACCTAGAGGTGTCTCGCTTGAGCGAGACACCTAGAGGTGTCTCGCTTGAGCGAGACACCAGAGGTGTCTCGGCTTGAGCGAGACACCTAGAGGTGTCTCGCTTGAGCGAGACACCAGAGGTGTCTCGCTTGAGCGAGACACCTAGAGGTGTCTCGCTTGAGCGAGACACCTAGAGGTGTCTCGCTTGAGCGAGACACCAGAGGTGTCTCGGCTTGAGCGAGACACCAGAGGTGTCTCGGCTTGAGCGAGACACCAGAGGTGTCTCGCTTGAGCGAGACACCAGAGGTGTCTCGCTTGAGCGAGACACCTAGAGGTGTCTCGCTTGAGCGAGACACCTAGAGGTGTCTCGCTTGAGCGAGACACCTAGAGGTGTCTCGCTTGAGCGAGACACCAGAGGTGTCTCGCTTGAGCGAGACACCTAGAGGTGTCTCGCTTGAGCGAGACACCAGAGGTGTCTCGGCTTGAGCGAGACACCTAGAGGTGTCTCGCTTGAGCGAGACACCTAGAGGTGTCTCGCTTGAGCGAGACACCAGAGGTGTCTCGCTTGAGCGAGACACCAGAGGTGTCTCGCTTGAGCGAGACACCAGAGGTGTCTCGGCTTGAGCGAGACACCAGAGGTGTCTCGGCTTGAGCGAGACACCAGAGGTGTCTCGCTTGAGCGAGACACCTAGAGGTGTCTCGCTTGAGCGAGACACCTAGAGGTGTCTCGCTTGAGCGAGACACCTAGAGGTGTCTCGCTTGAGCGAGACACCAGAGGTGTCTCGGCTTGAGCGAGACACCTAGAGGTGTCTCGCTTGAGCGAGACACCAGAGGTGTCTCGGCTTGAGCGAGACACCTAGAGGTGTCTCGCTTGAGCGAGACACCAGAGGTGTCTCGGCTTGAGCGAGACACCAGAGGTGTCTCGCTTGAGCGAGACACCAGAGGTGTCTCGCTTGAGCGAGACACCAGAGGTGTCTCGGCTTGAGCGAGACACCTAGAGGTGTCTCGCTTGAGCGAGACACCTAGAGGTGTCTCGCTTGAGCGAGACACCAGAGGTGTCTCGGCTTGAGCGAGACACCTAGAGGTGTCTCGCTTGAGCGAGACACCAGAGGTGTCTCGCTTGAGCGAGACACCTAGAGGTGTCTCGCTTGAGCGAGACACCTAGAGGTGTCTCGCTTGAGCGAGACACCAGAGGTGTCTCGCTTGAGCGAGACACCTAGAGGTGTCTCGCTTGAGCGAGACACCTAGAGGTGTCTCGCTTGAGCGAGACACCTAGAGGTGTCTCGCTTGAGCGAGACACCTAGAGGTGTCTCGCTTGAGCGAGACACCAGAGGTGTCTCGCTTGAGCGAGACACCAGAGGTGTCTCGCTTGAGCGAGACACCAGAGGTGTCTCGGCTTGAGCGAGACACCTAGAGGTGTCTCGCTTGAGCGAGACACCAGAGGTGTCTCGCTTGAGCGAGACACCTAGAGGTGTCTCGCTTGAGCGAGACACCTAGAGGTGTCTCGCTTGAGCGAGACACCAGAGGTGTCTCGGCTTGAGCGAGACACCTAGAGGTGTCTCGCTTGAGCGAGACACCAGAGGTGTCTCGCTTGAGCGAGACACCAGAGGTGTCTCGGCTTGAGCGAGACACCTAGAGGTGTCTCGCTTGAGCGAGACACCAGAGGTGTCTCGGCTTGAGCGAGACACCTAGAGGTGTCTCGCTTGAGCGAGACACCAGAGGTGTCTCGCTTGAGCGAGACACCTAGAGGTGTCTCGCTTGAGCGAGACACCAGAGGTGTCTCGGCTTGAGCGAGACACCTAGAGGTGTCTCGCTTGAGCGAGACACCTAGAGGTGTCTCGCTTGAGCGAGACACCAGAGGTGTCTCGCTTGAGCGAGACACCAGAGGTGTCTCGGCTTGAGCGAGACACCAGAGGTGTCTCGCTTGAGCGAGACACCAGAGGTGTCTCGCTTGAGCGAGACACCTAGAGGTGTCTCGCTTGAGCGAGACCTGATTTTTATTTGAAATTCATTTGTAATCCCATCAAGGTAGAATGATTTCACCGATGAAAAAGATAATGACTTTTCCCGAGAACAAGCTGGCGACCACAGTGGGAGCCACCGGTCTTGCATCCGAGATCGTCGTGCGCGACCCGCGGATTCGATCCGGTGATCGAAGAGGTCAGTCTGAGTTCGACCAGGAGAAATTTGAGGCCTATCTCTCTGCCTCATCCAACTCCTTTTCCCCCCGCAAGGCGAAGAAGCCCTCCGCTGCAAGGAGGACTCACAAGGCGTCACCGACTGAAGCTGACGCTCTCCTCGCCGCCGCCAACAACAATGACGGCAATAACTCCCCCGCGCCATCCAAAGGCGCCAGATCTGATCTCCCTCCTCCGGCCAATGAGGATAAGTCCACCGAAGGCGATGTGACTCTCTCAAAGAGAGCCCGCCAACGGCGTCGACAACGCCTTGCGTTGCAATACGCAAAGGCGTTAGAATCCATGGATGGTGTCCGATACAAGCCGGATCCGAAGTCCCGACGGGGGCACGAGCCCCAGAAGACGAAGATAGGTGGTAACTCCTCTAAACCGCCGACCGAAGAATGGATCCGCGTCAAGCGAGATCGCTCCACCCTCAGGGGGCGAATCCAGAAGCGCCGTGCCCTACGTGCGCGTGCACGTGCGTTGGTTCAGGCTACTCAACAGCCCAAAGGAGCAGAGGTGACCAAGAAGTCACCAGAAGCAAGTCGAACTCAGCCTCCCAGACCAGGAGCTTTTTCCTCGATCGTGAACGCCTTCCACAAAGACTCCGGCCAACACTACACCCCTTTCCGATAAGGGTTCAGTGTTTCAACGCCTAGGTCCGGTTCAGTTGGATCAAGGTGAAAGGTCAACTCCTGCAGGCTTGTTGAAGAGATCCAGGACAACTCGCAATGCTGGGGGTAGCTCTCGCTCCTCCGACGGGAAGTCGTTAGAGAATCCACCAACTGGTTTGCGGATCGAGGTCCAAAAGCCCGCTGAGACGTCGCGCACCCAAAAGCGTGCGTTAAGGCGTGTAACTTTTAAAGACTTCGTGACGCCAACCCAACCTCGGATGGAGACGTCGTCATCTGATGATGACGTTATACCTGAGAGATTGTGTCGCCGCACGGTAGGTTGCTCCGGCACTCATGCCGATGAGTTGTACTATCGTGCTGGGGGTAGGAAGAAGTCTCGTAGACAGAGTTCTCCAGAAACCGCATCCTCTTGCATTTGTACTAAATTGATCAAGGCAGTGCTCTCGGAATGTAAATGCTGCCATAAAACTCCGGAAAGGGTGTCAGTCTTCCAAAGACTTAGCACCAACGAACCGCCAAGACCTCGGTCAAGGCGTTCCCGAAGAAGACATGTACTCTGTCAAGGCAAGGATGAGCTGCTTGAGGTCACTATCAATATGACCAACAAGGCAACACCGTCACGCGGCATTCCAGAGCCTTCCCAACGTGTGACTCGGTTGCGGGCGGTACTATCGAGCGCCCTAACTATCACGACCCAGCGAGGATCCCTTCAAGGCGATCATAGCGAAGTACCGCCGGAAGATGAGGTATCGGATGGCGGCTCGGCGGTGGCATCCGATAACACCGTCTCTAGTGAAGGCCATACTCGTGAAGCACTCATGATCGGTCACGGTAGGGTAAACTACTTGAAGAAGCCTTGGCAAAACAGAAGGACAACTTCAAACTCGAGATGGACATGGCCATGCAGCAGATGAGAGAAATGCATGACCAGCAGATGCAAGCGATGATTAATCGCCAGGGTGAGGGCAGTCGTCGCAACAACGTCGATTTGACGGATAGCGACACGGATGAAGAGCAAGACCTTAACGCCGATGAGCAGAATGCCGATGATGACACCATGGTCCTACCTCAAAATCACCGGGATAAAAATGCAAGGGAAAATGACAAGATCAAAGATCTGGAGAGCAAGGTCAACTCGCTCATCTCGGCTCAAGAAGTGAAGAAGACGGGGATTCCGTGCCCCTACCCCAGGGAGTGGGAGTCAATCCCTATCCGGCGAAGTTTAATTTAATAAACTTCCGCCGTTCGATGGGAGAGGGTCCCCACTCAACATCTTATCTACTTCAAGAGCCATTTAGGAGTCATCTCGTGCGAGCCCTTGATGGTTCGGTCATTAAATCGGCACCACTGCGGTGACCTTCGATTGGTACCGCCGTCTCAAAGCGGCGGCATCAACGGTGGGAAGACATGGAATCTATGTTCCTGGCGAACTTCTTCGATGACGACACAGAGGTTTCACTCGGTGCATTATGGGACGAGAAGCAGAAGGATGGAGAAACCGTGGATAATTTTGTCAAACGGTTTCGCAACAAGGCGATGAACTGTCGTGACCCAATCACGGAGGAATTCATCCTCAAGACCTGCCAGCATAACCTCTTTGGGCGTGATCGAGGCGATGGAGCGCCGTCTAAAACACGGAAAGACTTGAAAGTCCAGGGGAAGAGGCGGCGTTTCCTCAAAAGGGAGAAGGCGGAGCGAGGTCAGCAGGCGCCGAACCCACGGAACCAAAATTTTGTCCCCCGGAACAAGGGGAAGGCGCCAATGAACAATGTTGATCGCATCAAACTTTCAGTGCAGCCCAACGGCAACAGCGGCGGCGGCCGGATCGCAGCAACAACAGTCGAAACCGAGGCGTCCACGCGAGTTTCCCAAGACGTATTCTTTCAGGGACGAAGAGGTGCCTGGGATCTTCAAGTACTTGCTAGACAACAACAAGATCCAACTGCCACCGATCGTCAACCAGGAGGAAGCTCAAAGGACGACGGACCCCAAGTATTGCGCCTATCATGAGGCGATACACCACCGACAAGTCATGCTACCGGTGAAGGACAAGATCAAGCTTTGATTGAAGTGGGGTGATCACTCCAAAACCAAATAAGGGAAAGCAAGTGGCGCAAGCGCGGCGTCCATAAGCTTTGGGGCGGTGCCTACAACTGGTTAGGCCGAAACCGTGGTCAAAGTGGGAATGAAGGCGGTGAATGGCGATCCCCACAGCGGCGAGAGAAGGGGTTAGTGCGCACCACGGCCCAAATGGCGAACTCCTATGGGTCCACCGGACTTACTTAAAGGCGATCGATTAGGCGGCGTCTTCGTCTAAAAATAAGTCCAAGGAAAGGGCAAATCTTGCAATGCTACCTCAGCGGTTCTACTCGGCGACGGCGAGCAAATTCCTACATGTTCTTTGTCGGAGGAGAGCAGGAAGCCTTTGTCACCGAGGTAGGCGTGAAATGCGCTTACAAATACCCGATGACTCCAACCTTAATGCTAAAATGTTAGCGGAGCTTGGGGTAGTAACAATTCCCACGGTTCCGCCACTCCTAAGGAGGGCGCCACGAGCGAAGGAAACAACACGCAAATCACGAGGTGCAACCCGGCGATCGGTTTAATCGCCGGTTGGAAGGGATAGGCAGGGAACACAAGCTCTCCTACCGCCGATGTGATGGCACAAGCGGCCAACATCGGCAAGAATAACTTTATCACGAGCTATTGAGGTTGTCCAAGGAAACCGGCATTCTGAGAAGCGTTAGCGGACTTCGAGAGGTCTTCCTAACCCACATTAAATCAAGTCGGAGGAGCGGTGTCATCAGCCGGGAATGCAATGTGGCCTCCAAGCATATTCCACGCATCCGTTCTCTAAGGAGGATATGCGAGGCGAAGGCGTCGAAGCATGACGAGGCGCTCTACTTCACGAGGGTACATTGGTTCCGGCGAAGTCAGCGGATCCAAGTTGATCCGGGTTCGGCTGTGAGCATCATGCCTTTGCGCTGATGTATAGCACGGGGATTCTGTCGGCCGAGCTTCGCCGGCTAGCACCGTGATATCGGATTTAACACCGGTGGGTCACCGGCCACTTGGTAAAATCCGCATTAAGTGTCGGATGGGGACTTAAAGTCCGAAGTCACACCTTTCGTCATTGGCGAGACTTCCTATAACTTGTTGTTGGGTGGCCCTTGGATCCATAACCATGTTATAGTCCCTCTACCCTCCATCGATTAATGCGAAATATGTCGACACTAATAGCGAGGTTAAGGCGGTGGTCGCGGACAAACAACCGTTTAAAGGACTGGAGAATTATTTCGCGACTCCCTCCTTTACGGTAATGAGTCCGATCTTGAATCATCGGCCCGTGTACCTGACAATGATGAGGCGATACGGCGGGCTTGACTATAAAGGTGGTTTTGTTCGAATGACATTGTACCCTTAGTAGTCAATCTTGACGAAGAGGGATCTTCCGATGAAAGTTGTAATTGGCAGCTTGCCGAAGAAGAAATAAAACATGATTTAGAGTACTCGTTGTGTTTGAACGATGTAATGAAAAAGTTGTATAATGACCCTGAATTGCATATGCCAATTCGGTCATCCTGTGTAATACAGAAGCACCTTCGAGACTCATCCAAGACGACTTTCGTCGTCCAAGGGAAGAGAGGCCGTAAGAAGGACTTAGTCTGGCGAGAGGAGTTGACTCCCATGCCCAACTACTTCCTGCAGACGGGTTCCGATGAAGATAAACCAAAACTTCATCTTTCCAGATATAGTCCGAAAGCGCAGCACCTCATGAAGAAGTGGGGGTACGACTTTGCGTTGGGAGAAGGACTTTATTTTGGGCGGGGATCTCCGGTTCCACCCAAGGCTGCATATGTACCGAAGGGAAAGCCCGATAATTATTACGGATTCAAAAGGGGATTGGGATACACATCCTCTTCAGAAGATGAGTGTTGTTGGCTGATCAATAACCAACCACCCAACCTAGATGATGAGTACTCATCCGATTCCGCTGCCTGGGACTCTGATGTCAGCATCGGCAAGATGTTCAGGGGGTTGATGTCCAACATGGCTACAGTGGACCCCACTACACTGGAAGAAGATGAAGAATTGCCAACATGGGAAGACCCATGGGTCCATCACCTCAACATGCAGTACGGGGACCGGTTTGAGCAGAGGGAGCCTCCGACTGAAGACGAGGTAGTCCAGATCAACATGGGTAATGAAGCACACCTAAACTTATAAATATTAGCAGTCTTCCCGGAGGAAAAGAAAAGGTTGATCGCTCTTGTCGAGAGTATATCGATGTTTTCGCTGGAGCTCTGAGGACATGCGGGGCTCGACCCCAATGTGGCAATGCACCGCCTCGACATTAAAGTGGATGCCAAACCTGTCAAACAGCAACAGAGACGGTTTCGTCCACAGATTATGGAGGCAATTGTTGCGGAAGTAAAGAAGCTCATAGCCTCGGGTTTCATCCGGGAGGTTCAACATCCGGATTGGGTGGCGAATATCGTTCCGGTGCTAAAAAGAGCGGGGCGATCGAGAATCGTATTCGACTACGAGAGATCTGAATGCCGCATGTCCAAAAGCGATTTCCACTTCCAATCACCGATGTGATGCGTCGATAATACATGTGGATTTGGCGAATGTCCTTCATGGATGGGTTCTCGGGTTATAACCAAATCAAGATGCATCGGATGGCGCAAAGCACACGGCGTTGGGACTCCTTTAGGCATCTTACATTACCTGATCATGCCATTGGTTGAAGAATGCTGGCGCCACTTACCAGCGCGCAATGACAAAGATCTTTCAGGATCATCTTCGGAAGACGGTCGAATGTTACGTCGATGACTTGGTTGTGAAAAGTCGTGACAAAGATGACCATATCCAAGACTTGAGGATGGTATTCGACCTCATGCGGACTCATCAATTAAAGATGAACCCCACCAAGTCTTTCCTCGGAATGTCCAGCGGCAAATTCCTCGGGTTCGTTGTTACCAACAAAGGTATCCACATTGACCCCGACAAGATAAAGGCAATCAAGGAATTGCAACCCCCAAAGAATCTAAGGGAACTCAGAGGATTACAAGGGCGATTAGCGTACATCCGACGCTTCATCTCCAACCTCTCCGGAAAATGTCAGCCATTCTCTAAGCTGAACAAAAAGGGGGTGTCCTTTGTCTGGGATGACGCCTGTCAGAAGGCATTCGAAGATATCAAAATATATCTGACGAATCCTCCTGTACTCGTTGCACCGAAGTCGGGTAAACCGTTCTTGATTTATATCAAAGCGACGAACCATTCGTTGAGTGCTTTACTTGCGCAAGACGGCGACCACGGTCCGGCGGCGGTTTATTATCTAAGCCGAACCTTGGTAGGTGCGAATCTCGCTACCAATGATCGAGAAAGAGTGTCTGTACCGGTCTTTGCGATTGAGAAAATGCGACACTACTTAGTTGGGCAAGCGATCCACGTCATTTCTAACGTAAATCCCGTTCGGTGTTCATGGCCAGCCGGCCTCTATGAATTGGCGTGCGGCGAAATGGGCTTTACTTTTGTCGATGCGACTGCACTTCAAGCGGCGAAGTCAATTAAGGGACAGGCCATCTGCGATCTTTTGGCAGCCAACCCAACAAAGGATACGGCTGAACTATTTGATGATCTACCGGATGAGACCCATGAGGTTAACACAACTCTGCACCAACAGGTGTGGCATTTATATTTTGATGGAGCGTCCCGAGCTACCAACGTGGCGGCCGGATGTTCTAAGATCTCCGCGGTCGGAGTAGTCTTAGTTTCCCGGGAAGCATGTCATGCCTCGGGCTTATTCAGCGGCCGAGCCTGCTCTAACAATGTAGCAGTACAACGCTCCTCATTGGACTTAGCTTAGCTAAAGAGCTGGGGTAGAGTATCTCGAAGCCTTGGGGATTCCCAACTCATTGTCAAAGCGGACTCGCGGAGACTATGAGGTCGAGAACCCGATTTAATCCCATACCATCGGTACGCTATCGAGTTAGCGAACTTCGTTTGAAGGATTCTTCATCGAGTACATTCAGCCTCGAATCATTATCGCGAATCTGTGGCGGCATTAGCGATGTCTTTGGCGCAACCTCGAGGCCGAGCAAATGGTCACGGTGAGGACCCACCGATTATTCGTTCCTATTTATGACAAGGCGAAAATGGCGAAAGGGTAGTCACTAAGGAAGTGTATGCAACCCAAGTCGGACTTGAGCCGAGATTGGCTTCCTATTATTGACTACGTCTTGCGACATCTGCCGGAAGATATGAAGGGCGTGAATCGGTCCGTAGAAGAGCCAAGGTTCTTCTACAATATGAAACCAGGCGCTCTATCGGCGTGGGTATAGCGGTTTGCTACTCGGCGCCTTTCAAACAAAGAGGCAGAGGAAGTTCTCAAAGCACGGAGGAGAATGCGGTGCGCATCGGCCAGTCCCAAACTCTATGATCGGATCGGAGGATGGGGTACTCTTGGCCTACTATGGTCAATGATGCGGTCGCATATGCTCGGAAGTGTCGCGGCGTGCCAAATACACGCGAACTATCGCATCAACCTCAGAACAACTTCACCCGTCGGCTACATCTTGGCCATTTGAGACATGGGGCATGGATGTGGTAGGCCCAATCTTTCCTCTGTCGGCCAAAGGTGATGGTTTATCTGGCGATCACCGATTACTTCTCAAGTGGCGATTCCCCTCAAGGAGGTAAAAGCCGCAATGTAATTCGGTTCATCAAGCACCACGTCATCTATCGACACGGTGTACCAAGCGGATCGTACATGATAGCGGTCCCGGTTCATTAGCAATGCCTTCATTCGGTTTTGTGAAATTCAAGATCGGGGCGTCTCCTCAAGCTGCGTACAATCCGCGCAAAGCGGATTGGCGGAGGCCTTCAACAAAAGCGATCATTAAGATTCTCAAGAAGGCGGTGAAAAATAACAAGCGGGATGATAAACTTCGGAGAAGCACTACAGGCGTGCTCATGCGACGGTCGCACACCGGTAGGGCTACCCGTACTCTACGGTATATGGGTGTGGCAGTCCGCCCTTGAAGTTCGATTCCATCCCTCCGCATTGCTCTCGCAACCGAGATGACGACAGAGGAGCTACATCAAAAGCGCCTCGAAGAACTTCGAGATGCTAGATGGCGTTTGGAAGCTCAACGACACATTGAGTTTTACCAAGCAAGGATGTCGGGGCCTTCAACAAGAAAGTCCGACAAAGGAGCTTCAAGGAGGAGACTTGGTCCTCATTTGCTCGGCGGCAGATAATTCGACTCCAAGAGGAAGGGTAAGTTTGAACCCAAGTGGGAAGGGCCGTTTGTGATTGAAACGGTCTATTCCAATGGCGCATATCGCCTTATCACCCAGGAAGGTGATAGGCAATTAATGCCGATTAATGGGAAGTTCCTGAAGAAGTACTATCCTTAGTACCTTCAGGATAACCCGTTTTGGAGGGAAGTTCTTCAGGAAATATTTTCCTCGGAGATAACCCTAATCCTTTCCTCCAGAATTCTCCCACCGATCAAACTCATTGACGGTGGGTCCACAAAATTTTCTCTGGTCCCTCCACCAGCAAAATTCCCCCCTTGACTTCTTTCAATAAGCAAGGGGTCCACAAAATTTTTGATCCTCTATCAAAATCCCCTCTTGATTCCTTTCAATGAACAAGAGGTCCACTTTCAAATTCGGAGATCACTTTCTGATGAACAGAAAACCTCCATCGTTTCCATTTTAGTCACCCCCTCCCATGGCGGTAGTACTAAAATCGGAACACCCTCGATAAACGAGACCTTCAGATCAGGTGGTGAATCCTATAAAAGTGATAACTACACGTATCTCCTCGATTCTCGGTGGAGATCCCACTCTTAGTTTCACTGAAGAGATTCTCGAGTGGAGATCCCACTTTTAGTTTCCTCTTCTTGGAGATAGGATATAAAATCCTTCCTCTCCATTTCTGGAGATAGAATATAAAATTCTTCCTCTCCATCTTAGAGATCACTTTCGATGAGCAGAAAGCCTCCATCGTTCCATTTTAGTCACCCCTCCCATGGCGGTAGTACTAAAATTGGAACACTCTCGATAAACGAGACCTTGGTCGGTGGTGAATCCTATAAAAGTGAAAACTACACGTATCTCTTTGATTCTCGGAGTGGAGATCCCACTCTTAGTTTCACCTTAAGAGATTCTCGAAGTGGAGATCCCACTTTTAGTTTCCTCTTCTTGGAGATAGGATATAAAATCCTTCCTCTCCATCTTCAGGAGATAGAATATAAAATTCTTCCTCTCCAAAACTAAGAAGCGAGGATATAAAATCCTTCTTTTCTTATGTTCACTTGGGGTTCGTCTCTACCCGGACAAAGGAGACACGGAAATAGAATATAAAATTCTTTCTTTCCGGCCTTGGAGCAGGATATAAAATCCTTCCTCTCCGACATCGGAAGCAGAATATAAAATTCTTCCTTTCCCACAATCAATTCCATTCACCAGTTCGATCCGGTTCAGTCGCTCTCCGGTCAAAAGAAGGAACCAAGATTCATCTTGGGGTATTTTATCCCGAAGCCTAAGAAGGGATAAAGCCAGCGCCTACCACGTTAGGGTAGTCTATTCCGTGAAAAAGCGAAGCCTCATTATTCAACATCGTAGCATTAAGTCTAAGAGGGTTTTATTCTTTTAGCACAACGTTGTGTGTAGAACGGATTCAGATAATCTACACGCTAGCCCGATTCAAACGGTAGTCGGTAAAGGCTAGTCAAATCCGTTGAGGGCTGGGGGTTGGCCAATAACCCCAAAGTCACCGCCTAACACGCGGCGCCGGTTAGTCTTTTACCCGTGAAAAGTGACAAAGTCTATGTATTCAAAATCATAGCACCAAGTCTAAAAGAGTTTCATTCTTTTAGCATAACGTCACATGCGGAACGGGATTCGATAATCCGCATGCTTGCCCGGTTCAAACGGTAGTCGGTAAAGGCCAATCAAATCCGTTGAGGGCTGGGGGTTGGCCAATAACCCCAAAGTCACCGCCTAACACGTGGCGCTGGTTAGTTTCTCATTGCACCAAGAAATGGGATATGTCAACCTAGATGCATGGAGTCAATCGGGGATGTACACAAGGGCCAATCATTACTCCTACGTGGTCGGATTCATCAGATCCCCCTGGTAGAGTATAGGGTCACAGACGAACCATGCACCGGCTTCTTTCATTTCGTGACGGGAGCCCTATCGCGAGGCACCTCCTCAAAGGAGATCTAAAATGCGGTCCCTGCAAGAAAAACTCCCACTGAGGCACTAGTAGAATACAAGTGAGCATGGATCTCCTCAAGCAGCATATTGATCTCCAAAGGGGAAAGAGGCGTCAATTCTGATTTAGCCCTCTCCAAGCTATCCTCTAGAAGCTTGAACAAGGCTGACAAGTTACTTCATGGTCACCCAGTTCCAACCACATGACCAGCGGATCAACTTGCGTCGGGACAATGAATGCAACCCATGAAGGGTTCCCTTTCAGTAGGATCGATAAATCCCACGATGGTGAACCCGAATACTCCAATAAGGAACATGAGTATAAAGCTGTTCCTTAATTCTATTCAATAAGGAGTAGAATTCTCCCACTCGATACTCCAACTAGGTATACGAGTCTAAACTATTTCCTATTTTTGTCGAAGTTCACGGAGAATAGTTTTATATTCTTAAGGATAACTTCGGCAATCCCCAATTTGCTTCCAGGGTTCGGTCTTACGACGGACAATTCGTTGTGATGAAAAATGCGCCAATTGGAGGTTAAATTCGAGAAAATTTTTGATCTTGGGACAAGCGTCACATCTCGAGAAAATCCCTCGTGGTTGATCTGCCCCGAGCATCGATAGAGTTCACCAATCAAAGGAGGAATCCTCAATATCCTCCCAGGGGTTAGTCTTATGCCAAGCCACGCAATGGAGATTTCAGCGATTCAAAGCTAAGTCTCCGCGAATTGGATGAACAGTTCGGCGACAACTCACGATCCACGAGCTAAAATAAGAAAATTTGTGCATCGGCCATCGAGTCAAGATTTCAACAGCGGTCGGACAATAAATGCAACACCGCGACACTTTTAGTTATCCTACAAAGCACTGGATAGTCCGAAAGAATCGGAGAGATCAAGATTTGAAGCCGTTTTCAAGTCCTATTACACCGACTGAAGGTCTGGGCCTATCACATCCAAAGTATTTCGGCTTCTTCTATAAAAGAGCTAGACCGAAACACTTTGGAGGGGGTATCTGTAGGCATTGAAAATTACCTATAAGTCCCCGAACATAGCTTCGTGATGATGAGAATAATCGACAAGTCATCCGATGAAGTAATGGCAAACCGTTGGCGACACAACAAGTGAGCATAGCATAAGCGCTCTCCTCAAGACACCCTACGCGAGTTTTGGCGGTCCGCTAGCCGGTTAGCGCGGGGTCAAAGAGGCGGCGGCCCCGCTGAGTCGGCGGCACAAACCACGAAAAGAGCTCTTTCCTTTACGAACCGTCGGTGATTCGGAACACAGGTGAACTGATGTGCCATGAGTCGCGGCGAAGGATAAACCCGACTTTGAAGCTTCAAATTAAGCGGATGACAAGTCGGTCGAGAACCAAATCAAGCTCGGAAAATCAGCGAGAGAAGCAGCGGCGTTCGGTCAAAACCAGACACCGAGAGGTGTCACCGGCTGGCGAGACACCGAGAGGTGTCTCGGCTTGGCGAACACCCGAGGTGTCTCGGCTTGGCGAACACCGAGGTGTCTCGGCACAGGCGAGACACCGAGAGGTGTCTCGGCTTGGCGAACACCCGAGGTGTCTCGGCTTGGCGAACACCCGAGGTGTCTCGCCCGGCGAACACCGAAGGTGTCTCGCCCGGCGAACACCGAGGTGTCTCGGCTTGGCGAACACCCGAGGTGTCTCGGCTTGGCGAACACCCGAGGTGTCTCGGCACAGGCGAGACACCAAGGCAACGGGCTTCGCGGTTTACCGCATCAGCTGCTGCCCTATATATTGGGCGGCTAGGGTTTCATTTTGAGAGGTCGGCGAGATAAAAAGAGGAGATAGCCGCCCGAACTCTTGGGTGTGCCTAGGGTTAGAGAATTTCCAAAGGAGAGGAGATCAAGACCTAGACTTGCGGGGAACTTGAGATCCAAGATCCGAAATTGAGATCCGAGATCAAAGTTTTGGATCGGATCTACAACAACAAACCATCCTTTGGATCAAGCTTGGCCTTGATCGAAGAAGTGAGTTAAGCTTGGCGATCTCGTTTACTACGTTGATTAGTTCCTTAGCGAATTAATCTCCGTATTCGTTTAGATCTCAGATCTGATCGATCTAAGAATTCCCACGTAAAAAAGGAGGGATTTTCAGATCTAGATCCAGATCCAGATCTCGTTCGATCAACACTTGGGAAAGGAATCGCGTGGTGGTCCACGGAACACATCCCCGGCACAGGCAAAGAATCCCACGCAAGCGAGGATTCGATAAACGAATCCCGCGTTTGTTCACAAGGAGGAAAGTTGTAATTTTTTTTATCTTTTTTCATTGTAAAAAGCCTTATAAAAAGGTGATTTTTATTTGAAATTCATTTGTAATCCCATCAAGGTAGAATGATTTCACCGATGAAAAAGATAATGACTTTTCCCGAGAACAAAAGGTTCATCAAAACCAAAGACGCGCAAAAGAGGTTTATAGCAAGTCTTGCGGAGGCTCAAGGGTGGGATACATCCTCAGTTTGAAACTTGGATGTGATATTTTGGGTTTTGTGATATTTTGTGCTATCTCCACTTTATTTTGCTACTTCACATGATTGACATTTACTTTGTGTTCATGTTGCTTATTTCTAATTACGTACACATACTTATATTTTGTTAATTGCAAACTTTAAATGTTGCAATTCATCATGCTGAGAATGTTGTTGGTAATTGTTCTTGTTGGATATTTGTGCTTAGATAATGTTCGGTGTGAGCTTTAATGATGGATGGCTTATGTTGGTACTCAAATCTGGTATGGGCTCTTTTCATTCATGTTTTTTTAGATGAGCAATGATGAGGATAATTCACTGAAAATGCAGCTTATAATTATGTTGTGATGTTTAGGCGAGGCAATTTTGTGAGGAATGAATTCTTTCAAAATAGCAGCCTACGTTGCATCATATTTTTATAGGCGAGGCATTCTTTTATGACAACTATATTTTTATCCTGAGCTCTATTAAATATTCTTGTTGGGTTTTGTGTTGTTTGAGCTTGTTTAGCTCGGTTTGGTCTTGCTGGTTAGTGTTCTTATTGGGTTTTTGAGCTTGTGTAGCTTCAAATTTTGGGTTTTGAGCTTGTTTAGCTTCGGTTTGGTCTTCTTGGTTGGTGTTCTTGTTGGGTTTTGAGCTTGTGTAGCTCCACATTTTGTGTTTTGAGCTTGTTTAGCTTCGGTTTGGTCTTCTTGGTTGGTGTTCTTGTTGGGTTTTGAGCTTGTGTAGCTCCACATTTTGTATTTTTTGAGCTTGTTTAGCTCGGTTTGGTCCTGCTGGTTGGTGTTCTTGTTGGGTTTTTGAGCTTGTGTAGCTCCACATTTTGTGTGTTTGTTGATCATGTAAAAGTCATAAATAAGGTTGTTGGAACTTTTCTATAAATTTTTCATATGTAACCAAACAAAAGAAAAGGAAAACTTGATATTTCCATAAAGTAAGGGGCCCATTTTCTTGTTTTGAACCAAACAAACAAAATGTCAAAAACAAGAAAACTTGTACTTTTTGACTTCTCAAAATTTTTTCAAGAAATACAAGGAAATGTTTTCTTGGGTGGAAAACATTTCTTGAAATTTCAAGAAAATGAACCAAACACCCCCTTATACCAACAATCTCAGACAATACATTTGTGGGCTAACTTGACTTTGGATCTAAACTAGTCTATCAACGTCCATAAGATATTTCACCATTTGTGGGCTAACTACTCTTTAATCTATATGGTTTATCATGGGGGCAACATGACATTCTATAGTTAAGGCTTCACATTGAAATTTGTCATCCCTTAGGTCACAACCTAGGCTCTAATATCAAATGTTGAAGAGAACTATTTCCTAATCTATGAATTAATGGGCAATAAATTAAATTAATTGATAAGCATAAACTACTGTATTGGCTCTAACTTTCTATGTAAGCTCATTACTCTTTTTAACATTTCAAACTTGGGAGTAGGGGTGGGAACGAACCAAATATTTAACAAATAATTCATCTTTATTTGCCTAAGTATTTGGTCATATTCAATTGATAGTTCATTCAATAATAAGCGAATACTTTTATTATTAGGTTTATAGCGAATAGAATTTAACCATACGTATATTCGATTCATTTGTTTAACAAACTATTCTTTTATACATTTTAGTCCTTAAAATTTTATTTTCTTTGCTTGTAAATGTGGAGAAATAAATTTTTATTTGTGAATATTATATATCACTAGGTTGCATATTTATCATGTATATCATGTTTGGATCTATTGCAAGACTAGAATAACAAATATTTGTCAAATATCTAACAAATATCGTGAATAATTTGCAAAGATTATCCTAACACTATCAAATTCGAATACTGATTCCCTATTCTTTTCGAATAGTCGAATAGCAACCGAATACGAATACGAATATTGGGTATTCGATTCGAATTCGGTTCGTTTCCACCCCTACTTGGGAGCATACTTACATAGTTAAATATGAACTTTTCGGGGGGAAAAAAGATTAGTTATGAATTTCTTGTTTTGCAAACCACTTGACATAATGTGCACACAATCAAGATGAACAGTATGATTTCCTGGACCCAGAACCCATATTGAAAAAGGAATGATAATTATGAATTGATGATCAGACACCACATATTTAAACTGTAGCCCTGTCCTACATAAGGGACAAGTGATTAGGTTGAGTCTTGTTGCTTTCCTAACTACTTTCACGTTTTCATTGCACCCCAAAAGATTTTGTACTCCTGGAGATTCTTAAACTCTCTTAGGTGTATCTCCATCAATATTTATTTTGAAGACTGTCCTTAGATTCTTGCAAGGAAAACAAGACAAAATCCACTTTCGTTTGGAAATCTAACCAGATACCGTATCTTGAGCATCACCTACCATCTTCATGTTTGGATTCAGTTTGAGATATGGTTCTGTTTTAAGCACCTCACACGGTCCAATATACGCCTAAGGATATTGTCACGCTGGCTGTTTATGATTTTCTTTTCTCAATATTCCACTGTTAGCTTGCTGATCACCACGTCTCAAATTAATCATAACCTAATCGGAGTAAGAAATTTCTCAAGCATTTTTGGTTTCATTAAATTTCAACTGTAATTTTAGTTTAATTAATTTACAAAAAGTATTTTCAAGTTACATTTTCTTGTTTTGATACAACTATAGTACGTCTTATTTGCAAAAGTATTTCTTTTACAAATATGGTTGCCAAACTAGTGCAATTATACAGAAACAAACAGTTGCAATGTGAACTATAGCTGCATTTCATAAATTGCAAGTGCAATGTAGTTGCAATTTTTTGTGAGCCCAACCGTAAATAGAACTTCAATGAGCTTGGATTTTTGAAGAAATATACGCAGCAGTTCATAACTATCTGACAAACATTCAAATTATAGGATGACATGACTTGTGTTAACCTGTAATAGAATATCCTTGCAGTTAAGGTGCCATCCTTGTCATCATCAAGAAATGACAAGATTTCTGCCTATAAATTATGAATTACTAACAAATAAATTAATAAGTATGCTGATGGTGTCACCTTAAAAAAATAAAGTTAACTTTGCTAATAGTGATGATACCAACTACTAATAACCGATAAGATAATAATGCCGTTTCACAAAGGTCTTCTTTCGTTAACTTAAAATTAAATGTTCAGTCCCATAGTAAAACAAGCAGAACATTTCAAGCCCTAGTTTGTTCAGCTATTACTTCTAGCTTTGTGTTTCTTAATATTGTGAGCCAGAGTAGACTAGCGGTCATTTTGGCAAAACTCTCTCACTGGTCTAGTTTTGGCCTAAATCAGTTTAGTTTCGGATAGGGAGAGATGATCCAAAATAAAACTAGTTCAATGCCAATAATTAGCCGAAACGTAACTAGTTTAAATCTTGATTTTTAATTTTTTTTTTTTCCAAACTAGGCTCAACATTTAAACTGGTTTTTCCAACTAAACAAGATTCACGTGGAGTTCGCCAAAGAGAAGTAGAGGTTAGAGAACAAGAAGGACCAGGTTTGGGTCCAGTCTTTATAGGTCCATGTCTTAGGTACAAGACAGCATGTAAGGACATTTTAGAAACTTTTCATCACATGATTATGATTGAAGCTAGGAGATTTTAATGGAGCCAGTCACCTAGAAGTCAAGTAGGAAAGTGAGTTGAAAACTACTTATGAAAGGTTTAGTTCTCTGGTGGTTCGAATTGGGTAAGAAGGGGCTTAATTTGATCAGTCCTCCGCATTTATGACGAAAAGATTAGAAAAGAGTGATGCAATAAATATAGATTATGAAAACAAAAATCTAATGTTAAACTTTATGGTTAATTTGGTTCTCAATCTCTATTGGGGCCTACTTAACTCGTGTGATCCAAGAAAGGCAAATTCCCAATAATTATTATCAGATCTATTAAGAGAATGGTTGAGCTCTGGTAGACTATTGAAATATAAGTTTTGAGCACTGTAAGAGTGATAATAAACGATGCAGATGGAGTCAGATAAACTAATGTCTAAGTAGTCCAAAAATGATGTGAGAGTCTATTAATATTGGTAGATGTATTGTTGCTCTTTCGATTTGATCTATGATTTAGATTTGGTAGGAGTCAAATGAACTATGTGAGAGTCAAGTTTATGCTATTCATGCATGATGATGGATGGTGCCTAAGATTACCGCTGAAGAGTATATTATGATTTCTCTTAGAAGTAAGATGGATAGATAATTAAATATGCTTAGACTCATGAACAAATATGATTAATCTCTTTCAGTTAATCGGCCGAAATAGATTAGCCTAGTCCATTGTCTTAATTGACATTTTCAACCCTAACAAGGGACTTGCCCTCCAAAATAGTGTAGAAATTTAAATGACAAATCATTTAGATGAGATTGTAATATATAGATGACTATAATTTTCTTCGTATTACGAAGGACATTAGTTGGTAAACTTCTTAGGGAAAAAAAGTTAATCGGCTAGACTTAACAATGAAGGGGTGAATTGTGCATGAATTTTTAATCTTCCGTCTCTATCCTATTTGAGAAGATGACAAGCCTTTGATTTACACATCATTGGTCATCATTATATTAGTAACTAATAATTTACTCCGTATGGGTTTAATTTGTGGCTTAATTGTCGAAGAGTTAAACATCATAGAAGCCAAAGATATCCCTCTTGTAGCAATCGTTTCTTATGTTGAGTGGATCTGTAAACTTTCATATTAGTCTTCGTAAGATAATGTGAGGTCACACATATTGTATTTCCACCAATTGGGATTGTCTACGAATTACTACTCTAGGTTTAAGACATCACACGTGCATGTTGCATGCTCAATTATTGAGCATTTTTAACTCGTAACAAAATGGAAACATATTGGGCTCCACAGTTTTTCCCCTTAAACACAAACAAATTGGAAAAAAAAAATATAATAGACACGTGAAATAGCGTAGTTATTATTTAAGTTATTTTCTTTTAAATTTCAGGTAGCAGTCCTTATCCTAAGGGTTTATAAAACTTCTCCTTCGTGTTTTCCATAAATTAATATTAAATTAATCAATTTGAAAGGACTACGAGGTCATTTAGGGGGGGGGCTATTTTTTAAAACTTATAAGTTATATTGGCTTTTAGTGATTTTCGGCTTTTATGATAAAGATCGTATAAATTTTTTTTTGATAGAATAGTAAATTTTTGGGTCAAACCTAACTTACTTAGGTGACTTAGAAGCTAGTTTTTAAAACTGAGATGTACCACTTTTATTATTTTTTATTTTTTTATGGAAGGTATAAAACCTATAAACATCAAAAGTTATTATTGAATCTTTTCCAATAAAAATATCTACGAGGTGTTGAGAAAACTCAATCTAAGGTATCTCAACTACTACCAGTGAAATTAAAGCATATTGTAGAAAAAATTTGAGGAATATTTTGTGCTTTTTAATCTTGTTTTTATGCATGCTAGTTAGATAATCTTAAAACTAAGGAACCTTTCTTTTGGTATTGTAGACCACATAAAACCAAGCATCTTAGATAAAGACTAAAACATCTAGGAAGCCTAAAATCCTAGAAAACACAATAAGCAAGCATCTATAGATACCACAAACGCATCTCTTAACCCTAAACCCAACACTAATGCAATCAAATCCCACCCTCTCCAAATCCCATCTCCAAAACAAAAAGATTCCCCACCTTCCACGCTTCCCCTTCCCCTCGATGCCCGCACGCGCTTCTTCCCACGTGCACGCCCCTCGCTCGAGCTAATCGACCCCACTCCCACGTGTCAAGCCTCCCCCCTCCCATAACGCCCTTCTTATTTCTCCCCCTCAAGTCTCAAAACTCCCCCATCCCCGCTCCATTTCGAGCTCCTCCTCCTCCTCCTTTTTTTACCCAAATTAAACAAACTTTGAATAGTTAGAAGCTAATTTAAAAAAATAATAATATAATTAAATGGAGACGGAAACGTACCGTTACATGGGGCGATCCATCTCGGTCGCCGGCGGCGGCGACAACTCCGGCGCTTTCAGCGAGTGCAACTCGGACCGCTCCGGCGAGTTCCCCTCCTCCGCCGCCGCCTCCTCCCTCCAGCGCCTCCTCCTCTCCTCGGACGAGCACCTCATCCGGACCCTAATCACCAACCTCGACTCCCCCGACCTCGACCTGCAGCGGCGCTCCGCCATGGAGCTCCGCCTCCTCGCCAAGCACAACCCCGACAACCGCCTCAAGATCGCGGCCTCCGGCGCCGTCAAGCCCCTCATCTCGCTCCTCTCGTCCCCCGACCCCGTCCTCCAAGAGCACGCCGCCACCGCCATCCTCAACCTCTCCCTCTGCGACGACAACAAGACCCTCATCGCCGCCTCAGGCGCCATCAAGCCCCTAATCTTCACCCTGAAGACCGGCACCCCCGCGGCCAAAGAAAACGCCGCCTGCGCCCTCCTCCGCCTCTCCCAGATCGAGGACCACAAGCTCGCCATCGGCCGATCCGGCGCGATTCCCCACCTGATCAACCTTCTAGAAACCGGAGGGCATCGGGGCAAGAAGGACGCCTCCACCGCCCTCTACGCGATCTGCTCGTGCAAAGAGAACAAGATCAGGGCGGTCGAGGCCGGGATCGTGCGGCCGCTGCTGGATCTGATGGCCGATCCTTAAACACAAACAAATTGGAAAAAAAATATAATAGACACGTGAAATAGCGTAGTTATTATTTAAGTTATTTTCTTTTAAATTTCAGGTAGCAGTCCTTATCCTAAGGGTTTATAAAACTTCTCCTTCGTGTTTTCCATAAATTAATATTAAATTAATCAATTTGAAAGGACTACGAGGTCATTTAGGGGGCTATTTTTAAAACTTATAAGTTATATTGGCTTTTAGTGATTTTAGGCTTTTATGATAAAGATCGTATAAATTTTTTTTTTGATAGAATAGTAAATTTTTGGGTCAAACCTAACTTACTTAGGTGACTTAGAAGTTAGTTTTTAAAAGCTGAGATGTACCACTTTTATTATTTTTATTTTTTTATGGAAGGTATAAAACTATTGAATCTTTTCCAATAAAAATATCTACGAGGTGTTGAGAAAACTCAATCTAAGGTATCTCAACTACTACCAGTGAAATTAAAGCATATTGTAGAAAAAATTTGAGGAATATTTTGTGCTTTTTAATCTTGTTTTTATGCATGCTAGTTAGATAATCTTAAAACTAAGGAACCTTTCTTTTGGTATTGTAGACCACATAAAACCAAGCATCTTAGATAAAGACTAAAACATCTAGGAAGCCTAAAATCCTAGAAAACACAATAAGCAAGCATCTATAGATACCACAAACGCATCTCTTAACCCTAAACCCAACACTAATGCAATCAAATCCCACCCTCTCCAAATCCCATCTCCAAAAAACAAAAAAGATTTCCCCACCTTCCACGCTTCCCCTTCCCCCTCGATGCCCGCACGCGCTTCTTCCCACGTGCGCACGCCCCTCGCTCGAGCTAATCGACCCCACTCCCACGTGTCAAGCCTCCCCCTCCCACATAACGCCCTTCTTATTTCTCCCCCTCAAGTCTCAAACTCCCCATCCCCGCTCCATTTCGAGCTCCTCCTCCTCCTCCTTTTTTTACCCAAATTAAACAAACTTTGAATAGTTAGAAGCTAATTTAAAAAAATAATAATATAATTAAATGGAGACGGAAACGTACCGTTACATGGGGCGATCCATCTCGGTCGCCGGCGGCGGCGACAACTCCGGCGCTTTCAGCGAGTGCAACTCGGACCGCTCCGGCGAGTTCCCCTCCTCCGCCGCCGCCTCCTCCCTCCAGCGCCTCCTCCTCTCCTCGGACGAGCACCTCATCCGGACCCTAATCACCAACCTCGACTCCCCCGACCTCGACCTGCAGCGGCGCTCCGCCATGGAGCTCCGCCTCCTCGCCAAGCACAACCCCGACAACCGCCTCAAGATCGCGGCCTCCGGCGCCGTCAAGCCCCTCATCTCGCTCCTCTCGTCCCCGACCCCGTCCTCCAGAGCACGCCGCCACCGCCATCCTCAACCTCTCCTCTGCGACGACAACAAGACCCTCATCGCCGCCTCAGGCGCCATCAAGCCCCTAATCTTCACCCTGAAGACCGGCACCCCCGCGGCCAAAGAAAACGCCGCCTGCGCCCTCCTCCGCCTCTCCCAGATCGAGGACCACAAGCTCGCCATCGGCCGATCCGGCGCGATTCCCCACCTGATCAACCTTCTAGAAACCGGAGGGCATCGGGGCAAGAAGGACGCCTCCACCGCCCTCTACGCGATCTGCTCGTGCAAAGAGAACAAGATCAGGGCGGTCGAGGCCGGGATCGTGCGGCCGCTGCTGGATCTGATGGCCGATCCCGAGGCGGGGATGGTCGACAAGGCGGCGTACGTGCTGCACACCGTGGCGGGGACGGCGGAGGGGCGGAGGGCGGCGGTGGAGGAGGGAGGGATCCCGGTGCTCGTCGAGATCGTGGAGGTTGGGAGCCAGCGGCAGAAGGAGATCGCCACGGCGACGCTGCTGATGATTTGCGAGGAGAGCGTTGTTTATAGGACGATGGTGGCGAGGGAGGGGGCGATTCCGCCGCTGGTAGCGCTGTCCCAGACCGGAACGACTCGGGCGAAACAGAAGGTAACGTATCGGCGGCGCCTCGGAGATGGAATAGTTTGTTTTTTTTAAAAAAAAATTGGTATTATTATTATTATTATTTTAATATTGTTATCGTTTTTGTATAGGCGGAGGCGTTGATAGTGCTGCTGAGGCAGCCGAGATCCGGCAGCACAAGGGACAGAGCAGCGGATGGGTCAGATTGAAGACGTAGGGAAAGGTGGTCGTTACGCCACGTGGCGATTTCTGGTGTATGGGCGACGTGGGCTTTGTCTTTCGTGCCGCGTGAGGTTATGGGATGTAAATAGGGGTGGTGGGGCCGGCGGGAAGCAAGCCGAAATGGATGGATGAGTGTACATATCTAGTGCGATAATAGAAATCCATCTTTTGTTCTTTTCGTGTTTTATTTTGGTTTTCTTTTGTAATCCTTTTTTGGGGTTTCAGGTTTCAGGTTTCTCTCTGTTATTTTCAAAGCTCCATTAAGATATTGGAGTTTTTAATTTTGTCCTTGATATACCTTTTTATTTTATTTTATGCGAATCGTCAGTCACTTTGTATTGTGTCTTTGTTCAGGGAACGTGTAATGTCTCAAGCGTTATTGTTATTATTATTATTATTATTTTCCTTCGCGAGTAGTTCAAACCACTAGAGAGAAATGTGGATCCATTCCCATGAATTTTCAAGTGATGACTTATTAAAGGCCCAGATTTTAATTTGTTCTGAGTGCAGATGAAAACTACTATAAACTGTGAGAAAGAAACTCTCAGGATAATAGAATATATTTCTTATTATATTAGCGAAGGACTTGTACAAAGTGGAACCCAATGATACCTCTGAGGGTTAATTACTTATTAGCCCCTTACATCATCCTTAATTACTAAATAGTCCCTCAAACTCGTTATAAAATGAGTAGGTGGGATTATAATTAAGGGGTTTTTCTTTTTTAACCCAAACTTTTACCCCCACTTATTTAAGAACCCACCCACTTACATAAACATTCATAAACCCAAGTATCTCATGCCACTTATTTAAAAACCCACCCACTCATTCTTTGTACTGTATATTCCCAATAAAATATAAATTCCAAAATTACCCTTCATCCCCAAATACAACCCAGCGTTCTCTCTCTCTCCCTCTCTCTCTCTCTCTCTCTTTCATTTCACTTTTTCAAATATAGTCCATCCCCATAACCCTAGGAGGCGATTCTCAAACCTCAAAAACCCCAAGCTGAAGAAGGATAGGTGATGGGGGTGGTGATGTCATGCGGCCAGTGGCCAGTCCGACCCGGCGAGGAGTTAAGAGGGGAAGGGGAGGCCAGCGGCGAAACCCCTTTGATAGCATGGATTTTGCTTAAAGAGGACAACTTTAGGGTTGTTGGAGGTTTAGAGGAGTTTTAAGTTTGATCCCAATGCTAATTTAAAATTTTAGTTTTAATTTTTGTGTGCTTTTGAGTTCCTCGAGTTTTGGGATCTTTGTGGTTTGTTGTAATTTGTATGTACATTATGGGAGATGGGACTTGTATTTCTAAAAGCGATTGAAATTGATGGTGATTTCTAATTTTATCTTGCTCTTTTGATCTTGTTTGCTCTTTTGATCTTGTTTAGCTCTTTTTACTATTGCATGTGGTAAATTCGGACGAGAGAAGTTGCTTGGAGGTGGAAAGTTTTGATCTTGCTATACTTTGGGATATTCGATGTAGCTTGAGAAAATCCGAGACCATAAAGTGTTATACTTTTACGATAAGTGGCTATACTTTAGCAATAACATGCTATACTTTAGCGTAACGTGCTATACTTTGGTCATAAGGTACTATACTATTGCATAAAGTGCTATACTTTTCAAAATTGGAAAATTGTGAGCGAACCTCGTCAACATAAATAATAGACCAAAAGCACACATTGTACACATAATCACACATCTACAATGCCGGAAAAAGCTGAAATGATATATTCGACGTAGCTTGAGAAAATCCGAGGCCATAAAGTGCTATACTTTTGCGATAAGCGGCTATACTTTGGCCATAACATGCTATACTTTAAGCGTAGCGTGCTATACTTTGGTCATAAAGTGCTATACTATTGTATAAAGTGCTATACTTTTCAAAATTGAAAAATTATGAAGCGAACCTCGTCAACATAAACAATAGACCAAAAGCACATTGTGCACATAATCACACATCTACAATGCCGGAAAAAGCTGAATTGTAGCTTGAGAAAATCCGAGACCATAAAGTGCTATACTTTTCTAATAAATGGCTATACTTTGACCATAACATGCTATACTTTAGCGTAGCGTGCTATACTTTGGTCATAAAGTGCTATACTATTGTATAAAGTGTTATACTTTTCAAAATTGAAAAATTATGAGCGAACCTCTCGTCAACATAAACAATAGACCAAAAGCACATTGTGCACATAATCACACATCTACAATGCCGGAAAAAGCTGAATTGTAGCCGGAAAATCCGAGACCATAAAGTACTATACTTTTCTAATAAATGGCTATACTTTGACCATAACATGCTATACTTTAGCGTAACGTGCTATACTTTGGTCATAAGGTACTATACTATTGCATAAAGTGCTATATTTTTCAAAATGAAAAATTGTGGCGAACCTCTCGTCAACATAAATAATAGACCAAAAACACACATTGTACACATAATCACACATCTACAATGCCGGAAAAAGCTGAATTGATATATTCGGCGTAGCCGGAAAATCCGGAGGCCATAAAGTGCTATACTTTTGCGATAAGCGGCTATACTTTGGCCATAACATGTTATACTTTAAGCGTAGCGTGCTATACTTTGGTCATAAAGTGCTATACTATTGTATAAAGTGCTATACTTTTTGCCCGAGAAAAAAGCTGAATTGTAGCCGGAAAATCCGGAGACTATAAAGTGCTATACTTTTCTAATAAATGGCTATACTTTGACCATAACATGCTATACTTTAGCGTAACGTGCTATACTTTGGTCATAAAGTGCTATACTATTGTATAAAGTGCTATACTTTTAAAAATTGAAAAATTATGAGCGAACCTCTAGTCAACATAAACAATAGACCAAAAGCACATTGTGCACATAATCACACATCTACAATGCCGAGAAAAAAGCTGAATTGTAGCCGGAAAATCCGAGACCATAAAGTGCTATACTTTTCTAATAAATGGCTATACTTTGACCATAACATGCTATACTTTAGCGTAGCGTGCTATACTTTGGTCATAAGGTACTATACTATTGCATAAAGTGCTATACTTTTCAAAATGAAAAATTGTGAGTGAACCTCTCGTCAACATAAATAATAGACAAAAAGCACACATTGTACACATAATCACACATCGCAATGCCCTAAAAACCGAATTGATATATTCGACGTAGCTTGAGAAAATCCGAGGCCATAAAGTGCTATACATTTCGCGATAAGTAGTTATACTTTGGCCATAACGTGCTATACTTTAGCGTAAAGTGCTATACCTTGATCATAAGGTGCTATCCTTTTCTATAAAGTGCTATACTTTTTAAAAATCTGGAAAATTGTGAGCCAACCGCTCCTCAACATAAACAATAGACCAAAAAGCACATTGTGCACATAATCACTAAGATATATTGCTCAGAAAAAGCTGAATTGATATATTCGACGTAGCTTCAGAAAGTCCAGAGGCCATAAAGTGCTATACTTTTGTGATAAGTAGCTATACTTTGGCCATAGCGTGCTATACTTTGGTCATCAGGTGCTATGCTATCGCATAAATTGCTATACGTTTCAAAAATGAGAAATTATGAGTGAACCTCTCGTCAACATAAACAATAGACTAAAAAGCTCACATTGTGCACATAATCACTAAGATATATTGCTCAGAAAAAACTAAATTGATATATTCGACGTAGCTTCAGAAAGTCCAGAGGCCATAAAGTGCTATACTTTTGTGATAAGTAGCTATACTTTGGCCATAACGTGCTATACTTTAGAGTAAAGTGCTGTACTTTGGTCCTAAGATGCTATTCTTTTCCATAAAATGCTATACTTTTAGAAATCTGGAAAATTGTGAGCCAACCGCTCCTCAACATAAACAATAGACCAAAAGCACATTGTGCACATAATCACTAAGATATATTGCTCGGAAAAACTGAATTGATATATTCGACGTAGCTTCAGAAAGTCAGAGACCATAAAGTGTTATACTTTTGTGATAAGTAGCTATACTTTGGCCATAACGTGCTATACTTTGGTCATCAGGTGCTATGCTATCGCATAAATTGCTATCACGTTTCAAAATGAGAAATTATGAGTGAACCTCTCGTCAACATAAACAATAGACTAAAAAGCTCACATTGTGCACATAATCACTAAGATATATTGCTCAGAAAAAACTAAATTGATATATTCGACGTAGCTTCAGAAAGTCCAGAGGCCATAAAGTGCTATACTTTTGTGATAAGTAGCTATACTTTGGCCATAACGTGCTATACTTTAGAGTAAAGTGCTGTACTTTGGTCCTAAGATGCTATTCTTTTCCATAAAATGCTATACTTTTTAGAAATCTGGAAAATTGTGAGCCAACCTCTCCTCAACATAAACAATAGACCAAAAGGCTCATTGTGCACAACTGGTGTACAACAATTACAATCTGAATTTGATACAACACGATACATTGAATACTACTTGGTGCATTTGATACAATACACACACGAATCATCTGTACATACATAATATAGAAAATTTCATACAACACGATACATTGGATACTACTTGGTTCATCATATTGCAGGCTGTAGTCGATCTGCCGTTTGGCGCATCAGCAGGAAGAGGTGGTTCACGTCTCACACTGCTATATCACGACAACACTGGTCCATGCACGCAATAGCCACCGGTATGGATCATCAAGCTGGAATGGGGCGAATTCCTCGAGGTAAAGGCCTAACGAGTTAGAAGCGACAAAGAAGAAACCTACAAGAACATAGCACTCAAAGATTATCCCTCTTATATACATCACATATGCTCCCAATGAACCTGAAAGCTTAGAATTAGAAGGAATCAACATAAAATCATTAATAGAGTTCCAGAGTAATTTAAGTTGCTATGGTGTCTAATGCCTACAGCACATACAATCAGCAAATATCATCAGCCAAAGGGAAAAAAGACTGAATCTCAAATGTACCTAACAGGAGGCAAATATTTCCAGCTTATATGTAATTGCAGATAATGATTATACTATTAACTTTCTAGCAATGTTTACTAGCTATTTCTTAATACCCAAAATAGCTTTCCATGCATCTCAAAAGTTGAATCCAGAAGGCAATTATACAGCCTGTAAAATCAACATATTTCCACAACACATAGAGCACACAAAACATGCTCTTTGTGACATCCATGTACTTGATAACATTAAGTTGCTTAATTTGATGGGGAAAAAACTCTAAACTAATTATTATGTGATTTGTAAAAGCTTTAAAGTGCAGGTTTGAGCATATCACCATAAGAATGAGGCCGTCCCCATCCTAGAAAAGGACATGAGCAAATAACCTGCAGAGGTGGTTTGCTCATGAGCCCTGGAGGTTAAAAAGTGGCATCTATGGGAAGTGATAGGATAACTGTTGAAGCAAATAGGATGAGAAACATGCCCAAAAAAAAGGACATGAGCAACTAGAGGACATCGAGAAATGAGCCATGTCGATCACACAAAAGTTTGGGGACAAGGCTCCATTCTTACTGGAAAAATAGAAGAATTGAAGAAATTGCCCTTAAAAGAGAAGAATGGAAGAAATGAACCATGTAGCTCACAGCAAAAGTTCTGGGATAAGGCTCCATTCTTATGATTGATTTTTGTCATTGAGGTGTAAACAAAAGGAATAAAGAGTATATACCACGATACCAAAATACTAAAATACTATTTGCTATCGAATAATATTAAATGAATTCAGATAATATCAATATCGGATGACATTACAAATAAAAATAAAAGAACTTTGAATATTACCCGAATTTCACAATATAAACTCATCAAAATAGATACTCACCATACCAAATTCTACAAATAAGCGACACTTAAATTTTACTTAATATTATATCATACATTTGAATAGTAGCATAAATAAATAACATATCTTGACAGTCTAATTGTGAGCAAAGCGGATATCGAGGGAGACGGATACCAATATATTCATATCGATCAATTTATAAATACAAATATATCTAAATTATGGATGTTTAATACTATTATCCATATACTTGTTCATATTGAGTTGGGGATGGTGGCTATACATTGTACAACCAATCTTTGGTTTTATGCAATACGGCTGGGGTTCTCCAAAAAAAAAGCAAGCAATCATCACATATTGCAAAAAGCATCAAATTAGAAGAAATTAACCAAATCCATACTCACTGCCAATTTTCATTAACAAGATAAGAACCTACAAAAGGATAAATTATGTGTAATCACCCAAAATAGACAAACATCATAGATGGCTATAATCAGATAGCCAAATATATACAATTACTAATACCCAAAGGGGAGACAAAAATAAAGATAATTGAACATCAAACAACATTAAACACCAATACCCATTAAAAATTAGAGGAATCCAAACAGAATTTACCAACAAAAACAAAGAAAAAAAATTACCAAAGGTGGATTGAGCAGGCACAAAGACCTCGTGATGAGAATTTCCATGGGCAACCTTGATCTTGATCAAGGGTCCAAAACCCTCACCCCCATCTTCTCTCTTCTGAACCAGCATCCCTCCAGGCCTCAGCTCCCAATCGAGGAGGATGATGAAGGTGCCGGTGACGATGCCGATGATGGCGGTATAGTGAGGTTCGTATCGCTTTAGGGAGAGGGAGAGGAGGAAGAGGGGAGACATTTGTGGGTTTTGAGGATTTAGGGATCTACTTGAGGGTTTTGGGGATCGGCTAGGGTTTTGGTCTTGTGAAACGAAGGAAGGAAGGAAAGAAGGAGAGAGCTGGGTTTATTTGGGGAAGAAGGGTAATTTCGGAATTTTATATTTTTGGAAATCTGATTACAAAGGCTGAAGTCTTGTCTGATTGGGTTTAAAATAAGTGGTTTGGGATATTTTGGGTTTATTAGTGTTTATAAAAGTTAATGGGTTTTTAAATAAGTAGGGGTAAAATTTTGGGTTAAAAGAGAAAAACCCCTATAATTAATAGAGCTATTAATGGTGGGGGTACAATGGGTAGCCCAACTAATTTTGTTACATTTAACCTTCGTTATTAATAGCACTTAACAAGATGAACGGATTGGCAAGAAAACTGAAGATTTAAGGGACTAATAAGCAAATAATTTGATTTGAGGAACTATTTGACAATTAAGGATGATGTAGGGGACTACTATGCAATTAACCGTATCTCCAAATTTCAGTTTTTATACTCTCTTGATAAATTTGCAGAAATAGAATTCTCTTTTTACCAAAGATGGAGGCATATCGCTTCGAGCAGCAAGTAAAAGTAACGATTTTCATTTTCTCTGCATCGTTCAAAGATTCCATTCGAGCAAGTTCCATTGACGCCGCATAAACGACTTTCGAAGTAAACGAGCGACCACACGGTGATGATATTGATAGCTCTGCGGTTCTACAAAACCCACCAATCTATGGAAGATGCTTATCTTTGTGACAAGATATTCTTTGTCTTGCTTGGAAATAGACACTTGTGAATTAACATAACGAAGAGAGGTTTTGATGCTTCCGTTGTCTATATTTGATTTTGATGAAAGGACAAGACATCTATACTTAAACATCACATAGTGCGAAAGGAGAATTTTAAAAGAGGCGATTTTTGATAAATATTTAGCAAAACCGACCGTTTGCTAAATAGAGCTTTCTAAACACGGGACTAATACTCCCTTGTGTTTAGTGGACACTAATCGGCCACTAAACTAAACCGAGAAAACCCACGGGGCTACTAGTCCGTGGGTTTTCTGAAAACCAAACCTACACAAAACATGCAGACTCATTCCGATTCATCCCGACTTATATCCTGGCATTATATACAATATCTCATATGCACAAAAAATATAAATCCACGTCATATACATGGCTAAATAGTATAATCCTCATATAAGTTATAAATTTTAAGAAATAAGCATAAATTAAAACACATTTAATCAATTCACAACATCACAACACAATAGATAAATCCACCTCATATACTTATCCATACGCCAAAATATTGTAATCTATACTTAACATCACATAACGCACCAAACTATTGTAATCTACACTTGTTCGTTAAACATAAGGGGTGGGTTTGTGAAGTACTATTGTTTGGTGAGAAAAATAGTTGAAGGCGGAGAGTTACGGACATGAGATTATTGTTGTAAGAGCTCTTTTGATTCTTCTAGTCGTGGTTTGTCGGTGGAATCCCTCCTGCAAATCACTAAATAAAGCTGTGAGAAGGCATCAAAGTTTGGCCTTGATGAATCTCCGATGCTTTAAGTCGGTGGCTGTAGGAAGAAGATAGTGAAAATCTAATTCAAATTAAGAATGAAACTAGACTTAAAGATTTTCTTGCCATTACCTCTATTTATTCTAACTTTGAAGGGATAGATTGGGGAGAGAGAAGTCAGTGGCGTCATCCGGTCGACCTAGGTGAGTCGTATGAAAACTTCATCTGTAATTGAATTGTTCAAGTGTTCCTTTAGCATTGGTGAGGTAGTTAGGATGGCGGAGAGGGTGTTGAGAGAAATCTTGATCTTTGTCGTGCCCTCACATGAGTTCGTCAGTCGTATGTCATGTGAGGGAAAAATTGCTTGTCTTGCCTTAGTGAGCAAGACATTGGCGAGGTTTGTAGGATCGTAGATCTGATCACACTTAAACACTAGAGGGGGTGAATAGTATTTTATAAAATTTTATGCAAGATAGATTATAAATTGCAAAAAGCATCAAATTAGAAGAAATTAACCAAATCCATACTCACTTGCCAATTTTCATTAACAAGATAAGAACCTACAAAAGGATAAATTATGTGTAATCACCCAAAATAGACAAACATCATAGATGGCTATAATCCGATAGCCAAATATATACAATTACTAATACCCAAAGGGGAGACAAAAATAAAGATAATTGAACATCAAACAACATTAAACACCAATACCCATTAAAAATTAGAGGAATCCAAACAGAATTTACCAACAAAACAAAGAAAAAAATTACCAAAGGTGGATTGAGCGAGGCACAAAGACCTCGTGATGAGAATTTCCATGGGCAACCTTGATCTTGATCAAGGGTCCAAACTCCCTCACCCCATCTTCTCTCTTGAACCGGCATCCCTCGGGCCTCGGCTCCCAATCGAGGAGGATGATGAAGGTGCCGATGGCGATCTTAGATGGCGGCGATATAGGGAGGTTCGATATCGCTTTAGGGAGAGGGAGAGGAGGAAGAGGGGAGACATTCGTGGGTTTTGAGGATTTAGGGATCTACTTGAGGGTTTTGGGGATCGGCTAGGGTTTTGGTCTTGTGAAACGAAGGAAGGAAGGAAAGAAGGAGAGAGTCGGGTTTATTTGGGGAAGAAGGGTAATTTGAATTTTATATTTTTGGGAAATCTGATACAAAGGCCAGAAGTCTTGTCTGATTGGGTTTAAAATAAGTGGTTTGGGATATTTTGGGTTTATTAGTGTTTATAAAAGTTAATGGGTTTTTAAATAAGTAGGGGTAAAATTTTGGGTTAAAAGAGAAAAACCCCTATAATTAATAGAGCTATTAATGGTGGGGGTACAATGGGTAGCCCAACTAATTTTGTTACATTTAACCGTTATTAATAGCACTTAACAAGATGAACGGATTGGCAAGAAAATCAAGATTTAAGGGACTAATAAGCAAATAATTTGATTTGAGGAACTATTTGACAATTAAGGATGATGTAGGGACTACTATGCAATTAACGTATCTCCAAATTTCAGTTTTTATACTCTCTTGATAAATTTGCAGAAATAGAATTCTCTTTTTACCAAAGATGGAGGCATATCGCTTCGAGCAGCAAGTAAAAGTAACGATTTTCATTTTCTCTGCATCGTTCAAAGATTCCATTCGAGCAAGTTCCATTGACGCCGCATAAACGACTTTCGAAGTAAACGAGCGACCACACGGTGATGATATTGATAGCTCTGCAGTTCTACCAAAACCCACCAATCTATGGAAGATGCTTATGCTGTGACAAGATATTCTTTGTCTTGCTTGGAAATAGACACTTGTGAATTAACATAACGAAGAGAGGTTTTGATGCTTCCGTTGTCTATATTTGATTTTGATGAAAGGACAAGACATCTATACTTAAACATCACATAGTGCACGAAAGGAGAAATTTTTAAAAGAGGCGATTTTTGATAAATATTTAGCAAAACCGACCGTTTTGCTAAATAGAGCTTTCTAAACACACGGGACTAATACTCCCTTGTGTTTAGTGGACACTAATCGGCCACTAAACTAAACACAGAAAACCCACGGGGCTACTAGTCCCGTGGGTTTTGCAGAAACCCCAAACCTACACAAAAACATGCACAGACTCATTCCAGATTCATCCCGACTTATATCCTGCGTATATACAATATCTCATATGCACAAAAAAATATAAATCCACGTCATATACATGGCTAAATAGTATAATCCTCATATAAGTTATAAATTTTAAGAAATAAGCATAAATTAAAACACATTTAATCAATTCACAACATCACAACACAATAGATAAATCCACCTCATATACTTATCCATACGCCAAAATATTGTAATCTATACTTAACATCACATAACGCACCAAACTATTGTAATCTACACTTGTTCGTTAAACATAAGGGGTGGGTTTGTGAAGTACTATTTGTTTCAGGTGAGAAAAATAGTTGAAGACGGAGAGAGTTACCGGACATGAGATTATTGTTGTAAGAGCTCTTTTGATTCTTCTAGTCGACGGATTTGTCAGTGGAATCCCTCCTGCAAATCACTAAATAAACTGTGAGAAGGCATCAAAGTTTGACGCCCCAATGAATCTCCGATGCTTTAAGTCAGTGGCTGTAGGAAGAAGATAGTGAAAATCTAATTCAAATTAAGAATGAAACTAGACTTAAAGATTTTCTTGCCACTGTTACCTCTATTTATTCTAACTTTGAAGGGATAGATTGGGGAGAGAGGGAAGTCCAGGTGGCGTCATCTGGTCAGCCTAGGTGAGTCGTATGAAAACTTCATCTGTAATTGAATTGTTCAAGTGTTCCTTTAGCATTGACTGAGGTAGTTAGGATGGCAGGAGAGGGTGTTGAGAGAAATCTTGATGCTGTCGTGCCCTCACATGAGTTCGTCAGAGTCGTATGTCATGTGAGGGAAAAAATTGCTTGTCTTGCCTTAGTGAGCAAGACATTGAGCAGGGTTTGTAGGATCGTAGATCTGATCACACTTAAACACTAGAGGGGGGGTGAATAGTATTTTATAAAATTTTATGCAAGATAGATTATAAATTGCAAAAAGATAGCACAAACACAGAAAATTCACAATCGCAAACACAGATATTTATACTGGTTCCACCTCCGGTGTACATCGGTCCCAAGCAAATCCGCTTGAGAGTTTCCACTATGATTTTGAAATACCCTTACAAAATCAAAGAATCAAACCTGACCAATTTGCAAGACCATGCAAATTGCAACAATCTCAAACCTGAGATTCACAATTCTCACACCTGAGAATCTCCTTTGAAAACAACAACGTACAAGATCCTATAAGCCTTGATGTGTAGATGATATGCAGTAGTGGCTTAGGAATTTCTTTAATCTCAAAATATTTTTCTCTTTTGAATATCAAGAGCAGCTTTTGCTTTTGAATCTTTGAACACACACTTTTCTTTTCAAAAATTCAAGTTCATGTATATGAGAATTTCGTGTGTCTTTTTAGGTTTTACTATTTATATGTCTTGAAAGACACCCATTCAAAACAAAGAAAAGCTGTTAAAAACGTTTAAAGATTCAAATTACGAGCAGTCATAAAAGCGTATTATAGTCGACTACTATATAAGATTAGTCGACTAATGCGTGTTTACAGTTACGTAAATGCAATTCAAGCATTAGTAGTCGACTACTATTTTTATTAGTCGACTAATCTGTAATAATGAGAAAGTGCGGGTGTATGTTTTAAATGCGGGTAGTCGACTATATATGCACAAGAGTCGACTAATCAGAACTTACGATTCTCGAAAAATGTTTAAGTTTTCATTAGTCGACTATTAACAAGATTGGTCGACTAATCAGTAACTTCTGAAACTTATATATTCATTAAGTTGAGTAATTAGTCGACTATAGTTTGAATTAGTCGACTACTCGACTTAAAAGTTTATAAATGAATTGTTTTAAACTTTAAAAATCTAATGGTTAATATAGGGATTTCTATAATTAACCAACACACTAAGCATGTGTTAGTGTGTTCTAAATATGCATGTGTGTGTGATCAAGGCTTGTACAATATATTCTAAGTAAAGAAGAGAAAAATTACATTGTTCTTTGTATTTCATCTTGCTTTTCATCTTCAATACTCCATAATGCCTTGAGTCCAAATTTGATATATATATGGTATCTGCATCAACAAGTTATACCACACAAAACATATATATATATAGAACACATATTGTTATCATCAAAATATAATCTTGAGAATATATAAATCAACATTCTCCCCTTTTGATGATAACAATCAATTAAGAATTACTCCCCTCAGATATATGCATATATGCAATGGAATAAAACTAAAACTCCTCCCCTGCATATATCAAATTTTCTCCCCTTTGTTATCAACAAAAGAAGGATACATATAAGATAGGCAATTGAATATTTCATCAAGATGAGCTAAAATTTCAAATAGATCATCCGATTATGAACATAGTCCAAGACTTCACCCATCCAAATAGGTAAGCAAAGACTTGCCATGAAAATCAAAATGTTGATAACCTCCATCGGCATAATCTGGGTTATAAAACAAACAAATACTTACTAATTTAATAGAAACATGCATGATGCAAACACATAGTCTTTAAACATACATATAGTAATAAACACATAGTGTTAAAACACATAGTCTTCAAACATTAAGCTAAGGAAATCTAGTTAAGCTAAATAACATAATCCTAAGTGTCGATGAGTCTGTTGGTGGAAAGGTTGACTCAAGTTTTCTGTTGAAGTCTTCAAACATACGCATCATCATTTGTTGGTTCTCCATCATTTCACGTTGGTTGTTCATAATGTTGATGTTTTGATCGAAGATCATGTTTTGACTCGTTTCTAAGTTCAGGATGCGAGCCGATAAGGTGTTGTATTGTGCATCTGTAAAGCAGGATGGTTCAGATTGCACTGGTGGTGGAATATGGCTGGAAGAAGGTTCACCTTGTTGTGAAGACTGAGGAATATCTTGAGTGTGAGTTTGGGCAGGTTCATCTTCGGTTTGTTGTTGTTCTGGAAGTTCGAAATTGGGTATTTTCATCCTAGTTAGGGCATTGGAATCAAAGAACTCAAGCGATCGAAGGATGAATGTTTGAAGCTAAATCTATCTGAAAAGCTTTGAAAATGGTAGTCAAAAAGGCTCCAAAGGTAGAAATCCTCTATAAGGAATGTGAATAAAATTTTGAAATAAACTTATTGATTGACTTGAATATTAGCCATAATAGCATATAGGGCTTTAGCCAATTCAAAGAAATGAAATGAAAACTTCACGATTTTGGAAACAAATTATAAGCTAAAATTGAGTAATAAAACGAGGAAGGGGTCGAAGTTTTTGAGAGTGATTCAAAATTCCTCCTTGGTAGGGTAGGAAAATTAAGTTTTGCATGATATCTTCATCATCCATGGAAACATCTTCAAGACTAATTCCTCTATTAGGAATTTTCAATATTTTTCCAAGAAGTCTAGGAGAAAAGGAAATTTCTTTTCCTTTAACTAGAGTGTCTATTTGGCGTTCTCCATCATCAAGTTTTTATGAGTAAGATTTGTGTAGAAAAGCTTGATAAGAAGTGGATAATATGGTTGTTGATTTTCGGAAGAAAAAGTTGATCTAATCAACATTAGCAAAATATCCTTGTAAATTATGAAGTGCAAAATCTTCATATTTAATAAATCGAGGAAGTATATCATAAGATTGCATTTCCTTAAAAGTATCTAAAAGACTAGGATCTTTAAGATAAATAGTGTAATCTTCTGGTGGAGAAGGTCTGGCGAAGCAGCTTTGATCTAGACATAATTGAAAAGAAGAAGATGTTGGAAAAGACTTACCAAGAGATGAAATAGATCAAGACACTAAGAAAAGCGGCTGTCGGGTCTGAGTAGTCGACTAAATTCTCTAGTAGTCGACTAATGATGCACAGGCTGGTAAAAGTGAAGAAAAATTGAAGATTTGAAGGAGGAAATGGAGTTGGATGATGCCCTAAGTTGAGGAGAGAATACCCTAACGAGATCTCGGTTTTAGAAGAGTGGGAGCGGGAGAAATGGGTAAGAATGAGTGGGAGTAGTTTTGTTAGGGTTAAAATTAAATGAAGGGCTAGGATTAAAAGTTAAAATTGAATGAAATGTTGAGATTTAAATCATAAGAAAATAAATCTAGGGCTAGGATTAAAGATGGTTGGATGTATGGTTGAGATCTAAAGTAACTTATGTTATTGGATAGTGGGTTTGGGTTAAAAAGCGAGGATCCAATAACAATATTTTCGAAAATAATGAGTAGTCGACTAATCTAAGGTGTAGTTAATTAACTGCATCTAACGTAATATATGTTTCTGTTTTGATAGCTAGTAGTCGACTAATCTGGTATATAGTAGACTAATAAGATATTAATGAGAATAAAAATTATATGAATGATTGTGCATGTAGTGGACTAGTGAAGTTGTTAGTCGACTAATAAACATATGTACTTATTTAATAATTAATTTAAATCGTAATTGAACATATACCTAATTCTCTTCTTAATTTAACATAAATATCTTCTTTTAAAGGTTTAGTTAAAATATCTGCTATTTGTTTATTAGTAGATATAAATTCTAATATAATATCTCCCTTAAGAACATGATCCGTAGGAAATGATGTCTAATATCAATATGTTTTGTGCATTGAGTGTTGAATGGGATTTTTAGATAAATTAATTGCACTAGAATTGTCACACATTATAGAAGATGTGGAACAAACTATGCCATAATCGATAGTGTTTGTTTCATCCATAAAATTTGTGCACATGCTAAACTAGCGACAATGTATTACCTTGATTGTTGATAATGATAGAATTTTGCTTTTTACTAAACCATGATACAAGTGAATGTCCTAAAAATGACATGTACCACTTGTACTTTTTCTATCGATTTACATCCGCAAAATCGGCATCACTATATGATAACAAATCAAATGTGCTATTCTTTGGATAAAATAAACCAAAATCTGAAGTACCTTTAAGATATCTAAAATTCTTTTAACACTTTAAGATGTGATTCTTTAGGATTAGATTGAAATCTAGCACATAAACAAACACTAAACATAATATCGGGTCTACTAGGCGTAATGTAAAGAAGTGATCAATCATACCTCGATATCGCTTTTGATCAACATTCTTACCACTTTCATCTTTGTCAAGTGATGTTGTAGTACTCATTGGTGTTGGTTTGCTAGTTGTATTGTCCATCCCAAAACGTTTAAGTAGTTCTTTTGCATATTTATTTTGATTGATAAAAATTCCTTCCTTCATTTGTTTGATTTGAAGTCCAAGAAAGAAGTTTAGTTCACCCATGTGACTCATTTCAAATTCTTCTGCATAGTCTTAGCAAACTCTTGACAAAGATCATTGTTAGTAGAACCAAATATTATATCATCTACATATATTTGTATTAATAATATATCTTTATTTATTTTCTTAATAAATAAAGTAGAATCAACTTTTCAATTTCAAAACCAGATGTTAAAAGAAAAGATTTTAATCTATCATACCATGCACGAGGTGCTTGTTTAAGACCATATAAAGCCTTTTTAAGTTTATAAACATGATCGAAAATTTTTCATGTTCAAAACCAGGAGGTTGTTCTACAAAACTTCTTCTTTAATAAAACCATTTAAAATGCACTTTTAACATCCATTTGGTAAAGTTTGAAATTCATAAAGCATGCAAATGCAAGTAAAATTCTAATGGATTCTAAGCGTGCAGCAGGGCATAAGTTTCATCATAATCAATTCCTTCTTCTTGATTATAACCTTGTGCAACTAATCTAGCTTTATTTCTAACAACTTGTCCGATTCATCTAATTTATTCCTAAAATCCATTTTGTTCCTATAATGGATTTATTTTGTGGTCTAGGTACAAGATCCCAAACATTATTTCTTATAAATTGATTTAATTCATCTTGCATAGCTTCTATCCAAAAATTATCAAGTAAAGCTTCTTTAACATTTTAGGTTCTACTTAGAAACAAATGCAACATGAACTATTAAATTAAAATGAGATCTAGTAGATACTTTATCAGATATATTTCCAATAATCAAATCATGTGGATGATTTTTAACTTCTACAAAACTCTTTGGTAATTCATTTTGTAAATTTTCATCTTTTGAAATATCTAACATAGGAGTATCATTAATAGTATCAATTAAATCATCATCATTACTTGAAATAGAAGGTGTTTTATAAAATTTTCATCAAAGAAACATGCATAGATTCTTCAATAACTAAAGTTCTTTTATTATATATTCTATATGCTTTACTATGATTAGAATATCAGACAAAAATTCCTTCATCGATTTAGAATCAAATTTATCTAAATTATCTTTTGTATTTAATATAAAACACTTACAACCAAAAACTTTAAAATATGAAACTTTAGGAATTTTATTATAAAATAATTCATATGATGTTTTGTTTAAAATAGGTCTTAATAAAACTCTATTTAAAACATAGCATCTTTGTTAGAGGCTTACCTTAAAATATTTTGGTAAATTACTATCACACAACATTGTTCTAGCACATTCTTGTAATGTCCTATTCTTTCTTTCTACAACTCCATTTTGTGGAGCTGCTCTAGGAAAAGAAAATGTATGTGAAATACCATTTTATCACAAAAATTTGCAAAAGTTCATTTTCAAATTCTCCTCCATGATCACTAATTATAGTAACTATAGAAAGAGATTTTTGATTTTGAATTCTTTTACAAAATATAGAAAACTCATTAAAAGCATCATTTTTATTTTTAAGAAATATTACCCAAGTAAATCTTGAAAAATCATCAACAATTACAAATGCATATTTACTTCCATTTAAAGACTGCTATCCTAGAAGGACCAAAGAGATCAATATGAAGTAATTCAAGTGGTTTATTAGTAGAAATAATATTTTTAGATTTAAAAGAAGATTTATGCATTTTACCTTGTTGACATGCATCACAAAATTATTTTTATAAGAGCTTAGGTAAACCATGTGACTCATTTCAAATTCTTCCTGCATAGTCTTAGCAAACTCTTGACAAAGATCATTGTTAGTAGAACCAAATATTATATCATCTACATATATTTGTATTAATAATATATCTTTATTTATTTTCTTAATAAATAAAGTAGAATCAACTTTTCAATTTCAAAACCAGATGTTAAAAGAAAAGATTTTAATCTATCATACCATGCACGAGGTGCTTGTTTAAGACCATATAAAGCCTTTTTAAGTTTATAAACATGATCAGAAAATTTTTCATGTTCAAAACCAGGAGGTTGTTCTACAAAAACTTCTTCTTTAATAAAACCATTTAAAAATGCACTTTTAACATCCATTTGGTAAAGTTTGAAATTCATAAAGCATGCAAATGCAAGTAAAATTCTAATGGATTCTAAACGTGCAACAGGAGCATAAGTTTCATCATAATCAATTCCTTCTTCTTGATTATAACCTTGTGCAACTAATCTAGCTTTATTTCTAACAACTTGTCCGATTCATCTAATTTATTCCTAAAATCCATTTTGTTCCTATAATGGATTTATTTTGTGGTCTAGGTACAAGATCCCAAACATTATTTCTTATAAATTGATTTAATTCATCTTGCATAGCTTCTATCCAAAATTATCAAGTAAAGCTTCTTTAACATTTTTAGGTTCTACTTCGAAACAAATGCAACATGAACTATTAAATTAAAATGAGATCTAGTAGATACTTTATCAGATATATTTCCAATAATCAAATCATGTGGATGATTTTAACTTCTACAAAACTCTTTGGTAATTCATTTTGTAAATTTTCATCTTTTGAAATATCTAACATAGGAGTATCATTAATAGTATCAATTAAATCATCATCATTACTTGAAATAGAAGGTGTTTTTATAAAATTTTCATCAAAAGAAACATGCATAGATTCTTCAATAACTAAAGTTCTTTTATTATATATTCTATATGCTTTACTATGATTAGAATATCCGACAAAAATTCCTTCATCGATTTAGAATCAAATTTATCTAAATTATCTTTTGTATTTAATATAAAACACTTACAACCAAAACTTTAAAATATGAAACTTTAGGAATTTTATTATAAAATAATTCATATGATGTTTTGTTTAAAATAGGTCTTAATAAAACTCTATTTAAAACATAGCATCTTTGTTGAGCGACTACGCTTAAAAATATTTTGGTAAATTACTATCACACAACATTGTTCTAGCACATTCTTGTAATGTCCTATTCTTTCTTTCTACAACTCCATTTTGTGGAGCTGCTCTAGGAAAAGAAAATGTATGTGAAATACCATTTTATCACAAAATTTGCAAAAGTTCATTTTCAAATTCTCCTCCATGATCACTAATTATAGTAACTATAGAAAGAGATTTTGATTTTGAATTCTTTTACAAAATATAGAAAACTCATTAAAAGCATCATTTTTATTTTTAAGAAATATTACCCAAGTAAATCTTGAAAAATCATCAACAATTACAAATGCATATTTACTTCCATTTAAAGACGCTATCCTAGAAGGACCAAAGAGATCAATATGAAGTAATTCAAGTGGTTTATTAGTAGAAATAATATTTTTAGATTTAAAAGAAGATTTATGCATTTTACCTTGTTGACATGCATCACAAAATTATTTTTATAAGAAAGCTTAGGTAAACCATTTACTAAATCATATTTAGAAATTTTAGAAATATGTTTAAAATTAACATGACCAAAACGTTTATGCCATAATATAGAATCATTTGAAGATGCAATAAGGCGGTGTTCATTTGAAATATTATTTAAAGATAAAACATATATATTATTCTTTCTATGACCTTTATATAAAATTGTAGACCAATCAAGATCATAAATTAAGCAAGAATCTTTTTGAAGACAACTTTAAAACCTTTATCACATAGTTGACTTATACTAAGCAGATTATGTTTAAGACCTTTGACTAATAAAACATTATTAATAATAGGTTTATTAGAATTACCAACGGTGCCAATACCAATCACCTTTCCTTTGTTATTGTCTCCAAAGGTGACTGTATTCACCATCTTTGTCTTGAATTGATGACAATAATTGAATGTTCCCTGTCATATGTTTTGAACAACCACTATCTAAAATCCATCTATCTTTCTTTGGTACCTGAAAAGATAAATATTTATAATCTTGGTACCCATTTTACATTGGGTCCTTAAAATTAGTCTTTAGGAAACCAAACCCATGAAGAGTTTGATTTTCCTATGTAATTAGATGATAAGCAAATATCTTTAATAAAGCTAAAAATATAAGACTTTTCTTATTATAATTTAAAACTTTAGGAACCCAAATAGATAAATATTTTGGTTTTCTTTTATTTAAAATATTATTTTTAATATTTTGTTTAAAATAGGTCTTAATAAAACTCTATTTAAAACATAGCATCTTTGTTGAGACGACTTACGCCCAAAAATATTTTGGTAAATTACTATCACACAACATTGTTCTAGCACATTCTTGTAATGTCCTATTCTTTCTTTCTACAACTCCATTTTGTGGAGCTGCTCTAGGAAAAGAAAATGTATGTGAAATACCATTTTATCACAAAATTTGCAAAAGTTCATTTTCAAATTCTCCTCCATGATCACTACATTATAGTAACTATAGAAAGAGATTTTGATTTTGAATTCTTTTACAAAATATAGAAAACTCATTAAAAGCATCATTTTTATTTTTAAGAAATATTACCCAAGTAAATCTTGAAAAATCATCAACAATTACAAATGCATATTTACTTCCATTTAAAGGCGCTATCCTAGAAGGACCAAAGAGATCAATATGAAGTAATTCAAGTGGTTTATTAGTAGAAATAATATTTTTAGATTTAAAAGAAGATTTATGCATTTTACCTTGTTGACATGCATCACAAAAATTATTTTTATAAGAAAGCTTAGGTAAACCATTTACTAAATCATATTTAGAAATTTTAGAAATATGTTTAAAATTAACATGACCAAAACGTTTATGCCATAATATAGAATCATTTGAAGATGCAATAAGGCAGTGTTCATTTGAAATATTATTTAAAGATAAAACATATATATTATTCTTTCTATGACCTTTATATAAAATTGTAGACCAATCAATATCATAAATTAAGCAAGAATCTTTTTGAAGACAACTTTAAAACCTTTATCACATAGTTGACTTATACTAAGCAGTTATGTTTAAGACCTTTGACTAATAAAACATTATTAATAATAGGTTTATTAGAATTACCAACGGTGCCAATACCAATCACCTTTCCTTTGTTATTGTCTCCAAAGGTGACTGTACCACCATCTTTGTCTTGAATTGATGACAATAATTGAATGTTCCCTGTCATATGTTTTGAACAACCACTATCTAAAATCCATCTATCTTTCTTTGGTACTGAAAAGATAAATATTTATAATCTTGGTACCCATTTTACATTGGGTCCTTAAAATTAGTCTTTAGGAAACCAAACCCATGAAGAGTTTGATTTTCCTATGTAATTAGATGATAAGCAAATATCTTTAATAAAGCTAAAAATATAAGACTTTTCTTATTATAATTTAAAACTTTAGGAACCCAAATAGATAAATATTTTGGTTTTCTTTTATTTAAAATATTATTTTTAATATTTTGTTTATATACTAATGAAGATGATTTTACAAAAGTGGTTTTCTTATGAATATCTTTTTCAACTTGAAAACCCAATCCTTTTGTCTTTTGAGTTTCTTTTTGATAAGAAAGTAAAGTTTTAAATTTTCTTTACCTTTATTAAACTTACTAACATTTAAATATATGTCATCATATTTTGATTTAATCAAAGAAATATCTTTATCTAAAATACTAATACGAGTCTTTAAATTATTACATTCTGATTTTAGATACAAATTTTCATTAGTCAAAAAATAATTTTCTTTGAGTAAATTTTCATTTTCTTCTTTTAATTTAATTTCTTGTGAATTAACATAAGAAGAATTTAAATCAGAAATTTCCTCTAATAATCTCTTATTTTCATTTTAAGAAAATTATGTGAGACTTTCAACCTTACAAAGTTTCATATAATTCATTAAATGCATCTAAAAGTTCATCATTATCATTTACCTCATCTTGGGCCATGAAACACATATGAGCACTTTCATTTTCTTCATTTTCTTCATCGGATGAAGAGTCATCAACTGTCATCCCAAGTTCTTGCCATTGCCTTTCTTTTCTTGTTATTTTGAGTAGAGTTGAAATTATTGAAATGATTTGACTTTTGCTTATTCTTCAATAAAGGACAATCTTTCTTCATATGACTGCTTTGTTACACTTGAAACAAGCAGGTGAGTTATTGAATTTGAAAATTTAGATTTAAACTTACCTTGTTTTATAAAATTTTGAAATTTAGCGTGCAAACATGCTCATTTCTTCATCTTCATTATCTGAATCTTCCTTATCGGATGTGATGTTGAATGCAAGAACTTTCTTGTTTTTCGTTTCATCTTCATTCTTTCTATCTTGATTTGGACTTAGTATGCCATTAAATTTCCAATTAAATTCTCCATGACAATGTTGATAAATCATTTGCTTCTTCTATCATTGTAATTTTCTTTTCCCATTTTGGAGTAAGTGGCGAAGAATTTTTCGCACCATTTCCACTTGTGTATAGGTTTTCCAAGTCCAATTAGAGTATTAGTGATATCTGTAAATCTTGTGAACATATCTCCAATTGTCTCATTTTCTTTCATCAGGAACAATTCAAACTGTGGACAAGAGCGAAATTTTAGACTCTTTTACTTTATTTGTACCTTCATGTGTTACCTCGAGTGTGTGCCAAATATCATATCAGATTTTCTTTGTTGACACTTTCGGTTGAACTCATTCGATCAAGTGCACAAAATAAAGCATTCATTGCTTTGGAGTCCAAATTTGCATTGTTCCTTTGTCTTGTAGTCCATTCAGCGGAGTAGTTGGCTTCTCATATCTTGTCTCTACAATGTTCCAAAGTTAAGTATCCAATTGATTGAAGATAGATTTTCATTCTGCACTTCCAATAGTTGTAGTTGAGTCCATCAAACATTGGTGGGCGATTTGTTGAATGACCTTCTTTGAATTGTGAATTACGATCAGTAGATGCCATCTTTCACCTGCTCGATACCAAATGTAGGATCGTAGATCGATCACACTTAAACACTAGAGGGGGTGAATAGTGTTTTATAAAATTTTATGCAAGATAGATTATAAATTGCAAAAGATAGCACAAACACGAAAATTCACAATCGCAAACACGATATTTATCTTGGTTCCACCTCCGGTGTACATCCAGTCCCAAGCAAATCCGCTTGAGAGTTTCCACTATGATTTTGAAATACCCTTACAAAATCAAAGAATCAAACGACCAATTTGCAAGACCATGCAAATTGCAACAATCTCAAACACGAGATTCACAATTCTCACACGAGAATCTCCTTTGAAAACAACAACGTACAAGATCCTATAAGCCTTGATGTGTAGATGATATGCGGTAGTGGCTTAGGAATTTCTTTAATCTCAAAAATATTTTTCTCTTTTGAATATCAAGAACAGTTTTGCTTTTGAATCTTTGAACACACACTTTTCTTTTCAAAATTCAAGTTTATGTATATGAGAATTTAGTGTGTCTTTTTCTGCAGTTTTACTATTTATATGTCTTGAAAGACACCCATTCAAAACAAAGAAAAGCTGTTAAAAAGCGTTTAAAGATTCAAATTACGAGCAGTCATAAAAGCGTATTATAGTCGACTACTATATAAGATTAGTCGACTAATGCGTGTTTACAGTGCATTCAAATGCAATTCAAGCATTAGTAGTCGACTACTATTTTTATTAGTCGACTAATGCATAATAATGAGAAAGTCCGGGTGTATGTTTTAAATGCGGGTAGTCGACTATATATGCGGTGATGCGACTAATGCATAAACTTCTGATTACGGAAAAATGTTTAAGTTTTCATTAGTGGACTATTACGGCATTGGTGGACTAATCGTAAACTTCTGAAACTTATATATTCATTAAGTTGAGTAATTAGTCGACTATAGTTTGAATTAGTCGACTACTCGACTTAAAAGTTTATAAATGAATTGTTTTAAACTTTAAAAATCTAATGGTTAATATAGGGATTTCTATAATTAACCAACACACTAAGCATGTGTTAGTGTGTTCTAAATATGCATGTGTGTGTGTGATCAAGGCTTGTACAATATATTCTAAGTAAAGAAGAGAAAAATTACATTGTTCTTTGTATTTCATCTTGCTTTTCATCTTCAATACTCCATAATGCCTTGAGTCCAAATTTGATATATATATGATATCTGCATCAACAAGTTATACCACACAAAAACATATATATATAGAACACATATTGTTATCATCAAAATATAATCTTGGGAATATATAAATCAACAGGGTTCAGATAACGATGTCTCATGTGACTTTGGACAAGCTGGAGATAGTCGAACTCAAGTAAAGGACGGGTGGCCAAGCTGCTCGAAGCGATGTCTATTTGCCCAACCTACTTGTCTGGTTTATTCGACTTTGGAGCCGAACTCTTAGTGAGGCACATGGTGTTGTCCCATTGGTCCGTTTCTCAAAGCGATGTCTATTTGCCCAACCTACTCATCTGATTTATTCGACCCTATAGTCGAACTCTTAGTGAGGTACATGGTGTTATCCCATTGGTCCGTTTCTCAAAGGTCGGTTTTGTGGCATAACACTATTTATCTAACATCAAAGCAAAAAAATTTTGTAGCTATCTTAATTAGATCTTATTCACTAGTGAATGAATATTGAGCTATGAGAGATTATACTTATAAACATAACTCAACTATCTCACACTTGACACCTTGAATGTCATCTATTAGAAACTCAGAGAGCTCCTTTAGCATCTAATCTCTCAGGGAAAAGACTTCTATTGTATCCTATCAAAACTTTCTATAATATTAGGAGCTAGCTCTATTTTTCTTCTCTAGAAATGCGTGAAACTATTGCATCACGGTCTTGTGACCATCTGAATAGTCACTTATGTAATTCTTTCAGGTTAGCAATATGGAAAATAAATATAGCAAGATAGATACCCTTTTCCACGAATAAGTTTCCTCCATAATCCCTAGCAACAGAACTCACCCTTACCTTGCCCGATTGAAAAGCAACCAAACCGTCATAATTTCATATTATTACACAAACTCTCATCTAACAACATTAGGGTAAATATCCCTCTCAAGTGGCTTAGTTGTTGACGCTTTTGGGCTCTGGCTGAAAAGACCAATGGTCAATCCATGTCTATGGTATGTCTATCCTCAATTTTTAATTATTAGGCATTACAACACTTATGTTATTCGGCCCCACACTTAGGCTAGTATTAGGCTAAGTTCCTCATAAAAAAAGCCATTAGGGTAATTAAGATCGATTAGGTTGTTCTAAATATCAATTTCCATCAATGAAACATAGTCTCATCAATAGTATGAAGCGTAGTTTTAAAAGTTCTACTTCTCCTATCTTTTTCTTTTCTTTTGTTTTCTTTTTGGCGTTTTGCTTTTTTATTTGCCCAACCTACTCATCTGATTTATTCGACCCTATAGTGAACTCTTAGTGAGGTACATGGTGTTATCCCATTGGTCCGTTTCTCAAAGGTCGGTTTTGTGGCATAACACTATTTATCTAACATCAAAGCAAAAATTTTGTAGCTATCTTAATTAGATCTTATTCACTAGTGAATGAATATTGAGCTATGAGAGATTATACTTATAAACATAACTCAACTATCTCACACTTGACACCTTGAATGTCATCTATTAGAAACTCAGAGAGCTCCTTTAGCATCTAATCTCTCAGGAAAAGACTTCTATTGTATCCTATCAAAACTTTCTATAATATTAGGAGCTAGCTCTATTTTTCTTCTCTAGAAATGCGTGAAACTATTGCATCACGGTCTTGTGACCATCTGAATAGTCACTTATGTAATTCTTTCAGGTTAGCAATATGGAAAATAAATATAGCAAGATAGATACCCTTTTCCACGAATAAGTTTCCTCCATAATCCCTAGCAACAGAACTCACCCTTACCTTGCCCGATTGAAAAGCAACCAAACCGTCATAATTTCATATTATTACACAAACTCTCATCTAACAACATTAGGGTAAATATCCCTCTCAAGTGGCTTAGTTGTTGACGCTTTTGGGCTCTGGCTGAAAAGACCAATGGTCAATCCATGTCTATGGTATGTCTATCCTCAATTTTTAATTATTAGGCATTACAACACTTATGTTATTCGGCCCCACACTTAGGCTAGTATTAGGCTAAGTTCCTCATAAAAAGAAAGCCATTAGGGTAATTAAGATCGATTAGGTTGTTCTAAATATCAATTTCCATCAATGAAACATAGTCTCATCAATAGTATGAAGCGTAGTTTTAAAAGTTCTACTTCTCCTATCTTTTCTTTTCTTTTGTTTTCTTTTTGGCGTTTTGCTTTTTTATTTTGTAGCAAATATGTAACTAACATCTTAATTTGAGTCTTGGGGACTTTATTGAAGTTAGGTATGCCCTGATGAGTTTCGAGAATAACACGGTTTAGGTGCACGACGGATAGAAAGTAGCGCGTATATTGTGTAACGTTGAATTTGAAAAAAATGGCGGGTAACCGTGATGCAATGCGGGTCTCCTGTGCGCGTTATGCTGAAATTTCGTTTTGTAACTGAAACATTACTAATGTCCAAAAATTGTATTCATTGTACATGTACTTCCACTTGGACCTGCAATTTAATAATCTCATATCTCAGCACCTTTTCGACTACCTTCTATACCTTTTCGACTACCTTCTATAGATTAAATTACCAAATTGGTACTTTTTGTAACCCTTCTTGACCAGTTTGATATTAAAAGTTTCTCGGACTACTTTTTGGTATTAAAAGTTAAGCAAAAATGTGTTTAGACCTATCTTTTCACCTTGGCCAAATTTTATGAGTGTAAGTAGCATGTGACCTCATGTCATGTTATTTTAGGGATGTTAGAACATAAATGTAGCAAGATAGATACCCTTTTCCACGAATAAGTTTCCTCCATAATCCCTAGCAACAGAACTCACCCTTACCTTGCCCGATTGAAAAGCAACCAAACCGTCATAATTTCATATTATTACACAAACTCTCATCTAACAACATTAGGGTAAATATCCCTCTCAAGTGGCTTAGTTGTTGACGCTTTTGGGCTCTGGCTGAAAAGACCAATGGTCAATCCATGTCTATGGTATGTCTATCCTCAATTTTTAATTATTAGGCATTACAACACTTATGTTATTCTGGCCCCACACTTAGGCTAGTATTAGGCTAAGTTCCTCATAAAAAGAAAGCCATTAGGGTAATTAAGATCGATTAGGTTGTTCTAAATATCAATTTCCATCAATGAAACATAGTCTCATCAATAGTATGAAGCGTAGTTTTAAAAGTTCTACTTCTCCTATCTTTTTCTTTTCTTTTGTTTTCTTTTTTGGCGTTTTGCTTTTTTTTATTTTGTAGCAAATATGTAACTAACATCTTAATTTGAGTCTTGGGGACTTTATTGAAGTTAGGTATGCCCTGATGAGTTTCGAGAATAACACGGTTTAGGTGCACGACGGATAGAAAGTAGCGCGTATATTGTGTAACGTTGAATTTGAAAAAAATGGCGGGTAACCGTGATGCAATGCGGGTCTCCTGTGCGCGTTATGCCGAAAATTCGTTTTGTAACTGAAACATTACTAATGTCCAAACATTGTATTCATTGTACATGTACTTCCACTTGGACCTGCAATTTAATAATCTCATACCTCAGCACCTTTTCGACTACCTTCTATAGATTAAATTACCAAATTAGTACTTTTTGTAACCCTTCTTGACCAGTTTGATATTAAAAGTTTCTCGGACTACTTTTTGGTATTAAAAGTTAAGTAAAAATGTGTTTAGACCTATCTTTTCACCTTGGCCAAATTTTATGAGTGTAAGTAGCATGTGACCTCATGTCATGTTATTTTAGGGATGTTAGAACATAAATGTAGCTATTATTAGATGACATGGAAGGGTTTTAGATGACAAGACAAAGATTAGGCGGGGGTAAAACTAACCCTAAAATAGCCACGTGGTCTAAAAATAGCCACCTCCGTCTTCTAACATTCCTAAAACTGCATCACATGAGGTCATGTGCACTTTATGCAAAAATTGATCGACGGTCACATATACAGTGCATGTTGGGCAAGTGCCCAACCTGGATTCAGAGAAATTATGCTTATATTAGGTTGATATGTATATCTTAATCAACCCATATGTATTTTTACATAATCTTTTATTTTGAGATTAATTACGTTCTGTTACATTGAAGTATGGTGTAATTACACAGGTAACTTGAGATTGCAGATTGTAAGGATGATCCTAGAATCAAATGACAAGTTAACACTGTTTGTTTTTTCCCCCCAATTAGGATTCTTTTTCAATGTCAATTAGGAATTAGGGTCAAGATTATAGCTAGACTTAGAATTATGGTGATGATTTACAAAAAATTACTGACTATTACTCTTGGTTAAGGTTATAACAATGAATTTTCAGTGAATAATCATTGCTACAACCTAATTCTAACCCCAACTATAGTCCAACCTACCAAAATCCTAACTCTAACCCAAATGCTAACCGACATCCAACAAAAACTCAAAATTAGTAAAAGTAAAGAGTGTAAACTCGTCAACAAATTCTAGAGTCACTCATGTAATTACAATTAGCAACCTTAAGTTACTTGTGTAGATACATAGATTTCAGGTGTCACCCATGCCATTACATTATATCTCAGGGTACAAGAATGTAATTAATCCTATATCTTGATTTGTGTCACACTCAAAAAAAAATTCAGTTTAAACTTAATGTAAACTTTAAGTGGTGGCATCGATGTTAATTTATACGTTCAATTCTAGCTAGTACATATAAAGCAATGGTAGAGCTAGGGGACCGAGGGTGGCCATGGCCCCCCGGCTATTGGCTATCCTTATTATATAGGTTATATATGTTGTTCCATATTAGTCTCTTAAATCTTTCATAATTTGAAATTACTCCTCGAAAATTTCTATTAGATCTCCCTGATTATTAAGTTGTTTCAAATTAATCCCTATAGTTGCAATTGCTATGCCTACTCTTGGGAGAGTCTAATTTCAAAATAACTTACTTAATATCAATTCAATAATTTGAGGGACTTACCTAAATATAAGATTTAATGGACTGATAGAAAAATCTATTTAAATGAAAGTAATTGTATAAGCAATATAGTTAAGTTAAAGGCTATATTAAAAAAGAGTTGTAGGCTTGTGGATGAAAATGAATAAGGGCCAGTTTGGTATTGCCTTTTTAGGGTGCTTCTACTTATTTTTTCAAGAAGCACCTAATAATATTGTTTAGTGAAATCTTTTTGGGCATGCTTATTGAAATTAATTCTTCTTTTAAAGGGATGCTAAGTGGCTAAGGTATGGATCTCTAGATGAAGCAGGACCAAAGGCTAGTTTGGTATTTCTAGAGCTTATTAAGTTGCTTATATAAATAGCTTATAGAAACAACTTATGTAAGCTGGAAATAGTTATTTGGTAATCATATATCAAGCTACTTCAAAAATAGTTTAGATGTTTTGTAAAATTTTCTTAAAAACCATTGTCAATATATATATATATATATATATATATATATATATATATATATATATATATATATATATATATATATATATATATATATATATATATATATATATATATATATATATATATATATATATATATATGAGTAATGCTATTGTGAGATGGTGAGCTCAAATCTTATCGTGAGCTAGACTAATCGGTTCATCAAATTCATGATCGGCACCGTACATCTTGTTCAACACGCATTAAGTATATGTGATAAAATTTTCACATAATTTGGAGCCTTTTAGAGTATGAATCAAACTACTTTGATATGTTAATTTTTCGCATTTAACAGCCGTCCGCTTTATAATGTAGCTAAAATAATGGTTAAAAATATCAAAACAATATAATTTTTTCTACATATAGATCATGATGAGTGCAAATCACTGCATGCGGTCGATCATCATTTCTAGTCAAATGATCACAGCTAATGATAAGAATTTGAGCTCACCATCTCATTTTAGCATTTTCCTATATATATATATATATATATATATATATATATATATATATATATATATATATATATATATATATATATATATATATATATATATATATATATATATATATATATATATATATTAAAAAAAGCAGTACAGCTTTAAAGCATCTGTGGTTGCTTCTAAAATCACCTTCTTAAAAGCATAATTAATTTCAATAAGCATGTAAATTTTTTTACTAAGCGTTATTAATGAGCGCTTCTCAAAAAATAAGCGAAGAATCCTAAACAAAGTAAAACCAAGTATTGCTTTTTTCTTTTAGGGTGTTTGTGCTTATCTTTTTAGAAGTAGTCAATAATGGTGTTTGGTAAAATCTTATTTTGCATTCTTATTAAAATTATTTTTCTTTAAGGGGTGCTTTCAACAAACCAGGGATACTTTAAAAGCAACTTTTCTTTTAAAGTTTATATACTATACATGACTTTTATCTTTTGATAATGATCTTTAAGCACAATTTTGCCAAATACCTTAACTCCTTTTGGTAGCGACTTTTGATATATGATTACCAAATGGCGACTATTTTAACAGCTTATATAAGTTTTTTCTTGTAAACTACTTATATAATAAACTTATATAAGCTCCAAAGAATATCAAACTGGACTTAAGTGATGCAACTAAAAATTAGTTACTATAATTTTTTCTACATTTAACACAAAAGTCTTCTTTTTCCTCTCCTCAGACTATATTTTCTAGCGTTTGAAATCAAATATGAACATCTCCAGTGAGCTTATTTTCTGGGTGTTATTGGTTTTCATTCTAGTAAAATAATGTTAAGATTCTGATAGGGGCATAAAACATGCAAAGTTGCAAGAGAATACTATTAAGTTATAGTATATAAATTAAATGTCAAACTCACTAGGAAGGTGCGTATTTAGAAATTCTAAATTTGGTCCTAGAAATGTGTGGACAAAGAGGAGTGACATAGAGTGTATAGAGAGGAATTATCACAAAAAACTAAAATTATAGAGGAGAAGCAGATAAGGAGGAAAAAAATAAAAAGAAAAGAGAAACAAAGAGGAAACTAAAAAATAAAAAGAAATGGAATCAAGAAAAGAAATAGAAGTGGGAACAAAATAAAATAAAAAAGAGAAATCAAGAGCGAAATCAAATCTAGAAAGAGTGAAGAAAAACAAGTAGAGAAATGAGAAATTTAGAATTGAATCCACTAGTTAATTTCATTTAGGATTTATGAACTACTCTTTTTATCATATTTTACTTTAGATTTACTAAGCATAGATTATCAAACCACTAAAAGAAAGCATAATCTGTCAAATTATCATCCAACCAAAATTTCTATTCATGAAAAGAATAATAACTAGATAATAATTCTAGAATTCATAACCATAATCTATCAAACCACTCAAAATAAGCATAGATTATCAAATTCTTCTTTTACCAATTAGTTCTCAAGTAGATTATTTTAAACATGATCAATTTAAGCATAAAGAGAGCAATCCATAAATCATAAAAGAAATTAAACTAGTTTCATATAATTCTAGAATTCCTGTAAAATTAGTTACTCATTTTGCAAATAAAAGTAAGAAAATAAAATCTATACTATAAAGCATAAAAGAACAAGAAATAGATCTAAACTACAAGTAAGAAAATAAAACTAACTATAAAATAAGAAAAAGATAAGAAAATAAAAATTTATACTATGAGAATAAAAAAATCTAACTAAAAAAATAAAAAAGAACATGGAAGTAAATCTACACTACAAAGCGTTAAATAAATCTAATTTACCAACATAAAAATAAAAAATAAAATAAAATCCTAAAACAAGCAATTCTAAAATAAGAAAATAAAAAGGAAAAATAAAAACTTACATTGCAAGGGGTTGACCCTTAAAGAAAAATCTTTATCTTCATCAAAAGAAGAAGAAAAGAAAATTTAAAAGGAGGAAATTTTATTTATTTATTGCAAATAAAAGTTTATAATTTTGGAAGGTCTTCTCAATTAAGAGTAATCATCATCTTCAAATGGAATTTTTACATAATATTTTACCCCCTCACTCTCTATCTTATTTATAGCATACTGCAATCAACAAGAGCCATCGGATTAACCTTGAGCTCCAAGAAATAAATCTCAGTTATTAACTAATTCTCAGATATTTAACTAATGGGCCATTAATCCATGGCTAATCGATTAGCCAATCAATTAGTTAATCTCGATTAGTCAATCGATTAGCCAATCAATTAGTTAATCGATTGGTTCCTAACAGAATTTTATTCTTTGTTGACTTGTTGACCCGATTTTTTCTTGATCTCTCCGGGCTTGATCTTGGACTTCAATAAATGGTAGAAAATTGAGGGAATTTAGTTCTTTTGGGCTTTTATTCATTAATTCTCCATTACCTATAAATTAAGATAAAAATTATTATTAGTCGATATATTTATTCAAATAAAATAGATAGTGAGGATATAAAGTGTAATAAAATGTGATGATCGATTCTCATCATTTACATGAATATCATCTATGAGTTATTTTAGTTCCAATTTATTATTTATTTGAGTTGTAGCATATGAAATGAGTTTCTATTTCATATTTCATGTACTTTTCATTTAATTAGTATATATTTTCATGTGGTTCTTATTTTTGTGATGGAACTGTGAAATGGGGTACTTTAAGTTTTATTAAGTTTTAAATTAAAATTTATATGTGAAATGGTATAATCTATAGTGTAATCTTGAAATATACTGAGATTTATAGTTTATGGCCACGGAAAAACTAACTATAATTAGCATATTTTTAATAAAGAAACTCTAGCATGATTCGAGAATCAATGTATAGAACTGATTCAAGTATTGCATGAAAATACTTTTTTTGTAAAGCTTCTATCCTAGATTCTTCTTTCATCTGCTTAAATATATGATAATTGTTGGGAAATATTGGAGCATACAAACATCACACACAAGGAGGACAAGCACCAACACAACACAAAGAGGTTTTACGTGGTTCGGTCAAATATGCTTACATTTACGGTTGCTCGTCCAGTAAGTGTCTTCACAGAGTAATATAACCAATATAATCGATACAAGTTTTGCACGGATTATAAACTTGAAAACCCTCGCACATCTCACATCTCTCAAGGAATCCGAGAACACCGATCACTCAAGAGCTCTAAGAAGATCCTCCCTCTCACCAAAAGGATGACTTTCTCAACAATAACACACACCATTTTAAAGCCTTTATTCTTTGCTATCTCCAAGAACGAATCAATGTTCATAATTGCTCTTGACAATTTTTCCAAGAGCAACCCATCGAGCTTCCAATGCATGCACCCTTATAGCTTCCAATGCTTGCACCCTTCAAACTTCTATCGTCAACATGCATTCATCTACGTCATTTTGAGATTTGGAGAGAATCCCAATAATAATTTATAATGACACATATTAATTTGATCACTTTTTAGTGATGTAGTACGGTAATTGTATTTTGGACCCCTTTAAAAGAAAGTTCTAGCTTTGCCACTGATCTAAAGTGATAATACACACTTCTATTTTAGATATAAAAACCTGCCTAACTACACATAGATACACAATGTTTTAATTACATGAAACGGAATATTTAAATTTTAAAGTAGTGCTTGATTTTTAGTGCCATATTGGATTGAACCCGTTAGCTCCGCCACAGCGCCACGCAGTTATATATCGACCACTATAACCCTATTATTCAACCTCACCGTTATGATGTCCCCTAGCACCATAACAGAATATTAGATTAGTAATCATTATGTCCAACATTGTCTAAAAAGAAATCCCAATTTGAGAAATAAGAAATCTGCATGAGCTTAAGTCCTCGCATTCTTCATTATCTTTTCTAAACCCCTATCAAGTGGAGCATGAAATTAGTTCCTCTAAAAGAAAAGAAAAGAAAATAAGAAGAGCGCAGGGAAACATGTTGGCATGTGGGAGCGTGACGGTTGAAGATTTCCGATGTTTCGGCGGTGATTGTTTGGGTTTTACAGGACTACTATGTGGCCAGAGGTGTTGTGGCCCAAATTTGTCCGCTCATAACATGAATCTACTGATTTATAATGTGCCATGTTCTCTTGTTTGGTTCCCTATTTAATTGATATGCACATAGTGCTAGGCTAAAAGATGAGGCATAAGATTTGATCTAGGGTGAGCAACTGCAACACTAATACTTAACTCGGTGGTTGTATATACAGTGTGTGAGCAATTCTTCATTATGGTACAAGAAATATGAAATGGACAATATTATTTATTTAAAAAGAGGATAATATTCCTTGACCTAATAGAGAGTTCTGATTTAGTACTCTACTGATGTTATAGTTGACTTGACTTGTATTTCGATATATTTCGTTAAAATATGATTGGTGAAATGTAGAGAAATATTGTCACGGGCTTTCACTAAGAAAAGAAAAATGTCTCCTTAATAGCACAAATTTCAACCTTGGATGCATTGTGATTATGTTATGTTCATTTTTCTTAACGCAAGATCGTCACCTTCCATCCTCTTTCAATATAAGGAAGCAAGATCCTTTTCATTATATTTATTGTGTTATACTTTTCAATTGTAAGACATTTTTTTATCACAAGGCACACATTTCTCTAACCTTGTTATACTTTTCAATCGTAAGACATTTTAATTTGTCACAAGGCACCGTCCTCGTGTTAGATTTAAATCTAATTAAATCTATTTGTGGGCACATATGTTAAATTAATGTGTAAATCTATCACTTAAGGAAACCCACTAAAGTGATCAATTAAGTTGGGTTATGGTATTTATATATTGTCATGGGCTAAATGTGCGATCAGTTGTAATTATAATTTGATGAGGGGCCAAATTGTAAAAGTGCAACACCTATATATATGGGGTTATGGTCCCTAATCTAGGGAATACACAAGAATTCTCATCTCTTTTACCCCATCTCAAAGAGATCTAAGGAAGAGAAGAAGCCCTAAGATTAGAAGATCCATCAATCCACTCAAGATCCAAACCATGGATTCGGTATAATTCCGCTTTAGTTTATTTTATCAATCTCTTTGAGGTAATCAAGTCTTATTAAAGATCTTACAAGTGGTATCGAGCCTCTTGATTAACTCTTAGAGATTTTTGAGTTTCTATGGTTTTTGGTGGATTTATGAATAAAGATCAAATCTTTTTGGATTTTTGGGTTGGATGAGCGATAAATGTTTTAGTCCGATGAACGGTAAAAATTTTCAGATGAACAGTAAAGGTTTGATCTCGGATGAGCGATAATTTATATTAGCGATGAGCGGTAAAATTTTTCGTCTTGAACAGTAACTTTTTCGATTTTTGGTTAAATTTTCTATGATTTTAGAAAATTAATATAAGGTTGGATCTGGATTGAGTTTTAAAAAATTTGGTTTTGTGGCGGCTGACCATCACGAATAAACCCTAATGGGTTCAAAAGCCTAAGCGGCTTTGGCCGGTTGAATCTAAACCCTAAGGGGTTCACTGTATTGAGGCGAGGTTCGAGGTTCATTTTGGCGAACCTCGCCTTTTGGCGAACCTCGTCTTTTGGCGAACCTCGGTTCATTTTGGCGAACCTCGCCTTTTGGCGAACCTCGTCTTTTGGCGAACCTCGGTTCATTTTGGCGAACCTCGTCTTTTGGCGAACCTCGGTTCATTTTGGCGAACCTCGCCTTTTGGCGAACCTCGGTTCATTTTGGCGAACCTCGCCTTTTGGCGAACCTCGGTTCATTTTGGCGAACCTCGCCTTTTGGCGAACCTCGTCTTTTGGCGAACCTCGGTTCATTTTGGCGACCTTCGCACTTTTGGCGAACCTCGCCTTTTGGCGAACCTCACACTTTGGCGAACCTCGTGTTCATTCAGTCGAACCTTGTGTTCACTTGGCGAACCTCATATTTTAGCGAACCTCGTCTTTTGGCGAACCTCGTCTTTTGGCGAACCTCATATTTTAGCGAACCTCGGTTCATTTTGGCGAACCTCATATTTTAGCGAACCTCGGTTCATTTTGGCGAACCTCGCCTTTTGGCGAACCTCATATTTTAGCGAACCTCGGTTCATTTTGGCGAACCTCATATTTTAGCGAACCTCGGTTCAAACTCAATTAAATTCGGTGTTAATCAATTATTTCATTCAAGTATTATGACACTAATGAATTAAGTTAGTCTCTCATTCTAAATGATTAATTGAAGCAAGATGTTGCCAAAGTAACCTCTCTTGTGTAGATTGTTCATGAAGGATGTTAGATGGTTGTGTGTATACTTTTAGAGTAGATATTTAATCGCCCAAAGGAAGATTAATATTTATTTAGGCAGTATGCGATGATAAGCGTGACAATTATAAGGTTTACATGTGGATAACAAATCAATCCAAAGATGGGTTTGTTGTTTGACATGTGTTATTGTCGATGTTTGATCATTGCAACAAGATATCACTAGGTTAATATTCTTGTCCAAAGACTTGATATTAATGTTGTACAAGATATCTTGGATGGGGATATGTCATTATTTGAATTTTATTGATTACTAATTACAGTTATTAATGTGAAATCTTTTGTTTATTTCAGCTAATGCATCTGGCGCATCAATTTACGCTAACATCAACTCAATTCCCATGCTAAATGGGACTAATTTCAAGGTTTGGAAGAGAACATTTTAATTGTTCTTGGCGCATGAATCTAGACCTTGCATTAAGAAGCGAACAACCTCAACCTCTCACTGCGGAAAGCACTCGATGCAAAGAAGGAGTATGAGAGTGGGGCGTTCAAATCGCATGAGTCTCATGATCATCAAGCGGTATTAGGAAGCCTTTAGGGGCACGAGAATCCAAAGGGATTACTAAAGCCAAAGATTTCCTTCTGAAATTGAGAAGCGTTTTGCTAAAAGCGATAAGGTAGAAACAAGCACGCTATTAGCTCGCTTGATTTCAATGAAGTATAAAGGCAAAGGAAATATCGGGAGTACATTATGAAAATGTCTCATATTGCTTCAAAACTTAAGGCAGAAACTTCGATCTATGTGACGAGTTACTAGTGCATCTGGTTCTTGTCTCTTCTGCACAATTCAATCAATTTAAGGTCGGTTATAACGTCAAAAGGAGAAATGGACTCGAATGAGCTCATTTCATCCGTGCAAGAAGAAGATGATTGAAGCAAGATAAGGCTGAAAGTGCTCATTTGGCTTATGCCCCTAAGGATAAGGGCAAGAAAAGAAAGAATGATAAAGAAGGCGCTAAGGGTCAGTTCAAAAGAAACAACATAAGGATAATCGAAATTGTTTCTTTTGTCATAAGGATGGACACGCAAAGAAGGATTGTACCAAATATCACGCTGGCGTGTCAAAGTGCGTTCCTTACTTTGGTCCGATTCGAGGTTAATTTAGTCTCGATTACCTAGAAACACTTGGTGGTTAGATTCGCTTCTACTACTCACATAAGTGTTTCTATGCGGTACTGAGCTACCGAAAGCCAACTGATGGTGAAAGATACATCTTTGTGGGCGATGGCCAATCGGTAGATGTGGAAGCAATTGGGCACTTTAAGTTGCTTTTAGGAGCTGGTTCATATTTGGACTTAAAAGATACTTTTGTAGTACCGTCTTTTAGGCGAACTTAATTCGGTTACGTATTAGACAAATCGGGTTATACTTGTTCATTTGGAAACAATGAATTCAGTTTATCTTTTAATTCAAATATTGTGGGAGCGGTTACTTGAGTAATTTTGACAACCTATATTTGCTTGATACAATTACTTCCTATAATGAAACCTTGCATGTGGAATCACGTGGTACTAAGCTTAAATTAAATAAGGAAAATTCACATCATTATGGCACAAGCTTGGGTCATATCTCAAAAGGTAGAGTTGGCGTCTTGTGTCCGATGGTATTTTGGATTCCCTTGATTTTACAGACTTTGATGTATGCATTGGTATCAAGGAAAAGCAGACTAAAGTTAAGAGATTAGGTGCCAACAGATCTTGAGGCGTCTTAGAATTGATACATACGATATTTGTGGGCCATTCCCTACGGCATCACGGAATGGTCAACAATATTTTATATCATTCATAGGCGATTACTCACGTTATGGGTACCTATATCTCATTAAAGAAAAATCTGAGTCTCGGGCGTATTCAAAGCTTTTAAGGTGAAGTTGAGAACCAACTCAATAAAAGATTAAAACCGTTAGATCGATCGTGGTGGTGAGTACTACGGCGATATGATGGTTCGTGAACAACGCCCGTGACCATTTGCTAGATACCTAGAGGAATTCGGTATCGTCCCACGATACACCATGCCGGGATCACCTAGCATGAATGGTGTAGCCGAAAGGCAACGAGACTCTTAAGGATATGGTAAGAAGTATGATTGCTCATTCTTCTTTACGAGTCACTCTGGGAGAAGCACTAAAGACCGCAGCCTACATTCTTAACAGAGTACCAAGTAAAGCGGTTGCTAAAACACCTTATGAGCTTTGGTCGAGCCGGTCTAAAGCACTTATTTGGGGATGTCCAGTGAGGCAAGGCCTTATTGGCCAAATGAAAAGAAATTGGACTCCAAGCAGTTAGCGGCTACTTTGTGGGTATTACGAGCGATCCGGGGCTATAAGTTTTATGATCCCACACTCGGGAATATTTTGAGGCGGGAACAGCAACATTCTTTGAGGATGTTGAGTTTGGGGAGAAATAAGGTTAGAACATTGCCTTTGAGGAGGAATTGGCTTTAAATCCAATCCATACGGTCATTTCGACAATATTCAAGTACCTATACCTGTTATTATTCAAGAAATGAATCCGGAACCTCAAGAAGGCAATATTGAACAACTCCCTGTTCCAGAAGAATAAACTCAACAACCTCAAGAATCAGTGCCATTAAGAAGATCCACGAGAGAAAGGAGAAATGCTATTCCAGATGATTATATTGTATTTCTTCAAGAACATGAGGAAAGTAATGGAATGATGGAAGATGATCCAATCAACTTCCTTCAGGCCATGAAAAGTTCTAACTCTCAAAAGTGGATTGATGCCATGAATGAGGAGTACAAGTCTATGCAAGACAATAAGGTTTGGGAACTTGTCCCATTGCCAGAAGGTGCAAAACCAATTGGTTGTAAATGGATATTTAAAACCAAGCTGGATGCAAATGGTAATGTGGAAAAGTATAAAGCACGTCTTGTAGCTAAAGGCTATACTCAGAAGGAAGGCATTGACTATCTGAGACTTTCTCTCGGTTTCATCGAAAGACTCTTCGGGACTATCATGGCACTTGTTGCTCATTTCAATCTTGAGTTACATCAAATGGATGTTAAGGCGCATTTCTCAATGGAGACATTGATGAGATGATCTATATGGTACAACGAGAAACTTTGTGTCGAGACCCAAAGAATATGGTTTGTAAACTAAGGAAATCCATTTATGGACTCAAGCAAGCTCCTCGTCAATGGTACCACAAGTTTCAACAAATAATTATCTCGTTTGGTTTTGAGATGAATATTGTTGATGATTGTGTATATCAAAAAAATTGGGAGTAAGTATATTTTTCTCGTTCTCAGATGTGGATGACATTTTGCTTGCCACTAATGATATAGGCTTGTTGCACGAAACCAAGAGATTTCTATCAAAGAATTTTGAGATGAAAGATCTTGGGGGCCTCTTTATATTAGGAATCCGGATACATCGAGATCGTTCTCGAGGAATACTTGGATTATCACAAAAGAGCTATATCAATAAAGTACTCATAAGGTTTGGCATGCAAAATTGCACTGTGATACCCCTGCTTCTAAAGGAGACAAGTTTAGTCTCAATCAATGCCCTAAAGGTAACCTTGAAATTCGGAAATGCGAAGATTCCCTATGCTTCACCGTAGGGAGTCTAATGTATGCGTTCGTATGTACGTCCGGATATTGCGTACATTGTTGGGATGTTAGGCGGATACTTAAGCAACCACAGGATGGATCATTGGATCATGATCAAAGGGTTATCGCGGTATCTTGAGAAAACAAAAGATTATATGCTCACATCTGAAATCGTCGGTTGGAGGTCATTGGGTACTCGATTCGATTTTCTTTGGATGCCAAGACAACAAAAAGTCTACTTGAGGCTACATTTATATGTTAGCGGGAGGAGCTATATCATGGAAAAGTGTCAAACGGACACTTGTAGTTTCCTCCACTATGGCGCAGAATTTATAGCTTGTCATGAGGCATCCAATCATGGAATATGGCTGCGAAATTTTATTATCGGGTCTCATGATTCGAAAATATTGAAAGACCACTAAAGTTATTTTGTGACAATAAATCATGATCATGTATTCCAACAACAACGAAGCTCAACTAAGTCAAAACATATTGACATTAAGTTCCTAGTTGTGAAAGAAAGAGTACAGAGGACAGATATACATAGAGCATATTGGGACAAACTCCATGATAGCGAGATCCTCTTACTAAAGGATTACCACCCAAAATTTTTCTAGAGCACACCGCCATATGGGGTTGTAATATTTGAGGATATCATGTTTTAGTGGGAGTTTGTGATTTTATTGCTTTATGAGTATTTTGGACCTATTAGGGCTTTGGTTATTTTTTCCGACGTAATAAAGTATTCGCTAACCACTGTTACATTATGATTAAAGTTGACCTCACTAAAGTTTTGGTGGGACCAGTTGAAAATAGGCATGCAATGCATCACATTGCATGTAATTTTTTATCTTTGTACATCCATGATTGATCTATGTCATTTGGTACTAGTATATGTGACCATTGATGGGTTTAGTCACGATAAATGTGACGAAAACCGCTTTGATCCTATATTGATATGGTCAATGGACGAGATTGTTTGGAAATACCCTTGTATGTGATAGAGATTTTGAGCTCATAAGGTAATACATATTTTAAGGATACATATGGTGCCCAAGTGGGAGATTGTTAGATTTAAATCTAATTAAATCTATTTGTGGGCACATTGTAGGCGTTAAAAATTGCTTATCAGGACCCGAACAAGACTCGTAAATGGTGGGTTGACAACCGATGATCCACCCGACGGCGAACCGAACTCGACGACGGATTACGCCGCAAAACGATAAAGCGAAGTCGATTTAACGCATGAAGTGAGTCGGCGAGGCGCATTTGCCGCCGAAACGGCGGTCGTGGAGAAAACCCGACGACGGCTCAACGAGGCGAAGTTGACTAAACTCAAACGCCGACGAGACAAAATCAACCGTACTTAGTCCGCCAATGCAAACGAACCGCTTGAGCTCGAAGTTGATCGGATACGGACTCAAACACAACGGCGACATCAGAACAAAACTAAGTCCGGAAGACCGAAAGAATCGGCGGAGAACGGAGCGGCGAACGCCCTTGATGTGGCACCTCGGCCAACTTGGCGATACCTCGGCCAAGTGGCGAGGTGGCTCGGCCACTTTGGCCGAGCCACCTGGCCAACTTGGTGAGGTGCCCGACAAGTGGCCAGAGGCTTCGGCCACTTTGGCCGAGCCACCTGGCCAACTTGGTAGGTGGCTCCGACCAACAGCGAGGTGACTCGACCAAGTGGTAGACCCGGCAGGCACACCCCTCTATTGTATAAATAGGGGGTCTTGTTGATTGGGGTGGATTTTGGAGGATCTGGGGAATCGGCGGAGGGATTTTGGGATTTTCTGAAGAATTCTCACGAGATCCACGAGCGTCGTGGCGCCCGTTAGAACGCCGTGAGCATAAGTTCGATTGGCGTCGGATATTCAATCGCAAGGTAACTGAATTGGTCGAACTCTGATACCCTCTAGATTAAGCCGTCTTAATCTCGGGGATAGCGGCTGTGATTTCTCCTAGTAGATCTCACCCGCTCGTGATCCTCTCCTTCGTGAGTCGCGATCCCCGCGGCGATCCTCTCCTTCGTGAGTGTGATCCCCTCGGTAACCGTTTCCTTGTGAAATGAGCCCCTCGTCTGTAGTTTGAACCGGGTTTACACAGGATCGAATTGCGGTGGTCAGCGGACGAATAAAAGTCCGACAGGCGAAGAACCCGCATAGCGAGGATCCGTATAATAGAGATCCGAGCATTTGTTCACTTAGGAAAAAGTTGTAATTTTTTATTTTCATTGTACGCCTTAAAATAAAAGGCATTTTCTTTTGAATTTTGTTGTAGGCCAACAAAGCTGTAAACGAATTCAGCAACAATGAATAACAAGTCAACTTTCCCCGCGAACAAGCTGGCGACCACAGTGGGAGCCAACGGCTTCAACAACGAAGCCGTCGTGCCGCAACCGCGGATCCCGATCCCGGTCATCGAGGAGGTCGAGTTCGAATTCGACCAAAAGAAGTATGAGGAATACCTCTCCTCCTCGTCCAGATCCAGTTCCCCCCGCAAGTCCAGGATGGTCTCCGCTGCAAGGAAGACCCAATCGGCCTCAGATGCGGAGGCGAGAAAATCCACCACCACCGCCGTCAAGACTACAGGCGACGGTGGTTCCCCGGCCCTAACAACGGCTAAATCATCAGAACCCCTATCTTTGCAGGGGGTCGATTCCGCCAATGGCGTCGTGACTCTCTCCAAGAGAGCCCGTCAGAGGCGACGTCAGCGCCTGGCGAAACAATTAGCCCAGGCGAAAGAATCAATGGATGGGGTCCGCTATGAGGCGGATCTAAGATCTAAGTTGACTCAGAGGCTGAAGTCTGAGATCGTAGCCGAATCCTACAGGCCGGCGACAAATGAATGGGTCCGAGTCAAACGGAACCGTTCTACGCTTCAGGAGCGTATCCGGAAGCGCCGCGCGCTCCTCGCACAAGCGCGGGCTTTGGTGCAACAAGCCCGCGAGTTGAAGAAGGAGGTGGCCAAGAAGTCGTCAACAAATCGGCTAGTTTGGAAACCCAAGTCCGTCGAAGCTTCAACTCCGACGAACCCAACATCCAAGCCTAGCTCGCCGTGAGGCCAACTCTGCTCCGTACTCAAATCGAAATTGTGAGCACCTCAACAAAGTGGTGTTAACGCTGAAGTTACCTCCGTCGTACCCGAACTTCCGTGAAGCTAACTCTCACCGACCGGCGGGCTTACCGTCAAGAATCGCTGGGTCGGCTAAAGGAATCGCGGGTCACTCGATCACAGTGCGTGCCCACAAAGACAAGAGGAATCCTACAGTTGCTCGCGACCGGCTTCAAATCAAGTCCGAGCCCGCCGAAGATTCACACTCACGCGGCGTGCGTCGCGGCGGGTGACTTATGAAAGGCCTATTTGTTCTCGAAGGAGGCGCTCTCATCGGCGATGACAACGTTATACACGAGAAGTCGTGCCAACCTACGATAGGTTGCTCGGTATTCATGCCGACGAAGTTGTACTATCGTCTTTGAAGTCTGAAGTAAATCGAAGAGGAGCCCGAGAATCAAACATGCCCCGCTTGTGCTCGAAGCGATCAAAGGCGGTGTTATCGGTGCAAGCTGCGCTAAAGCGACTCGGAAAAGCGTCGGTCTTTGATAGGCTCGGCGAATGCGAACCAAGTCAAGGCGCTTCCGCAAGAAAAGATGGGCCTCGAGGCGATGAATTGCCGAAAGTGTTACCAGCAACATGACCAAGGAGGGCGTCGTCGCGTCGTTCGAGCATCGCGAAGCGAATACTTCGATGCGGTCGGGACTATTAAACGACAATTATCGCAAGATGCGAAGGATTACCCTCGAGATGATGAAGTGTCGGATCTGCGGCTCGCGATGGCTTCCGATAATACAATTTCGGCATAGGACAACCTCGCGGCGTTCATGATATTGTGAACAAGTGTCGAGATGCTTGAAGAGGCCCTAACCAAGCAAAGGGACAACTTTAAGCGAAATGGAACTAGCCATGCAACAGATGAGAGCAATGCATGACCAACAGATCCACGCAATAATGAACCGCCAAAGGCGAGCCAAGTCGTCGCAATAATGTCAACGGATAGCGACCGGACGAGAGAAGGAGGCGAAGCGTAGATGATCGTCTTTGCTTCGGCAAAGCGCTAGCGATAACACCGTCGTTCCTCCCCAAGTTTACGAGCGGAGGCGTAGGGAAAATAAGAAAATAAAAGACCTCGAGAGCAAAATCAATACTTTGATTTCCGCTCAAGAGGTAAAGAAAACGGGTATACCATGTCCTTACGGAGAGTGGGAATCAATCCGTATCCGACAAAATTCAACCTCATCAACTTTACACCGTTTGGCGGAAGGGATCGCCCACTCGGCACTTGATCTACTTCAAGTCTCATCTAGGTGTTATCTCCGCAACGAGCCCTTGATGGTTCGGTCATTCGTTGGCACCCCGTGGGCTGCCGATTGGTACCGCCGTCTCAAACCGAGGCGTTAATAGGCGGGATGATATGGAGGCCATGTTTCTCACCAATTTCTTCGGCGATGACAGAGGTATCCATGGTCTTTGTTGGGCGAAAGCGAAAGGCGGAAACAGTGGATAACCGTCAAGAGGTTGAGAAATAAGGCAATGAATTGCCGAGACCGATAACGGAGAAGTTCATTCTCCAAACTTGTCATAACAACTGTCATTGGGCGTGTTGGAAGCAATGGGAGCTGCCGTCAGAGACACGGAAAGATTTAAGGATACGCGGAGAGCAAGCGGCGATTCACGAGAAGGAAAGCGGAGAGAGGTCACCTATGGTGAATGCTCACAAGCGAACTTTGTCCCCGTGGCAAAGGTAAAGCGCCGACAAAGTCGTAGGCGCCAATCAAGCGTTCGAGCGCAACCACAGCAGCGGTCGCAACAGCGTGCACCACGGCAATCGCAGCCTCAATGGCGCCAACAAACTCGAATCGAAACCATCCGGTTCGAGGTTTCCCAAGACTTACTCGTTCAGGGCGAGGAAGTTCGAGCATCTTCAAATACCTTACGGAAAACAACAAAATCCGGTTGCCCCGATTGTAAACCAAGAGGAGGCAAACAAGGTTCTGAGATCTAAATGCTGTGCTTACGAGGCGGTACACCATCCTACAAAGTTACGCTACCATCTCAAGGACAAGATTCGTGCCTTGATCGATGTTGGAGTCATTACTCCAAAACCCTCTAAAGAGAAGAAGGTGGGAGCAAATGCGGTCTCTATAAGCTTGGATCAGTTCCTTGGATTGGTTCCAACCGGCGCCGATTGAAGGTAGGAATGAAGATGGTGAATGAAGATCCTCACGAACAGCGTGAGAAGGGGCTCGTACCGCTACGATAGCGGAGAAATCCTTTGGGTCCACCACGACTTCTTTGGAAGGCGATCGATGGACTACATCCTCGACCAAAGGAAGTCTAAAGGAAAAAGCAAACTATGCCATCTTGCTTGACAATTCGAAGAAGGACGATGAAGAAGTGGTGACTTTCCGGTTTACGAAGAAAAGCATGAAGTTTTGCCACAAGGAGTGGACACGAATACACCTACAAGTATCGAACCTCAAATCAAGCGCAAAGGCGTTGTCGAGCTGGGGATGGCCACGACTCCTCTCACTCGTCTGAGAGAAAGGACAACAGCGAGCGGTTGCTAAAAGCGGTGAAGTAAAGGAGAAGCAACCTCAGGTCGGGAAGCTCAACTCCGGCGGTCCGATTCAATCGCCCGATTGTGAGGATAGGCGAGAACATCGAGCTCTCCATACGCTTTGATGTCATGGCCCAATTGGCAAACATCCGGCTAGAATAACTCTCTGAGTTGCTCCGATTGTCGAAGGAGACCGGGAAGCTTTACAAGAGGCTCTAGGCGATTGAAGTATTTCTCACCGGATTAAGCGAGTCGGAAGAGTCGGCTCAACAATGTAACCTTGTGGCTAACTTCCCTGCATTACTTTTACAAAGGAGGATATGCGGCGAGGATTCAAGCACGATAGGCGCTATACTTCACGGGTATATTGGCTCTAGTAAAGTTACTTAGGATCCAAGTCGATCCGGGTTCGTTAATGAGCATCATGCCCTAGCCTCATGTATCACCTTGGAATCCCACCCGATGGCTGGCATCCGCGAGCACAATGATCTATGGGTTTAACACCGGTAGTCTCGGCGCTTGGTAAAATCGGATAAAGTGCCAAATGGGGATTTAAAGTCGAAGTCACTGCTATGTGATTGTGCGAGACTTCCTATAACTTATTGTTGGGTCGACCTTGGATCCCGCGGTAGCGTTATAGTCCCATCTACTCTTCATCGGTGTCTCAAATATGTAGACACGAATAATGAGTCAAGGCGGTGGTCGCGGACAAACGGCCGTTTAAGGGGTGGAGAATTATTTCTTGATTCTCTCCTCTACGGTAATGAGTCGGCGAATCATCGGCCCAAGGCGCGGCGGTGAAGAAGGCGTCACGGCGGGCTTGATTATAGTGGTGGTTTTGTTTTAAATGACATTGTACCTTGTAATCAATCTTGGCGATGAAGAATCGTCGGATGAACATTGTAATTGGCAAATTGCCGATGAATCAATAAATGGCGATTTAGAGTACCCTTTGTCTTTGAATGATGTAATGACAGTTTATACAACAATCGAGTTGCACTGCCCTTCGGTCATCTTGCTTTACACAAAAGCGGTTCGAGACTCCTTTGGGGCCACTTTCGTCATCCGAAGATCGAGTAGTGAAAAGACTTGGTTTACGGTAAAGGAGATCACGTTCGGCCAGAATCATTTCTTAGAAAACGATGAAGACGATAATGAGCCTATCCTCCACACATTCGGATATAGTCCGTAAACACCGGGTATCATGAAGAAGTGGGGTACGACTTGACATAAGGAGAAGGTCTATGTTTGGTGAGGTCCTCGAGTCCCTCCTAAGCGGCATATATCCCAAGAGGGAAGCCAGATAACTACTATGAATTTAGAAGGGGATTGGGATACGAATCCTCCTCAGAAGATGAATGCTCGTGGCTGATTGATAATGATCCACCCGATGAGGGAGGCGGACATTCGTCGATTCTCGGCTTGGGATTACGGCCCGACCTGGAGAAGCTTTCAAGGCTTTGATGTCAAATATGGCTACGGTCGATCCTGCTACTATTGAGGGTGATGAAGATATGCCAACATGGGAAGACCCATGGATCCATCAACTCAGAGAGCAGTTTGGGGATAGATTCGAACAAAGAGAACCCCCCACTAAGGACGAGGTAGTCCAGGTTAATATGGGTGACGAGGAACATCCTAAGCTCATAAACATCAGCAATACTCTTCCCTCGGAAGAGAAGGAAGAGTTGATCGCCCTAATCAGGGAGTATATTGATGTATTAGCACGGAGTTACGGTACATGCGGGACTCGACCCTAATGTGGCGACACATCGCCTCAACATCAAGGTGGATGTCAAACCTGTCAAGCAACCGCAAAGACGGTTTCGTCCACAAATCTTGCAGGCAATCGTTGACGAAGTAAAGAAACTCATAGAATCGGGATTCATCAGGGAAATTCAACATCCGGATTGGGTGGCGAATATAGTCCCGGTCACGAAGAAGAATGGTTCGATTAGGATCTGTGGTCGACTACGAGATCTAACGCCGCTGCCCAAAGACGACTTCCTCTTCCAATCACCGATGTCATAGTCGACAATACGCGGTGGATTTGAAAGAATGTCGCTCATGGATGGTTTCTCGGGATACAATCGGATCAAAATGAACCCGATGATGCCAGCACACGCCGCTCGTAACGCTTCCATCGATATATTGCTACACGGTCATGCCGTTCGGCCTCAAAATGCCGCCATCGCACACCGAAGCGATGACTAAAATTTTCGGGATCATCTCGGAAAAGCGGTCGAATGCTACGTCGACGACTTGGTCGTGAAAAGCCGTGACCAAGGAGATCACATCAAAGATCTTAGAACGGTATTCGAACTCATGCGAACTCATCAGCTAAAGATGAACCCTGCCAAATCCTTCCTTGGAATGTCCAGTGGCAAGTTCCTCGGTTTTGTCGTCACCAACAAAGGAATCCACGTCGATCCTGACAAAGTGAAGGCGATTCAAGAGTTGCAATCTCCGAGAAATCTAAGAGAACTCAGGGGGTTACAAGGGCGATTGGCATACATCCGACGGTTCATATCGAACCTATCCAGGAAGTGCCAACCATTCTCTAAGTTGAACAAGAAGGGTGTGTCGTTTATTTGGGATGACGCTTGTCAGAAAGCGTTCGAAGAGATCAAGTTGTATCTCGCTAAACCTCCTGTTCTTGTTGCAGGTCGGAAACCGCTTCGATCTACATCAAGGCAACGGATCGCTAAGCCGCCTTTACTCGCGCAGACGACGGTTACCGGTTAGGCAACAGTATTACCCGAAATAACATTAGTCGGCCGAAGTCTCGATACCCAATGGTGGCGGTGCCTTGCATTAGTGTTCGCAATTGAAAAATGCGGCACTATTTAGTCGGACGGGCGATTTATGTTATCTCGCGTAAATCGGTCCGAATATTTATGACCCGGCCGGCCTCAATGAGTTGGCGTTTGGCGAAATGGGCCTTGCTCTTGTCCCAATATGACTTGTACTTCAAACAGCAAAAGTCGGTCAAAGGACAAGCGATTTGCGATCTCTTGGCTGCCAACCCAACAACAGACGCAGTTGAGCTATATGATGACCTTCCGGATGAAGTCCACGAGGTCAACACTACATCGCACCAACAAATATGGCGATTGTATTTTGACGGAGCTTCTCGGGCCACTAATGTGGCAAGTACCCCCGGATGTTCTAAAATCTCATTTGGAGTGGAGTTGTCTTGATTTCCTCGGGGAATCACGTAATGCCCGTGCTTATTCACTCACGAACCTTGTTCCAATAGCGTGGCGAATACAATCGTTACTTATCGGACTTAGCCGCCAAGAGGGGGTTGAATATCTCGAAGCATACGGCGATTCACAACTAATAGTCAGGCAGATCCGCGGAGACTACGAAGTCAGAAATCCAGATCTAATTCCTTATCATCAGGTAGCAATCGAAATGGCAGATTCGTTCGAGGAATTCTTCATCGAATATATCCCACGCCTTCAAAAGCGCTCCATGAATGCTGGCGGCGTTAGGCGTATGCGTTAGCACAACCTTCCGAGACCGAGCAATTAGTTACGGTCAGGACTCATCAACTCTTCGTACCAATATACGATGAGGTACAAGAAGACAAGGAGGTAGTTACCAAAGAGGTACATGCAACCCAAACTAAACTGGAGCCCCGAGATTGGCGCTTTCCTATCATCGACTACGTCTTGCATGGTATTACGCCATAAGGCGTGAGGAGAGAGAGTCAATCGGCGAAGAGCTCCCGATTCTTTTACGACACGAGACCCGGATGTTATATCGTCGAGGAGCAGCGGTCTTTGCTCCGATGCCTTTCAAACAAAGAGGCAGAAGAGGTCCTTCAAGGCACACGAAGCGAATGTAGTGCGCACCGGCTGGTCCCAAACTCTATGATCGAATCGGAGAATGGGTTACCGCCCACAATGATTAATGGCGGTCGATGCGCTTCGGAAGCGCCCGCAGCGTGTCAAATTCCGCGAATTATATGCATCGACCTCTGGCGGTTGCATCCCGGCCACATCGGCCATTGAGACATGGGGAATGGGCGTTGTAGGTCCCATTTTCCTCCGTCGGTCAAAGCGTCGGTTTATTCTAGCGATCGATTACTTCTCCAAGTGGTGAAGCAATCTCGCTAAAAGAAGTCAAAGTACCGTCATCAAGTTTATCAAACACCATGTCATCTATCGACATGGTGTCCCAAACGGATCGTGCATGACAGCGGTCCCCAATTTATCGGCAATTCCTTCATCGGGTTTTGCGAAAAGTTCAAGATACAAGATGTCGTCGGCGACCTATAATCCGGCGACAAGCGGATTAGCGAGGCATTTAATAAGACGATTATCAAAATTTTGTCGAAGCTTGTGAAGAATAACAAGCGAGATTGGGACGATAAACTCGGAGAAGCACTCTGGGCATATCGCTGCTGATCGCATACACCAACAGGGCTACCCGTACTCTCGGGTCGAAGGGTGTGAAGCGGTTCTCCGTTGGAAATCGGTCGTCGCCGCGCCAGCCCTCTCAACAGAGATGACGACCGAAGAACAACATCAAAAACGTCTCGAAGAGCTTGAGATGTTAGATGAGAAGCGCCTGGAGGCTCAACAATGCATTGAGATCTATCAAGCTAGGATGTCGAGGGCATTCAACAAGAAAGTTCGACAGAGAACCTTTAAGGAGGGAGATTCGCCCCGCCGACGGCCGATAATTCTCAACTCCAAAATGAAAGGTAAATTCGAACCCAAATGGGAAGGACCGTTTATAATAGACACGGTCTATTCAAACGGCGCATATCGCCTTATCACACAAAATGGCGACCGGCAATTAATGCCGATAAATGGGAAGTTTCTGAAAAAGTATTATCCTTAGTACATTCAGGATAACCCATTTTGATGGGAAGTTCCTCAGAAAATATCTCGCTCATTTTCAAGAGGATAACCTTAAGTTATTGTGTTTTCCTCCAAAATTCTCTCACCGATCAAATTCATTGACGGTGGGCCCACTAAAATCTCCCGGTCCAACCACGGCAAAATCCTCTCGATTCCTTCCACGAGCAGAGGTCCACTCAAATTCAGTTGCAATCCTATAAAAGTGAAAGCTATCCGTACCCTTCCAAGATCTCAGAGTGGAAACCCCACTCTTAGTTTCTCATCGGGAAATAGAACATATTCTTCCTTTCCCACATTTCACCTGGAGATAGAATACATTCTTCCTCTCCAGAAGCAAGAGATAGAACACATTCTTCCTCTCTTGTCTTAGATTCTCGGAGTGGAGATCCCACTCTTAGTTTCATCTTTTAAGATTCTCAAAATGGAGATCCCATTTTTAGTCTCTTTCACTGGAAACAGGACAAAAATCCTTCCATTCCAATACCCGGAGATAGGAGACAAGATCCTCCTTCCTCTCCATCGATAAGAGATAGGATATAAAACCTTCCTCTCTTATTCGTGAGCTTCCGGAGATAGGACACAAAACCTTCCTCTCCACCGGCAAGAGATAGGATACAAAACCTTCCTCTCTTGTTCATCCCTTACCCGGAGATAGGAGACAAGATCCTCCTTCCTCTCCACCTTCGGGAAATAGAAAACATTCTTCCTTTCCCACCTCAATCAATCTTATTCCGGTTCAGTCGTTCTCCGGTCAAAAGAAGGCACCAAGGTTCATCTTGGGGAATTTTATCCCGAAGCCTAAGAAGGGATAAAGCCAACGCCACACGCTGCTGCGGTTTAGTCTTTTCCGATTGAAGAAGACACCGAGTTTGATTCTCGAGAATTTTATCCCAAGCCTAAGAAGGGATAAAGCCAACGCCACTGCTGTCGGTTTAGTCTTTTCCGATTGAAGAAGACACCGAGTTTGATTCTCGGGTATTTCATCCCAAGCCTAAGAAGGGATGAGCCTACGCGTAACACGCTGCTGCCGGTGGTCTCTTGCCCGTAAAGAGTACAAGCCTACATATTCAATATCGTAGCATTAAGTCTAAGAGAGTCTCATTCTTTTAGCACAACGCCATGTGCGAACGGATCCGATAATCCGCACGCTAGCCCAATTCAAACGGTAATTGGTAAAGGCTTATCAAATCCGCTGAGGGTGGGGTTGGCTAAGAACCCTAAAGCCAACGCCACACGCTGCTGTCGGTTTAGTCTTTTCCGATTGAAGAAGACACCGAGTTTGATTCGGGTATTTCATCCCAAGCCTAAGAAGGGATGAGCCTACGCGTAACACGCAAGCACGGTGGTCTCTTGCCCGTAAAAGAGCACGGCCTACGATTCAATATCGTAGCATTAAGTCTAAGAGAGTCTCATTCTTTTAGCACAACGTCATGTGCGGAACGGATCCAGATAATCCGCACGCTAGCCCAATTCAAACGGTAATTGGTAAAGGCTAATCAAACCCGTTGATGGCTGAGGGTTTGCCAAAAATCCTATAGGTATTATAGTTAATTATTTCTGACGAAATAAAAGAATCATAAAAAAAAAAGACATATTTGATTAAAGAATGAGGTTACGAATCCTTAAACATCAAATTTATGGGAACGAATTTGTGAAAGTTTGCTGAAGTTCCGCTTGAAGCTCAGCCTCGAAAGACTCCTTGCTACTATTAAGGGCCTTTGCAGTCTCCTTCTCGATGTCAACCAGCTTCTGCTTCGAGAGTTCGAATTTATCGGGCATGACCGCAAGAGCCTCTCCTGTGTTGGCCTTCATCAGCTTCAAGATGATCGGACCCTCTCTCGCCGCTTGAAGTTCCTATTCGAGCTCTACTATCCTCACTTCTCTAGCCGCGACACAAGACCGAAAATGTCCCACGGAAGATGAAGCTTCAAATACGCTAATGATGCACCTGGTCTCGCTGCGTTTAAACTTTGAGTCCAGTAATAACGCAAGCATCCTGCCAAGCCGTCGGGCGAGCCGCTGTTTCTGTCTCTATATATGAGGAGAACCCGGCTGCCTCAAAATCTTGTAGACTTTGGAGCTTAACCTCCAAATGGTCGAAATCATCAGCAATGGCCTGGGCAGACTCAATCTTCCAGATATTCTCCCATGTCGCCCGATCCTACTCCAATCAGGAAAACGAGTATAAATTGTTTCCTAATTTGTCGAGAAGTTCCCGGAAGAATATTTCCATAAAAAATATTCTTAGGGATAACTCGATCGTGCGGATTGCATTGACGCTAATCAACGCGTCGCCTGACGCTACTCCAAATAGGATTACGAGTATAAACTAGTTCCTAATTCTTAACGAGAAGTTCCTGGAGAATATTACCATATTCTTAAGGATAACTCGATAACCCTCAATTTCCTCCCACTGTGGAACCTCAAAGAGGGATAAATTGACGAATCCTGACAAGGCTTATGTTGGCGCCGGACAGCGCGTTCTACCTTGAAAGAATTCCTCTCACTGTATCAATGCCGATTCATGCGTCGCCGCCAGAAGGCCCATCGGTCAACAGTTTAGAATTGGAATAAGTCCCAAGAAAAATTCCTCCCACTGAGGATAATTGTGCTCCAACAAGGAGTAATACAGTAGCGACGCCAACCAACGCGTCGTCGCCGAAGGATTCACCGATCAACGGTTCGGATCCACGCAAGATCGCACGCCGGTCAACGCGTTGCACTCGCCGATTGAAGGCTAAAATCCATGTAGTTCGATGCCAATTAACGCGTCGCAGCCAAGGATTCCCCCGATCAACGGAGGAATCTCGATGGTCAATTGGACGACAATTCACCACCACGAGTCGACAATAAGGAAACTTAATTAGCTACAGTTTGAAACTCCAACAATGGTCAAGCAATAAATGCAGCACCGTAACACCCCTGGGTATCCTACAAAGCACTGGAGAACCTGAGAGGATTGGAGGAATTAAATACTGGAGCCAATCTCGAAGAAATTCATCTATCGACTTACGGTCAAGATCTCAACAAAGGTCGACAAAAATGCAAGACCGTAATACCTTCAATAATCCTACAAAGCACCGGAAAGATCAAGGGAGAGGAGAGATCAAACGCCAAGGTCATTCGTAAGTCCTATCACGCCAACTAAAGGGTGAAGGGCTCATCACGCCCAAAGCATCCTGCACTCATCAAGAATCGACCGAGACGCTTTGGAGGGTATCTGTGGCGTTAAAATTGCTTATCGCATTCAACAAGACTCGTAAATGGTGGGTTGACAACCGACGATCCATCCGACGGGCCAATCTGCACCGACGACGCGGATTACGCCGCAAAATGCATAAAGCGAGTCGACGAACGATGAAGTGAGTCGGCGCAGGGCGACGAAACGACGCGGTCGTGGAGAAACCCGACGACGAAGCTCAACGAGGCGAGTTGACTAAACTCAAACGCCGACGAGACGAAATCAACCGTACTTAGTCCGTCAATGCAAACGAACCGTTTGAGCTCTGAAAGTTGATCGGATACGGACTCAAACACAACGGCGACATCACCGGAGCAAAACTAAGCCCGGAAGACCGAAAGAATCGACGGAGAACGACGCGAGACGACGGAAAACGCCGCGATGCGGCACCTCGGCCAACTTGGCCGAAGTACCTCGGCCAAGTGGCCGAGGTGGCTCGGCCACTGTGGCCGAGCCACTCACCAACTTGGCCGAGGTGACTGCCAAGTGGCCGAGCCACTTGGCTCTACAAGACACCCCTCTATTGTATAAATAGGGGGGGTCTTGTTGATGGGGGTGGATTTTGGAGGATCTGGGGAATCGGTGGGATTTTCGGGGATTTTCTGAAGAATTCTCACGAGATCCACGAGCCGTCGACGCGCCGTTCCGAGCACCGGCGAGCATAAGTTCAGTTGACGTCAGATATTCAATCGCAAGGTAACTGAATTCGGGTCGAACTACAGATACCCTCTAGATTAAGCTTCGTCTTAATCTCAGGGATAGCGCTGTGATTTCTCCTAGTAGATCTCACCCGCTCCGGCGATCCTCTCCTTCGTGAGTGCGATCCCACGGCGATCCTCTCCCGTGAGTGTGATCCCTCGGTAACCGTTTCCTTCGTGAAGCGAGCCCCTCGTCTGTAGTTCGAACCCGGTTTACACGGGATCGAATTGCGGTGGTCAGCAGGCGAATAAAAGTCCGACACGAGGCGAAGAACCCGCATAGCGAGGATCCCGTATAATAGAGATCCGGCGTTTGTTCACTTAGGAAAAAGTTGTAATTTTTGTTTTCATTATGCGCCTTAAAATAAAAGGCTTTTTCTTTTGAATTTTGTTGTAGGCCAACGGCCGTAAACTAATTCAAAGAACAATGAATAACAAGTCAACTTTCCCCGCGAACACACATATGTTAAATTAATGTGTAAATCTATCACTTAAGGAAACCCACTAAAGTGATCAATTAAGTTGGGTTATCGGGTATTTATATATTGTCATGGGCTAAATGTGCGATACCGGGTTGTAATTATAATTTGATGAGGGGCCAAATTGTAAAAGTGCAACACCTATATATATGGGGTTATGGTCCCTAATCTAGGGAATACACAAGAATTCTCATCTCTTTTACCCCCATCTCAAAAGAGATCTAAGGAAGAGAAGAAGCCCTAAGATTAGAAGATCCATCAATCCACTCAAGATCCAAACCATGGATTCAGGTATAATTCCGCTTTAGTTTATTTTTATCAATCTCTTTGAGGTAATCAAGTCTTATTAAAGATCTTACACTCTGACCTTCTAAAGTCTTTCTTGATACAGTTGATAAAAACATGTAATTGTGACAGGAAGATTATAAGGTCAAAGCATTCTCGCCAAAGAGAGAAATTTCAATGATGTATTTCAAGTGTCAGTTTGCCTATTAAAAAAGCTAAAGTTGTTTACATGTATGAGTTCGATCAGGTGGCAATCAGTTGAAATTAGTGCACATATACATATCAAAATCTAAGAGGTGAAACCAAATATGGACCTACCATAATCTTTTGATTGAACTTCAGCTTTCTTCCACTATTAATATCACACATATGAATATAATAATAAGTAGACATATTTATTATTTGCATGTCTGTGATGAGATTTGGTTCAATAATAAAAACAACATTGGCACTCAGAGAAAATTCTCCAATTTTCTACTAGACAATAGTTTCAGGCTATTTCAAGAAATTGCGATGTTTCACTGAATATGCTTTATTAATATTATATTTTCTCCATTTTCATTAGGTTTTCTCAAGATCTCCCTTTCGAGGTTGAATATTGACTAGCATCTATAGCAAGTCTGAAAGATCCCTAGATGATATCGTCCATCAATTTAATTATTAATTTTGGTTGCTGTGTCTCTATCTGATGCATAAAAAGTGCAAACAAAAATCTTCATATGATGTTGACGATATACCTGTCCTCATCAGTATATAGTAATAATCCCTATTTCTAGTAGAGTAGTGAGAGGGCAGAGAGTAATTGGAGAATTGAGAATCAAGAGATTTTTGTAGGAAGAAAATGGCTGCCATCATTTTCAACTAAATAGGATGGAGGCATGGAGTGACTTAAATGTTCCTCAACCTTGTCTATTTTGTGAAAATTCACCGATTATGATAAAATTCCGACTAATCTCTTTGCCTGCTTTGCTATTTGATCTCTGCCAAGACTTTCGGATTCAAACATTCCTCTCAATCAACAAAATAGATGAGACGGTGAAGTCATTACAGTCCTTTGGCTGATGTGCGAAGAAAGAAATCAACACATTTTCAATAGAAAGTGTTCGACATAAGCAAATATTATCCATAATTCAACTCTTCTTGCTAATTTCAACATTTACAAGAATCACGTAATCGGTAGCTTATTTTTTTAGCTCATTCATTCTAAGTTGTAAGCTCTTGTGTACCTAGTCTAATCGGTAGCTTATCTTTTTAGCTCATTCATTCTTGAAAAGGTCTTAAAACAGAGAAATTGGGATGCACCACTCAAGCTTTTGCTTGTGATTATGAAATAATGGGAAGGTAATTGAGGAGCTAATGAGTGTTAGATTTTCTCTCTGCCTCTCTCTTGTACCTTTAGGCGTAGCACTCAATACGCCTCTAGTACCATTAATGGTCAACATTATATAAGTTGGAGCGATGGGCGGCGACTTAAACTAAAAAATCTTGATCAAGTAATTCTTTTAGACTCGTGCGTTTTCTTTGAGCATAATCAACCTTCTTTTATTGGTGTTTAGTGGTAAAGGGTGCAACCTACTTCACTAAACTATATAAGGTTTTGTTTATTTTTTTTTCTTCTCAAGTTTATTGGTGTACCACTCTGTATCAATAGTTTGAAGAAAAAAGTTAAGTTATCCTCCCTTTTAGGTAAAGGTAATTTTCTTTTAATATCTTTTGAATCTTGAATAAGTAACCTCTCTTTTAAATCAGTCATTGAGTTTTGACTCAACACTAAAAATATGTGATTGAATTAAGGAGATCTCATGTTCAAATTGCAGTTGCTCCAAAAAAAAATCCATGACAAAATCATCATATACGTTTATTCAATTTTGAGTCATTTTCATGAGTTAGGTAGATGACACAATCCATTAACTCTTCAAAAATAGTAATAGGCCACAAATTAAAATATAATGATATAGAAAGGTCTCTATGGTGGCCAATGGAAACATAGCTTTCAGTTCTATCCTCATCTTTTACCTCATTCTTTGGGTCATAATTAGCCCCATTAGGGATAAATACAAACTAGAAAAGTTCTTGTAGTGATAAACGTGAAGAAAGTAAGTCACTTTCTTTAAATATTTTGTTTTTGTTTTCTTTATTAATCTAATCTTTGCAAGTGTTGGATGAGGCATAATGTAATAGAGAAAGTGGAGCCCTATGGATGAGTCTCTTTCAATGATGTTAGGTTTCAATTTTTCTCCTATATAGGATATATAGGAAATGTTTTAAGATGTTAAGAGAATAAATAATAAAAAGTATTCTAATGGATGTAGTACTCGTGTGAGAAAATAAACAAAGAAAGAGATAGGTATGCATCAAACTTCTGTAGATTTGTGTATTTAAAATGAATAGGTACAAGAATGTGACAGCTATGAGCAATAGTTAAACAAAAACACCATGTTTGGATTTTAATTTTGGCCTTATATATAGTACCGACATTCAATCTCTTTACCACGCACTGAACTAAGTTTCTGAGATATTTGCCAGATAATTTTAGAGAAATATAGTTTTATACTTCTTTTGGTGAACGTCACCTTCTGTCAAAAATCAAGTTCCGCTTGTAATTAATTAAATGAGATGTCTTTATTGCAAATAGAAGTATTTACCAAATGATTGGTTCAACTTAGGCTCCACAGCTATACAAGTTATCAGCCTAGCTTGTTCCATGATCTAAAACCAAACCTCCTCATTAGATATTATTAGTTTTACTTGTATCCTTTTCTTTTGTTAAATAACGAGTAGTTTGCTTAATAAGACGAATTGCAATATGTTGTTGGAAATTCAAGATATACTTAAAAAAAAGTCAAAATTAATATCAAGTGAAGTTAGATCAAACAATATTATACTGTCATTTGGTCGTGGGATCTTTTATTTTTCCTCTTTCGTTTAGGCGGACATTTAATTTGAGCCAATGCAAATTCTAGCTTCATCTTTACACAACCTATTACTTGCTAATATATGCTAAGCAAGTCATTGGTTGACTCACTGCATTATATTTTGTATATACTATTATATGTTAATTATGATATATATAATTTAAAAACAAAATAAATACTAGGAAACAATGAGAATCTTTCGATCTAGCAAACAACTTCCTCAACTCCTACACATCTTCATATGTCTATTACTGAATCCAGCCTACAGCCTGCCCCTTGTCCCATGCTCATACAGTACACTTCGTGGTACAGCACATTAATTAATTGTTGCAATTAATAATAGCCGACTGTTTAATATTAAAAAAAAATGTTTACAATCTGGTGCTCTATTATGTCTTTATTGTAAAAGCGGTCCGGTTAGTCATGGACTTATTTTACAGTACTAAAATTAGAATATAATGTAATTACAAAAATCGTGAAATGCAGCGTGCTATTTTTTTTCTCTTTATCGTTGATATATTTGAATTTCAGAGCTTTTTTCCTTGATATGTTGAGCAAAGCTAGCTCTACAGTTAAAATTTTGGGTTAATTGCGAACGGACGCCTGTAGCCTGTCTTAACTTAATCACATATGGGAATATTGCTAGAAAAGTGCACCCAATATCCAAATACTGCAACATGCCAAAAATCTAACATTTGAAGCAATGAATCAGAACAAGAATTTTGAGCTAATTAACTGATCCTCTCTTGTTTCTATTCTTCTGCCTGCACCTTTTTAATGAACATAGATATGTACAGGCAATCTCTTTCCAAAGGCAAAGTATATTCACAGTCACCATCCTTCACTTTATTTTTTTGCTCTACAGAGAATTAATCAGACTTTTGAACTGAAGGCTTACAAATATCTCAAAGAGCATTGGACAAAAGAGTGTACAGAGTCAGTGAATGGACACCAAGACTTCATGAGTGGGTATCCACCTCCAAAACAATATTCAACCTTTTTTTTTTTTTTTCATGTTGTATATCTCTGAACATAGCAAGGACAAGATTTTTGATATCTCGCGTTCAATTGTTGCGTGTTCAGATACAGCATCTCCTTTGCTTACATCCAACGTTTTGGGACCATTTTAATATTAATCATCATTCTTTTAAAAGAAGGTTGAAGACGTGCGAAGATGATCACATGTGGATGCACGTGGGTGTGTTAATATGTTCTCCAGTTTTCTCTCTCCATCAAAAATTTTAAGTGAAATGCAGAGGTAAACTCAATACAGGATCACAAAAAGAAACAGTTCATTTATTACCAAATTTAGGCTGGGAAAAATAATCTTAGCTCAATGACAAGAAAAGCAATACAACAGTAATTAAGCTGAGGCTACAAGAAAGGAATGGAGAATAAATTCTTGTTGGCAAGAGAAGAAATGTTACAATTAATGCACACGGATGCTGCCAAATATTGATTTGAAAAGGTTGATGGATGATACGTACATACACTAATTGAAACAAATAAAGAACGATTTGAGATGACCTTTGTGGTTCAAAAAGGTTCATTTAAAAATTAAAAATAAAAATAACACCAAGGCTATGTCTTTATGTCATTGAAAAGGCAAATAACATGGACCATGGGCCTAAGGGGATCGCTAAAAGCCCAACTGTGGACAGTACCGATAAAATACCTGTTGCCGGAAAAATATTCCCATAAATTTCAACATACGCAAGCCATGAAATTGGCTGCAGTCTTCTAGACATGCATACATGCTCCAATTTGCATATCATTAACTATTTTCAAGTATGTGAACAAGCTTTACAATTCTGAGCTCATACCATCATAAGCATATACGTTTATTTCTTTTCATCACTTCTACTAAAACCCCAAAGTTTTGCAACCTCTTCCTGTCTCCAACAACAAATATCGACACCGGGTATCAAGAAATAGGCACCTATAGAACGGTATAAGGGTTCCATCAAGGTCCAAATTACATACACACGAGAAGAAAAATATATCGCTAATTTTCATTTAAGAAACCAGCATTTTCGAGTAGCAGTCACACCTGAATACAAGTTTAGCACATTTACCATCACTAAATAGTCCAATGAAACATTTACCACAACCCAAAAGAGACAAAAAGAGTTTCTCCCACAGAAACTACATGCCAAATCCTATGAAAAATCATCACTTTTAAGCTCACAACACTCATCCACACTATCCCAATACCAGCAAGACATTACAGTGCCAAAAGGGCCTCGACCTTTGCAATCTGTTCCTCTTCGTTCTTCAGAGGCGGACTTTTGTTTGCATCATCAAAGAGATCATGCTTCCACTTCTCCACCTGAAATCCTCCAGACCGATTTGTGCTTCTCTCTCCATGTCGTCCATTGAACCTCTCTCGTCCTCTTATCCCCCCTCCATTAAACCTCTCCCTTGATTGATAACTTCCCCTCTGCATCTCTCCTCTTTGATAATACTCATCTCCTCTCTTAAAATTTCTCTCGTCAGCTCTTGAGATTGGTCTATCAAGCTTTCTCTCCAATTCCCGAGAATTATGTCCTCTTTCTTCTTTTCTGGGAGGATTTGCAGCTGCATCGGTTTCTGCTGGTGCTTCTATCTTCTTCTCTCTAAATGCCGGTCTTTTCCTAGCAGGTGGAGCCTCGGTCTTCTGCAGTTCAAAGAACCCATCATGCCTCCAAGAATTTTTATCATCTGCACATTGTTCTTTAGGTGCTGATTTATCTCTGATCCTTTCACTAGATTGCTCTTTCAGTTCGCTCCACCTTCCATGATCTGAAAACAGAAAATAGAACATTAAAGAAGCTAAGGGGCTATTTGAATGATAGATTTTAATTGTGAAAATCTGACAAAATCAACTTTCCTAACTTTCCAAATTTTCTAATCTTTGTTTTGGTTGGATGAAAAGTTGGATGGAAAATTGCGTATGAGACTCGCTTTCCACTTTCTTCCTGAATCCTTTGTGACAGGAGAGAAATTCTGAGGAAGGATTTTACTCATGTGGCACCAAAATCCCACCAAAATCCGACATACTTTCCCCCAAAACAAACAAGAAATTATGACACAAAAATTTCATTCTAATAAAAGTATTAGCATGGAACCACTTTTTCCAACGAAAATCAAAAGAATTCCATGAAAACAAACAGGCCCCAAAAAGAAGAACCCGAGTAGTGAAGTTGATGAGAGTTAAATGGACTGAGGAATCACCTGTTGCCCTGCGACCTGAGCTTCGACCACCTTGCCCAGCACCATCACGCTCATCGTGCTGTAGACACATGCATAGATAGCTTAAAATTGTTATATACATCGCGAGGCACTTGCATCCAGACAAGAATCCCACTACATCATGAGAAAATTATAGTTCGAATGCAATATAAAACATTACAAGTAATAACAAGAACTGAATTGCTTCTGCTCAAGAGAGAGAATTTTGTCATGTCAGTTTATGATGTCCTTGCTCACCACATTACTAAAGAAAAATCAAAGACATGGAGAACTTTAATATGTTCTCATTATCCCTCCCTCCCTCCCTCCCTCTCTCCCTCCCTCCCTCCCTCGCCCCCTGCTCTCTCTCTCTCCCCCCCTCCCTCTCCCTCTCTGCTGATTATTTCTCTCTCTATTGCATCTCCGTCTTCTCTCAATTCTCTCTATGCCCATCTGTCTCAAACCATTTTTTATTTTACCATTTTCCAACTAAATTATTCATCTTCTTCTTTTGCTTTCCTGGAGGCAAGGAATATTTGCAAACCAATAAAAAATTATCAAATAATTACATCTAAGGTGTGCATTTGATATAAACTAATAAAGTTTTAACTAGCATCCTCAAGTTGGGTTCCTTTGTGATTTTAAAAGATGAACTACAGGGATCATGTAAGCACAACTAATTAATTTAATGAAAATTTTGACTTTAGCTTCGTATGCAAGAGCTTGTTGATTTTTTAGGAAAATATAATATTTGTAATTTGATCCTTTAGCCCATGTTATCCAACAAGAGAGGAGAGAGAATGGAGATCCGAAGAGAGAGAAACAAATAAGCTGGGGAGATAAAATTATGCCAGATTTGGTTATATGAGAATTAACTATTTCTATTTAAAGATGTTTTAATTGTGACTCTCAGATTAGAATGGGTGGCCAAGATGCATTTATCTCATATCCTACAGTAACTTTGCATCTCATAGGATATGCTCCCTATATATATATAAGCTCATATCAACTTAAGTGGATAGGAGCCCTTGTCCACCAAATTTTTTATCCACTCATCTTGTGTTTAGATTTGTGCCATCAAGAGATGCACAAATCTCAAAAGACTTTGCATATCTTTCATGGATCCCAAGGCAACATCAATGGATAAAAAAGTTGGTGGATGACTATTTCCTATCCACTTAAGTTTATAGGACCTTTACTATATATATATATATATATATATATATATATATATATATATATAGTAAATCTCCTATAAACTTAAGTGGATAGAAGCACTTATCCACTAACTTTTTATCCATTGGATTTGCTTTGAGATTTGTGCTACACATCAATGTTATTTTTGAGATTTGTGTCTTTATTTGTATTACATGCTAGCACAAATCTCAATGCAAAATCAATGGATAAAAAAAATTGGTGGACAAAGAGCTTCTATCCACTTAAGTTTATAGGAGCTTTACTCTCTCTTTATATATATATATATATATATAAAATACTGTTATAATTACTGAAACGTCATGATTTTTATTTTATAGATGTTTTGAGACATTTATATCATGATGAATGGAGCGGATCATCCTTTGGCATAATCTAATCCATGAATTAAGAGGCTTCCTTAGGTTGGACCTAAGGTGATATATTAAGAACACTTACTCATATATATATATATATATATATATATATATATATATATATATATATATATAGTAAAACTCCTATAAACTTAAGTGGATAGAAGCACTTATCCACTAACTTTTTATCCATTGGATTTGCTTTGAGATTTGTGCTAGCATGTGATGCAAATCAATGCACACATCTCAAAGATATCCTTCATATTTTGCACAAATCTCAAAGCAAATCTAATAGATAAAAAATTGATGGAGAAGTATCTTTATCAACTTAAGTTTATAGGAGCTTTATATATATATATATATATATATATATATATATATATATATAGTAAATCTCCTATAAACTTAAGTGGATAGAAGCACTTATCCACTAACTTTTTATCCACTCATCTTGTGTTTAGATTTGTGCCATCAAGAGATGCACAAATCTCAAAGTGTCCTTTATATCTTTCACGGATCCCAAAGCAAGATGAGTGGTTAGAAAGTTGGTGCATATTCATATGAACTTAAGTTCATAGACCTACTATATATATATATATATATATATATATATATATATATATATATGGAAAAGTGTTCACAATGTGACACCTTAGATTCAATTTAAGGAAGCACCTCTTGATTCATGAATTAGACAATTCGAATTGATAATCCGCTTCAATGTTACAGAAAGCGCTAGGCAGCCTAGGTGTTGGACCCGACGCTTAGAACCTAGGTGCCTAGGCGAAAACCTAAGCGTTTTTCTATTTTTTAATTTTTAATTACAATTACTTATAGTAAATGTTAATGTTATAGAAAACTTACATGCTGCACTGACACCTAGACGGATTTCCTAAGTAGTGGTGGAGGATGTTTTGTTCAAGGTCGGGAGAGGTAGATGAGGTGTTCATAGTTGGAGTTTGGAGGAGGTTGAAGGATTTGGAGCCTGCAATGGAGGAAATCATGATCAAAGTACAGTCCATGTAGGCAAACCACGCTCCCCTAGGCGCTCCCAAAATATAAGTGGGCAGTCTAGGTACCGCCTAGACGCTAGGCGTTAAGTAGGCGGCCATGGTATCATCTAGGCGGGCTAGGCGGAGACTTTTTAAAATATTAATCCGCTCCATTCATCGTGGTCTAAATGTCTTAAGACATCTATAAAATAAAAATCATGATGATTAAATACTTCTAACACATATTTTTCATTGTCTCTTTAGTTATATTATCGTAAAATCGTTAATTTTACAATCACTTGATGCATGAGTAACTACATCCCAATATGGCTATTTTTTTTGTATACAATCCAAAATATATAAATCAAAATGAACGGAGTGGATCGAGTAATTTGATAGCATATAATGTAGTTTTGAAGACGCTAACTTAGATTGAACCTAAGGTGCCACCTTATGAATACTTTTCCCATATGTATATATATATATAGAGAGAAGTGTGTATAAGGTGCCACCTTATATGCAATATAAGGTGGCACCCATATGGAGAAATCTCCACCCTCCATTCAAATGAATAGATTAAAAATAAAATAATAAATGGGCCCCACTCTCTCTCTCTCTATCCCCTTCTCAGATCTATCTCCTCTCTCTTCTCAAAAATTTTCCCCCTCCCTCTAAAATCGCGTCGCCGCCTGGCAGGTCGCCGCCGCCGCCCTCGTCGCTTGGCCAGCCCGGCCAGTCGCAGCCCGCGTCTCCACACCCTCCTCCACACCGCTGCCTCCACCCCCGACCCGTCGTAGCGGCTACCTCGTCGTGCATTGCGTAGCCCGGCCTTGGCTGCCTGCTCCAGCGCGGACCGAGCGCCACCTTGACCAGGCTCCTCATGATGCGCCTCGAAACCGCCCGGCCCCTTGAGTTCGTCCAGCCCCTCACCCATTACCCGGCTCTGCAGCGCCTCCGAAGCTCGCGCTATACCAAGCCGCTTGCCTCCAGCTGCTTTGTCGCGTAGCTTGCCTCAGCGCCGTAGCCAGCCCTCTGGCATGCCGCGCTTCCATGCCGTGGCGCCATTTGCCCCGCTTGCGCTGCCTCGACAACCCGTAGACAATATTATTTTTTTCAAATTTAAATATTAAAATGTCTCGATTTAAAATTTTGGATTTAGAAATTCATCTTTGAAATTCAAATTTGATTTTTATCTATTTTAGATTTAGGTTAGGGGTATGGATAGGAACAAAAACTAAAGTTATGATCGATCAATTAGCATACTATACATCTTATGATTCTAAACAATAGGGCTATCTGTATGGGTATAGTGCTTTCACCTTTATTACTAACACCATTCGTTGTCATCTAACCTTAACAGGCAAAGTGTTAAAAAGTAAAGGATACAGGGGATACGTGCTCTCAAACTAAACATAGGAAGGATAATATTTCATCCTAAAATCAATTCATATTTCCACTGGTTGAGTGCTTCCAACTTCTCATCACCTACTTTTTTGTTGACTAATTAATCCATGATTTTAATTCTTAAAATATGCCTAAGAGAATGTTTCAGATGTCTGGAAATTCTGCTCCTTTCAGACCGTTCAGATTCAGGATTGGTCCCAACCCAAAATTGAAACATCTGTGGTATTGATTTGGCTTCAGATTATGTTTTGACTTTTGGATGGTGTTTAGCCAATATTTTTAGGTTTGAACATTACTTTGAACCATACTATCTTTTTCAACCACAATGCCGTGCATATTTTTTGAAATAATACCCAAGGTCTCTTCTCAATGGTGTTTAGATGAATCGATCCTTGTTTATGGCATTGCCTTTTTCCGCCAAGCTTGTACTTCCAAGTGGCATTTGATCTGGTATTTGATCTGCACATAGTCAGAATGTCACTACTCATGATAAAACAGACATGTTATACGTGCTTGCTAGATTGTGCTGCTCTTCTTACTTCTTAGGCTTATATCTGAAACTTTTCTAACAACAAACTCATTGTATACACTATAAATAACAGCATGAATTGGAATATACTAAAAGTTTTCATCTAGTTCTATCTAAAATTGAGTTTTTGATTAGTCACGGTTAGAAAAATAATTTTGTAAGAGATTTTTCTGATTACCCACAAATTAGGGGAGCCAGTCAGGACCAGTCCAGACAGGGCCTTTGATGGTGAAGGAGTTGAAAGAATTTTTATATACAGTACTATGGACAGCTGATTGTAGAAATTTTTAAATCCTCATTGAGTTTTATTCCCAATCCTTATTCTGTTTTGCTGGTAAATGGTTTAGGCTTAAGTAATGATAGTGATTAATTAAGAGGACAGGAGAGAACATGAAGTACCTTTAGCAATATAACTGAAGCATAAGAAATTAAATTTTTTAAAAAAATGAAATTCTGGTTGGTTATGCATTGATCAATATCATTCAATTATCAATTCTCTCATTCTCTTGTTAACTTTGCTAAAAAGTTTATCTTCTAAATGCTTGTAAGAGATTTTTAACCAAAAATTTTCGACATGATTTGCAGCTTACAGAAAGATTAATGTTTGCAGCGACTTTTGCTTTCTTCAAATCCTTATTCTTATGTTTGTCATCCTCATCTTTATACAGGTCCATGACAAAGATGTGATCGGTGTAACTCATCACCCTCAGGAATTTGCTTGTCACCTATGCAGAGGACTGCACGATGAAAACATGGAAGCCTTGATAGCAGAATTCATAAGTCATTCAATGAATCCGTGCCTTTGTATTACAGTTAGCTTTATTTTTCTGTATTCCTTTTGGCTTATGGGGCTATTTCTAATTTGTAACATCTTCTTAGAGTGTAATTCGTCACACCTCAATGCAATTTAGTTAGAGTATTTTTATCGATTTGTCTTTTCCTTTACTGGTAATTTTCCAGTTTGTTCCCATTTATCCGATATCTTAGGGTGTGTTTGGTTTGGAGTTGGAGCAACAAATGCATTTGCAACACCATTGTAGTTACAACTCGTGTTGGAACTCTCTTCAAATTGAACTCTGACACAACACCCTTATTTATCCAATTAGACATATTTCTTTGGTATATCGTGATCTTTCCTGTTAAGGCTTCATTTGTATGGCCTTCAGAAAGTTTCTAACTTCTATTGCTTATTCCTTGGTTTTTTATTGGCATGATCTTATTTAGTCCCAAATTCTGTAATTTTTTTAAGTTATCCAAAATAATCTATCTGCACGAATGAACTCTCCAAATTACCGTCAAACTCATCCAATTCCTGTCTTTTTAGGATTGTTTGCTATCGGACTTTCAAACGAAAGTATAGAACTGTATCCTTCTACTAATTAACGATCCAATATGCAACCCCAATGAGTTAATTTAATTAATTAACTGAATACAATCATTCTTGATCCATAATCGAGGCAGCGTCGACGGGGGTCGTCGAGGCGAGAAGGCAAGCGTCGGAGGCGGCCGACCTGCCACGCATGGAAGCAGAAACGACGCAGAGGGGCTACTGGCGTGGAGGCAAAAGATAAAGCAGTGGAGGCGCACGGCACTGGCGTGTCGAGGAGGCGCAGGAGATGACCGACGGCAGACGAGCCGGGCGGAGGCCAAGAACTTCGCCAGTAATGCTTCGAGGCGTGGCGAGAAAGTCATAGCTACCGGTCCGGCTGCGCGAGGCTGGGTCAGGATAGCCGGGCTGGCATGACGAAGCGGACGATCGCTCGGGGTGTGAAGGAGCGGGAGGAGGTCGAAGAGGCTGGGTGGCGACAAGCCAAGGGCAAGGACGGGGTCAAGGCGCATGACGACGGGATTTTCTTAGAGGGAGGGGGAAAATTTTTGAGAAGAAGAGAGAGAGAGAAGTGATAGATCTGAGAAGGGGGGAGAGAGAGAGTGGGGCCCATTTATTATTTTATTTTTAATCCATTCATTTGAATGGAGGGTGGAGATTTCTCCACATGGGTGCCACCTTATATTGCATATAAGGTGGCACCTTATACACACTTCTCCCATATATATATGTATATATATAGAGTAAATCTCCTATAAACTTAAGTTTATACGGAATAGTCATACACCAACTTTTCTATCCATTGATGTTGCATTGGGATCCATGAAAGATATGAAGCCCATTTTGAGATTTGTGCATCTCTTGATGGCACAAATCTAAAGGCAACATCAATGGATAAAAAAATTGGTGTATATTATTCCCTATAAACTTAAGTTTATAGGAGATTTGATCTATATATATATAGAGTAAAGCTCCTATAAACTTAAATGGATAGGAGCCCTTTGTCCACTAACTTTTTATCCATTGATTTTGCATTGAGATTTATGCTAGCATGTGATAAAAATGAAGGCACAAATCTCAAAGATAACATTGATGGCTAGCACAAATCTCAAAGCATAATGAAGGGATAAAAAGTTTGGTGGACAAGTGCTTCTATCCACTTAAGTTTATAGGAGCTTTACTATATATATATATATATATATATGGAGGAACTTGGTACCAAGCACATGTTTTTGTGCTTGGTAGTAAGACAGCTCATTCTCATCCACTCATTCAAATGGGGATCACATTCATATGGATTAGAGAGTGGATGAGAATGAGACACCTCACTACCAAGCACAAAATTTTTGCTTGGTACCAAGTTCCTACATTTTTCTATATATATATATATATCACTCATTCAAATGGGGACCGCATTCACATGGGTTGGAGTGGATGAGAATAAGACACCTCACTACCAAGCACAAAATTTTGCTTGGTATCAAGTTCTACATTTTTCTATATATATATATATATATATATATATATATATATATATATATATATATATATATATATGAGAATGAGTCGCCTCACTACCAAGCATAAAACTTGTGCTTGGTACCAAATTCCTCCATATTGCTCTCTCTCTCTCTCTCTCTCTCTATATATATATATATATATATATATATATATATATATATATATATATATATATATGAGACCTCAAATAATAGGAGATCCCACCCATACCATTACCCAAAATCAGGACCGGTTACATAGGATGGAGTACACCCTCAGTCCAAGAGTGTACTCCACTAAATCTAGATAATTATTCCTTGAATAAAATCGTGCAATTAAAGTTATGTAGGAGCCCAGTTCATATGACCCACACCCATTTATTGTATGAAGTACTGAAATCAACTTTAAAACTGTTGGGAGAATGCAACTGGAAAAGTTTGCTATGCCAACTAAAAAAAAGGTATTTATACTCAAAAGTGATGTCAGCACTTAGACCAAACTGAAAGACATAATTTTACGAAAGATAGTATTATAAGAAGCAAAACAAAATTTTTAAAGATAACTTATATACTAAATTTTGTTATGTCGGCATCCAGACCAAACTAATATATATAGTTTCATGAAGAGTAAAACTACAAGTAGCACAAAACGATTTTCATAGACAAGGTAATCACACCACTTGGTATCAATTAGACATGTTTCAAATCACGTTGAAGTGATACTACTTACTACTACAAGATACCAGAAAGTAACTTCCTAATTAGCATATTCATGATTGAAAATGTAGACTTGCAGGAAAGTAATATCTCCAGAAATATATAGGTCTAAGTGTATGAATAAAACATGAAACCTGGAAAAAATTTCGAGATCTTGGTACTTCTGTGGGGTCAGAGGAATGCTTCATGCCACCAGGGAGCCCATCAACCTTTCGGTCTAAACCTTCTTTTATGGTCTCAGGCTGCACCTTAGTTTCTGTTGGAGGACCCTCAAGTGGCAAAGCATCTTGTAATGTCCTGTGCTGCTTTTGGTCTCGATCAAGTGTGTCAACATCCCGACGATGACTGCTGGAGTATGTTCTCTCCGTTGCTTGTTTCCCATCTCTTCTTGATTTCTTTGGACTGCGGATAAAGGTATTAATTGAAAATGTATATCAATAAGCTTATTCATCATAAATCAACTTGCCGTGACAATAAATCTGGTAACGCTAACTGCAAGTACAAAGATAAAGAAACAAATAAAAGAAACCAAAGTATACCCCGTTGGTACCCAAAAAGATTTCCAGGATCCTCTTTCTACCGCTCATAAATTATTATCCACTAGATTACAAAACCATAAGCTTTGGGGTAAAATCCCCTCATACTACTGCTAGAGGCTTCTCTTTTTTTTAACTTTATTTTTATTTTATTTTTATTTATTTATTTATTTTTATTTATTTATTTATTTATTTATTTATTTATTTTTATTTATTTATTTATTTTATTTTTGATGAGTTTGCTTGAAAGATAATGAACTTAAGCTCCTTAGGAAAAAAAAAACATCATATAACATTGCCAGCAAAACAAATGCCAACATGACTCAAGAAACTCTTGTGACCTCTAGAGTAGGAAACCATCAAGTGTCTATACAATGAAAAGACAATGCTATTGGGTTCCCATCTACACAATAACTCATTCCTTTCTGCCCTTCACAGAAAACTAGCTGAAGATGACAGGGGACAAAATACTATCTAACAACAAACTCAGTCATTTCAGGGTGGAGTTTAACGACATACGAAGTATATTTACACATACGATTGTCAAGTTATATTATTCTATCAAATAATCAGAAAGGTGATGAACACCAGTGTATTCTACGGATAGCAGCTCATAATTTGTTACTTATTCATCAAACTCTATCAAGCCAATTTTAGGGCTATAACCCATACGTAAGGAATGAAAAACAAAACTCTTTTGACATGTTACAGAAATAATGAGGTCGAGGAGTGTGTCCTAATAGTTTGTTTAAAGCCAATTCAACAAAATAAATATATAATTAAATACAACTGCACAAGCTTGAACTTAAATACACAACAACTGAATTGATTTCAGCAGGCAAATTGTCTAATTGCTACCATATATTTACTTATAAGTGCTGATTGGTCCTTGTTAATCATGGATGGTTTGATCTGTAACAAACCATGAGTTCACCCTATAATTATTTTTAGTTGATGTGGTTCAAACCGAGTTGGACAAATTGAGAAGAGAAACAAAGAGAAAGACCTATGCTACATGATGGTTCAACTTACAAAGAAACAAAAGATATCATGTCAACCACATAAGCATAGTCAGTTCTCTTGAGCAAAAATCAACCTGACTTCCTTAAACAATGCCTACTACTGATAAATGGAGCCAACAAAGGTGTTAAACAGATAAGAGTTTTCTCAGAACACCAATTTCAGATACTGGATGTAACAATTAGTCACACACTGACAACTATGTACAACAAGACTTCAACCACTGGATTAACAATAACATGAAGCAACAGAGAAATTACTATATCGCACAACAACAAGGTTCTTCTTTTGGAAGAAGAAGACATAATCATCAAGTTAATAACACTGATAAATGCTTCTTCACTGATTGATTTAAGGCCAAGGATGACATTTTTATAACCGCCTAAATGTTACAATTAAATGGGTTGTAGAGCAATGTGAGGTAAGTGGTCTAGCTATGACCTCAAGCAAAACTTCTAAAAATTGGATTAAGAAATTGCATGAAGTAGTCAGAAATTAGAATCTCGCATAGCTTAATACGATAATTTGCAAACTGAGAAGTTATCAGGAGTAGTGATGTGCTCTCGTCACGTACACAGATGATATGACACTGACCGGAAGGATGTAAGAATCACGAGTAAAGCTAGGTTATATCAACAGCTCCTCTACTGTTAACGAATTGTACAAAATATCAAATAGCAACTTCATTGGCATTACGCATTTAGCAGTTAATAGGGCTCCAACAGGCCTCTTATCCACCAAATGTCTTAAGCCATGACCACACCATGAAGATGGCTTCCTTCCCATGAGGTCCACTATTTAACAAGATCAAGATGTGGACCATATTGAAATATAGAAAATTGTATGCAACATACTTCCCCATGCAATTCAATATGAAAGGCAAAGTTTATAGTTTGTTACAATAACAAATTCACATTTTACTATAGCATGAGATATTAAATTGTTTTACTTTTGTAACGGAACAAATAAAATGGTCGAATATGAATAAGAACGTCAAGTTAGCAATGGCAAGTTGAGCTTCCATATGCAAGGACGTCAAGTCAGACAAAGATAAGCCTTGAAACCTCGAAAGGATAAGGGCCGGAATACATAACATGATTGAATATAAAGATGAACTTTATGTCTTCTCCTACTCTAATTGTTTGCCTACAAGAACAAGTGCATCACGACTAGTCAAGAAGTAGGAAACAAATCTGCAACTGCAATTATAACACCGAGGACCACCGTTGTAATAGCAAGCAAGATAGCCCATGGAGTTAATTAACCATAACAAGACAAACCTAAAAATGTCAGACCGAAAAATTGAGATTTCGGAGTGAGTTAGAAATCTCTACATGCTACTCAATTATGATTAGCAGTTTCTCTAATTTCACCCTCTCTCTTTATCTCCATCCACACAACAAGCTAACATTTCCCAATTTTAGGTATTCACATCATCATGGTTCTTGGTGCAATTTAATGTTCAGCTGGTTTCCTCCTTGAATCCCTAACTCTAATATGACAAATTAGACAAACCCTATTCAGAAATTTCTATCACTCATTTTTCCCAAATATTCAGTAGGGTTTTGTTTTTGGGTACCTTGGGTCTCTCTCGGATCGAGAGTGGAGGCGCTTCGAGTACGAGCCACGCCCCTCCCGTCTCGACATTGACTGCGAGCTCTGGCTTCTGCTCTCCTCCAGTTCTTGGGCCAAATGGAGATGAGATTCTTGAAGAAGATTGAAAGAAAATGAAGGAAACTAGGGCTCTGAATTGCGAAAGCCCTCTCTTATTTTACAGAAAGGTCCTCATTGTTATAAAATATTTACAGGTGTTGTGAGGCATTGAACTGGCCTTAATTTATTCTATTACGCCCATTTGTTAATACCTGTGGTCACAATATTGGCTAAGCAAGAAATGTTGGGCTTTGTTGGGCCCGTTAGTTTTCAATTGTTATCATTGTTCTGGTAATTGGGCCTTTTATGGTCAAGTCGTTATTGCTATTTTGAATTGTTAGCTGCGGCCTCAGTTTGGCTATCTTATAATGGTATTTTAAAATTTCAGATTTGTTTGCTCTTGCTCTAATCCTAAGAGGTTATTCTGTTTGTAATATATATTTTATGGATTATTTATTTTGACGATGTTAAAGCTAAATGGTAACTAATTAAAGAATTGATATTTATTTGTTCTTTGTCCTTGATGTTAAACTAAAAGGATATGAAGTTTAAGTGAACGTAGAAAGGTAGGATCACAATGAGGTTATAACCTGTTCACATAGTTTACATCGTATATTTACATTGGAAGCGGTTGCTCTTATGCTTTAAACTTTCATTTGCATAGTTTAGAAGTTCATAGTAACTCCAAGGCCCCTCTGCTCTATAACTATGAAAGTTGGGCTTAGTTTTTTATGCCGTTATACATGCATATTTAATAATTAATATAACTAGTTAAATAGCACGTGCACAATACGTGACCCAAAAAAAAAAAGAACAAGAAGAAGAAGAGCAACGGTAGTCTATTATAACAATAATCATTTAGGGGCTTATTAGTTGAGGATTGTTGATTAGTATTAGGACTTTTTAGGATTTATATTTAGAGTGTTATTTGTTTAGGAATATGATTTAGATTTTAACTTTAAGTATTATTAGTTTATGGCTAGGATTGAATTTTAACTTTAAGTGTTATTGGTCGTCTAGGATTATGATTAGGACTTGGATTTTAAAATCCAAATCCCAATCCTACTCGATACATTGTAGTGAAAAACACTCCAAGAAAAATTCTAAGTTAAAAATAATGGATTGTGATGCTGCTCCTTGGATTCTCTCTCCCCTCTTCTAATTACTTAACTTTTGAAAAATAACATTACTAACTAGTATTTACATAACACTTCTAGTTAATATTAAATATATTATTTAGTTATTTAATAAATGATTAAATATATTTCATTTTAATTTCTTTTAATCTAATTCTTTAAATATATATCATACATTTGAAATGGAATTAATATTATTTAATCATTTAATATATTAATATTTAACATATTAATATTTCATATATGTAATTTTAAATATTAAAATATACTTATTATTTAGCATATCTTAAGTATATAAAATAAGTTAACTACTTACTATATTTAAATGTTAAATATACTTAATTTTATATATATATAATTACTTAGCAAATCTAATATTTTATTCTAAATATTAAACATATTTAATTTTAAATATCCTCTAATCATATTCTTTAAACATTTAATAAATTTAAATAAAATATTATTTAATCATTTATAGTTTTAATATTTATTAATATGATATTACTGATATTAAATATATTTATTATTTATAAAATTTTTAATATATAAAATAATGTATTAAAAATTAAATACTAAATATATATTACTTTTTATATATTAATATTTATTAAATATTAGATAATAAATATAGAAAATATGTAATGTTAAATATAATTAATTTTATATATTAAATCGTAAAATGTTAAATATTACAAATTTTTATTTTATTATTGAATAACACCCCTTAGTCAGGTTTTGACTTAAGTGTAACCTTCTAACGAGAATATATATTGATTACCTTAACTTGTATCTATGTTCCTCCGCTCAGCATGTGACAAAATTATATTCAAGGGGTCAGTTTATATATATATATATATATATATATATATATATATATATATATATATATATATATATATATATATATATATATATATATATATATATATATATTTGTTTTATTTTTATTTTATGGAGCAGTTATATACTTCTTACCTTTGGATTTTGAGTAAGATATGTCATACTACTTTGACGCATGACTTGAATTTGATATGATGTTTGTCTGAAGTTACACCTGAGCTTTTGAGAATTCAGTTTGCGATCTATATGTGGACCTTGCAATGTGTGATCTAAATTTAACTACTATAGAAGACGTATCTGTATCTCGCATTTGACATCGGTTTAGATCATTGAAACCAGGAATGAGACATTTCCTTTGATGATTTGATGAATGCCACTTCCATTGTTGTCAAATTTGAACTGAGGAATCTTTTTCAGAATTTTTTTTTAATTAAAACGGTGGGCAGCTACTCCCACGTTTTATTAAATAGGGTTTAACAAAACAAATCCGAAAGAGTACAAATATGACCTTCTTAAATCTTTAGTCTCCAACTGAAAAGTGCATTTCACAAAACCCCTCTTAAGTTTGGTTTTCTTAGAAAACCCCCCTTCAACTTTCATTGTTTTTCAAAAAAACTTTCAAAAAGCGTCATCCACATTTTTCAACAACAAAAATATTTTTTTGCGTAATTTTATCCGTCCATGTGAAAATAACATTTAATGTCGTTAAAAGTTTTTGAAGGATGTTGAGTATTGAAGGGGTTTTCTAGGAAACCCAAAACTTGAGGGTATTTTTCTAAAATTTACCAACTAAAAAACTCATACAGCAATTCAAGGGTCAAACTAGAAAACTCATGATTAGTGATAAATATTAAGGACGATATATTTGGAACCTGTGATTAGTGATACATATCGAGAACAGTGTATTTGATAGTGTTATTAATGATGTGATCACTTTTATTTACAAAATATGAAAACTTGTTGAAGACATTGTAACTTTTTTAATTGTTAATCATGTAGTGACACCACTTTTTAAAAATCATGAATCTGCCGTTGACAGCATGGGTATACACTCATGCTCCATTTTCAGATTTTACTCTTTCTAATTATATAATATTCACTCATGTGCATGAATATTTCTTAAACGGTAGATTACACTAAACCCCTAAGAACTTTCAGCATTATGCAATAAAATCCCCAAAAGCTTCTAAAACCGCACTAAACCCCTAATAACTATTGGAATTGCAGAATACCCTCTAATAAGTTACTGCATTTCGCAGATAACTCCCATGATGGTTTAAGTCCACATTTTGTATTGGTGACATAATTTAGATCCTAAATGTTGATTTACGTCAACATGGGGGTTATCTATTGGCGGTTTTGGGGAGTTTAGTGTGATTTTAGAAGTTTTTTGGGGTTTATTGCAAATACCAAAATTCTTAGTGGTTTGGTGTAATTACCCTTCCTTAAATTTAGGCTCCACATAACTCTCATCATTGTGCTTATCCAATTCCCTTGTGCCAAATGAGAGTGCATCGCACATGTAACATCTAGTAGAAGGCAAAACTTTACTGTAAGCCCTTAATGTTTTTAACAAAATTTTATTTGGATCCTTAAACTTTAAAAGCCATCAAAAGAGGTACTTAACATTTATTTCATCATCAACAGAAGTTCTTTTTGAATTTTTCCATTAGTAATTGCTGATGTGGGAAGATTTTTTTATCATTTTCTGTTTTCTTTGCTGACTGGACGCTGATTGGAATCCTGAAAGTTTTAAAATTATGAACATCACCTTGAAAGTCTTGAACATTACAAGCAGTCTCGGAAAATTTTCAAAATTTATAAATAGATCCCTAAAACATTTACAAACAACTGCTAAAAGTTTTGAAAACTACAAATAAATACCTCAAATTTTACAAAAAGCCCTCAAAAAAATTTACAAACACCCCCTAAAATTTTTGAAAATTAAAATATCCCCAAAATTTTACAACCAATCCCCGAGAGTTTCAAAATTATAAATAATCTCCTAAGAAATTTACATTAACCTCCTAAAAGTTTTAAAATTACAAATAACCCCTAAATGTTTACAAACGGTACCCAACAAAATTACAAACACTTTGAAAGTTTTGAAAATTATAAATAGTCCACAATTCTTACAAACATTCTCTCGATAATTTTATAAATATCCCCTAAGAGTTTTAAAAATTATAAATATCCTTGGAAAATTTACATACAACTCCTAAAATTTTGATAATTACTAATAACAAATAGTTTTAGGGGCTTATTTGTAATTTTTAAATTTTTAGGGGGTGCTTGTAAATTTCTTGGATGCTTTTTGTAAAATTTTGAAGAGTTGTTTATAATTTAAAAAGCTTTTAGCAGTTTTTTGCAAAAACGTTAGCGGCATGTTTGTAATTTTTGAAAATTTCTGAGGGACTGTTTGTATTGTTCAAGACTTTCAAGGGGTTGTGCGTAATTTTAAAAACTTTCAGGGGTCTAGTCAGCATCCAGTCAACAAAGAAAAAGGAAAATCACAAAAAAAATCTTGTCACGTCGGCAACTACTAACGGTAAAGTTTAAAAGGACTTTTGTTGATAATAGAATTAACGCTAGGGACCTCCTTTGATGGCTTTCAAAATTGAAGAATCTAAATGAAGTTGAGCTTAAACATTAGGGACATATAGAGGATGTTTGGAAAGACTTATTTTTTAAAGCTTATAAGTTAGGATAGCTTTTAGTGGCTTTTGGATTTTATGATAAAAATATTATAAAAATTATTTGGATAGTATAGTAATTTGTTTGGTCAAACCTAGCTTATTTAGGTGAGCCTATAAGTTAGTTTTTCAAAAGCTGAGGTATACCAGCTTTTTAAAATGTAACTTATAAGCTAACTTATTTTGTATTTTACCAAACAGATAGAAATAAAAAAGGTAGTTTAAAAGCTAGTTTGACCAAAAAATATGCCACCCCAAACATCGTCATAGTCAAGTTTTTCCAATATTAATATAGGAACTTAAAATAAGACAAAGAAACAAATACTGACTTAGAACTATAACAATCTCTTTTGATTTGTTCCATTAAACTCTTATTCTTATATTATTGAAACACATTTTTATTTTTTGAAGTAAAAATAGGGTGATGTGCCCTATTAAAAGATATATTATATACCTCCCTAAGTAGCTTATAGCAGTTATAACAATCTGCTTTCCTAAAGGTCTAATGAGATTCAGAAACAGGAGCGGACCACTAATGTTACTCTTTACTTCAATCTCAATAAACCTCTAAAACTAGCAAATTGAATAACCACCATACGCTACTAGGGTTAAGGAAACAGAAGTACAAAATTATGAGCTGACATGCCCATCTCAATAGCTAATAAAAAAAAAAGGAGTTTGTCCAAAATTAGAAAACCTAAACAAGAGTTAAATATTGTTATTAACAAGCAATAATGTTAATTAAGAACTCCCCATCTTGTCTGCACTAACTCTACGGGATTATTGAAACACATTCAATAGTTGGTCACCGTTATTAGGAAGAAAAAAATAAAAAGATATATAACAGTAGCGTTAAATGGTCTATCAAATGTATAAATGCTCCTTTAAAATCAGAAGGAGCTGTTATACCTACAATTACAAAACTATTAATCGCTAAACTTGAACTAATAAAAACATGTTAATCTAATCAAGTCTAGACTCCTATATCTACTTATTAAATGCAGCATAGCTTATCTAATCATATAAGATATACTTGACAACAAAATGGTGTGACATTTTTATAATTATAATTGTTTGTCAACCTCACATCAATTCTTGGACCCTACGGAACCAAATAACTTGATCCTAAGCTAACTTGGATGAGAGCTATGAGAAGGATGGCTGTTGTCTCCTCAATTTGACAGAAATAGAGAAGAGTGCCATACAATTCTCAGCTATGGAGATATTTGTCCTTAATCCCAAAAAATTCTTAAAGACAAAACACATGAAAAGCAAAATGACCCTATAATTCTTACCTACCTTTTTTACAACAGGAATCCTTTCAGGACTGTCCGGATACAAATTTCGTCCTATGCTTCTCCGAAGAAGAATGTTTGCATATTATCAAACTAATGATGCGTAATGTTGATCATCTCTTAAATAATTGAGAAACTTGAGCAAAACTATGCAATATGACCAATATATTGACAGAAATTTCTTGTATATTAATATATCACTCTGCAAACATAAGGCAACATCTGTATTGATCATTGCAGAGCTCTCCCTCTGAAGAATCAAGAAGGACTACCTAAAAGATCGAGATAGAAGCATCCAACAGTGGTGGACCCTCCAACCAAATCCATTCTGATTCCAAGCCAGATATGATTAGGATTGAGGAGCCACCACCCAACTATTTTTTTTTTCTAACTTATGCCAAAATCTCCTCACCAATCAGCATCATATCACTAATCAATATATATAATCTTACGTGGAGCAAAATCAACATTGAATCCCATGAGTGGCAAGGAAAAATGATATCATATCATGGTCCACCTAAAAGTGGAACCAACTTTTCAATATAAACAAAAGACTATAGAAGCGATGATAATGATCCTAGGATCAGTTTGGCAAATTCTTCAAAACGATCATGATCCAATTTTGAAATAAACTTTTTGATCCAAATGAGCGACGGATAAAAAAAAAGGAACCAGTTTTATGCTCCTCTTGTTGGTCTAAGAAAGACTAGATCCGACTCTGGCCCACTTTTTTCAGGACAAGTTTCTTCTTAAAACGAAACCAAGATTGGACTTGGTCCAATTTTAGAAGGTTATCGAACAAGCCCTTAGAGCCTTCATCTTTTTAGACTATTTATATAGATTAAAATGGCAAAAGCTAAATCTCTTCGTCAACACTCAATATTCGGTCACAAAGTTGGTCACTATAATTAATTCATGATTGCTTAAGAAAAAGAAAGGCAAAACCTCACCAATGTCATCATCATCCAATTACCAACTCTCGGACTCTTCTCTTTGATTTCGTCCATCGACGCAAAGCCACATCACGTGACTTCCACGTGGTTACAACTCTCCCCTCCGAATCAGTAGTTGGAGATAATCACGAAAATACAAAGCCAAAGTAAACCGCCACTCATTATTCTCCACGCGTCGTCAGCCACTTCCCGGCGAATTATTGGCCGTTAATGCCAACGGCTGCACAGCGGTCCGATCACCGGGCGGTGAGCGCGCGGCGGAGCACGGGAGCAAGGATTTGCGGCGCGCTGAGATGCGGAAGATGGCCCTCCGTGTTGAGAATTTCAACGGTGGTCCGGCCGCCGAGGTGGGATCTTAGGTAGCCGGCGACGGACACGGGCACCGACACATCTTTCGACGTCTGAATAACCCAGCACGGAACGCGAACCGCCTCGAGGATCCCCCTGAGATCGCTGTTGAACACCATTCTCGACACGAACATCGATATGTCGGGCCTCATGTTGAACAGGGTAATGCTGAATTCCCTCACGGCCGCCGGGACGTCCGCACCCACGGCCAGCGGAGCGAACCCCCTGACCCACGCGTCGTAGTTCGTCGTCATCGCCTCGAGGACCTTCACCACCTCTCCCCTCTCAAAACCTCCATAATACCCTCGGTCGTTCAGAAACTGAATTGGAAATATAACAAGCCCGAGTCAGAATCCGGACTAGAAAAGCGGTAACGAGAGCAAGCGTCAAATTACGTTACCAGGGAGAGAAGCCGATGAGGATGAGTTTTTGGAAGAGCTCCGGGCGACGGATGGAAGCGAGGACACCGACCATGGCCGAGAAGGAGTGGGCGATCAGAGAGCAGCGTTCGATGCGCAAAGCGTCGAGGATCGCCAGCAAGTCGTCGACATACGCATCCAGCGTCGTGTACCTATGGAAATCGAAGTGGTCCGGGTTGACGCTGCCAGCGCAGGCGAGGTCGTGGAGGACGATGCGGTAGTCGCGCTGGATGAACGGGACGATCTTGTTCCAAACGGATTGATCGGTCCCGAAACCGTGCGATAGGACGACCACCTTCGACCCCGTTCCGATCACCCTCACGTTTAAGATCTGTAACAGTCGCGCTCCATTGCCGTTTCCGACCATTGTTGTGCCTGATTTCGTTTTCTGAGAATTTGGGGGGTTGATAAAGAGTTCGCGGGAGGCTAATATATATAGTGTGAAGTTGTGAGGTTATTTATGTAAGTTTTTTTTTCCCCTCCACTCATTTCATTATTCTTCTCTTTTCTAGTGCTTCTCTCATTTGCTTTTTATGGCTTATTATCCAAACCCCAGTATCTTGTTTATCTTTTGTCCTTTCTATGCATCCATCTCCACCACACTTTTTTTTCCCAAATTTATCTAGGTGCGTGTTTTGTATTGATATAGACTCACCTCTGGTGAGCTTACTCCTCTGCCTAGTTAACTTTCCTTCTACATGAAGAGGGATCACAAGAGAAGAAATTCAAGAACTGCTATAAACATTTTAAATTGTAAGAGCAGCTAATCCAAAAACAAATCTTAGAGAAACTTTTCGTGCTTTAAAATCTGGGTTTAGGGATGTAAGCAGCTGATCCTTTGAGCTTATCTCGTGTGTGAGGGGACCATCTCTTCAATTAGGAAATATAAAGGCATTGTTTGTGAGATGCTAAAGTGGTAAACACCAACTAGTGGCTAGTTAGGTCAATTAATAGACCGATTTGTATTTTTTTTTTTTTTATTTTCTATCCATTTGGAGTCTTACCAGCTTGCCAACCCAATCACAAAGTATTAGAGAGGTACACATATCGTCTCTTTGCTTTGATTGGTCCCAATCGCGTCAACAAGATTGGAAAATTATGAGGGGTTTCTTTGTACCAGATAGTTCGATGAATAAAGAGAGAGAAAATGTTTAGACCATTGTATTAATCTCCAAATACCCTATTCTACACTACTCCAGAAGTGTACAATTATCACTGTATCAAACGGTTAAGTGGATAAGAGCTACTAGATAATTTCTCGCATTCTAATTGAAATGACCCAATGGGAGGCACACAAGCGGAGCCACGCCAAACACTCTGAAATTGTATGCTTGCACCCAATAATCAGAAGAAAGATAAAGATGAGCAAAAATTTCAAGAAATCATCCATTATTGTCCCACCCTTCATTAAACTCTACAGTAGTAGGGTGAACTTAGTAGCTGAGGGGACCCCAAACCAATTGTAGTAAGTTAGCAATAAGAGCTAGCTGCTTTATGAGGATGAAAACAACCTTACACAACCACACCAATCAATTAACCAATAAAATGATTCATGAAGTCTGTTTCTATCGGCTATTTATTATGTGCAAGTAATAAGTGTCATATCCTGTAAATAAATAAATAAATACTCCGCCAAAATTGTTGAAAACAGAAAGCAAGCATTCATGATTTCATGAGACAACACAAATATGTTCTTATCCTCTCTTATGGAGAAAAATATTCTCCAAATATATTGGTGCCTGTCCTCAAATCTTAATTTCCCTCATGTAGCATGCAATTACTGTGGACAATTATACATATGAAACTGTCTGAGATCTGACCTTCCGCTTTGGAAAAAGTAAGGATCTGACTATCTCAGCCTGCTCTCAATAATACGCCTAACTTGCACGCAAGTCTTCTTTCGCATAATTCATAAAAAAGGACAGACGAAATTCACATACTTGAATATTCTGGAACCCATTACAGACTCGCGTGCTGCACATCATTATCTTCAGAGGAATTCAAACTTATGCCCCAAATCATTTGCTACCATCTGATCCCTATATGGAATTTTTGTCATCATAAAATGGGTAGAATTTGGATAATATTTGCAGGAATGAGATTCGCCTATTTGGTCTAACTCCCAATCCGTCTCAATCCCATTTGTCAGTGCTCCTTTTGGTCCCTCCCAATCTTGTTTCCCCATCCACCTATAATTCTCCGCACACAGTAGCTCACTGTAGAGTACAGTGGAGAGTTCCAGGCCCCCTCTGGATTTTTTTGGGGGGTAAATTTCCACAAAACCCCCGAAACTTTTGGGGGAGATTCCTACAAAACCCCCTTGAGCTTTGTTTTTCCCACTGAACCCGCAAAATTGTTTCTACAAGACTCCCAGAACTCCGAAGAGTCCCAAATAACCCGCCAAACTTTCAACTTTTCTCACAAAAACCCTTTAAAAGGCAAGGAGAAGCGGGGAAGATGAGCTCTAGAGAAACCCAGCGAAAAGCAGAATTGGGAAGATAACAAGGTCATCCAAGAAATTTAACCTTTTTTCCTCCTGCCCGTGCATAAAGATAAAGATTGAGCAGGACTTCATTTCCCATTTCCACTATTACTTTCTCTTTGACAAGCCCTCCACTAATTGTTCAAGTACCCAAAATGATGCACCCAATTATGAACTCCACATTCACAATGTTATGGGAGAATGCGCGCATTCGTCTTTTGTATCCGTGTGCATGCATGCGCGCATTCGTCTTTTGATATTTTCATTTTATTCTTTTACATGTATATATGTGTGTGCGCGCGTGCGCGCGCGTTCGTCTCTTGATATTTTCATTTTATTCTTTTACAGGATAACTATATATCCTTCTTACGCCCTTTTCTCCTTCACTTTTATCAGCTCCTTTTGATGGGTGCACAATATATATGGACACTATTCTTGAATGTGGACCAGTTCTCTTTCATCTCATCGAAACAATCATGCTTTTGTTTCTCTCCATACGTCCAACTCATTGTACTGTACAGTACTGCAAGTTTTGTTTTTTTTTATCAACAGCACTGGTAGAAACAGTAATCAGGGTATAATCTATTTACAATATTATTACAGCAAAATAGGCTGTTGTTACTAGAGGAGGAAAAAAAAAAATCTAGCACAGAACTCACTTTCAAGTGTTGCTGTAATTTTATCAAAATCCTGGGTGAAAGTCGACATGTTTGTCCACTTCTTTCCCAAAATCGAATACAGGATATTGTTGCCTAGATCTCAAGTCTCCAACTCTGCCTTTTTGGAAGAGTTAGGCACCTATTGGTCCTATGGTGCTCCACATGATAATGTTTCAAAGGACCCCTTGAAATGGACATATATGGTGCATCAAATTGAAGATAAAAATGCCTCTCCTACACTCGCATTTCCCTGGAAAATGACATGCATGTTTGTATGTAAGTGAGTGTAGAGAGAGAGAGAGAGAGAGAGAGCTCTTTTTCTTGTACTTAAGGCAGAATTCACATTCATTGGTCTGAAATTGCTGGATGACTCGTTGATCTTATCTTACACATGGGCTCTCTTATCTATCTTCATACTTTGCTACTGAGTACTTGCCTTAGAGCCCAGCGTTTCCATGTTGGAAGTGAACAGGGTCTGTGAAAAATCCTACCCTGCCTTTGCGTGACTGGCCGACTACGGAAAGGACCCTACTTTCATATTTATTTCATCACCCAATTTGTTGTTGGATTCGTAGTCGCCTTAAAAAAGCAAGGCCCCCCCCTTACAAATCAAAGGACTCAGATCAACACGTGGGGGCCTCACATTTCAAGTCATTGCCTGCCTTCATTATTCCAAGTGGAGCCACTGTGCACGGGAACATGGGCAAGCAAACACCAAAGGATGGGGGCTGAGGCTATCTCTACTAGGGATAACAAAAGCATAGCAAATTGTTTTCTGCCGACAGGCCGTACAATTGGACTTGGAGGCTTGTGTGGCCCCCTTTTTATGGAAGACATCTTCGTTCACAGGAGACCAATCTAGCTTTTCTTTGGTGGTTGGGGATAGGCTGAAGCGGCACCTAATAAAAGGTCATATACGTTCCTAAGTTTGCAAATGAACTCATGCATGAGGTGCTCGGAAAAACTTTGGGCCTCAATATCACTTAGTTGGGTGGGTAGGTCGGACTTGTGGACCTAAGGGATTGTTCGGTTGGCGGGAAATAGAGCTGGAATAGCAAATATTGCAACCAAATTTCTATCTCCGATGTTATGTAAGCAACAAGATAGTTGGGAATGGCAAATGAATTTATATTTTCGTAGAAAAGAGTTGTGCAAGTTTTTTTTTTTTTTTCTGAACTAAAAATTTATGTCAGTTATCAAGTTAGTTGAAGCAAATAACTCCTCCGGGTTTTAAGTCGAGTTCTATTGCTTTGACATTTTTATTAGTCAGATGCTTATCTTCCAAACGCCGCCTTTTTGGGTGAGTCAATGCAACTCTCTTCGAGCCTTTGGGGAGTCAATGCCTGTATTTTTATGGTTTAAGCTAAATAGATGAGATCAAATGCTGTTCCTATAAACATTACTATCAAGTGAGTTTGCATCATTGATATAGCGATACCTCTGATTACATCCTAATTATACTTTCTCCGTGAAAATTGAGAATGAAAGATTAGCTTGTTTTTTGCTGGAGGGCTCTAGGAAAGATGTTAGATCAAAAGTTACAGGTAGGTGAGAGAACATAGGCAGGAAACACTCAATTTAAGCCTGGAAGCCCACAACGAAGATAACCTAGATAAGGACACCTAAATGTGATCCAACTGTCACTGAAAAAGATTTGGGACCATTAAGAACTGGTGCAAGGAGAAAGCCAAGTCAGTTCACTGACAGAAAGCAAAAACATGCAATCAAAACCTTTCTATGGAACTTGGAATCCTACCTGCCAGTATAGAGAAACCACTTCCTTAATCATAACAATTAAACAATATCCAAGTAATTATTTATTTTTATATGACTAATATTGTATTCCCCTGAATTGCACTTATTTCCACTCCTCATCATTGCCAGCACTACCTATCCCAAGCCAAGATAAAGAAGGAGGGTTGTGTTAGGTAGCCGACAGCCATCGTAAAATATAGTCGGCTCCACATGAAAATGAATCCTATTAAATATTCATTGGGGCGTCCCCACCGCAACGCGTTGCATTGATGCCATCCCGATGCAATGATAAGTAAGCAAGGATAGTTTGCCGGCGTTCCGCCCGGCGTTATATCGATGTCACCCGGGTGTAATGGCAAGTAAGCAAGGGTATTCTAAGAATCTACAATCCTCTAATAGGTTGCCAAATAGTATTAGGCATAGACTAGAACGACAAAAGATGAAAAATAGTAAGAGACTTTTACATGAGAATATAATTAAGTTAGCTACTTAGAATATATGTACACTACGGAAAGACAATGAAATTAGTATCATGCTTAGAAGAAAGATAAGTATAATTTGTTTACAAGAAACTAAATGGATAGGTGAAAAATCTAAAGATATAGAATATGGAAAAGAGAAGAATAGAAGCGGTGTGGTAGTCATTGTAGATAACATAATAAAAGATAGCGTTATAGATATAAAAGCGAGTTGGAGATAGAATAATACTAATAAAATTGTATTAGGAGCGAGAGGTTATTAATATTATTAGTGCTACGCACCACAAGTAGGGTTACTGGCGTACTAAAAGAGAATTTTGGGATAGCTTAGATGAATTGGTACAAGGAATTCTTAGGAGAGAAATTGTTTATAGGAGGATATCTTAATAGGTATTTTGGTAAGGACAATAATGGATATGAGAGGATACATAGAGGTTTTGGGTATGGAAATAAGAATGATATGGAAGAATCAATTTTAGAGTTTGCAACATCATTATAATCCGATAATAGCAAATACACAATTTAGAAAAAGGAATGAACACTTAATAACCTTTAAAAGTAGATTTAATATTAGTCAAATAGACTTTTTTTTCCTTACTAAAAGGGTGAATAAATTAGTGTGCAAATGTTGTAAAATTATACCGGAGAGAGTTTAACTACACAATATGGGTTGATGGTTTTAGACATGTCTATCAAGAAGTGGAATAGAAAAACTAACATGAACAAAAGACTAAGAACTAAATGGTGAAACTTAAAAGGAGAGACTTTAATGCATTTTAAAAATAAGATAATGAAGGAAGATATATGAAATATGAATAATGAGACTAATATTATGTGGAATAGCATGTCTGCGTGTATTAAGAAGGTGGCTAAAGATATACTAGAAGAATCTAAATGTTGTAGATTAGATTGTAAGGAGAGTTGGTGGTGGAATGAGAATGTGCAAAAGGCGATTAGAAAGAAGAAAATATTATATAAAGAGGGGCAAAAGTGTAGGAGGAAGGAAAACTTGGAGAAATATAAGCTAGCGAGGAAGGATGCAAAAAGAGTTCTTGAGACTAAATACAAGGCTTATGAGAATTTCTATAAGAAGTTAGAATCTAAGAAGGGTGATATATATATATATATATATATATATATATATATATATATATATATATATATATATATATATATATATATATATATATATATATATATATATATATATATATATATATATATATATATATATATATATATATATATATATATATATATATATATATATATATATATATATATATATATATATATATATATATATATATATATATATATATATATATATATATATATATATATATATATATATATATATATATATATATATATATATATATATATATATATATATATATATATATATATATATATATATATATATATATATATATATATATATATATATATATATATATATATATATATATATATATATATATATATATATATATATATATATATATATATATATATATATATATATATATATATATATATATATATATATATATATATATATATATATATATATATATATATATATATATATATATATATATATATAATCACGTGGGGCCTCACATTTCAAGTCATTGCCTGCCTTCATTATTCCAAGTGGAGCCACTGTGCACGGGAACATGGGCAAGCAAACACCAAAGGATGGGGGCTGAGGTTATCTCTACTAGGGATAACAAAAGCATAGCAAATTGTTTTCTGCCGACAGGCCCGTACAATTGGACTTGGAGGCTTGTGTGGCCCCCTTTTTATGGAAGACATCTTTGTTCACAGGAGACCAATCTAGCTTTCTTTGGTGGTTGGGGATAGGCTGAAGCGGCACCTAATAAAAGGTCATATACGTTCCTAAGTTTGCAAATGAACTCATGCATGAGGTGCTCGGAAAAACTTTGGGCCTCAATATCACTTAGTTGGGTGGGTAGGTCGGACTTGTGGACCTGAGGGATTGTTCGGTTGGCGGGAAATAGAGCTGGAATAGCAAATATTGCAACCAAATTTCTATCTCCGATGTTATGTAAGCAACAAGATAGTTGGGAATGGCAAATGAATTTATATTTTCGTAGAAAAGAGTTGTGCAAGTTTTTTTTTTTTTTTTCTGAACTAAAAATTTATGTCAGTTATCAAGTTAGTTGAAGCAAATAACTCCTCCGGGTTTTAAGTCGAGTTCTATTGCTTTGACATTTTTATTAGTCAGATGCTTATCTTCCAAACGCCTTTTGGGTGAGTCAATGCAACTCTCTTCGAGCCTTTGGGGAGTCAATGCCTGTATTTTTATGGTTTAAGCTAAATAGATGAGATCAAATGCTGTTCCTATAAACATTACTATCAAGTGAGTTTGCATCATTGATATAGCGATACCTCTGATTACATCCTAATTATACTTTCTCCGTGAAAATTGAGAATGAAAGATTAGCTTGTTTTTTGCTGGAGGGCTCTAGGAAAGATGTTAGATCAAAAGTTACAGGTAGGTGAGAGAACATAGGCAGGAAACACTCAATTTAAGCCTGGAAGCCCACAACGAAGATAACCTAGATAAGGACACCTAAATGTGATCCAACTGTCACTGAAAAAGATTTGGGACCATTAAGAACTGGTGCAAGGAGAAAGCCAAGTCAGTTCACTGACAGAAAGCAAAAACATGCAATCAAAACCTTTCTATGGAACTTGGAATCCTACCTGCCAGTATAGAGAAACCACTTCCTTAATCATAACAATTAAACAATATCCAAGTAATTATTTATTTTTATATGACTAATATTGTATTCCCCTGAATTGCACTTATTTCCACTCCTCATCATTGCCAGCACTACCTATCCCAAGCCAAGATAAAGAAGGAGGGTTGTGTTAGGTAGCCGACAGCCATCGTAAAATATAGTCGGCTCCACATGAAAATGAATCCTATTAAATATTCATTGGGGCGTCCCCACCGCAACGCGTTGCATCGATGCCATCCCGATGCAATGATAAGTAAGCAAGGATAGTTTGCCAGGGCGTTCCCTAAAAGCGACGCGTTATATCGATGTCACCCGGGTGTAATGGCAAGTAAGCAAGGGTATTCTAAGAATCTACAATCCTCTAATAGGTTGCCAAATAGTATTAGGCATAGACTAGAACGACAAAAGATGAAAAATAGTAAGAGACTTTTACATGAGAATATAATTAAGTTAGCTACTTAGAATATATGTACACTACCGGAAAGACAATGAAATTAGTATCATGCTTAGAAGAAAGATAAGTATAATTTGTTTACAAGAAACTAAATGGATAGGTGAAAAATCTAAAGATATAGAATATGGAAAAGAGAAGAATAGAAACGGTGTGGTAGTCATTGTAGATAACATAATAAAAGATAGCGTTATAGATATAAAACGAGTTGGAGATAGAATAATACTAATAAAAATTGTATTAGGAGCAGAGGTTATTAATATTATTAGTGCTTACGCACCACAAGTAGGGTTGCCTGAGCGTACTAAAAGAGAATTTTGGGATAGCTTAGATGAATTGGTACAAGGAATTCTTAGGAGAGAAATTGTTTATAGGAGGATATCTTAATAGGTATTTTGGTAAGGACAATAATGGATATGAGAGGATACATAGAGGTTTTGGGTATGGAAATAAGAATGATATGGAAGAATCAATTTTAGAGTTTGCAACATCATTATAATCCGATAATAGCAAATACACAATTTAGAAAAAGGAATGAACACTTAATAACCTTTAAAAGTAGATTTAATATTAGTCAAATAGACTTTTTTTCCTTACTAAAAGGGTGAATAAATTAGTGTGCAAATGTTGTAAAATTATACCGGAGAGAGTTTAACTACACAATATGGGTTGATGGTTTTAGACATGTCTATCAAGAAGTGGAATAGAAAAACTAACATGAACAAAAGACTAAGAACTAAATGGTGAAACTTAAAAGGAGAGACTTTAATGCATTTTAAAAATAAGATAATGAAGGAAGATATATGAAATATGAATAATGAGACTAATATTATGTGGAATAGCATGTCTGCGTGTATTAAGAAGGTGGCTAAAGATATACTAGAAGAATCTAAATGTTGTAGATTAGATTGTAAGGAGAGTTGGTGGTGGAATGAGAATGTGCAAAAGGCGATTAGAAAGAAGAAAATATTATATAAAGAGGGGCAAAAGTGTAGGAGGAAGGAAAACTTGGAGAAATATAAGCTAGCGAGGAAGGATGCAAAAGAACAGTTCTTGAGACTAAATACAAGGCTTATGAGAATTTCTATAAGAAGTTAGAATCTAAGAAGGGTGATATATATATATATATATATATATATATATATATATATATATATATATATATATATATATATATATGATATATATAAATGCTTGTGATGTATGCATCGGTGTTTTTTACAAAAACCCCTCAGACTCCTCCCTCCTTCCTCTTCTTCCCTCCCCTCCCCTCTCCCTCTCCTCCTGCTCTCCCTCTCCTCCCACCCTCCTCCTTCCCCTCAGGCATCTCCCAAACGGGAAGATAGGGGCCGGATCTGTGAGGCTATGGAAGATCGGGGCTGGTCAGCGTGAGGATGGGCGAGCGATCGTGGAAGAATCAAGCGGACGGCTGGCGGGCGATGAAGTGGCAACAGCGAACTAGGAATGAAGATGGTGTGGAAATCCCGATTGGGGGTTTAGGGTTAGGGTTTGGGTGTAGGAAGGAGGAAGGGAGGGTGGTGATCTGGGAGGAGGAGGGAGGAGGGAGTGGGAGAGGAGAAGCGGGGAAGAGGGAGAGGGAGGGAGGGAAGAGGGAGGAGATCGGAGGGGTTTGAAAATGTCATCGATGGGTTATATATTATATATATATATATATATATATATATATATATATATATATATATATATATATATATATATATATATATATATATATATATATATATATATATATATATATATATATATATATATATATATATATATATATATATATATATATATATATATATATATATATATATATATATATATATATATATATATATATATATATATATATATATATATATATATATATATATATATATATATATATATATATATATATATATATATATATATATATATATATATATATATATATATATATATATATATATATATATATATATATATATATATATATATATATATATATATATATATATATATATATATATAAATGAGGCTCTATGAATAAGTTAAATGAATAGTGGTCTACTTTCAACCACTCATCTTTGTTTGGGATCCAGTGAAGATATAAAGCCCACTTTGAGATTTGTGCATAAAATCTCAGAGACAAATGAGTGGATAAAAAGTTAGTACCTGATCATTATAAACTTAAGTTCATAGGAACACTCTATATATATATATATATATATATATATATATATATATATATATATATATATATATATATATATATATATATATATATATATATATATATATATATATATATATATATATATATATATATATATATATATATATATATATATGAGAACCTATCTCATGCATGATGTGCATCAGTGTGTTTTACAAAAACCCCTCAGACTCCTCCCTCCTTCCTCTTCTTCCCTCCCCTCCCCTCTCCCTCTCCTCCTGCTCTCCCTCTCCTCCCACCCTCCTCCTTCCCCTCGGCATCACCACCGACGGTGGCGGGAGTAGTATCGGGATCGGATCTCGGGGAGCTCGTGGAAAGATCGGACGATCGAGATCAGCCATCGAGGATGGGCGCCCAGCGATTGTGTGGAAGAATGGCCCGGCCGGAGGCTGATGAGGTCGGCGACGGCGAGCTAGAAAGTGAAGATCGGCGGTGGTGATGGAAATCCTCGATTGGGGGTTTAGGGTTAGGGTTTGGGTGTAGGAAGGAGGAAGGGAGGGTGGTGATGGGAGGAGGGAGGAGGGGGGAGGAGAGGAGAGCAGGAGGAGGAGAGGGAGAGGGGAGGGGAGGGAAGAAGAGGAAGGAGGGAGAAGTGGAGGGGTTTTGCAAAAACACTGCTGATCGCACATCGTCATGAATAGGTTCGATATATATATATATATATATATATATATATATATATATATATATATATATATATATATATATATATATATATAGCAAATCTCTTATAAACTTAAGTTTATAGAGATTAGTAGACACCAATTTTTTATCCATTGATGATGACTTTAGATTTGTGCCATCAGAGATGCACAAATCTCAAAATGAGCTTCATACCTTTCATGAATCCCAAGGCAACATCAATGAATAGAAAAGTTGGTGTATGATATTCCCTATAAACTTAAGTTTATAGAGATTTATATATATATATATATATATATATAGCAAATCTCTTATAAACTTAAGTTTATAGAGATTAGTAGACACCAATTTTTTATCCATTGATGATGACTTTAGATTTGTGCCATCAAGAGATGCACAAATCTCAAAATGAGCTTCATACCTTCATGAATCCCAAGGCAACATCAATGAATAGAAAAGTTGGTGTATGATATTCCCTATAAACTTAAGTTTATAGGAGATTTACTCTATATATATATATATATATATATATATATATATATATATATATATATATATATATATATATATATATATATATATATATATAGCAAATCTCTTATAAACTTAAGTTTATAGAGATTAGTAGACACCAATTTTTTATCCATTGATGATGACTTTAGATTTGTGCCATCAAGAGATGCACAAATCTCAAAATGAGCTTCATACCTTTCATGAATCCCAAGGCAACATCAATGAATAGAAAAGTTGGTGTATGATATTCCCTATAAACTTAAGTTTATAGGAGATTTCATTTATATATATATATATATATATATATATATATATATATATATATATATATATATATATATATATATATATATATATATAGAGCCTCATCATAAAGACAATAAGGGCACCAACTTTAACCACTCATCTCTTGCTGGGATCCAGGAAGATAAAGTTTAACTTTGAGATTTGTGCATCACAAATCTCAAGACAAGATGAGTGGATAAAAAGTTAGTGCACCACTATTCATTATAAACTTAAGTTCATGGAGTTTGTTCTATATATATATATATATATATATATATATATATATATATATATATATATATATATATATATATATATATATATATATATATATATATATATAAGCTTGCTAAGATTAGAAAAAGGAAGAATATGAATTTGGGTAAGATTAGAGAAAGTAAGAGTAGGAATTTGGGTAATATTAGGTGTATTAAAAGTGAAGATCAAAGAGTTGTAGTAACACGAGGAAATAAAAGAGAGGTGGAGGAGTTATTTTCATAAATTGTTTAATAATAATAATCAAACAAGTGAGCAACATAGAGAACTTGACCATATAGTAAATGATATAAACTATAGACATTGTGAAAAATTAGAATTAGTGAGGTTATAAATGCTCTAAAGAAAATGAAAAGTGAAAGAGTAGGACCAACGGTATCCTATGAAGTTTGAAAATATCTTGGGATATAGGCTTAAGATGTTTAACTAAATTATTTAATAAGATTATCGAGACAGAGAGAATGCTCAATGAGTGGAGAATTAGTTCTTTGACACCGATTTATAAGAATAAAAGATATATAAAATTGTTTAAATTATCGGTATACAACTCATGAGTCATACTATGAAATTTTGGGAGAGGGTAATTGAGCAAAGACTAAGAAATGAGATAAGTGTATCGAAAATCAATTTGGTTTTATGCAGAGGTCAACTATGAAACCTATACATATTTTGAGGCGGTTGATGGAGATCTGAGAGAAAAGAAAGAGTCTACATATGATTTTCATAAATCTAGAAAAAGCTTATGATAGAGTGACTAGAGAGTAATGTGGTGGATTTTAAAAAGAAACATGTATCTAGTATATATATTGATGTGATTAAAGATATGTATAATAGAGTAACAACTAGAGTAAGACTAATGAAGGAGTGACTAAACCGCTTCCTATTACTATAGGTGTAACACAGAATTTTCGATACGTATTTTTCTAATATTTTTGGTGCGTATTTTTCTAGTATTATTTTTCTAATATTTTTCGATCGTGTCTTCTAATATTGCTTTTCTAACATTAAATATTATTTTCTGGTATTTGAATATTAAATATTATTGTTTAAAGAGTATTTATATTTTCTTCGATTTTACGGAAATTCTTATGATTTAAATATAGTCTTATATTTACCGTTTTAATTTTAAATTATAAATTAAAGGAGTTCGATGAATATTATCGATAAATATTTCGATTATTTATATTATTATAGATTTTTATCATTTATGTAGATAACCGAGATTTAGTATTCTATCATATGCAATTAAATGAATATATTTACGTCATATTTATTGTTCGAATTATTCCACATTCATTTCTGATTTTAACGGTATTTTCTCATATTTTTATATGGGTATTCATGCGGTAATTGGGCCTAAACCCAAGCCTAAACCTTAACCCTAACCCTAATCTCCATTATAAATAGATTAACATTAACCTAATCTCATCCCCAAAAGAAAAAACGCCGTACTCTTTCTCTCTCTTCTCTTTCTCTTTCTTCTCTCTCTCTCTCCCAGTTTCTCTCTCTCTCTCTTTTCCTCTCTCTCCTTCCTCTGTCCCGGCCACCTGATCCATGCCTCCTTTCCCCATTTAGCCCTGCCACCATGACCACCTCCTTCCCTCCGGCTCCTACCATGCCGCCTTGCCCAGCTGACTCCTCCATCTCCTCACTCCTGCCGCTGACCTGACCCTGGCCTCACCCCTCACGATGACCAGCTTCCCTGACTCGAGACCGCCTCCTATGCATGCCTCCTCTCGCCCGGCGACCGGTGCTGACCAGCATTTAGGCGGTCGATTGCCGCGCCTGGCTCGTCCGACCAGCTCCACCGGCGCACCTCGCCTCCTCGCCCATGACCTCAGCTCGCCGCCGTCGTCGCCGTTCCGGCGGCGACGAACGGCGAGCTCTTCGTTCGCGAGAAACTGCCGATGTTGATCCGACTTAGACGCGATTCCGACCTCCTCCGGCCTCGTTTTCACCACGTCCGGATGCGTAGCCCTATATCAACTATCACCGCGGTATCTCCCTTTCGCGGCTCATTGTATATCTCTCGCCATACCACTTCGAATATCGCTCGTCGTTACTAACACTTTTCTTTTATATCCAAATCGTTGACTTTCCAACGAGGCCCGCGAACTTTGTCGTGACGATGGCTCATGACCGGTTCACCGTAGGCAAGATCCCTCTTGCCGTTGTCTCATTATTTATTTTTATGAATTATTTCGTATATGTATAGTTTAGTTCGTGCCAATTTGATATCATATGCGCAGTTAACATTTACATATTTGGTGAATATTCGATAGTATAAAATTATCCGTGATGATTGGATATGTTAGAATTGATCTATGATTAATTTCGTGCTATTTGGAAGTAAGAATGTATTTTTTGGATATTTCTAGTATTTATTATAATTATGAAAATATTTTTAAAGAAATTATTTGGTGAAAATAATTTATTTTGAGTAAAAAGTATTTTAATTAATTGTTATGATTATCGAGGAGAAAAGAATTTTTGGAATATTTTAAGAGATTTTGTTGATTTATGAAAAATAAAATAGTTATCGCTCATAAATAATATTAAAGAGAAAAGGTATTTTTGAGTTATTGGATAATTATGTCGAGAATTAGTTTAAAGGATTTTTATGGAAATTTATGTTGAAATCTGCGTCATTTCATGTGGTTAACTTCTCCTACTTCGCTTTTTCATGTTGTGCCGTTGTTGAAAGCTATTCATGTTACTGTTCATAATACATGACGCTGATACGTAGAGTAATTGCAGGCGTTATTCCATGTTGAGAAGTTTTAAGAGCTGATCAGTGAATTATTAGAGTTATCAATTACATGTGTAAATAGCTCGTGTTCTCGCATTTATATCGTTTATTGATTAGTCCTGTTGCATTTATTATATTCTGTTTATATTGTATTTATTCATCGTCTTGTTATGTCCAGAACCGTAGTAGTTCATGACTTAGGGACTTGGTTTGTCATGAACATGACCTAGTGACGTGTGTGTTGACCCTGCTTAGGAGGTGAACCCGTGTTTGATATGTCGACATCGTTAACTTGATTTACCTGAGACCGTGGGATGATAAAGTCTTGGTTCATGTGATTGGATATGGCTGTTGATGTATCTTCCAGACTCGCACCAGTGAATTTGTGTAGTCACTGGGGTTGGTTTGTAGGGCTAAAGTTCGAATTTGTGTAGTCACTTTAGTCGGTGTACTTGTGTATTCACCGAGTCCTACTTGTGTCGGACGGTAGAATCGGTTCGCGTGTAGTCCTCGCCGATTCGTGTAGCGGCATTGGATGCACGTAGAGGATTTGTGAACAGTCAGTTATATGGTGATATGAACTTCGACTCTGTGAGACTTATGATCCAGTGACCTGTTATAGGATGGCTAGATACGGACATCGAGTTGAGATATTTGATAGTTAGGGCACGGTTGTGCAGACATGAGATGCACATGTCGATGCTTTATTTCGCTTATATGTTCCATCCGTGTATAGTTTGGGGTTATTATTTAGTTATTCTGTCGAGACATATGGTATATACATGAGGGTTTCCTTGTTTGATTATTTATTTCGGCGTACTTCGTCTCGTTTTGTAGATTTCTTACTATTAATCTCATTCGGATCTTTACATGGGTGGTTAGTATTGTTATACTTGATTTGTTCGCATTTTTCTAATTCGCATTCATTTGCATTATTATTATCTTGCCATTGCTTGTGGGATCTTGCCGTGTGTTATACACGACGTCCTCATTCTCTTGGTGTACGTCGATTTAAATGAATGGACGAGTTCGATATGGAGATGCTTGAGCCGGAGTTTTTCGGAGAACCTTCGAACGACGGAGTAGATCGGTGAAGCTTAGTTTCCTTTTGTTTTCGGTAGTTTGATGAACCTTAGACTTCTCGCCCGCCGCCTCCTCTCGCCCGGCTGACCGTGCGGACGCACTCATAGCCGTCGGCCGCACCCATTGCCGCTGGTCGGCAGACCATGCATCCCTGGCCCCTCGCCTCCTCTTCCTCTCTTGCGACCTCCGGCTTGCCGTCGTCGCCGTTCTCGACGGCCGACAGCGAGCTCTTCGTTCTGGGTGTTGATCAGACTTACCTTGATTAGACCTCCTCGGCCTCCGTTTCACCGCAGTGATTCGTCGGGCGTAGCCCTTTATATCAACTATCACCGGTATCTCCCTTTCGCGGGCTCATTGTATATCTCGCCCATACGCCGAGATATAAGCTCGTCGTTACTAACACTTTTCTTTATATCCAAATCGTTGACTTTCCAGCGAGGCCCGCGAATTCATGGTGACGGAAGTCATCGGCGCCGATTCACGTAGGCAAGATCCTCTTGCCGTTGTCTCATTATTTATTTTTATGAATTATTTCAGATATGTATAGTTTAGTTCGTACAATTTGATATCATATCTTGCTTAACATTTACATATTTGGTGAATATTCGATAGTATAAAATTATCCGTGATGATTGGATATGTTAGAATTGATCTATGATTAATTTCGTGCTATTTGGAAGTAAGAATGTATTTTTTGGATATTTCTAGTATTTATTATAATTATGAAAATATTTTTAAAGAAATTATTTGGTGAAAATAATTTATTTTGAGTAAAAGTATTTTAATTAATTGTTATGATTATCCGAGGAGAAAAGAATTTTGGAATATTTTAAGAGATTTTGTTGATTTATGAAAAATAAAATAGTTATCGTTCATAAATAATATTAAAGAGAAAAGGTATTTTTGAGTTATTGGATAATTATGTAGAATTAGTTTAAAGGATTTTATGGAAATTTATGTTGAAATCTGGTCATTTCATGTGGTTAACTTCTCCTACTTCGCTTTTTCATGTTGTGCCGTTGTTGAAAGCTATTCATGTTACTGTTCATAATACATGACGCTGATACGTAGAGTAATTGCATGCGTTATTCCATGTTGAGAAGTTTTAAGAGTCGTCGATGAATTATTAGAGTTATCAATTACATGTGTAAATAGCTCGTGTTCGCATTTATATCGTTTATTGATTAGTCCTGTTGCATTTATTATATTCTGTTTATATTGTATTTATTCATCGTCTTGTTATGTCCAGAACCGTAGTAGTTCATGACTTAGGGACTTGGTTTGTCATGAACATGACCTAGTGACATGTGTGTTGACCACGCAGGAGGTGAACCGTGTTTGATATGTCGACATCGTTAACTTGATTTACCTGAGACCGTGGGATGATAAAGTCTTGGTTCATGTGATTGGATATGGTCGTTGATGTATCTTCGGACTTCGCACCGGTGAATTTGTGTAGTCAGGGTTGGTTTAATAGGGCTAAAGTTCGAATTTGTGTAGTCACTTTAGTCAGTGTACTTGTGTATTCACCTGAGTCCTACTTGTGTCCGGACAGGCCGGAATCAGTTTGCGTGTAGTCCTCTGGCCGATTCGTGTAGCGGCATTGGATGCACGTAGAGGATTTGTGAACAGTCAGTTATATGGTGATATGAACTTCGACTCTGTGAGACTTATGATCCAGTGACCTGTTATAGGATGGCTAGATACGGACATCGAGTTGAGATATTTGATAGTTAGGGCACCTGGTTGTACGGACACCTGAGATGCACATGTCGATGCTTTATTTCCAGTTATATGTTCCATCCGTGTATAGTTTGGGGTTATTATTTAGTTATTCACAATCTGAGACATATGGTATATACATGAGGGTTTCCTTGTTTGGATTATTTCGCTCGACGTACTACGTCTCGTTTTGTAGATTTCTTACTATTAATCTCATTCGGATCTTTACATGGGTGGTTAACCGTATTGTTATACTTGGATTTGTTCGCATTTTTCTAATTACTGCATTCATTTGCATTATTATTATACTGCCATTGCTTGTGGGATCTTGCCGTGTGTTATACACGCTGACGTACTCCATTCTCTTGGTGTACGTCGATTTAAATAATGAGACGGGTTGATATGGAGATGCGCTTGAGCCGGAGTTTTCTCAGCAGGAGAACCTTCCAGACGACGGAGTAGATCGAGCTGAAGCTTAGTTTCCTTTTGTTTTCAGTAGTTTGATGAACCTTAGACTTCTTTCTGTATTTTCATTTTAGCTCAGTTGACATTTATTTTATGATTCTCTAGTCTTAGCTACATGTATTGTCTCAGACATGTGGACTCTTTATAGTCTTGGATATTATTTTATTTGGTGATATGTACTTCCTGTTCAGGATTACTATTTTATTCTTACCGGTTGTGATTGGGATCTGTGATTGTGATGTATTTTTATGATTACTTGACGCTTGGCGTATTAGATTGAGAAGAAATATTTTTTTTCTATTCGTATTTCTCCTCAACCTAATACGTCGCGGGCTTGTCCGCGTTTCGTTTCCGTGTATTTCGGGAAGCGGGGCGTGACAATAGGTTTACACCAAAGGTCAGCCTTAAGTCATTATCTTTTTGCATTAGTTATTGACCAACTTACTAGGCACATTCAGGATGAAATCCCATAGTGTATGTTATTTACAGATGATATAGTGTCAGTTGACGAAACTAAAAGAGGTATAATTTCTAAACTACTAAGGTGGAGACAAGCTCTTGAATCTAAATGTTTTAGAATTAGTAAACAAAAATAGAATATATGGAGTACATTTTTAGTAAAACCAAAAAAAGAAAAGAGCCTATAGTACATATTGATGGTCAAGAAAATATCTAAAAGTAATTATTTTCGCTATTTAGGATCAATCATTCAGCATGATGTGAGATTGAGGATGACGTTGTTCATCGAATCAAATCAGAATATTTAAAATGGAGGAGTGCTTCGAGAATTTTATGTGATCATAGAATACCAATGAAACTAAAAGAAAAATTCTATAGAACAGTTATAAAACCAACAATACTTTATGGGTGACAATGTTGGGCAATTAAAAAATAACATGTGTAAAAAATGAGTGTAACAGAAATGAGAATGTTGCGATGATTTTGTGGATATACACTAAAAGATAGAATAAGAACTGAGTGTATTCATAGTAAATTAGAAATTGCTCCTATTGAGGATATGATTATGTTTAACTTAACGGAGGAGATGTCTCATAATAAAATGGAATGGAAGAATATGATTCATGTAGCCGATCCTAAACATTTGGGATAAAGGCTTTGATATTGCTGTTGTTGTATCAAAACAACCAAAACCATAAACACTTATGATTGAAACAGTGCTCCCTCCACTGTGCAACTAAATCAACAGGTAATAAGTTAGTCTTAGCTTATTTAAGAACAATTCATCATAATTCTACTCAGCAAAATGAATAGATACTAATCTCCAAACATAATATAAACCAATGAGCCAAACTCAAACACCCCCTTAGACATTACAATTTTAAATTTAAATAAATAATAAAAACTCAGTACATTTGATTTCACCAAAATTTAAATCGAATGCTATATAACCAAGCCAAGCCAACAATAGTAGTTAGAAGAAAAGTATATCCAAGTAATATACCAAATGCTGCAAAAGAAGAGGCAGAGAGTGTATCCACGAACATGTTAACCATACCCGTGAGAAGATTAGCCTGCATTAAGAAAATACCATCTTTAGTGCAAAGCTTCAAGAGTAAGCTTGTTACGCTCCAAATTCAACCAGAAGAAACTGTCATCTCACCAGGAGAAATGACCCTAGCAGATTGTAATTGAATGTTTCTTCGAGTACTAAAGGTTTCTGCGCAGGCATGAAATCTGAAAGCATGATAATTGATAATACCTGCCAACGAAAAGAACAAACATAAAAACTTGTTTGATGAATAAAAGCTACAGAAGTATGATATGATCAAAGAAGGTCCAGGATGTCCTTCAGGATATCAGCAATGTTCCAAAGCTTAGTCATGTGATCTTAAGAGTTGAAACAGACTTTAATTAAGATTCTTTTTTATTTTCATGACCGTCCAGAATGGATCTTGTCAGGTCATGTAGATATGAGATAAGAATATCAGAGAAGACGGCTTTGGCAGAGCAAAGTGCAGTGAATGCATCCCCAATAAGAACATAGTGCAATGAGTGCATCCCCAACACAGCTAAAAACCATCAGCTATGAGAGATCTGCCTCCAGAAATATTAGCATTCACGCTCACCAGCATATCAAAAGAGTAGAATCCAGGCAGGAACTCTTGAACAAATGAGTTATAGCAAAAGAATCTTTGGCTCTAATCATATATTAAATCAATCTCATACAGATATTGATCATAAACACAAAGTTCCAAAATTGTGGGAATAACTCAAAAGTTTCATGGTGGTCACTTCTTCTGAAACCAAATTTAATTCTACATTCAGAAATAACATAGTAAAAATTGTTATATCTGCCTGAAAGATTATAGAAACAAAGACACTGCACTAGACCTTGAGCTTGGTAAGGAAACTCTTGCGTAGATATCCCACTTGTCACTTTGAAGAAAGACTTCAGAGAAAGGGACTCAATCCTAGTGGACATGATATGAAGCCCCTTCCCACAATAAGAAAAAAAGCCGAACAAAGAAAAAAGAAAAATGTTGAACAAGAAATTCATCAGAGTAATAGGAAACCAAAAACCAGAGGAGGAAGAATGGAAACTAATGAAAGAATGAAACATTGTCAGTCAGTTGTAACCTTCGATCCTTATGGTTTAACACAAGTTACAGAATGCAGAGTGAAGCATGAATGAAAATAGAGGCTAATTTTTACTCTTTAACTTGACAATAAAGGGTAAAAATAACTTGTCATATCAGAATACCTTGTTAAATTATATGCACAACCAATGTTACAGAAGGCGATAGGCGGACTAGGCATTTAAGCCAGTGCCTAGCGCCTAGGCGTTTGGCTATTTTTTAAATTATTTAATTATAATAATTGATAAAAATATGTATTAAATTCATATAAATTTACAAAAAATAAAAATAAAATAGATAGCAATCTTAGATCCACAATAAACCATGCATACTTAAATACTAAATAGCCAAAATAATAACTTACAAGTTTATAAAAAGCGCTAGGAGGCCTAGACGTTGGACCCAACACCTAAAGCCTAGGAGGTTTTTTTAAAATTTTTTTAATTACAATAATTGATAGTAAATATCAACGTTATAGAAAGTTTAGGTGCTGGTGTCTAGTTCTTCATTTAAGTGGTTGTCAATGAGGTTTTACTAAAGGTCGGAGGAGATAGTGGAGGTGTTCATATTTGGAGGTTAAAGAAGTTTGAAGGAGGTTGGAAGATATTCAACACAAAATTACGATCAAGGCCTAAATGGTGCATCCTGACATAATGCTCCTTAAATACTCCCAAAATCTAGGTGGGCATACAGCCTAGGCGCTAGGCTAAGGCGGTCTAGTACCGCCTAGGCCTAGGCGTTTAAGCGGACTAAGCGACTTTTTAAACGATGTGCACAACCAAATTTTTTTAATTATTATTAAGTCAGTTATCAGCTTTTTTAAAAGGCTACCGCAATTGCATTACCTATAATCGCATGGACACATCTATGGGTGACAAATGTGCTAAGTCCTTGTGTCTGAATTTCAATACGACTAAGCCATTGATACTCACCCAAGTATTAAATGATTGTGTTACCAAATTCATGGCCTCTGTAAAAGGTGTAACGAGAAATAAGCAGGTACAGAAAATCCACCGCATCCAACTCAAAAGATATTGATCCACAACCGAAGTACACTCTCAAATGATTCAAACTAGACAATCATAATAAGAGGAAACAGCTGAATTGTGGTTTGCCTGCTAGGCATCATAAAGGGCACTACAGATTCTCAGGTACTTTAAGTATAAATAGCTAGTTTATCTAGCAAGGATTACTAAGTAGCTAAACCCTCTAAATTATCCTGGTAAGGCCAGAACAAGAAACATTCTTTCAAGGCCAAGAGTAGAAGAAATTCTAACAAATAACCACTTCATTATTTTGATCAGGAATCATCTTGAATTCTTTTATGATCACATTACAAATAAATGCTTAACTCAGCTAGATATTTATCATGTATCACTAGTAAAAAAATCACACCAAACGATCGATACAGAGATAATTATGTGTAAATTCGCATAAGCCTGCGAATAATTTATCATAGTATCAGAAGATGAAATTATACCTGAAAATTCTGAGCTAATACGAGAGTAACATATGCCAGGTTGCACTGCATAAGTAAAAATCAACAAGCCACCAAGTCAAATACCACACAAAATGATGGCCAAACCCGATAACAAATTCTCAAACACAACATGCAGATTAAAAGAGTAAGACCAACTTAGCTTGCTCTTCTATTATACAAGAAACTAATAAAAATATAACTGATACTATGCAGTAATATTGATCAAAACTTCATCATCAGAAACTACCCTTACCATTCGGCGAGAGACTCTTTCCACACGATCATCAAGAATAATGGTCAATGACCTATTAAACATATCAATTCACATTAGCAACTACCATTAACCCACATCCAGTAAGAAATTGTTGCTGGGTGAAATTTGAAAATTTACCAAAAGAGAATGCAAAGGATCCAAACTCTAGTTCTTGCCCATCTAATATTAGGTCCATTCTTGGTTGATGATTCCTCTCCAAAGAAAATAAGGTATCCTAAGTTCACACCCACAAGGTACATACCCCAATATCCTGCAAGATAAAAATAACATGTTAAAGGATCTTATAATGAAACTGAAGGAAAATGATTTATGCTAAAGACCTATTCCAAAAGATTGTTGAATATTGTTCAAATCTATACATAATCTCAAAAGCAAATAGAAAAAAAAATTATCACTCTTTTCTCCTAATATGGTTAACGAGGTGTCAACATTTGTTTAAATTGATAGTGACAAATCTAGATGGTAACTAGCTTAATTTATGGAGATAATTATTTACAGGAAAAACTTTTAAATTCTAAACTCTTACTTACAGAACTTTCGATTAAATATTTTATTTTATTTTTTCCGCTAACATTTGATTATACCTATCAAAAATAGAATCTATCTATAAGCACTAGCTTAGTTTTACTTTTAATAAACTCTAGATTGCATTTAACAAATTTAGACAATATTTTAAATATACATCTGACAGATTCCTAGAGTTTCGATTCCTAGAGTTTCTTCATGCAAAATATATAAAACCCAAAATGTATTGATGAGATATTAAACATGAACACTATTTTCTTTACAAATTTTTAAAAGGAAAAGGATTCACTGCTGATAAAAAAATCAGATGAAAGCAAACACTGAAGAATAGATATATTTTATATGACTACAGTCGGCTTTATTTTACTTTACCATTTGGCCATATTTTTTAAACATATATCAACTTAAGAGAAAGTAGGAAGAATTTATTTATCCATCTTATCTCCTAGCATCGGTAATTCAGATGTCTATGTTCTTTATGATTCAGATATGGATTGTTTTGATAGGAACTACATAGTTTAAATGGAGAAGAATAATTGAAACCAAAACTTGTTAATTATAACTTTCATAAAAATTAAGCTCAGCTATAAAACTAAAACCTGATAATACAATGTTGTTTCTTTTTAACTACATATTTTCCATTACAATCTATCTGTACACACTTTCTACTTCTTCATTAAACTGTTGCATCTATAACTTTTAACTATATGTTTTATTAACATCTATCTAAGCTTCTGAAGTTTGGGAGCGTACTTGTCAACAATGGTAAAGGGTGAGACAACTAGTGGGTCAGGATGTTACACCAAAAGCAGATCACGGAGTTAGAGTGTCAACTTACGCGCTTAAGTATACTATAGAGGCTGGGCAATGGATTTTATTGATTAGGTAAAATGTTAACGTGCTATGTTGTTGATGAAGATCAAGATGAAGACTCACTAACCGAAATGATGAATCTGTATCGAATTTGAACTTGTAGGCTACGAACTGGTTTTGTGCTGAAATCTGACTTTGAACTAGCCTGAAGAAGAAACCGAATCAGCAAAGGCACTTTTTCACGTACACAGCAACCGTGAAGTACTGTTCACGTGAACAGTTACACGAAATTGATTAAGGTAGCAGTTTGCTTGGGAGGATTGGGGTCCTTTTTAGTCATGTGAATGACAGCGGAGAATTCTAGGGGACTGGATTTGTGAGATGTTAAGTCTAAGAAAAAAAAATGATAAACTTTTGGGCTTCACACCTTGGGTAAATCAATTACCTAAACAAGAAGCAACTCACATGCTTTTCAACTCATAATTTACTTAATTAATGTTTATTCCTTGTGGAGAATTACCTCTTATTTATAGGAGAAAACTAAATATAACATCAAATCACTTAAAATTTTATCTAATAGAACGGAACAATCATTCTAACCAAATATCTAATAAAACATCTAAAAATATAAAATCTCCATCTGCCAATCCCTACAACTAAGATACTATCTTATAAAAATAAGATAGAATGAAATCCTAACTAAATTACTAACTAGAATCAACACGACTTTTAATTGGTACTTAATCTCCCTTTGTTAGAGAACACTCGACCTCAAGTTCTATAGTGGAAGAGCATGGAAATTCCTTAAACCAGTGAAAAGCATTGTTGTATGCGCTGTAGGTTATTTAAAGTCATCTACATAATTAGATACTAAGTAGGTGCGGAGGATGTGGAATGAAAAACTCTATTATTGAATTATTACGAATTGGAGGTATCTCGAATTGCACTCCACCTTTGGACTCCAGTGCTGGGTTTGCTTCAAGCTCGAGATCTAGTTCAACACTCTGCTTTGTTTTTTGTTCAGACTCTAGTTCAGGCTGAATCTAGGAATATATCTTTAGATTTTCTTTTTACAATTCCACTTCAGGATCAGGCTCTGGATTGATCTTCTAATCTGCTAGCTCACATTCCGGCTCGGGCTCTAGTTTTGTCTCTAATTTTTCCTTTGGTTCTAGCTCTGGATTTTGATTGAAGTCAAGTTCAAACGACAAGTCTACATCTTGGTGAAGCAGGGACACTACTGTTGACATTGCTTTAATTTTTGAGGAGAAACAGTAATATCTTCTAGTTGGTCGACAAGAACACCTCATTTCTAAAAGAAATTTAATAGGTTGCCACGAACAGATAACTGAATGTTTGCTTGAATAATTTCTTGATAACCATTCTTTAGCTTGTAGTTGGTCTCCAAATACACTTCTATTTCTGACATTCCATAAATAGAACATATATCCTCTATATCTTGAATCTAAACTTCAAAATCATAGGGCTCCTTATATCCATCAATCCATAAAAATAAGATAAAGTACCTTAGTCTCTGAATGTTGGATTAATGAAACACTTATTTTCCCGGAAACTAGATTCAAATAGGAAGATTTTGACACTAAATTTATACATTTCGTACAACGTTTGAATCCCTTTTAGCTATTACAATCTACTGCATAGTTGTTGTCCTTTCTGTTCATTCATAATCACGCATCATATAGGTTCATTTGTATCCATGTCAATCAAGCATATAACCTCGTCGTGTAGACTCTTACAAGAGTATATATGTATGTGAATTTAGGAATGATCCTCTTGGAACCGATCAATGATATCGAGGAGTTCGTCTCAAACGGTAGGTAACCTTTCCTTATTCTCTCTCAATTCGTAAATTTTAATAGATTGAAATCATATTGGTGTGGTGGAGGAACGGTATTTATTCATGATTTTAATTTTTTAAATATCGAATATTGAGGAAATATTGGATGACCAAAATCCATATTGAATAGCAAATATCCGGGAAATATCAAGATATATAGTAAATATCAGAGTGTCATATCGGATGATGTGAATATATATTGTAATTTTGTGAAATGTAATCCAACGTACTTAATGAAATCTAAGCATAAAATAATTTAAATAATACATAGTTAGGATTAGTAACCAATTGTGGAAACTTACTTGGGGAAAAGAGCCTATTAGAATTTGCTTAAAAACTTTATAGGCTATAAGTTTTGCAAAAAAATTAAACAAATTTTGCGTAAGTGAATTATATGGGTTTGCAATAAGTTATATAAAAGGACATATCGACCAATATATCGGCTGATATCGACCAATATATCGGCTAATATATCACCATGACGGGGATATATTGTCCAAAATTGCCAAAACACGGTAATTTATCTTGAGACCATATAGTTTTGCAGCATGCCTTATAAAAGGATAAATTAGCCGAATAGCCAATACATTGGCTATGTTGGGAATATTTAAAACAATGATTTACCTATGGTAACTATGGATATTCGGCTCTGATACCAATTGATGGGCATTGAGACGATGACTCCTATTGACACGGTGAATCTGTACTTGTAGGCTACGAACTGGTTTTGAGCTGAAGTCTGACTTCTTACAAGTCTGAAGATGACAAAGTCGAATTAGCAAGGTCTTGTCCAAACTGAATATTGTTCACATGAGTAGTAACTGTGAGTTATTGTTTACGTGAATAATAGCACGAAATTGATAAAGGCAACAGTTTGCTTGGGAGGACTAGGGTCTTTTTTTAGGCTTGTAAATGAAGAGCGAAGATTCTTTTGAGGACCGGCTTTGTTGAGGAGAATAAATATTAACTTTTGGGCTTCACACCCTAGATAAATCACATGCCTAAACAAGAAGTAACTCACATGCTTACAAAAGGGTTTTTTCAACTCATAATTTTCTTAATCAATGTTTGTTCCTCATGGAGGATTCAATCTTATTTAGGAGAAGTCACTTCAAATCTTATCTAATTGAACTGAAAAATCATCCTAACCAAATATCTAACAAAAAAATTTAAAAAAAATAAAATCTCCAACTACTAATATCAACTTTAAATAAAATCTCCTAAAATAAGATAGAATGAAATCCTAACTAATTACTAAGTAGAACCAACACCATATTAACTTGTCTTGCATCAATTGTCTTGGTCATAATGATGAGAAACATGGTAGCGGTCTTCACTGAGAAAAGTGATTGGGGTGGTGATTGTTCCATGGCAAAACATTTTTCTCTACAAAATGAGGGGATTCAATTAGAATGAGCCTAGCTTCTGAGAGGGTTTTATTTTTTAATTATTTTATTTTATTTTTGGTTTGCTCTTCTGCAGAAAGATGAGACTGGTAGGCCTACGTGTTTCGCGGAAGGCCAATAACAAACAATAGCAAAGATATCATCATGAGGCTAGAAAACCAATAGTAGAAAAAAAAACACTCTTTTGTATTAATTGGATATTGTAGGCTGTCAAAAATAAAATTAGCGTTTTTAAGCTTCAGAACGCAGAGCTCACCTCCGCGTTCTCACCACGGCGTTCTAAGTCAGAACGCAGAGCTCACCTCCGCGTTCTCACCACGGCGTTCCAAGTCAAAACGCAGAGCTCGCTAAGACGCGGAGCTCGCCAAGACGCAGAGCTCGCTAAGACGCAGAGCTCGCTAAGACGCAGAGCTCACCAAAATGCAGAGCTCACCTCTACGTTTTAAGAACGTAACTCCTGCATTTGATTCCTTCAAACACGAGCTGAACGGTTTCTAAACCGTTGCCCATGATTTAAGGGGATAATCACCCCATCATGGAGAGATTTAAGGGGGCGGTTACACCCCATTAAACCCTCATCAAGGAGAGATTTAAGGGGGCGGTTACACCCCTAAATCACCTATAAAAAGAGGGATCTTCTTCTTTTGGGAGGAGGCTTCTCTTTTGGGAAATCGGATTTTTCTTGGTGAGGGAGCATTCGGCTTGAAGAGATCAGCTTTGAGGAGTTTAAGAAGAGCTTTTCGGAAAGCTTTTTGGCCTTGGTTAATTCTTTTACGGAGTTCTCAAACTCGTTAGAGTTCCAAACTTGCTTTGCAAGTTCTTTTCAACGTTGTTCCACGAGTCGAGACGTTCGGATAGTCAACGGGATACAAGATTTAAGCTCCCATCGCTACCGTGAAGAACCCAGGTTAAACAAAGGGAAGGATCTCCGTTGATCTTTCCTTCTTTTGTAAATCGGGCGACCGTCGAGAAATTTTGTAATTTCTTTTGAGGACCGGCTTTGTTGAGGAGAATAAATATTAACTTTTGGGCTTCACACCCTAGATAAATCACATGCCTAAACAAGAAGTAACTCACATGCTTACAAAGGGTTTTTCAACTCATAATTTTCTTAATCAATGTTTGTTCCTCATGGAGGATTCAATCTTATTTAGGAGAAGTCACTTCAAATCTTATCTAATTGAACTGAAAAATCATCCTAACCAAATATCTAACAAAAAATTTTAAAAAATAAATTTCCAACTACTAATATCAACTTAAATAAAATCTCCTAAAATAAGATAGAATGAAATCCTAACTAATTACTAAGTAGAACCAACACCATATTAACTTGTCTTGCATCAATTGTCTTGGTCATAATGATGAGAAACATGGTAGCGGTCTTCGAGAAAAGTGATTGGGGTGGTGATTGTTCCATGGCAAAACATTTTTCTCTACAAAATGAGGGATTCAATTAGAATGAGCCTAGCTTCGAGAGGGTTTTATTTTTAATTATTTTATTTTATTTTTGGTTTGCTCTTCTGAGAAGATGAGCTGGTAGGCCTACGTGTTTCGCGGAAGGCCATAACAAACAATAGCAAAGATATCATCATGAGGCTAGAAAACCAATAGTAGAAAAAAACACTCTTTTGTGTTAATTGGATATTGTAGGTCATCAAAAATAAAATTAGCGTTTTAAGCTTGAGCAGAGCTCACCTCCGCGTTCTCACCACGGCGTTCTAAGTCGAACGCAGAGCTCACCTCCGCGTTCTCACCACGGCGTTCCAAGTCAAAGCGAGCTCGCTAAGACGCAGAGCTCGCTAAGACGCAGAGCTCGCTAAGACGCAGAGCTCGCTAAGACAGAGCTCACCAAAATCGAGCTCACCTCTACGTTTAAGAACGTAACTCACGCATTTGATTCCTTCAAACACAGTGAACGGTTTCTAAACCGTTGCCCATGATTTAAGGGATAATCACCCCATCATGGAGAGATTTAAAGGCGATTACACCCCATTAAACCCTCATCAAGGAGAGTTTTAAGGGCGGTTACACCCTAAATCACCTATAAAAGAGGGATCTTCTTCTTTTGGGAGGAGGCTTCTCTTTTGGAAATCGGATTTTCTTGGTGAGGGAGCATTCGGCTTGAAGAGATCGACTTTGAGGAGTTTAAGAAGAGCTTTTCGGAAAGCTTTTTGGCCTTGGTTAATTCTTTTACGGAGTTCTCAAACTCGTTAGAGTTCTCAAACTCGTTAGAGTTCCAAACTTGTTTTGCAAGTTCTTTTCAACGTTGTTCCACGAGTCGAGACGTTCGGATAGTCAACGGGATACAAGATTTAAGCTCCCATCGCTACCGTGAAGAACCCAGGTTAAACAAAGGGAAGGATCTCCGTTGATCTTTCCTTCTTTTGTAAATCGGGCGACCGATCGAGAAATTTTGTAATTTCTTTTGTCTAAGTCAATTAGAGAGGGATTACTTTGAGAGATTGTATTCATTCTTTTTCTAAGTCAGTTAGAGAGAATAACTCCGATCTTACATTTCTCAAATTTTCTCGCAAGCAGATATGTGCAAAAAGATAATAGTAGGAAAAAGCAATCTTTTATGGTAATTGGATATGTTCGAAGAGATACTTTTCCTTTGTGCATGAAGGATTGCTTTGATCTAAACATCTAATATCTCATTGACAAATATTATTCTCGTTTCAACACACATGCAGGATACAGAAGCGATAAAAAAATATATAAAAGAAACAGCACCATACAAGTGAATCTTACCAAATATACTAAAAACCCCTTCTTTGTTCTGGCTGATTAAATCCAAAGCCCTTACATTAGAAATCAAATATTCATTTAACCCACACAATAAGCATGTCTGATAACCTGAAAAGAGCAAAAGAATCAGATAGCATTGCAGTATTATTGGATAAAAGGATCCTGAAGTCCATGGAAGTGGGAAATACCTACAAGAATAAATAGCCCAAATATTCCACAATTCTTCGGGTGGACATTAATTATAGATGTTAAAATAGCTACAGCTGCAAGGGTAAAAAAGAAATTCCAGTGAACACCATACTCCCCAACATGGACCTGTGAAATGTCATAATAAGTAACCTTTCATGTGAAAACAAAAGCACCAAAAGTGAGAAAAGAGCAATTACGACTTATTCTCGTGACAAAGCAAACAACATAATTCTTGTTGTAAATTCAAGTGAATATAATCCATGAAATATCAAAGCAAAACAAATACCAGGAAAGTTATAAAAATTTTACATCTAACAACCGCCAAATACTATGTAGCTCCACAAAATACTGAGTGCCAGTGGGCACTAAATAAATGTACTCTGAAAACTTGAACTAACACAGATAGATGATTGCATCCATCACCCAACTCATTGTTCTGATGTTATGCCATGAAGCCACAAATGACACATAAACAATTGTGCACAACACAAATATACATAAGGACAGGCAGAAAAGTTTATGGAAAAATGAATAATCTTCCAAAAGGCATACTTCTGTGCCTAACGTTCCACCAATAAAAGCCAACTCCTAGCACTTAATATTGACAACATCAGTTTCACCACATAAGATGCTTTTGTTATTCAGATAAGTTATTTTTATTACTTACATTGCTTATAAATGTCAACACAAATCAAAACAAGAAATTTATGTCAGTGACAACCATAATTATTATCTATCTTCTCATTCCTTAGCATTTAAAAAACTACAGAAATACCAAATCCCTTTTAGGGACACAGACATCCATGCTTACTCTTTATATACAAATAAATATATGAATATAAGATCAGAAAGTTCTAGAAGCATACAACTTTTCTGCAAAGCAAATGATTCTCTTTACTTACGGGTTAAGCACTTTACTTCCTTGCATCATGCTTCCATTTTTTGAAACATTAAAAGGCATGCATATGGAAAAATTCTTCCATAAGGTAAATTTATGCATAAAAGAAATTTGTATAAAAAAAACTTCAAGTGGCTTTGCTCTATATGCATCCTGAATGAAGTGCATCCTAATGGATGGAGTGGGTCTCTCTGACACCTCCCTCCCTCCCTATGACTGTGAATGAGTGCATACACACATGTAATACATGTTAGTCTATGTTTGCAGGATGACAAGATTTAAGTTTAACGTTAAAAGGCTTAAATAACTAGTTGGTGCCATCAAATGTCTCCATAACAAGCATTGTAGCATAGCAGATATTACGAAGGCTCTCAGAACATACTATGATATGCAAACTAACTCTTACAAGAAAATAGGAATGACCGGTATTGATAAACCTAATATAATACCTAACAAGTTTGCAATATCACAAGATAAATATACACTTTTCAATTTTTAAAATCAAATAAAGGAAGAAGGAATTTCTTCTAAAATTAACAAGAACCTGAAAGCAACACTAGACTTTAGAAAAGATTGTACATGGTCAATGATATTGACTGATGTGGAAGAAATTTATACCTGATAACCTACACCCTTCGTAGAAACAAGACGAAGAAAACCCAAAACTAATAGTGGACATGTAGACTGAAGCGCAGACTTCCATCCCCTAGAATGAAAAAAAAATGAAACTTCTGATTTTGACTGAAGAATGATGCACCAAATTATCACAGAATTAAAAAATCTACCAAAGAAGAAAAGGTGATATATTTGATCAACATATTTCCATATCAGAACCCATTGAAATGCCAGAGAAATAGGATTTTCGCCATTACTGTCATATAGAGAGTCCATGAACCAACGAATCATAAAAGTTTATTCTCATGCGTCCACTGAAGCTTTTTGGAGGAAAATACGCCTTTGGCATGCATAACAATAACATCAACAACCATAACCACTGCGCCAAAGGCACACATGGGAATCCAACCCAGGCTCCCGCACAAGGGAGCGACATAGCTTTGTCATGTGACTTGCTGGGCTGCCTGTGTCCACTGAAGTATAGTTTCATGAATAAGATACTAAACTGAGAGTGTTGCAAGTTTAGGGAAAATATGGTATCAAGTAAAGAAAATCTAGTGTGAACTTAGTAGGTTTTAATTTATCAACAGGTGTGGTCACAAAGTAAGGTAGATAGCTACCTTTTTCCCATCGTGCATTCGCCTAGGTAGGAAACAAATGCCTCTTGGTTAAAGAAAAACCAAATATAAAAAGACTACAGTAATCTAAAGACTAAAGATAGTAAAATGACTTGGTAAAGACTTATGTTCCTTGTATAAAGAAATATATGTAGCGTAAAAGAACAAAAGATAAGCAAAAGGTATGTGACATTAGTGTCCATCTTGTAATATATGTTTTTTTCTGTCTCTTAATCTCAAGTATATTCAGTTGAAAGTGAAACGATGCTTTGCATGGTAATAGAAATCATAAAAAATTATTCCATCAAATGAGTATGATGGGGAGACAGCATACGGTTAAGGCTGCTGAAATGCCAAAAAAATTTGATCTTATGCATATGATAATAGAATATTGTGCTGAATGATTATCAACTTATTATATGAAAGTCCTTAGCATTAACAGTTAATGCAATTCAAGCCAAGGAAAATAAACAATGTAAGTTGCTTGAGGGGAAAAGAGAATTTTCCCCTCACTTCATAGGAAGGTGAAGTGCATAGCAAGGACATAAAAACATGAGTGGATACACCATGCTGAAACTCCCAAACATGAAAGTTCCGGGAGAAGAGTCGAAATTGAGCTAGCCTCAGGTTCATAAGGAGCCACTGTCCAAGTCAGGTCATTCAACGTGTAGTTCAGAAAACAGTTCAGGATGTGCTGCATTGCACGCTCAGAAGCATCATGAATCCAGCCACCACTTCAGCACGTATTTAGGCACTCACACCAACATAAAGCTCCACAAACAAACACGATAAAGAGAATACAGACAGATAAATAGACCATCCTGTGACATGGATACTAGGTTGCCTCCGATTTTCTGAATATTTAACCAAGCCCTCAGTTACTAGGGTTTCATCTAATAGCATTGTCAACAATAGCACAATCACATCAGTTCAGCAAAATATCATTTACACGCCTGCATACTCCATTTCTCCAGAATATTAATTGCTAGACACTTGAAAGGTCTTGATACTATTATATACTGCATTGACTGCCACAGGCATGTACGGTTGTACACAAAATTGAACTTCAAACTTATTTTGAAGTTGTGAATATAAGTATGTAAAGAACACAATGTCAACGCCTCAAAGTTATTCAAATAATATCAAAATAATGACAACTAGCTCAAATATATCCCATCTAGCAAGTCCCATAAGTAAAAATGAGAAACTTAAGAATGACTCACATGGACTTGGCACCACGGGCTTGCCTTGATACTAAAGAATTTGCCACAACAAATGATCCCACCCCAAGATCCATCTGTTAGAATTTGCTGATATGTCAGGTTTCGACAACCGCCAAAAACTGCAAAACTTATTGCTATATTACCTCAAATTGATTTTTATTGACTGTAAAGCCGTGAACCATGCAAGAATAGAAGTGAGGTTTTTTATGACGATACTAAAATAGATCTTGTCAAGCAATGTCAAACATGGACTCTTTATTACGCTATAGAATGAATTCCAGCAGAACATAAGGATGAAGCTGCAGAAAACAAGTAGTATTGAATTGTTTTTTTGTTGCTAACTTCTAGGCAGTCAATGTATAGCAAGATTCAAGAAGATGCAACATGGTCAAGAAATAAGGTATTTAGTTTTCAATACATCTTGAAGCAACAGCAGCAGTTTGAGTGACACAAGAAGCATCAGAAGAAGAAGGCTTGGATTCTTTTTGGACATATATACTACGCTTCACATGAATTTCCTAAAACTCGTTGGTTTGGGTTAGTGTCAAACCATACACAATTCAAAGCTAAGAGTTTTTATTTAAGAGTTAAAGTTTCTGGCCAATCAGCTCGTACAAATCAAGAGTGATCGAAGTTTCTGATAGAGGACTCTTTGGCATTTGAATCTGTAGGCTTCAGTATCAATGCTTGAAATACACAATATAGTCACATATATTAACATCTATCCACAACAAAGTTGAAGTTAAGAATTTAGCACCAGGGGACTAATTAGTAAATAATGACCAGATACTATATGTGCATAGGGTATTAGGAACTTATCAGGAACTAATCTCAACTCAGATATGCTTGATGCCCATTCCGCTATGATTTCTTTTCAATCATGAGAAAAGTATTAAGTCTACAGATTATGAGAACTTATCAGTTGCAGTTACTAAGACACCCATATATCCATAACTAAAATCATATGAATAGGAGAAAAAGTACAGCTTACCAAACCAGTACCATACGTTTCAGTCTTAGCATAGCGTCTGGGAAAGATTTTGAAGTCAACAGCCAATATGCAGAAGCATGTTAACAGTACCTACTTGTAAATGGATCAATTACATTACAAGTGTATAACAATTAATTAGTTAGGGGAAAAAGGGAAAAGAATGTAAGTTGAGGATATGCTTACCACTGAAACTCTATATGACAAAATGCTTGTCCTTAGAGACAACATATGCCCTGGTCTCTCCTTAAAACAAGAACTCGATGAGCTCAGCCTGCGTATGATTCATTAAACTTTAGATCAATGAGCTATAAATTGTTTCTGCATGTGTTTTAAACAAGAACATACAGTTACAGGATGTTTAGTCCTGAGGTATCTCTACTTTGAAACTGAATGATGATCACACTGTTAAGTAAAAAATTAATCACATTATCTACCTTTTAGCTGATATACAGAAAAGCAGCAGAAGTATTACAAAAGCCGTGAAGGAATAAACCCATTCAGCAAGAACCTGCGAAGAACAAGTTTATCAGCAATAGCTCCATGTACAATGATAGCCAAATTAGTCAATGGCTCAAAAGATTGAGATTTATTTAGATAAGCATTTGACTCTGATTGTTTGGATTACAACTACAAAGTGCCTGACAGATGAATAGGATTCCAAATTTCCCCATTGAACAAATTTTCTAGGAAAATTTCTTGGAGGTGCTAACTTCCATCTTTTGAGACCAACACGATGTATTCCCCCTTTTTCCAATTCAATTTAAATGTTCTAGGTCAGAGCTCTCTGCCTTACCTATTCTTATAATATCGTGAACTTATATGATAGGAAAACATAATTTGGAAGTTGACGGCACACTTAGCCCTGTCTTGATGGAAAATTTTGACATGATATTGATAATACATGCAGAACATATGTAATCAAAGCCTGATACCTAATACGAACAATGCCGGCCAATTGAATATTGAATTACACAGAAATGAGAAGCAAACTTCTACCTAGTACGGATTATGCAATAGACATAACCTAATGATAAAGACGAAAACCTAAACCAAATCTTTTTTTTTAACACTTACGGTGAAAATCAACAGGATGGGTACAACAACACACAAAAAGTCCATAAACAATGCGACCATGCAACTCCTCCCATCTTTACAAGCAGAACTCGCACTGTCCTTCTTCTTCTTCTCAACCTCTTTAGCATAAATAGTGCCTGTAGAGGGAAACCAAAGACATTATTTTTGTCCGGATCAGAAAATACCAACAAAGACCATCAAAGATGGCAGCTTTCTGTTGTAATTTGAGATTTCGGATCAAATTAGGGTTTCCGGCAACGTGAATTCAAGAATAAAACTAACCGCTCACAGGGGCCGAGCAGCTCCACTGACGAAGGACCACCAGAGCCTGAGATTTCGCAATCAAACCGGTAAATAATCAAAATAAATAAATGAAATTTGGAGTTGGTAAGAATCATATAGCTTCAGAATTTGGGAAATTTACGGGTACGATCGTGGAGAGAGCGGCGATCTCGAGCATTGAAGAACCAGTTAGGTTGCTGACGAATCTGAAGAAGAGACGAGAGCTGTTATCATGAGCAAAATTACAGGAAATTGGGAAATTTTTTATTTCTGGACAATATAATAATTTACTCTTCTTTGAGGCGCTTGAGATCCATGGGAGAGGAGGAAGGGGAGAAAACGGCGGGTGGAGTTCGGGCATTCTTGCTGCTCGTTGATCTCATTATTATATACTGTCGGCTGGCATTGCGGAATAAAAAACTACCAACAAAAAAAGGACAACAGCTACTCAGATCTCATCCAAAACACCCCAAAACTCCAAATATTTACGAGATAATGTCGCTGGTGGCAAAACCCCTCGGTCGGAGTTGTGGACTTGGCGAGATCGGAAGATGATGGAGGAGGAGAGGCCGGTCGAGGATGCGGATATTGAAAATGGAGAGACCCGGCGAGGCCAACGCCCGGCCCAGGAAAAGCCCAGGTTTCCGGGCCCGGGGTCGGCTCTCAAACCCAAGACCGGCCCGCCCGGTTATTAAATTTATATATATTATATATATTTTATATATTTTTAATATATAATTATATTATGATATGCTCATTAATGTATACTTATATATATTTCTAAGCGTATATGATTTTTTTGAGAAAAATAGTCGCGACTTCTTAGTCCTAAGTGTATATAGTTGTATATGTTTAAGTATCGTAAGTATATATATATATATATATATATATATATATATATATATATATATATATATATATATATATATATATATATATATATATATATATATATATATATATATATATATATATTATATATATTTTATATAAGTACATAAGCATAATTATATATAAGTATATTTTATATATTTTTAATATATAATTATATTATGATATGCTCATTAATGTATACTTATATATATTTTATATAAGTACATAAGCATAATTATATATAAGTATATATAATGTAGTTATAAGTATAGTTATATGTGTATATTATAGACTTATAGTTATATAAGTACATAAGCATAATTATATATAAGTATATATATATATATATATATATATATATATATATATATATATATATATATATATATATATATATATATATATATATATATATATATTATATATATTTTATATAAGTACATAAGCATAATTATATATAAGTATATTTTATATATTTTTAATATATAATTATATTATGATATGCTCATTAATGTATACTTATATATATTTTATATAAGTACATAAGCATAATTATATATAAGTATATTTTATATAAGTACATAAGCATAATTATATATAAGTATATATATATATATATATATATATATATATATATATATATATATATATATATATATACTTGTAAGTATACAAGTGTATTATATTATATACTTATATGTACACTCTTACAATGGTATAGATATTAAGATATAAGTATATATAATGTAGTTATAAGTATAGTTATATGTGTATATTATAGACTTATAGTTATATAAGTATATTGCACCTAATACATATAAGTATATCATATAAGTAAAGTATATAACTATACTTAAATAAGCATATTATAAGTATGTAACAAATACATATATAGCTATATAATACATATTTATAAGTAAGTAATATATACTTATGTGATTCTCTCTCTCTCTCTCTCTCTCTCTCTCTCTCTCAAGTTATAACTTATAAGTATATACAATATACTTACATATAATATATGTATATATAATGTAGTTATAAGTATAGTTATATGTGTATATTATAGACTTATAGTTATATAAGTATATATATATATATATATATATATATATATATATATATATATATATATATATTATATATATTTTTAATATATAATTATATTATGATATGCTCATTAATGTATACTTATATATATTTTTAATATATAATTATATTATGATATGCTCATTAATGTATACTTATATATATTTTATATAAGTACATAAGCATAATTATATATAAGTATATTTTATATAAGTACATAAGCATAATTATATATAAGTATATTTTATATAAGTACATAAGCATAATTATATATAAGTATATATATATATATATATATATATATATATATATATATATATATATATATATATATATATATATATATATACTTGTAAGTATACAAGTGTATTATATTATATACTTATATGTACACTCTTACAATGGTATAGATACTAAGATATAAGTATATATAATGTAGTTATAAGTATAGTTATATGTGTATATTATAGACTTATAGTTATATAAGTATATTTTATATAAGTACATAAGCATAATTATATATAAGTATATTGCACCTAATACATATAAGTATATCATATAAGTAAAGTATATAACTATACTTAAATAAGCATATTATAAGTATGTAACAAATACATATATAGCTATATAATACATATTTATAAGTAAGTAATATATACTTATGTGATTCTCTCTCTCTCTCTCTCTCTCTCTCTCTCTCTCAAGTTATAACTTATAAGTATATACAATATACTTACATATAATATATGTATATATAATGTAGTTATAAGTATAGTTATATGTGTATATTATAGACTTATAGTTATATAAGTATATATATATATATATATATATATATATATATATATATATATATATATATTATATATATTTTTAATATATAATTATATTATGATATGCTCATTAATGTATACTTATATATATTTTTAATATATAATTATATTATGATATGCTCATTAATGTATACTTATATATATTTTATATAAGTACATAAGCATAATTATATATAAGTATATTTTATATAAGTACATAAGCATAATTATATATAAGTATATTTTATATAAGTACATAAGCATAATTATATATAAGTATATATATATATATATATATATATATATATATATATATATATATATATATATATATATATATATATATATACTTGTAAGTATACAAGTGTATTATATTATATACTTATATGTACACTCTTACAATGGTATAGATACTAAGATATAAGTATATATAATGTAGTTATAAGTATAGTTATATGTGTATATTATAGACTTATAGTTATATAAGTATATTTTATATAAGTACATAAGCATAATTATATATAAGTATATTGCACCTAATACATATAAGTATATCATATAAGTAAAGTATATAACTATACTAAAATAAGCATATTATAAGTATGTAACAAATACATATATAGCTATATAATACATATTTATAAGTAAGTAATATATACTTATGTGATTCTCTCTCTCTCTCTCTCTCTCTCTCTCTCTCTCAAGTTATAACTTATAAGTATATACAATATACTTACATATAATATATGTATATATAATGTATAGCTATATACTAATAGGTAAGTATATACTAATACATACTTATATAAATATAATAAGAGTAATCTAATTTTTAACAATTTTTGCAAAAAAAATTAAATAAAAAGAAGGAAAAAACGGGGTCCGAGCCACCCATTTTGCCCGGCCCGGACCCAGATTTCCGGGCCGACCCGAATGGATAGGCCTAGTTGAGATTTTGGCAAAACTTCAATGTAAGTCCCGAATGTTTTAACCAAATTTTATTTGGATTCGTAACGTTTGAAACTCATCAATAGACTCTTAACGTCTTTACTCCGTTATCAAATTTTGTCCCTTCTTTTTATTTTTACTGTTAACTTTTACTAATGTGGCATGACTTTCTGGTCACTTTTGTTTGGAAAAATTGATTTCATCCCCTGGTTTTTGAAAATCAAACTTTGCCCCCCAAAATGAAAACTTAAAAGATTTTACCCATCTAAACATTTAATTCACAATAATATTTTTATTTATCCCTAAAATACCCTTAAATTTTCATATTTTAAAATTATTCCTTCAAATTATTGAAATTTCGTAGGGTCCCTCAATTCATAAGGTATTTTGAAATTAGTTCCTTAAATCATTACAATTGCTATTAGCTCCCTAATTCTTAAGTTATTTTGAATTCTCCACTCCAATCAAGAGTAAAAATATAATTTGAGAGAAATTAGTCTCTCAAATTATCTAAACTTCTATAGGTCACACAGTTCCCAAAAGTTGTTTCAAGTTAATCCATTTTATTTCTAATTTAACTATTGATTTGATGGACTAATTTCAAAATAGCTTAAGAATTGAGAGACCTAATAGCAATTTTAATAATTTGAGGAACTAATTTCAAAATACCTTATGAATTGAGGGGCCCAATAGCAATTTCCATGATATGAAGGACTAAGTTTAAAATATGGAAAATGAATGGTATTTTAGGGATAAATGAAAATATTGTTGGGAAGAGGGGGCTTGACAATGTGAATTAAATGTTTAGAGGGCTAAAATTTTTAAGTTTTCACTTGGGGGCAAAAGCTTGATTTTCAAAAATCAAGGGGATGGAAGCAAATTTTAAACAAAAATAACCAAAAGGTCATGCCACATCAGCAATAGTTAACAAAATAAAATAAAAAAGAACCAAATTTGAGAAAGGGGTAAATGTTTGAGGACCTCTATTGATGGGTTTCAAACGTTAAGGACCCAATTGAAATCAGGTTAAAACATTACGGACCTATATTGAATTTTTGCCTGAAATTTAATACAGAAAAATTTTAGAGATTTATAGATGGAAAAGTATCGAGTGCACCCTAGGTGTTTCCAAGCGGGCGGCCTGGCTGAGCCCGGCTGGCAAATCCTTGTTCGAATCTGGCAAAAGGCCTTGCCCGGACTCATGCCCGGATGTATCGGGTCGGAGCTCCGGCGATTCTTGAACCAACTTCGGCTATTTTCTTTGTTTTTGTTGCTAAAAATTATTATTTTTGCGAAAAATAAAAAAATAAGAATTTTACAAAAGTCAAAAAAAATTAGAATTTTTTGTAAAAATATCAGCCGATCAAAATGTTGTAACTATGAAGATCGAGCTTTAAACCCTTAGAAAGAATGGTATTAATGACCTATGATGTCTCTTCAAAACGACCTTCTTCACAATATCCCCTTAATACAACATTGTATGAAATTATATTAGGTTTCTCACCTTTTTGGGCCATAAACTTGATCAACTCACATGCTTCATCAGTCCTCCCATGTCTACATAGATAATCCATCATTAAGTTGAATGTCACAACGTTAGGTGAAATACCGTGATGAAGCATCTCTTGCAAGACTTCCATAGCTTCCTTCCAATGGTCGAGAATACAATGGCCATGGATCATGGCGCTATATGTGAAAATATCCGGTGCAATGCTTGCAACCATCATTTCTTGGAACAACTCAAGAGCTATGTTCATTTTGCCCTGTTTGCAAAGGGTATCTATGATTATGTTGTAGGTGACTATATTTGGCTCACATCCAAACCCCTTCATATTCCGATGCAACTCAAGTGCCGACTTGGTGTCCCCAACAATGCAAAACCCATAAAGAAGAGCGTTGAAAGAGAAAACATCAGCTTTGCATCCTAACTCGGACATTTTATCGACCAACTGAGCTGCTTCTGCCACCCTCTTCTTCATACATAGACCAACCATGATGCAATTGTATGTGATAACATCTAGTGAGATGCCATCATCAACCATTTGTCGAAGAAACTCAAGAGTTCGATCGACATCTCCTTTCTTACAAAGGCCTTGTATTATTGTGTTACAAGTAATAAGGTCAGGCTTGCATACATCAATCATTTTGTCGAGCAATTCAAGTGCCAAGCTTATGTTCCTAGCACTACACAAACCCTTGATTAGAGTGGTGTACGAGATGGTATCAAGTTCACAGTCCCAATGAGGCATTTCATCAAACATCTTGGCTGCATCACTTACCCACTTTAGTTTGTAGGGAGCATTGATAAGGATGTTAAAGATTGGGACATGGGTAGCTTGCCCACACTTCAGCATTGTCCCAAAGATGCTAAAACTGAGATCGCGGGGTTCATACGGCTACAAGAGTTGATGAGGATGCTATAGGTGATTATGTTGGGCAATACACTGGCGACCCAATTCATGCTGTTGAAGAGAGAGATGGGTATGTGAGAGTGTTGTTGAATTCGATGGATGGAAGTTAAGAGGAGGTTTAAGGAGTAAATGGGAGGCTTTGGATCGGCATCCAACATTTGGTGGAAGAGATCCAAAGCCTCTTTGATGTTGAGGTTCCCTGACCAACATCGATCTCTCACGATATCTTGTAATCTTGTACTTGTAGTGTGCAAGAGAGAGGAGGAAGCCGAAGGAACCTTCATCTTGTTCTTGTGATTCGAATTAGGGAGGGAAGGTAATTGTTTAAATTAAAAGGTGCATTTCTATTTTTTAATTCTACCCTCCAAATAATTATAAATTGAGGTGCAGTTTCTTTTTAACTACATTGTGTGCAAGTGTAACTAGCAATTTTGAGTTTTTAAAGTACAGTTCCTTTTTCCACTTTTACCCTCCAACTAAAAATTTCAACATTGTTTAAAATATTCGGCCAAGGTTATCCTTGGCACATAGTGATTAATTGTCGGAGAGAAATATAATAGGGCTTTTTTGTATTAGTCCATTGCATCTTTCATATTTTGTATGACTCCCTCAATTCCATTGACAAGTTCCTCAAATCTTAAGTTATTTTGAATTAGTCCCTCAAATCACTAAATTTGCTATTAGGTCCCCTAATTCTTGAGTAATTTAGAAATTAGTATCTTCAATCAAGTGTAGAAGTGGCAATTGGAGGGATTAATTAGAAATGCCTTATGAGAATTTGAGAATCTAATAGCAATTTCAATAATGTGAGGAAGTAATTTCCATCTAATTTCTACTTCCACGCTTCATGTCAGGGACCAATTTCAAAATAATCTAAGAATTCAGGGGCTTGATAGCAAATTCAATGATTTAAGGGACTAATTTCAAAATAACCTAAGATTTGAGGGACGATAATAATTTCATTGATTTGAGGAGTTAATTTCAAAATATGAAACATTTAAGGTACTAATAATGAAAAAATCCAATATAAGAAGGGCATTTCAAGTTTGTAGCTGAAGGAGGATTTACCTCAGGACGTTTTTGAATATTAGTCTCTTAAATCTTTAATATTTTTAAATCAGTTCCTCAAATTATTGAAATTGCTATTACGTCCCTCAATTATTATATCTTGCTACTGTTGCTCTTGTTTGTAGGAATTAATTTGAAAAAACTAATTTTGGAAGCTTTCACTACCAAATTGGTATTTAAAAATGACCCATTTTACCACTTTGGTATTTAAAATATCTCGATGACGTTTTGATATTTAAAGTGGGTTTAAGTTAGCACCTAGGTCCAAATTTTGGTTGGCATTAAGTCTTCTGGCGAAACCCCTCACGTGACCATCACGTGACCCTTAATGGCCGTTAGAAAAGGCTGATGTGGCATGGATTAGTAACGTGGAATCGATTAACCGATTTTGGGAGGGAATAAAAGCGGGGATGAAAAGAAGAGCTAGGGCAGAGCAAATTAGGGGAAAACTCAGGTTGGGGTTTATTCGGTTGAGGGGAGATAGGCGAAATTGCTTTGGGAGATCTCAAGGATGTCCTCTTCAAGCTCAAGTGCGCGGTCAAGGAGGAGCGTCAGTGGCGAAAATAGTGGAATGGCTGCAGGATTTAACAAATTGCACTTCATTCAAAAGTAGAATGAAGAAGCAAAAATTGAGTGTGAGTTAGATTGCATCTATCTAACCTCCTTCACTGATGAAATCCTGGCAGAAGGTTCAACAGATCCCAAAAGGTGACTTTGACTTCAATTTGAAATTTTTTTGGTAATTTTTTGATTTTCTAAAATTGTGTTTGAACTAAATGTTCAGAATATTGGTTGTGGATTGTGGGAATAGTATGATCCGCCAATGTGCAAAGTTGCTGCTATTTAGTGCCTCTACTAAGAGATGAAATTATAAAGTTGAATTGCCATATGAATGAACTAGATGGATTGTCTAAAGAGAGAAGCAATAATATGCATTCGTACATTCGCCAAAATCATCAGTTAAAGTATGAGATCAATAGCTGTGAAGAGGAAAACAAAATATTGAAGAAGAAGGTGGTTATGTGACAAAATGAAACTGCAGCTAGTTTGGAAGAGATTGGCAGATTGAGAGATGATTTTATTTTATAGAAAAGGTCTCTCAAATTGTACAAGTGTGCTACTTTGATGTTAGTTATATTTATGTTGTTCTTGTTGTACTTGAGTGGGTAATGTAATGGTGTTTAATGTAATGTTTAATGACCTTTAAATGAAATGCTTATTGAGCAAATGAATGATGTGCTTATTGACAACATTATATGCAAATTTGGCAGCATTTTGTCTATAATCTGTAAAAATATTCTGTCATAATTACATGCACAAACCTGATAGTGATTATAACATTTGATCCATAGAAACCATAAATATCATATTACATAACAAACAAGTAACCTTGCATAAACAACCAGAATTTGTCCAAACAAAGTACAAAGTATAAATAACAAAAAACAAGCCAAGAACAATGGCATTAACACTGCCATATCTAAAAACATGTCTCATTATAGAAATTACAAGCTTTAGTCCCATTCCACTTGGTGTATTCTTCATTGTTGTTGAGTTGTAAATTGTGATTATTGATTTTGGTCTACAATTTTAGATGCACTTTGAGTTTCATTCATCACAATAGGTGATTGACTAACAGTTGGATCCATGAAGACCATCTAACCATTATCTACCTGCTAAACACTAAAGCCTTGATGTACTCTTTGTTGACTGCTCCTCTCCCTTCCACCACCTCTACCTCTTCCTTGTCCTCTTCCTCTAATAGGTTCTGTTGTTTGAGATTGAGCTTCACCTTTACAAACAAAAAATAAAGTTAACTTAAACTTATAGCTTACAACAAACTAATAACTGAGTTTTCACCTTTACCTTGTTGTGCATTTTCACCTCTTGTAGACCTATTCCTGATAAATAACTGAGTTTTAGGAATTGGATTAGTTGTTGCCAAATCATCTAATGTTAAGCCAACTCTAGTTTTGCTTCCTCTTGGCCTTCCTCTTTTCCTTTTTTCACTTGAATCAGTAGTGTCATTGGTCTGAGCTTGTGCATCCTGAAACTTATAATTTGACTTGAATCAATAGTATTAATTTATAAACCAACTCAAGTACAATATTTTAAACTAGTTAGTTACCTGTTGAGTTGAAGGTCTATGATTCCTTGGTGGTGTAAGTGGACAATGTCGATTGAATGCTCATTAGAATGGCAATGACTACATCTTTGAGGGATTCCATGCCTTGATGCTTTAGAAGTGTTCGTAGGCCTTCAGATGGGTCTCTCCTCCTTGTTGTTTTTGGTTTTCCCATCTTTCTCTTAATAATATTTGGAGGCAATACCATGCCTTCCCCTTCTTTGTCCTAGTATTTGTAGCCTTCCATTAGGCCCAACAAATGTTCATATGTAAGTAAGTAGCATTCACCCTTATAACAATCTGATACATAATCCTCTGGCTTCCTCCTCAGGAATAAAATTGCACTTACAACATGTGTGCAATTGATTCTGTCAACTCCCACACCCTACAGGAACATGTCCTCTTGCCTATGTCAAGTTTATGGCTTATATGTTTATGGATCACTTCAAAACCATCCTCATTTGTTGAGCCATTCTAACGTACTTCACAATTAGTTTGTTCATTATAAGCCTCTTCCAATTTTTATGCACTCTAGGGGAAACTCCACCAACAATTTTATGTAATAGCATCTTTTTTTGTTGCATTCTTTCCATCAAATCTACCCTAATATCCTCTAACATAGATACTATAGGCTTAAATCTTGCAAGTAAAATGAAGGAGTTGAAAGTTTCAGACATGTTATTATCTAGTGAGTCACATTGGCTATGGGTCTTGAAATGAGACTTACAAAATGTATGAGGGTCCTTATCCATGAAATCATCATATGCCTTCTCTAAAAGACCCCTTAGCTTGGCTCCTTCATATGCAAACTCTCCCATTGTAGCTGCTTTTGTACATTTTCAAAATTACCTTTACAAAACCCTACCATTGTGAGCCTTTCTCCAATTAGAATATATGTGCTTGCACATTGTCTATGCTCCACTTCTGGCCACATTTCATGAATGACAAGTACAAGACCCTATCAAATAATAACATATATAAACTGTTAATTTGAAAAATCTAGCAATAATTTAATTTGCAATCTAATTTATAATTTCATACCTGCTGTTGATCTGACATGACAGTCCATCCTTGACCATCCCCCATTTCCAAATTTGCATTCAAACAGCTAAGAAACCATTGCCAAGAGTTCTTATTTTCTCCCTCAACTACAGCCCATGCAATTAGATACATGTGATTGTTTCCATCTCTCCCAACAACACTTAGTAACTGTCCTCCTCATAAATGCTTGAGAAACATCCATGTAAGGCAAAGAAACTCCTACAACCATGTAGGAAACCCAATCTCATTACTTTAAAACATATATAAATTCTCATGAATATAGCTGATTGTCCTGGTTCTAATTCATGAACCTTTAAAACAGCTCTAGTGCCTTGATTTGATTTGCACAACTCTCTTATGTAAGGCTTGACAAACCATACTGCCTTTGCATTAAGTTATGCACAACATTGAGTGCCTTGTACTTGGCCCTTGCACATTTCCTCTCATTTACATTTACTCCAAAATTTATTCTCATATCAGCAGTAATTTTCCTTGGTTTCATTTTAGGATTCTTTAATAGTTGGTTTAGGTAAGTTTGAGCAATCCAATTCTCAATTATTAGTCTATTCTTAAATGTCCTATGCATGTGTGTGTAGGGGATACATGCTTGATTTGCCATGCCATCCTATCTATGAGATTTGCTCCAGCAGTCATCTCTCAATTGCACACAGAACATCTAATATGAAGCCTTTTTTTGTCATTTTTCATATAGACCAAATCATAGTGTTTTTGCATAGAGTACATGAGTATAGCTTGTTTTAGTACCTTTCTTGAAGTGAATCTCAATCTAGATTCCAACTCCACCTGTTTCATGTCCACATCCTCATTAAAGAACTTGTACTTTATTGGCTCCTTCATTTTCTTTTTCCTTTTAGTGATAACTACTGCTTCATCTTCACTTGGCTCCAAGGCATCTTCATCAACACTATCTCTCTAATCTAATTTATAGCCTCCTCTATAAGATGTACAGTATTTAGGCCATTTTGCATTGCTTAGCATTGCTCCTTTTTCTCTAGGACCACCTACAATCAAACCCTCAATATCATCATTATCTTGTTCAAGAGATTGATTATCATTTGGTTCACTTGGCTGATTGTGAGCATTTGCTTCTGTTGGTTGTTCTGGATTTGGTTCTATTGGTTGTTCTGCATTTGCTCTGTTGCTCTTTCTGCATTTACTTCTGTTGGTTGTTCTTCATTTGCTTCAGAATATTATTCCAAATTTGGTTCACTTGGCTGATCTGCATTTGGTTCACTAGGCTGCTCTGCATTTGGTTCACTAGGCTGTGCATGTACTTGACTTGGTTGTGCATGAGTCTCAATTGCTTGTCCTGTATTCGTTTCACTTGGCTGATCCATTTCAATCCTTGCACTAGAATTGAAAGCTATGTTACCCTTCTGCGCAACTAATAGGGTAATATTTCTTTCTCTCATCTCATGAAGCTCCTCATGGTCTCTATTCAATGCCTTTTCTACTTCACTATCAATTGAGACATCACTTTCATATCCCTTTGGAATGTTAGCTTCATGTTTAGAATGGCCTTCATCAGTCACCACCTTTTTCTCCACTCTACTTCTGGACTTTTCAACCAACTCCTCATCATCATCTACCATTTCAGTTGGGTCAATTTTATATGTTTCATCATCTACTCAGTTATCATCATCAGTAGAGGATGCATTCTGATCAAGATGAGTTGGAGTGACAATATTTTTCCCCTTTTCACCTCTTGATAACACTTTCCTAACAGGGGTTAACTTATTTCTTTTAGATGTTGGTTTCTTTCTCATAGGGGTTGTCTTCTTTCTCTTAGGGGTTATCTTCTTTCTCCCTCTGAAGACACTAGCTTTTTTACGAGTAGACTCATTGGGGTTAGGAACTTCATTCTGATTAGCTTGCACTGGAGGATCTTTAACTGGAGGAATATCCACTTCAATAGGTTGATCAACAAAATGGTTTGCAAAAATTTCAATTAATCTCTCCTTATGTGCATATTCCTTGAAGTTTGCTAAGTCTATATCTAAGAGATGAGGCATGACGGCTCCAACACCACCACCAGCTATGCCATACCACAAAGTGAAAGCATCAATATATCCATACTCTCTAATTTTTTTCTCTCAACAAGTCTATTGTCAGAATGTCTTCCTCAATGAATTGCACGTCAAAGGAGCCACTACTATACTGATCTGGCATTAGAAATTCAAAAGGACCACCATGTCTGAATTTAATCATAATATTCCCACCCATCTACATGATGAACAAAAACAAAAATGAATTACAAACCACAATCACATTCTGCTCTGCTCCAAATATTACAAAACCACCAAATTTTTGAAAAATCCACTTCGATGACATTCACATAAACCCTAGTTTGATAAAAATAAGACTTATAAACACTCCAAAACTACAATTTCACTTAATAAACAAAATTTTAAACGCATGCACCATCAAAGACCAAGGTAATTTGAATATAGTCACCTTTGTCTTTTCGATGAGGATGATCAAGCACCTGCAGATTCTTAGACACCGCTTTCACTTTCCTACTACTAAATCTTCAGCGAGATTACAAGCAACTGCAAGTTTGGCAACAATCCTCCTAACCGCTCCGATCGGTAGAACTTTTGAAACGCATGAAGAATGGGGCAATCTGTCAAATTTAGGGCTTTTGATCTCCGAAAATTAGTTATTTCAGGTCACGTGAGCGGCACATGAGCGGTTAATCAATTCCACGTCACTAATCCATGCCACATCAGCTTTTTCTAACGGTCATTAAGGGTCACATGAGGGGTTTCGCTGGAAAACTTAACGCTGACCAAAATTTGGACCTAGGTGCTAACTTAAACCCACTTTAAATATCAAAACATCATCGGAGATATTTTAAATACCAAAGTGGTAAAATGGGTCTTTTAAATACCAATTTGGTAGTTTAGCCGATAAAAAAGTGACTTGAGAATTTTATTTACTGGGTACTCTGGAAGAAACATAAGGACATTTTCCTATATTAAAGTAAAATTTAGAATCTTATAGAACATTAAATATGGATTTAACTGACGAACTATATAAATAATTGCTTTAGTCGGGATAAGCATTAGATTTTATTTCATCAACATTAAAGTGTACAATTAGTCAAATACTATTATGAAACAATTCAATGATGTGGATGTCCATTTAGTTTTTCAAGAAGATTGATACATGTATTACTCCTTGATATTCCCTAGTACATTAACCTTCTTTTGGAACAACTCAATACATGTTCTAGGAAGAATAAGTTTATTAATGAGTAGTTAATATGGTTCATGTATCGGTTTGCCTATAAATAGACGTATTCCTACCTCACTTGTAATCTCAATCAATCTCAATAATAATTAGCAATTGAGTTAATTAACTCTCTCTACTTCTTGTCTATTTTCTCTATTCTACTTTATAGTTTCATAATACGTTATCAGCACGACGATCTACCATTGAGGCAATCTATTTCAAGTCCATTGGATTCATCGTTGGGCACGTGTTCATATTTTGAGTAAACTTTGAGGTAAAATTTCTCTTTACAATTCAAATCATTTTTCACAATGACTAACCTTACGAAATAAGAATTTGTGCCTCTTGATATTTCTGGAAAGAACTACTTATCCTGGATGTTAGATGTTGAAATACATCTTGCTGCAATGGGTCTTGAGAATACTATTGTGGAAGAAAATGAGACATCCAATCAAGACCGTGCCAAAGCTATGATTTTCCTTCGCCATCATTTGGATGAAGGATTAAAAACAGAATATCTAACTGTGAAAGATCCACTTACTCTGTGGAATAATTTGAAGGAGAGGTTTGACCACCTGAAGTTGGTCGTGCTTCCAAAAGCCCGGTATGATTGGCTTCACTTAAGGCTACAAGATTTTAAATCAATCAGTGAGTATAATTCTGCAATGTATAAAATTACCTCTCAATTGCAATTGTGTGGAGAAAATGTCACTGATGACGATATGTTAGAAAAAATATTCTCCACCTTTCATGCCTCGAATATGCTCTTGCAGCAGCAATATCGAGAGAGAGGATTTAAGAAATACTCCGAATTGATTTCATGCCTCCTTTTGGCTAAACAAAATAATGAATTATTGTTAAAAAATCATGAATCCCGACTCCATCGGTGCTACTCCATTCCCCGGTAAATGCAACTCAATCTCAAAATCGCGGGTCGTATGGACATGGCCGTGGAGGAGGCCGAGGACGTAACCATCGTCGTGGACGAGGTCGTGGTAGATATGTGCCTTATAATCACAATGATCATATCCGTGGCAAAAGACAAAACAACCTCCAGAAGTGGGACAACTCCCAAAAGTGGGACAATAATGATAAGAAAAGTGAAGAAAAGAAACATTATGAAGAAATATGCTACCGGTGTGGAATAGAAGGTCATTGGTCGGTAATTGTCGTATCAAGAAAACATCTTGTTGACCTCTATCGGGCATCGATAAAGGGAAAGGTAAAATGTTGAGACAAATTTCATTGATCAAAACAATGTTTATGATGATTTCACACACCTCGATGTTGCTGATTTCCTTGAGCAACCTGAAGTTGCGAAATGATCCTATGACAAATACCCAATATTTTGAATTTTGTTATTTTTGCATCTTTTATGTAATTTTCTTTATGAATTTCGTAATTTATGGACTTTATTAATATTTACTTTTGTTTGTAATTTTCTTTGTCATTTCTTTCTGAAGAAGATATGGATGTCAAATATTTAGGATCAAATAATGGTGATGATGATATTTGTCTCATTGATAGTGCTACTACGCACACTATATTTAAAAACATGAAGTATTTTTCTCATTTAAAAATGGAAGAATCAAATGTTAACACAATAAGTGGTAGTGCTAATTGATTGATGGCTCCTAAGAGCCACCGTATTCCTCCCCAAGGAACTAAAATTGTCATAAATAATGCACTACTCTCGATAAAGTCTCGAAGAAATTTGATAAGTTTTAAAGATATCCGCCAAAATGGGTATCATATCGAGACGATGAATGAGACAAATGGTGAATACTTATTGATTACAAATACCATTTCGAGAAGAAATGCGATTAGAAAAGTCAGCCTCTCGTGTTTATATTATACAAAAATAAGTGCTTGAAATTCATCACCTTGTAGACCGTAAGTCTACTAATCCTAATGATTTTATGGTTTGGCACGATCGCCTTGGACATCCCGGTTCTATAATGATGAGGCGAATAATTGCAAACTCACATGGTCATTCATTGAAAAATCAAAAGATACTAAATTCTAATGAATTCTCATGTGTTGCTTGCTCCCAAGGGAAGTTAATTGTTAGACCATCACTAACTAAAGTGGGAACTGAATCCCCTGCATTTCTAGAACGAATTCATGGTGATATATGTGGGCCTGTAGATCCACCATGTGGACCATTTAGATATTTTATGGTGCTAATTGATGCATCAACAAGATGGTCACATGTATGTTTATTATCTAGTCGCAACTTGGCATTTGCGAGATTGCTTGCTCAGATAATTAAATTACGAGCACAATTTCCTGATTATTCCATTAAAAAAATTCGTCTAGATAATGCTGGTGAATATTCATCACATGCTTTTGATGATTATTGCATGTCTATTGGAATAAGTGTTGAACATCCTGTAGCTCATGTTCATACACAAAATGGTCTAGCCGAATCATTTATTAAACGGCTTCAATTAATTGCAAGACCATTGTTAATGAGGTCTAAACTTCCTCTATCTGCTTGGGGACATGCTATATTACATGCAGCAATACTTGTGAGAATTAGGCCGACAAGTTACCATACTTATTCTCCCTTACAATTAGTTCTTGGCCACGAGCCAAATATTTCTTATTTAAGAATTTTTGGTTGTGCGGTATATGTTCCTATTGCATCACCAACGAACTAAAATGGGCCCTCAAAGAAGATTGGGGATATATGTCGGATATGAATCACCTTCTATAATTAAATATGTTGAACCATTAACAGGTGATTTATTTACTGCAAGATTTGCAGATTGTCATTTTGATGAATCACATTTCCCGACATTAGGGGGAGGTAAAGATCAACCGAAAAAGGAAATTACTTGGAAAATATCATTAGACTTCCTTGATCTTCGTACAAAAGATTGTGAACTGGAAGTTCAAAGGATTATACATTTACAGAAAATTGCAAACCAATTACCGGATGCTTTTAGTGATTCCAGAAGAATTACGAAATCGTTTATTCAATGAAAATGCTCGGTTAAAATTGATATCCCAGAAGGACAAATTAAAAGTGCTAACGAGTCTAAAGTACGCCTGAAGCGTGGTAGACCCCTTGGTTCCAAAGATAAGAATCCTCGAAAGAAAAGAGGATCAAATGATCAAAATATTACAAATGACAAAATTCAACCTCCTAAAGAGGTTACTCCTGAAGAGCTAACTCCTAAAGAGAATGAAACTATAGAAAATTCAATAAATTTTGTCATTACGAGAAAGAGTTGGAACAGAAGAGAAGTAATTATCGATAATGCATTTGCATATAATGTAGCACTTGATATTATGGAAGAAGACGAGGATCATGAACCCAGAACGGTTGATGAATGTCGGCGAAGTAATGATTGGTCAAAATGGAAAGATGCGATCCAATCTGAATTAGATTCACTGGCTAAACGAAAAGTTTTTGGATCTATAGTCCAAACACCTGGAGGTGTAAAACCAGTAGGATATAAATGGCTATTTGTGAGGAAAAGAAATGAGAAAAATGAAATTGTGAGATATAAAGCAAGACTTGTAGCCCAAGGATTTTCACAAAGACCAGGATTTGATTATGATGAGACATATTCTCCAGTAATGGATGGAATTACATTTAGATATCTTGTGAGTTTAGCAGTGCATGAAAAACTTGATATGCGTCTGATGGACGTAGTCACTGCTTATTTGTATGGAACATTAGATAATGATATCTATATGAAAATCCCTGAAGGATTTAGCATGCCTGAAGCATGTAAATCAAATCCTAGAGAAATGTACTCCATTAAATTGCAAAGATCTTTGTATGGGCTCAAGCAACTGACGAATGTGGTATAACCGCCTGAATGTTTAGTTAAAGAAGGTTATACAAATGACCCTGTATGTCCATGTGTTTTCATAAAAAGGAATGGGTCAAATTTTGTGATCATTGCTGTATATGTTGATGATCTTAATCTGATTGGAACTCCTGAAGAGCTCCAAAAGGCGGTTGAGTATTTGAAGAAAGAATTTGAGATCAAAGATTTTGGAAAAACTAAATTTTGCCTTGGTTTACAAATTGAGCATTTAGAAAATGGGATTTTTGTTCACCAAACTGCTTACACCTTAAGGTATTAAACGGTTCTACATGGATAAAGCACATCCATTGAGTACCCCAATGGTCGTCAGATCACTTGATACTGCTAAGGATCCTTTTAGACCAAAAGAGGAAGATGAAGAGATTCTTGGTCATGAAGTACCATATCTCAATGCAATAGGTGCACTAATGTATCTTGCTAATTGTACAAGACCAGATATATCATTTTCTGTGAATTTATTAGCAAGATTTAGTTCATCTCCTACAAAACGACATTGAAACGGTATAAAGCATATTTTTCGCTATCTCCAAGGAACAATTGATCTTGACTTATTTTATTCTTATAGTTCTTGATCTGAATTGCTTGGATATGCTGATGCTGGGTATTTATCTGACCCGCATAAAGCAAGGTCTCAAACTGGTTATTTATTTACATGTGGTGATACCGCTATTTCATGGCGATCTACGAAGCAATCAATTGCTGCCACTTCTTCAAATCATGCTGAAATAATAGCAATTCATGAGGCCAGTCGAGAATGTATTTGGCTAAGATCAATGATTCACTATATCCGGAAGAATAGTGGATTGTCTCCTGAAAATGAAAATCCTCCGACTATTTTGTTTGAAGATAATGCGCCTTGTATAGCTCAATTAAAAGGAGGATATATTAAAGGAGATAGAACAAAACATATTTCACCAAAATTCTTTTTACACATGATTTGCAAAAGAATGGTGAAATTAATGTGCAACAAATTCGATCAGTGATAATCTGGCGATTTATTTACCAAGGCATTGCCGACGCAACTTTGAGAAATTAGTGAAAAATATTGGAATCGTCGGTTGAAAAATCTCAAATGATATTTGAATCGGGGAGAAACTAATACATAAAAATAGTGTACTCTTTTTCCTTCACTAGGATTTTTTCCCATCGGGTTTTTCCTAGTAAGGTTTTAACGAGATATATTCTTTGTGTATTGTTGGACATCCAAGGGGAGTGTTATAAAACAATTCAATGATGTGGATGTCCATTTAGTTTCTCAAGAAGATTGATACATGTATTACTCCTTGATATTCCCTAGTACATTAACCTTCTTTTGGAACAACTCAATACATGTTCTAGGATGAATAAGTTCATTAATGAGTAGTTAATATGGTTCATGTATCGGTTTGCCTATAAATAGACGTATTCCTACCTCACTTGTAATCTCAATCAATCTCAATAATAATTAGCAATTGAGTTAATAAAACTCTCTCTACTTCTTGGCTATTTTCTATTCTACTTTATAGTTTCATAATACCATATTTTAATTCTACAACAACAAGAGATTTTACTTTCAAAACAACTTAAACCATTATTCCCTGGAGAACAACAAGAGAGTTATATTATCACCTACATTTTCTTTTTGTTTGGCTAAATTCTAACACAAAGAAACCAGTAGCTTCCACCATTTGAAGATCATTGAGCATACTCCATACAATTGATTCTCTTCTCTGCATATATTGACTTATAGAATTTCACAATGATTTCCTTCTCATCAAATGTGAGGTATGAAATATCTGTAAATAACTAGGGACTCTCTTGTATTAACAAATTGATGCTGAGATGATCTCAAAAACTGATGGTTCAAATCATCAACAACCAATTCTGAGAAACAAACTGACATTGAAGATAACAGCACAGTCCAAACTCCTATAAGCATATTCTTCAATATCTTCATGCTTTTGATCTTCAACTTTCATGTTATCCAACAACAGCAATCATGTTCAAGCACTGCTGATCAGTTGCATACATACATCACAGAGTTTTATTCCGCATTTTCAACAAATAAAGCACATGAAGCCACACTGGAAGTGGCAATCTTTTCATTATCAAGACCGCAATACGATATCCAAATCATCCGGAGTACTCAGCTGGTTCGATCTGTATCCAACTAGCAATGCTTCCCAAAGGCTAGCATCAGGGAAAATAGATCGATCAAACATCTCATTCAGCACCTGCAATGCTTCAGAAAGACGATCTTTTCTGCACAAATTGCAAGCAACCGAATTAAAAGTAGATGCCTGAGGGGCAAATTTTTTACCCAACATTTCCATAAACAATTCATATGCTTCAACAACCTCACATTTTCTAATCAACCCATCGATTATACTCTCATAAGTTTGGGCGTTCCAAGAGAACCCCTTCTGAAGCATTTCATTCATCACTTCCCTTGCTTTCTCAATCTCACCAGCTTTAGCATATCCAGACACAAGTACATTAAAGGTGGTGGCTTCAGGCTTGCATCCTGCTTTCTCCATACAAACAGCCATCCTACAAGCTCTATCGAAATAGCCTTGCGTACAAAGACTAGCTATGTAGGTATCATAAGTTGAAACATTGGGAACAAGACCCATGAGAAGAATTTCATCAAACAACTCTTCAACCTTGAGAAAATCATTTGCTAAAACAAACCCATTGAGGACGCTGTTATAGCTCGTTATGTCTGGCCTCTTACCCTCTAACTTCATCTTGGTCAGAATTGAATGTGCATCATCTCCTTTCCCTTCTCTAACAAGAACATCGATCACACTGTTATAGTCTGATATATCAGGCACAAAACCAACATTTTGCATTACTTCTAAAAAATCCATGACCTCGTCAATTTTTCCATGTTCGCAAAGTGATTTAAGCACTTGAGAATACATTCTTGAATTTGGGGTGCGTTCATCAAGCTGCATCAAATTTAATAGCTCCACTGCAGAGTTAACCTTTCCATTCCTACAAAGAGCTCCAATTAGAATACGAAAAGTTGAGGATTCAAGTCGAACCCTCATCTCTAGAGTGTTCATCAAAACATCTCGAACCAAAATTAGCCCTTCCTCTTTCTCACATAGAACAGAAAGCAAACGATTTAGTGAAAACACAGAAGGGGTGCATCGGAACTTTGGGATCCGGTAGAAAACATCAATAGCGTCTTGAAGCAAACCGAGCTTCCCATAATGTTGAATTAGACTGACAAAGATTCTTTCGGGAACTTCAAATTTCTCAACTTTTTCAAGATGGTCAAGAACGACATGGAGATGAGAGAAGAAGCATCGATGAGAGAGATATTTAACGATAAAGGAGTAAGCAGAGGGGGTCGGGTCAGTGCCACAGCTGCTGAATGAATCCTTGAGAATGGAGAGATAATTGGTTGAGGGTTTATCGACTTCCGATACTTTCTTCTTAAGGTTTCTCAATGCTTGTTGCTCATTGAAGGCTTTGAGCCACTTGTCTTCGTATGGATAAAGACGGCACCTCAACATTCTCACACCGATAACGTCGAGCTTAGATGATAGCTAAGGCATTCCCGAGCACTATAACGGACCTGCATCACAAAACTTTTGAGCTGAAATAGTCTAAATAATGTAGAGGGGAAAAGAGAGAGTTAACGATGACCGTTGTGCAAACTGTAAGTTACATCACAGTGGCATTCATTCAAACACCTTGCGAGCACAAATGCACGTGATATCACAAGATGCAATTTCCTTCCATTTTTGTAATCATTTCACATCAAAGGGGAAAAAAAAAAGGCTAATATATCTTAAACTGCCTAAGCTAAATACTTACTATGATAATTTCCAATTTTATAAATAAAAGCATAGCATATGCGGATTTTTTTTTTAATTGACGAAAACAACACATACCTAAAAGTATATTGATGTTCCGCCCCACTTTCACTCTATTCTCATCGAAACTTCTTTTTTGATTCATATTTTTGGCTATACTCCGCCCGGGAGCTTCTTGTTTTGCGAGTCCGCCAAAGAACTTCCATCTTGGTTTATGCACTTTTCTGGAGCACCCATTCCTGTGTGAAGCCCAAATTAGTCCCAAATTTATCTATCTCCTAAAAATATTGGGTTTATTACTGTAGATAGCTGCAGATTCATTCTATTTTCTGATTTTTTCCCCCATTTTTTGATTTATTTATGCTTTACATTCACTGATTTTAGAGCCCTCTAGAGTATTCACGAGTTTCACATGGTGGTGGATCATATGAATTTTACTAGTTGAAAGCATGGTACATGGTAGATTATTCTAGTGGGTCGAATTTCACATGGTTATGGACCCCGTGAATTTTACTGGTTGAAAGTATGGTATATGGTAGATTGTTTTGGTGGAACATTTTAAATAAGGGTTTGATATGGTAGATTGTTTTGGTGGAACATTTTAAGTAAGGGTTTGCTATCAGATGGTTAGTGACTTCTTCCCTTTTATTTGGTACTTGAACTCAAGGTAATTCTTCTATTCCTCCTCAAGGTAATTCTTTTTCCTTCTTCTTTCTTTATTTTACTATTTTTTTCACTTAATTTTACACGTTTTACTACCAATTACGTCCACCCAAAAAATCCTTTTACTTATGGCATAATATCTTCACCATTGAGGATTACCTAATTTAGAAAAAAAAGTTTAATCTAGGATTTACTTATGGTAAGTCTCAGTGGGTGGAAGAAAATATTACCATTCATATATTTTTCTTACCCTTTATAAGTAACTTTTAAAAAATATTTTTCTACCAAAACCATGAATATATCAATAGGGGTAATCTGTACATGGACTTTCTGTATGTGGATGGCACTATAGAGAAATGGTGGCCGTCATGTATTGTCTTTCTCGAACAAGGATGTTTCCGTCTCTTTGTACACATTAAGATTTATGATCAAATTAGAAACCAGAGCACAATATTTATCCTCCTTGATCTTTTCCACTGCAATGTAATTTATAGAGCAGTTATCACATTCTCTAATTGTGGAAAATTTCCTTATTTCCTTATTTTTTCTTCTCTAATACTTCTACTGATAATATTTGTCTAATGGTAAGCAATAAAAGCACATCACTTGCTCTCCAATTTCCTTTTCTAATGTTTCTCCAAATCATTCTCCAACCTTTGATATATTCCTCGAATGTCTGAATTTTACCAAGCATCAGAGAATACTTATAAACACTTAATGTTATATGTATTAATTTTTATTCATTTATACTATGTAATAGGTTGTGTTTGGACTCTTCTTGCTGCCTTCCATTGTCATTAATGTCTATATGCATTCATATTTTACATGCACTATACACAATTTGTTTAGTCCATTTCAAACTATTTCTAAATCATCTTGGCTATCGGTAGCACTTACAAAATTATCGAATCTTGCCAACTATGCTTTTACATTTTTCTTTGTTTGTGAGTAATTCTGCTAGCATAAAATCAATGTAGCACGACATAATCACTTGATTTAAATATTAGCAACTATATGATGAATAAATGACAAAATGAAGAATCACAACATTCCAAGAAGTCTTTTTTTAGAGGAAAAGGGGAATAATTACCTGATTAGTGATCTTTTAGATATGCCTAATATACCGTTTGGTGGGAAACCTATCATTTTAGGTGGAGATTTTAGACAAGTACTTCCTGTTAAGCCGCAAGGGTCTAAAGAAGGTATCATTAGCTCTTCAATTAATTTTTCATATCTTTGGCCATATTGCCATATTTTTATTTTGCATACAAACATGAGACTACTTGACCCTAAATTAAATTCAACTGAAAGAGAATCTGTTTCATCTTTTGCGCATTGGATTTTATGTATTGGAAATGGCACCATAGACGGCTTCGATGATGAAGATGATTGTGATAGCAAATGGATCAATATTCCTCATCAATTTTTGTTGCCGTACAATGGAAATTCTTTGCATACCATTGTTTCTGAAATTTATGATAATTTACAAACATATTTTTTGACATTGATTATCTTAAAGAAAGAGCAATTGTTACTCCAAAGAATTGTACCATGGATGAAATAAATGATTATATTCTTGATCTTATTCCTATTGATTAAACAAGTTATTTTAGTTGTGATTCAATTTGTTCGACCACTGGAAACATAGAAGAATTACATTTGCATTATCCACCAGAATTTTGTACACACTAAACTTTAATGGAATTCTGCCTCATGATTTGAAATTAAAACTTGACATTCCTGTGATGTTAATGAGAAATTTAAATCAAGGAATGAGTCTTTGTTATGGAACTAGATTGCTAATAATTCAATTAGGATCTAAGATAGTTGAAGGAAAAGTTATGATTGGACCTAGCCAAGGAAATAAAATATACATCCCACGCATTGTGCTTTCTGCTAGTGAAGCGAAGTGGCCATTTATTCTTAATAGACATCAACTTCCTTTAAAACCTTCTTATTTCATGACAATCAATAAAAGTTAAGGGCAGTCGCTAAAAAATGTTGGGCTTTATTTACCAGAACCTGTTTTTAGCCATGGACAGTATTAGAAGTAATATAAAACTATAATCCTCAACCCTCACCACAACTTCGGAGTTTTGGTGTAATGGTTAGAAGGACTAAATTTGAGATGGTATTAGAGCAACCCAGGTTCAAATCTTACTGGCCACAAATTTAATGCGGATTTTAAAAATTTATTACCGCCAGGAGTCAGTGTTTTCACCCATAAAAGGGCTCAAACTCATGGGCATATTAGAAGTAATATAAAACTATAATCCTCAACCCTCACCACAACTTCGGAGTTTGGTATAATGGTTAGATGGACTAAATTTGAGAGACAGCTATATGTTGCTTTATCTCGAGTTACTTCTACTAGAGGTCTTAAAATTTTGATTCATCCTGTATCTAACATGGCGCCTACAATGACGAAAAAATATTATTTTTAAAGAAGTTTTGCCTTCTTTTACATAAGATCTGTTTATTTTTTTAGCTTTGTTAATTTCATGGACAAATTTATTCTTCATATATAAACTGCCTAGCCGCTATCATTAGTTGCATTTCTTTGTTATTATTTTTTATTCTAGTCATATGTTACAAATATTCCATATTTTTCTCACCCTTTTATTCGCTATTTGTAGAACAATGACAGAAATCACACCTTTGTGTGCTTTGCACCCAGATAATCAGAACATGACTATTAGAGTGCGCATATCTCGCATTTGGAAGAATATTAACACTAAAATAGAAGAAATGAGAACCTTAGATTGTTTAGTTGTTGATCAACAAGTGAGTTGTTATTAACATTTGTTACTTTAACACATTGTCAATGTACTCTTTTAACTTTTTAGTGCACTTCTTTCTTATTAGCTTATCACATGTGTAGGATGCTATGGAAGTTGTAATGAGAGCTTGTGATGTTGATCACTTTTTACGAATACTCAGACCTGGTGCTATATATGAAATTGCAAACTTTTTCATCACAAACAATAGGCCTGTGTATAGAGTAACTCCACATCAGTACATGCTCAAATTTGCAAAGTATACAAACTTTAAGCTCATTTCAGAGGAGCATCCAGAAATTCCACAACACAAGTTCTACTTCCTTGACTATGACAAGCTTTATAGTAGAATCAATGATGAAACTAACTTGACAGGTTCCTCTTTCATCTCACCTTCGCAAAAACTCTTTTTTTTGTCTATTACCTTAATCCATCTATGTTTTGCAGATATAATTGTATAATTGGAAAGGTTGCATCAATCACATCGGTTGAACCAATTACAATAAGAACAAGGAATACAATCAGTTGGACCAATTACAACAAGAACAAGAAAAAGGAACATTACACTCTTTAACCTAAGGTTTTGTTCAACTTACTACAACATCGAATAACAAAATATGTCTGAAACCTATAGCTATCGCATTTAAGGTTTGAAAAATAATTATTTTGTTTTAACATATATCCTTACTAGATTAGCAAAAAATAAGATTGTTTGATTTCTTTACACAATAAAGAAAGTTTCTTAAAGCTTTTCTAGATACATCAAGAGGAGTGTAGCTCCCCACTTTTGAAAACTTATTTTCCTAAAAGAAAGGAAAAAGATTAGAAGAGCATTATACCTAATATATGGTTACAACTTCTCATAACATGTTTACCTCCACTCATTTGAACTATGTTGAATAAATAGTTTTCATTTGAGCTAATTGAATTTTATTGAAATTCGCAAATATTTTCTTTGTATTTTTATTTCTAATTTTTTATTTAATGTTATGTACTGAGTACAATACTTGTGTCTTTAATAAAGAATAATTAGTGATAAAAGACAAAATGTTGCTCCTAGAAGAGTAAGTTCAAACAAAGAAAATAAAAAATATTAAAAAATATGCACGTCAACTATCTTCGACTAATGTACTAAGCAAGATAAAAAATTTATATATATTTTTTCTTAAACATACATCTTTGACCAAATAAAATAGCTAAATGTTGACCATGGTTTTCAAATTATATATATTTTTCTTAGATATGCATCTTAAATGTTTACCATGCACTTAAAACACACGCAAGATCTTTGAACTACAAATTTAATTTTATATGAAACATAATCTTGCATAAACGTGTCAGCAAATACTCCTGTACCATTAGTTATAGGTCTGCAACTATTGTAATTTACACACAAGAGAAAATGGAATATAAAATTTAATGATTGCTTTGTATTTTAATCTTGACTAATTACTAATAGTTTACCGATTTAAACAAATTTCTTTTACAAATAATTGTTAGGAAGGAAGAACTCTGTGTGACTCTTTGGGGTGACATGGCAAAAGACTTCGATGGAGCAACTTATTCACACCTTCAACCTCCTGTTTTCATTGTCTTCACATCAATGACAGTTTCACTTTTCATGGGTAATTATATGGTCATTTAGTTTATTCTTTATATATTTATGTTCATATACTTCCTAATTTTCACTTTGCTTTCAGGAGTTTTTATAATTATTTTGAACTATATTACTTCTAATTTTAAAGCTACATGCAATAGAGAGCCCAACTGTTAACACAACAGTTGCTTCTGCCTATCATTCCAATCCTAACATTCCTGAAATGGAAGCGTACAAAGATATGTATGTATTTTATTCTCACACATAATTCTTTTATCTATCATAACACATTACTTATTTAATATTAAAAGTGTCTTTTTAACATCCTCCCCACTTGATATTTACAGCTTTGCAGAAAACACCGAAATTATCCCAATTGAAGATATTGTTCAAAGAGCGCAACTGACATTAATGGAACTCATGACACAAAATAGGCATACTATTATTGATTTCTAGCAAATTAATCCATTTCAGAAACCAGTATTAATAAAAATGCTCAAAATTCAAATATTTCTTCTTTTAATAAAGAGTAATATACTTATGAATATGAATTTGTTTGATACAGAAACTTTATTATAGCTGCAAAGCTTGTGTTGTTGACATTGACTTAAAATATGGCTGGTGGTATAATGCTTGCTACCATTGTAATAGTCAAGTTGAAGCTCAAGGAGGTCATTGGTGGTGTAATGAACATGCAAAACTTGATCGGCTACCAATGCCTTGGTAAATTGTCTTCTCTCTCTCATCTTTAATAATACTCCTCTATAATTCATCATTTTGAACCATTTTATAATTACATCTTTAGGTTCAAAATCAACCTTATCTTGGCAGATCATACAGGATCTATGCACGTCATTGCTTTTGATCAATCTGCAAAAGATCTCAATGGAAAATCTTGTAAGCAATTGGTCCTAGAAGAAGGCAATTTTGATCCATATCAACTACCAAAAGACACTGAAAAATTAAAAAGAAGACCAAAGGTCTTTCAACTTTCATATGGAATGTCCTTAGGTGAATCCAGGAAACCCGATCTTCTCATCACACAATCACTTGATGTCGAGCAAATGCCTCCACCTGTTCCAACCCGCGGCTCCCCAACTATCTCAGCTCCTACCCCAACAGTTGAGTTGATGCAAATGCAATCAACACCTCCCACAACGTGTTTGTCACCAATTTTCAAAGGCACACTCAAAGGACAATCATCGGGATCAAATGAGCAAAAGCTTAGGAAAAGACAACTGTTCCAAGACAAACAATTCTTTGATGAAGAACATACAATGTGATTAACTAAACAAATTCCTATTTAGTTTGTCATAGCAAGCTTTTAACAAAAATGACAGATTTCTTCATCTTCTATTTCCTATTTTCAGGTCTCTTGATGTTATTATCAAACATGATACTATCGAACAAAACTATGTTGTTGCTTCGAGTCAACAAGAAGTTCCTCCTGAACAACAATCAAAAGGAAACATGGGCGTTGCTCTTGGTGTTACACAGCAGAAGGGAACTACATCTTTTGCTCACCGCTCAACACTTCCTCCACCAACAACGATCGAAGATAGCAGTTGGTAAAATATTTTTATGGTTCCATAATATTCCCAATGTTCTTACATGTTCCACATTCAAAAATATTTCTAATTTAATTAAATTTTCATTCTGTTTTGTAGTCTTCTTAATGTTTCCATCCCATGCGCACTAGCTGAACAAAAAATCCCCTTTCACCACAACAAGCGCAATCCGTTCAAACTACATAAAAAGTAACATTAAAACAAGAAAAAATATCTCCGGAACAAATTACGCTTGCAAGAGATGAAGTATTCAAAATAGCCGTTAAGAAGAAACACACGACGTAAGTATTCATTCTTCCACATTCATTCTATTTAAATGCAAACTACATTTTGACCCACAATCCATTCTTTTTATCCTATAGGGATGCCTCCAACAACAAAACTAGACCTTCATCTTATGGAAGTTATCTTTTGGTGTATATTTATGTTATGTTTAAGTAGTAATCTTATTTTTATTATATGAAGAATGTTATGTACCTAACTAACTCCTCACCCAACTACCAATATGTCTGAACTGTTAAGGACACTTTTGGTACTTTGAATTTCTGAACCTTAACATAACAGACATTTGAAAATTTCTTCAAGAGCTATGTGCATCCAAAGTCTATGTAAATTGCTAAGGTCCTATTATGGATAACCAATAAATATAGATGTATTGTGGATAGTAATGTATGGAAAACTTTTATTATATGTCATCCTACTATATTATTGCTTCATTTTATCAATTCTCTTATCTTTCTACTTTTAATATCATGCATCAATCAATACTTCTGAGCTCAAATTTTCTTTATTGTTATACTTCCATTTTATTCTTTAATATAGGCTTCTGTTATGGCAACAAATGTGTTATTTGACAGTTGTTATTGAAACTTGGATGATTTGGTTAATTAGCATTTACCTATGCGCTAGACAATAATGACCAAACAATGCATTAATATATGCAAGATGCAAATCTTTGTATTACATTTTGTTTCATATTGCTATAAAGGCTTATATTTCTTGCCTTGCCAAGAATAGTTGGAGAATATCATTGCTTATCTTCAGGAAATTCCAAGACATCAACAGTTTTTTTTACTCATAGTCCCATATTCGTCATTATATTCTAAGCTTTTCCTACAGAAATGAAATTCGCTATTTCTAATTTGAGAAGCTCCATAAAAGAATGACTAAATATTTGCAAATAGATTACACATAGATGTATATATCGTATTTTAAAAGAAGTGTTTAAACCAGTACTTTTCTAAAATTTTCACACTAATGCCGCGGCAACGCGCGGGTCGATTTTGCTTGTTAACTCAAAAGCGATAGGGACGTTCAGCCCATGCGTATACGTTAGAGAATACATCCCTGTTTTAATTTAGAACCATCTATTGCACAACGCAATATGTTTGATGTTATTGATAAAATTTTTAGTATATTTAGATATACTTTTTTTTTCTTTTTATTTTTTGAGTGAAACTATGGAGGGTAACTCGTGAGGTGGCCAAGCCAGAAATTTCAGAAGGGAGGGTCCAATATTTTCTTTTGTAAATATTGAAACTCATATATATATATATATATATATATATATATATATATATATATATATATATATATATATATATATATATATATATATATATATATATATATATATATATATATATATATATATATATATATATATATATATATATATATATATATATATATATATATATATATATATATATATATATATATAGGAAATATAATTCTAAGGAGCCACCTTAGATTGAATCTAAGGATGCCTCTCGATGCATGGATTGGGCTATTTCAATGGACGATCCGCTCCATTCAACATGATCTAAATATCATAAAACATCTATAAAACAAAAATCATGATGTTTCAATACTTCTAACACATATTTTTCATTGTCACTTTAGTTGTATTGTCATAAAACCGTTAATTTTACAATCACTTGATGCATGAGTAACTACAACCCAAGATGCCTAATTTTTTGTTTATACACCATCCAAAACATATAGATCAAAATGAACGGAGTGGATCAAGTAAATTGATTGCATATAACATAATTTTGAAGGTGCATCCTTAGATTCAATCTAAGGTGGCTTCTTAGAATTATATTTCCTATATATCTATATATATATAATTTTCAACCTATACATATTTCTATATTATATTAAATAAACAAATATATTAAATAATCCTTTGTTTGTAAAGATTGATGAGAACACATGCAAATATTTAAAAATTTATTCAAATAAGAAATATTATTCCATACTAGATCTCTAGTCTCCTCTTTTTTTCAACTTTTTCGCTCTGTCTCTGTATGCTTCTGATTTATTAGAACAAAATAATCGATATTAACCATGAATATATAGAAAAACTGAGAGGTACTGGATGTCAAGTCATTAAAAATTCTATTGTAATATGTCTGCCAGATAAACCAAGATATAATAGCACAAATAACGTTCCAAATGGCCCTAGAGCCCTTATGCAAATAAACATGTCGCCAAGGTGTCAAAATCTCAAACTACCGAAAAGGAAGTAATACACATAAAAGCACTCCAAATATTCTAATATACATTTAGATATGAAAAACAACTATGTTGCTAAAATATCCATGCAAATATTGTAGACATCTAGTACATATAGACCGATAGGTAATCAGATATGGAGCTAAATACATGAGTAAGAATCCTATTAGAATGTTCTGCGCGATAGGTAATCAGATAAGGAACTAAGTACATGAGTAGGAATCCTATTAGAATGTTCTGCGATGCGGGATGTTCTGAACCAATTATCAGCACAAGTAGAGGGAAGTTTGGACTTTTCACTACCCTTTGTTGGCTCAAAGAACCCCACACTAAGTGGGTGTCTGATAGTATTCCTCTCCTGAGCATATATATGTGTTTGCATTCCTAGACATAACATACTCTCCATACTTGCCAACTAATTCATCAGAACATCCCACCATGTTGGGTGTTTTGATAAGTTTTTTTTTTTGGGGGGCGGGTTGGGGTGGGGAGGAGGGGGCGGTGAAATACCAACATTGCCCCTATTCTATGCATGTGTGGCTCAGAACACTCCGCACCATGCGGGACATTCTGATATGATGCGCGCTCCCCACAAAAACAACCACCTCTTGAAATTTCAGAGGACCCAGTACTGACACTTAACAGTGGATTCTATTGCATAGATAAGTTAGATACCAGCAAATACACACATGATGACCTGAAAAAGTAAAAAAGATTAATGTCAGTGCAGTTCCCTCTCCACGGGATGCTGATCTTCTGCTCCATACCTGGCTGAATTATAATATGACAGTTCATCATTCGCAAGAGGCTGCAAAAGCTATTTGTTGACCAGTCAAGGTGACAGGCCTTGTTGTTTTCTTCTTGATCTTTGTAGATATGATCTGGTTCTTTTACTATTGAAGCTGCCCATTTTACAATAGAAAATCTGTCTTTGGCCTGTTTTTGACTGTGATTACTACTAAACAACGCTCATGTTATTCAGAGAGCCCTCTGATTAGAGTTTAGGACTATTGCACAAACTTTTAGACATGGGAGGCAGGCACCATGCATTTCCTCTTTCATGGAAGCACGAGCAAGACCCACATGCTGCAATATTGGTCAGAATGTACTTCAGTAGGAAAAGTCATTCTTATTTATTCTCTCTTTTATTTACTTTTTTTTTCTTTTATTGTTGTATGAGGTAAGTGTAAACATGGAGATTTAATGGGTGCGTTTGGGAACCATAGTGTTTTCTCTATTTCCATGGTGTTTTTTGTCAAAATAAAAACACCATGTGTTTGGGAACTATGGCGTTTTTATGGTAAAAAATACCCAAAAATAACAAACCACACTTATTTCAAAACACATTTTAGGTGTTTTGAGTTTGGCATGGTGTTTTGAGTTTGGGTAGGATGTTAGTATAATAGCTAAATTTAATCTATAATATTATAAATGATAATTTGTTAATAATATAATGCTCAATATATTATATATTATTATATTTTATAAATAATATATTATAGTATATTAAATTATATTAACTATTATATATTATATTTTAATATAAATAATATTTTAATTTTATAATATTTAAAAATATGTTTAATATATTCATATAATTTGTTCAAATATTTTTAATAAAATATATTATGCTATAATTTATTTTAATATATAATATTATATTAATTTAATATCTCATATTAATATGTTATATTATATTAATAAAAATATAATATAAGATAAAGTTATAAAATATAATATATTATATTATATTATTATATATTATATTAAATTATTATAATATTATAAATTACTATAATATAATATATTTATTAAATTAGTATATAACTAATATCTATTACTAAATATAATATAATATAAATATAATTAACATATATTAAATCAAATTTGTATAATACAATAAAATTAATAGTATGTTAAAGTTAAATATTATATTAAATTATAAATTAAATTAAATTAAAACTATGGAATATAAATTATAATATAATATATAGTATAATATAATATATATTATAATATAATATTTTATATTATAATATATAAATAATATAATTTAACATAATATTATAAATGATTATTTATTAACAATATAATGCTCAATCTATTATATATTATTATATTGTATAAATATTAATATAATATATTTTTATCACAATATTAATATATTATATTATATTATGTTAAATATATTATATTGTATTATAAATAATATTTTAATTTTATAATGTTTTAATATTTGTTTAATATCTTAATATGATATATTCAAATTTGTTTAATAAAATATATTATATTATATTATATTATATTATATTATAATTTAATATATAATAATATATTACTTTCATATATTACATTAATATGTTATATTATATTGAAAAAAAATATAATAGAATATAAAATTTATAAAATATAATATAATATATATTAGATTACTATATATTATATTAAATTAATATAATATAATAAAATTACTATTATATTAAAGTTAAATATCATAGTAAATTATAAAATATAGTTAAAAATATAAAATATTAAACAATAAATAATTTGCTATTTTATTTAATATAACATATTATATTAATATATTTTATATTACATTAATATAATATAATAAGAGTGTCAAATTATAATAAAATCAATTTAGTATATTATATTATATTATAATATTAAACTAACGTATGTCATATATTGATGTAATATAATATAATATAAATTATCTATATAATATGTAAAAATATATATTATACAATTAAAAATAATATAATAAACATAATATAAGATAATAAATAATTATATTAATTAATATAATATATCTTATATTAGTCTATATTATAATATATAATTAATATAATATAATATAGCATATTAGTTAATATAAAATATATTATAACATATATATTATATTTCATTAATGATATTATTATAATATAATATATGTGTATGGAAATGGTCAAACTAGTACTGACCAAGAAACTCAAAATGGTGTTTTCAAAACCCTTTGAGAAAAAAAAAACACCACAAAAACTCACAATGGTGTTTCTTTAGAAAAACACCACAAAAACTCACAATGGTATCCAAACACACCCTAGATTATCGCCATTTGGACAAAAGAAGCTTTTATTTCTTGCATATCATTGTTAAGGGTTCTCATCATTAGGGAGAGCCTTTTATTTCAGAATTCCTAGTTGGACTTGGATTGGGTATTAAATTTGATTGAAAAGAATTAATTGCAATTAGAACTGAATTCTAATTTGAAAGAATTAGAATTGATAATCCAAGTCAAAGAAGGAGTCCTACATGAATTCAATGAAGGGGAAAAGTCAATAGATACCCTTAAGAGGTTGATTGTAAATCAAGCCATAGAAAGCGAAGGAGAGTTGCATATTGTAGCAGAGAAGTAGAGAGAATTAAAAGAGAAATCTAGAAGTTTGGGAGATCTTTTAGTAATATTGAGAGAGGGTTCATTGTGGAATCTTAAGAGATTACAAAAAAGATTGTATCTTTGTAATCTCTAGAATAAAAGAAGATTCAAATCTCTCCCCCATGGATGTATGACAGTCGAACCATGTAGATCCTATGTATTTATCTCTTGCTCTATTTTTTATGGCATATTAGTTTTTCTCTTTAGTTGGAACTCGTAGTTTCTAGGAGTTTCCACATCGTTCGGTGATCAATTGGCCTACAAAGAAGGAAAAGGTCTAATTAGAACGTCAAGTGATACTAACAATTGGTATCATAGCTGAAATTCGATGATATTAGATTTGTCTTTGAGGAAATGTTCGATCTTTGCGACATGGAATTGAAAAGTTATTTAAAACAAGCGTAACCTATCAAATTCATATCTAAGCAATATCACCATTCATGAATAGAAATAAATAACTAGATAGTAATTCTAGAATTGAAAAAGCATAAACTATCAAGCCATTTAAGATAATTATAGCCTATCAAATTCTTTTTCTACCAATTATTATTCTACTTGATTATCCTAAGCATGATCAATTAAGCATAAAAGAGAGCAATTTAAAACTAAAATAGATATTAAACTAGATTCATCTAATCGTAGATATCCTAAGGAAATTAGCTACTCATACTACTCCTAGAAAGCAAAAAAAAGGCAAGAAAATCCTAAATTACTAAGCATAAAACAAAGCATGAATTAAAAGCAAGAAATTAAATCCTAAAACTTGCAATTCTAAATAAGAAATAAAAGGAAAGATAAAATTTACATTGCAAAGGGTTAGCCCTTTGTGAAGCAAATCTTCAACAGCACAAGAGAAGAAAAGAAAATTAAAAAGAAGAAAAACTTTTATTTTATTGCAAAACTAAAATTTTACAATTTGGAAGGCCTTCTAAAAAAGAGTAGTCATTCTCTCCAAATGAAGTTTATAAAATTTTTACATATCTCTCACCCTCACTTTCTACCCCTATTTATAGCCAATAGCCACTAACATCAACCCCTGGATCAAACTTAGGCTCCAAGAAATTAAAATCAAACATTCACTAGTTTCTGTTAGAAACTAATCGATTAGCCCATCGATTAGATAATCGATTAGCTCATCCATTAGTTTGTAACATAATTTTATCTTCTTTTTCGACTTGTTGGCTCTTCTCCTCTTAGGCTTTTGAGCTTTGTGGGCTTCCTTTAGGTGTCTTCAAGTAGGGGTATTTTGGGCTTCTTTGATCTTTTATTTGATAATTTCTTTATTTTCTGTAAATCATAAAACACACTATATTAGCAAGTATATTTATTCAATAAAATAAATAATGAGGGTACAAAACTATAATAAAATATAGTGATTAAATACCCTACACCTAAAATTTTGCTAGTACTCTTAGCAAAGAAAGAAAATGAAAAAGAAAGAAAAAAATTCTAATTCATTTTCACAGAATTGTTATATTTAGCACATACAATAAGCCTTTAAACCCTTAAGTTATCCTAGAGGATGAGTTGTAATCTCATGAGGATTTACAATGAATATACCCATAAAATTTGATCAACTTGCTAATTTGAAGAAGTCAAGATATAATTAATTTACTTGATATCTTTAAAACTCTAATTAAAGCTAGTTTTTACTCAAGAAAATATTTTTATGCATAACTCCAAAGTAAATTTCTTGGAAAATACTTTCATTGTAGTTATACAAAACCAAGTTCAACTTAGAGACTTTAATTTAAACTTATGAAAAGAACATGCTAACTCTTTGTTTCAATCAATTCCCAAGCCTCTTGATCATTTTGTTTTCCAAGAATATATATATATATATATATATATATATATATATATATATATATATATATATATATATATATATATATATATATAAAGCAAGGCTCCTATAAACTTAAGTTGATAAGGAATATTCATCCACCAACTTTTCTATTCATTGATGTTAACTTGGGATTGTAGGCATAAAAATTGCTTATCGATGCGAACGAAACTTCGTGGCGGTGGGTTGACAACCGACGATCCATTCGACAAACCGACGCCGCGAAAACGCATCACGCCGCGAAAACGCGAGAGCGAGTCGACGAGCACATGAAGTGAGTCGGCAAGGCGTCTGAGCCAATGAAGCGGCGTGCGAGTTGATTAAACTCAAACGTCGATGAGAAGGAATCAACCGCATTTAGTCCGTCAATGCAAACGGGCCGCTTAAGCTCAAAGTTGATCGCACGGACTCAAACACGACGGCGACATTACGGAGAAAAACTAAGCCCTAAGACCGAAGAATCGACGGAGAAACGACGAACGACGGAACGCCGCGAAGACGGCGCCACAAGCCAAACCGGCCAGTGGCTAAGGTGTTTCGGCCACTTTGTCGAAAGCCACCTACTCTTCGTCGGTGCTCTGGCCAAGTGGCCGAGCCACCATAGTGGCCGCACCCCCTTCCATTGTATAAATAGGGGTGTCATCTTCGAGGAGGACTTCTGACGGGATTTTGGAGCGGGCCCATTGATTTTGGGATCTTTCAAAGGCTCGGACTTTTGAAGAGTTCTTGCGAGATCTACGAGTAATCGGCGATCGGCTTCGAAAGCAACGGCGAGCACAAGTCCAAATAACGCCGATCTTCAATCAAAGGTAACCGAATTGGTCGAACTACAGATACCCTCTAGATTAAGCTTCGTCTTAATCTCGTGGATAGCCGGATTTCTCCTAGTAGATCTCACCGCTCGTGATCCTCTCCTTCGTGAGTGTGATCCTCAGCGCTTCGCTTCCTTCGTGAAACGAGCCCCTTTACATCTGTAGTTCCGTAACCCGGCCCTACCGGACGGGATTGCGCGGTGGTCCACGGACACAATAAGTCCCCGACACGGGCAAAGAACCCGCATAGCGAGGATCCGATATAACAGATCCTCGTGTTTGTTCACAAGGATAAAAAGTTGTAATCCTTTTGATTTTCATTGTAAGCCTTAAAATAAAAGGCTTATATTTCTCTTTGAATTTGTTTCGTGCATCAAGTTTGTAAGCAAGTTCAAATCAATGACAATCATCCCAACTTTTACCGCAACAAGCCGGCGAATTACAGGGAGCCACCTACCGATCGGAGGTCGTTGTGCAAGAACCGCGGATCCCTATCGGTGGAAGAAGAGGTCGAGTTTGAGTTCGACCGGAGAAGTTCGAGGAGTACCTATCCTCACCCTCCTCCGCATCCAGCCTCCGCCCAAGAAGGTCTCCGCCGCAGGAGAACCCGATGGGCCTCCGATGTAGAGCCCGGGATGGCAAGTCCAACCCGGCGCCGGTGTAGAAAATCTTGGCCGAAGTCCGGTTAGTGCCGAGATGAACGCCGATGATGCGCCGGCTCTCCAAGCGAGCCGCCAAAGGCGACGACAAAGCATGGCGCAAGCTTGCCAAGGCCATGCAATCCATGGATGGGGTCCTTCTGGCGGATCTAAGATCCAACTCACGCAGAGGCTTCACTCAAGTGATCGACGGTTTATCCAAGCCGCCAACCGACGAGTGGGTCCGTGTCAAACGGAACCGCTTCCACACTTCGAGCGCGATCCGGAGCGCCAGCGACTCTCGCAAGCACGAAGCCAAAAGCAGCTCGTGAATTAAAGAAGGAAGTGGCAAAGAAGCCACCGACGCATCACAGTTTGGAGGCCCAAGCCTAATGGTGCCCCAACCTCAGCCGCCATACACTCCCGCCTCTTAAGCCGAAGGATACAAGGCATAAATCCAACGCCAAAGTCCAAGATTGACGACACCTCAAAGTCAAAGGCGTCAGATTCAATCGAAGCCAACCCCGTCACCACCACCAAACCGACTATCAAGGATCGTCTCGGTCCTCGAAGAGAATCACGGGTCACTCCTCATGCGGGAGGTCACACCCGTTCCAACAAGGACAAGAAGATTCTGCAGCCTCTCTATCGGATTGAAAATCGAAGTCCGAGAGTCCGCCGAGACTTCAGCCCACATCGGCGAAAGTCTAGGCGAGTCACTTCGGAGTTTCGATGGATTGACCGTCCTCGGAAGGCGTGTTCATCGGCGATGAGGACGTTATACCAAAGATCACGCACGGTACGGCCGTTCTATTACACACACCGATGAGTCAGTACTACTGCAGCAAGAGGTACGAGAAAATCTCGAAGGGATTCCCCAAATTGACGCAGTCATGCTTGTGCTCAAGCTCATTAAGGCGATGCTCTCGAGTGCAATTGCCATCAAGAAGCTCCGAAAAGGTGTCGGTCTTCTAGAGACTCACCACGAAATGCCGAGACCTAGGACAAGGCGATTCAAAAAGGATGATCTCAGGAGGGTGAGTTGCCGAGGTCACTAATAATATGACCAAGAAAGAACCATCGCCACGCTATTCTCAGCCAAGATCGCAACGCTAACTTGCTATGGTCTATCCGACGGTCCGTGACACGATAAACCAAGGATACCGCGAGGATGATGCGCCGATATTGGCTCCGCAATTACCTCGGATCACTGCGTATCTAGCGAAGGAGTCCCCAAGCGCTCATGATCGCGACGCATCAAGTGGCCAAAATGCTAGACGGCGTTGAATAAACAACGGAAAACTTCAAGTTAGAGATGGAGTTGGCCATGCAGACGATGAGAGAAATGCATGACCAAGATCCAAGCCTTGACGAAACATCAAGGTGAATCGAGTCGGTAGCGTCAGCGTCGATGAAGATGATAGCGACGTGATCGGAGGAAGCACAAGAGGATGATAACCTCTCGAACCCTCGCGAACCGGGCAAAACATAGATGTTGTTGCTCGAGGGCAGAAGATCAAAGACTTGGAGAGCAAAATCAATTCATTGATTTCGCTCAAGAAGTAAAGAAGACAGTATTCCTTGCCCATACAGGGAATGGGAATCAATCCGTACCATCGAAGTTTAACTTAATAAACTTCACACCATTTGTGGGAAGGGTTCCCCGACGCAAAGACTTGATTTATTTCAAGTCACACCTGGAGTTATTTCGCAACGAACCCTTGATGGTTCGGTCATTCGTTGGCACCGCCGTGGGGCGCCGAATGTTACCGCCTCGCTCGATATTCATTCCGGACGCATACGGAGTCTAGCTTCCTTACCAATTTCTTTGATGGCGATACCGAGGTATCGACGACGCTGTTCGACGAGAAGCGAAAAGCGGAGAAACCATGGACATCTTTGTTAAGCGATTCGGAACAAGGCAATGAACCGCCGATCCAATAACAGAGGAGTTCATCCTCCAAACCTGCCACAAAGAACTTATCAATAGATGTGCTTGAAGCAATGGGTACAGCACCATCGATAGCGTGGAAGGACTTGAAGGTTCGTGGAGAGCAAGCCGAGAGATTCCTCAAAAGGAAAAGGCAGAGAGGTCACCGACGAAGCCCGTTTTCGCAACTTTGTCCCACGCAAAGGGAAAGAGCAAGCCAAGACGGCGGCTTAACCAAACGCTCCAACTCCAACCCCACAACAGCAAAGAAGAAGAATAATGGCGCCGCGAACAAAGTACCAACGGCAACCCGGGCCACAAAAACAAGGCCTTAGAGCCAGATTCAAGTCCTATTCCTTTAGGGACGGCGAGATTCCGGTCTCTTCAAATATCTTGTGGAAAATAACAAGATCAAGCTCCCTCCGATTCGGAATCAAGAGGAGGCGATGAACACCTAATGACCCAAGATACCTGCATACCATAGGCGCTTCATCACCCCACTAAATCTGTTTGACCTTAAGGACAAAATCCGGGCTTTAATTGATGTAGGGTCATTACTATGAAGCCGCCCAAAGAGAAGAAGGTCGGGCGAATCGGTATCCATAAGTTTGGTCGGTGCCATTGACATGGTTTGAACTGAACCGGTGGTCAAAGTTGCGGTGAAGGCGGTGAATGGCGACCCACAAGCAGCGCCGAAAGGACTTGTATCGCATAAACCAATGGCTAAGTCTTGTGGGTCCACCCGCACTTACCGGAAGATGAGCAATGGGTAGCCTCTTCTTGAAGAAAAGCGGCGAAGGAAAGGCATGCCATGCTACTTCCGCAGTGCGGAGGAGGCGATGAGCAGTGGTAACATTCCACCGTCCGGAAGGGGAACAAGCCCACCACCGTGAGTGGACACGAGTACAAGTACAAGTACCGGAAGTCCCGACCCTAATGCCAAGACGCCAGAGCTGGGGTACCAACAAATCCCTCACTCGCCTGAGAAAGCGCAGCCAGCGTAGTCGCCAAAGAAGCTACTGACAAAGCAGCGCATGAAGTTCAACTCCGGCAGCCTCGACCGCTCGGGATTGAAGAGATAAACCGAACCGAACTCTCCATACCGCGATGTCATGGCCCAATTAGCCAATATCCCCGCAAGGATCACTCTCTATGAGTAGCTGCGCTTATCAAAAGAGACGAGAAGCTCTTCAAGAAGCCCTCGCCGATTCAAGTCTTCCTCACCCAGTTAGGTAGAGTCCGGAAGAGTCGGCCCAACAATGCAACCTTGCGACTAAACACTTCCCTGCATCACCTTTACAAAGGAGGATATGACGGGAATTCAAGCACGATAGGCGCTATACTTCACCGGGTATATTGGCTCTAGTGAAGTTAACCGATCCAAGTCGATCCGGGTTCATTGAGCATCATGCCCCTACGCCATGTATCTCGGGAATTCGCCGGCAAGCTAGCATCAAGCGGCACAATGATCTGGATTAACACCGGTGGGTCCGCCCACTTGGTAAAATCCGGATTAAGTGCCAAATGGGGACTTAAAGTCCAAGTCACCGCTATGTGATTGACGCGAGACTTCCTATAACTTATTGTTGGATCGACCTTGGATCCACAATAGCGTTATAGTCCGTCTACTCTTCATCGGTGTCTCAAATATGTAGACACGAATAATGAGTCAAGGCGGTGGTCGCGGACAAACAACCGTTTAAGGGATGGAGAATTATTTCGATTCTCTCCTCTACGGTAATGAGTCCTAAATCAATCATCTACCAAGGTACGACATGCGGAAGAAGCCGATAACGAAACCGGCTTGGTTATAGTGGAGGTTTTGTTTTAAATGACATTGTACCTTGTAATCAATCTTGGCGATGAAGAATCGTCGGATGAACATTGTAATTGGCAAATTGCCGATGAATCAATAAATGGCGATTTAGAGTATCCTTTATCTTTGAATGATGTGATAACAGATTATACAATGATCGAGTTGCACCAACTCGATCATCTTACTTCACACAAAAGCAGTTCCGGGACTCCTTTGGGACAACACTTGTCATCCCACGAAGATCAAGTAGTGAAAGAGACTTGGTTTACGGAAAAGGAGATGCGCTCCAATCATTTCTTTGAAGAAGGTGAAGATGACAATGGGCCTATCCTCCACACATTCGATATAGTCGAAACAGGTATCATGAAAAGATGGGGTATGACTTGACACGAGGGAAGGTCTATGTTTGGACGAGGCCCTCGAACCCTCCTAAGCGGCATATGTCCCAAGAGGAAAGCGGATAACTACTATGCATTTAGAAGGGATTGGGATACGAATCCTCCTCGAAGATGAATGCTCGTCGATTGATAATAATCCACCCGGTGAGAGGCGGACATTCGTCGACTCTTCGGCAGGATTCGACACCAGCCTCGGAGAAGCTTTCAAGGCTTTGATGTCGAATATGGCCACGATCGATCCTGCTACTATTGAGGGTGATGAAGATATGCCAACATGGGAAGACCCATGGATCCATCAACTCGTAGAGCCTTTGGGATAGGTTCGAACAAAGAGAACCCCCACTAAGGATGAGGTAGTCGAGGTTAATATGGGTGATGAAGAGCATCCCAAACTCATAAACATCAGCAATACTCTCCCGGAAGAAAAGGAAGAGTTGATTGCCCTAATCAGGGAGTATATCGATGTATTCGCCTGGAGTTACGAGGACATGCCAGGACTCGACCCTAATGTGGCAACACATCGCCTCAACATCAAAGCGGATGTCAAACTGTCAAGCAACGGCAAAAGGCGGTTTAGATCCACAAATATTGGAGGCAATTGTTGGCGAAGTGAAGAAACTCATAGAATCGGATTCGCCGAGGAAATTCAACATCCGGATTGGGTGGCGAATATAGTCCGGTCATGAAGAAGAATGGTTCGATTAGGATCTCAGTTTGACTACGAGACCTAAACGCCGCTTCAGGATGATTTCCTCTTCCAATCGATGTCATAGTTGACAACACGTGTGGATTTGAAAGAATGTCCTTTATGGATGGCTTTTTATGTTATCTCTAGCGTAAATCGGTCGGATATTTATGACCCAAATTCGCCTCAATGAGTTGGCGTTTGGCGAAATGGGCCTTGCTCTTGTCCCAATATGACTTGTATTTCAAACAACGAAGTCGATCAAAGGACAAGCGATTTGTGATCTCTTGTCACAGCCCGCGAACGATGCTTGAGCTATATGATGATCTTCAGGATGAAGTTCAAGAAGTCAACACTACATCGCACCAACAAATATGGCGATTGTATTTTGTGAACTTCGAACCACCCGATGTGGCAAGTACCCGGGCGTTCTAAAATCTCCGCTGGAGTCGAGTTGTCTTGATTTCCCGGAATCATGTCATGCCCCGCTTATTCGCCACCGAACCTTGCTCTAATAGCGTGGCTGAATACAATGCGCTACTTATTGGACTTAGTTTGCCAAGGAGCTGGGGGTCGAATATCTCGGCGTCTGGCGATTCGCAATTGATAGTTAAGCGGGTTCGCGGTGACTACGGTCGAACTGATCTAATCCCTATCATCGGATAGCCGTTGAAATAGCGGACTCATTGAAGAGTTTTTCATCGAATATATCCGCCTCAAAAGCGCTTATGCGGATGCACTGGGCGGCGTTAGCTGGTCGTTAGCACAACCTTAGAGACCGAGCAACTAGTTACGGCCAGACTCACCAACTCTTTGTACCATTATACGATGAGGCACAAGAAGATAATGGGGTAGTTACCAAAGTACATGCAACCCAAACCAAGTTGGAGCCCGAGATTGGCTTTCCTATCATCGACTCGTCTTACATGGCATTCTCACCGGAGACGGAGGGAGAGAGAGTCAATCCCAAGAACTCAAGATTCTTTATGACACTCAAACCGCACGCTATATCGCCCAGGGTACGATGGTCTTTGCTCGATGCCTCTCAAACAAGGAGGCGTAAGAGGTCCTTCGAAGCACACAGGGTGAATGTGGTGCACACGGCTGGTCCCAAGCTCTGATCGAATCAAGAGAATGGGCTACTTTTGGCAACAATGGTTAATGACGCAATGAGTACGCCGAAATGCCACGCGTGTCAAATTCGCGAATTATATGCATCGGCCTCTGGCGGTTGCATCCTTGACGCATCACGGCCATTGAGACATGGGGAATCGGCGTTGTAGGTCCCATTTTTCCTCCGTCGGTTAAAGGAGATCGGTTTATTCTAGCGATCACCGACTACTTCCAAGTGGGCGAAGCAATCCGCTAAAGGAAGTAAAGGCGAAAGCATCACAAGTTTATCAAACACCATGTCATCTATCGACACGGTGTCCCAAAGCGGATCGTGCATGACAACGGTCCCCATTTATCGGCAATTCCTTCATCGGTTTTGTGAGAAATTCAAGATACAAGATGTCTCGCCAATTTTATAATCCGGAAGAAATGGATTAGGAAGCATTCAACAAGGCGATTATCAAAATGCATCGAAGCTTGTGAAAAGTAACAAAGCGAGGCGGGATGATAAACTCGGAACACTATGGCGGTACAACTGCTTCACGACGCCAACCGAGCCGCACTCGCATTCGGTCCACGGTGTGGCGCTTCTCCCATTGGAAATTCGATCCGTCGCCGCGCCAGCCCTTTCCAGCGAGATGGCGGCCAGAAGAACAACATCAAAAGCGTCTCGAAGAGCTTGAGATGTTAGATGAGAAGCGCTGAAGGCTCAACAATGCATTGAGTTCTACCAAGCTAGGATGTGAAGGCTTTCAACAAGAAAGTTCGACAGAACCTTTAGAAGGAGATTTGGTCCTCGCCGCCGACGACCGATAATCCTCACTTCCAAAAGAAAGGTAAATTCGAACCTAAATGGGAGGGCCGTTTATAATAGAAGCGGTTTACTCAATAGTGCGTATCGCCTAATTACCCAAAATGGCGACCAATTAATGCCGATAAATGGGAAGTTCTGAAGAAATACTACCCATAGTATCTTGGGATAACCCGTTCGACGGAAGTTCCTCGTGGGATGTTTCACCCACTTTTGAGGATAACCTTAGATTTATCCTCCATCATAATTTCCCCACCGATCAAATTCCTTGGCGGTGGGTCTAAAATACGGTACATTACCAAAACCCCTCTTGATTAGTCTATGAGCAGGAGGCCCAATCAAATCCTTTTACGCCGGAGATAGAATATAAAATTCTTCCTCTCAGCGTAAGATCCTTTCGTGATAAGCGGAAGGGTTCCTTCCATCTTTCATCTTAGGTAGCGCCCGGTGAAGGTATCTTGTAGGGATTTTCGAACCCGGGTTGTCCGTGAAGGTCGCTGAGTCTCTTCGGTTCTCGGTGGAGATCCCACTCTTAGTTCCATCTTCATCTTAGGTAGCGCCCGGTGAAGGTATCTTGTAGGGATTTTCGAACCGGGTTGTCCGTGAAGGTCGCTGAGTCTCTTCGGTTCTCGGTGGAGATCCCACTCTTAGTTCCATCTTCATCTTAGGTAGCGCCCGGTGAAGGTATCTTGTAGGGATTTTCGAACCGGGTTGTCCGTGAAGGTCGCTGAGTCTTTCGGTTCTCGGTGGAGATCCCACTCTTAGTTCCATCTTCATCTTAGGTAGCGCCGATTGAAGGTATCTTGTAGGGATTTTCGAACCGGGTTGTCCGTGAAGGTCGCTGAGACTCTTCGGTATCATCGATAGCTGAAATAGCGTACTCATTCAAGAGTTTTTCATCGAATATATCCCGCTTCCAAAACGCTTTATGCGGATGCAATGGCGGGCGCAATGCGGTCGTTAGCACAACCTTAGAGACCGAGCAACTAGTTGGCCAGACTCACTCAACTCTTTGTACCATTATCGATGAGGCACAAGAAGATAATGGGGTAGTTACCAAAGAAGTACATGCAACCCAAACCAAGTTGGAGCCCCAGATTGGCGCTTTCCTATCATCGACTAAGTCTTACATGGCATTCTCACGAAGACGGAGGGAGAGAGAGTCAACCGGCTAAGAACTCCAAGATTCTTTTATGACACTCAAACCTGCATTATATCGCCGAGGGTACGATGGTCTTTGCTCGATGCCTCTCAAACAAGGAGGCGTAAGAGGTCCTTCTGGCACACGAGGGTGAATGTGGTGCACACCACCGGTCCCAAGCTCTGATCGAATCAAGAGAATGGGCTACTTTGCCAACAATGGTTAATGACGCCAGTCAGCACGCCGAAATGCCACGCTGTCAAATTCACGCCAATTATATGCATCAGCCTCCCGAAAGTGCTTGCATCCTTCCGCCACATCCTCGCCATTCGAGACATGGGGAATGGGCGTTGTAGGTCCCATTTTCCTCCGTCGGTTAAAGGAGATCGGTTTATTCTAGCGATCACCACTACTTCTCCAAGTGGGCGAAGCAATCCCGCTAAAGGAAGTAAAGGCGAGTACCGCCATCGTTTATCAAACACCATGTCATCTATCGACGGTGTCCCAAAGCGGATCGTGCATGACAACGGTCCCAATTTATCGGCAATTCCTTCATCGTTTTGTGAGAAATTCAAGATACAAGATGTCTCACAATGCCTTATAATCCAAAGAAGAAATGGATTACCGAAGCATTCAACAAGGCGATTATCAAAATTTCATAAGCTTGTGAAAAGTAACAAGCGAGACCGGATGATAAACTCGAGAAGCACTCACGTGATCGACAACGGTTCGCATCGCCAACCGAGCGACCCCGCACTCCGGCTCACGGCGTGAAGCGCTTCTCCCATTGGAAATTAGATCCCGCCACCGCACGCCTCTTCAACGAGATGACGACCGAAGAACAACATCAAAAGCGTCTCAAGAGCTTGAGATGTTAGATGAGAAGCTAAGGCTCAACAATGCATTGAGTTCTACCAAGCTAGGATGTGAAGGCTTTCAACAAGAAAGTTTGAGAGAACCTTTAGAAGGAGATTTGGTCCTCGCCGCTCGATCGATAATCCTCACTTCCAAAAGAAAGGTAAATTCGAACCTAAATGGGAGGGCCGTTTATAATAGAAAGCGGTTTACTCAATAGTGCGTATCGCCTAATTACCCAAAATGGCGACTTCCATTAATGCCGATAAATGGAAGTTCCCCAAGAAATACTACCCATAGTATCTTGGGATAACCCGTTCGGCGGGAAGTTCCTCGTGGGATGTTTCACCCACTTTTCGCTGGATAACCTTAGATTTATCCTCCATCATAATTTCCCCACCGATCAAATTCCTTGGCGGTGGGTCTACAAATACCACGGTACATTACCAAAACCCCTCTTGATTAGTCTATGAACGAGGCCCAATCAAATCCTTTTACGGAGATAGAATATAAAATTCTTCCTCTCCAAGCGTAAGATCCTTTCGTGATAAGCGGAAGGGTTCCTTCCATCTTTCATCTTAGGTAGCGCCGACTGAAGGTATCTTGTAGGGATTTTCGAACCGGGTTGTCCGTGAAGGTCGCTGAGTCTTTTCGGTTCTCGGAGTGGAGATCCCACTCTTAGTTCCATCTTCATCTTAGGTAGCGCCGATTGAAGGTATCTTGTAGGGATTTTCGAACCGGGTTGTCCGTGAAGGTCGCTGAGTCTCTTCGGTTCTCGGAGTGGAGATCCCACTCTTAGTTCCATCTTCATCTTAGGTAGCGCCCGGTGAAGGTATCTTGTAGGGATTTTCGAACCGGGTTGTCCGTGAAGGTCGCTGAGTCTTTTCGGTTCTCGGAGTGGAGATCCCACTCTTAGTTCCATCTTCATCTTAGGTAGCGCCGATTGAAGGTATGCCGAGATTTTCGTGACTGTGTAGTCCTGACCAAGGTCACCTCAGTCTTTTCATTCCTACAAGAAGGGAATCTGGTCGTTAAGCCTCATCCCTGAAATAGAACACATTCTTCATTCCCCACCTCAATCAATCTTAATCGGTTCGGTCATTCTCCGGTCAAAGAGGACACCAAGGTTCATCTTGGGGCATTTTATCCCTAAGCCTAAGAAGGGATAAAGCCAACGCCACACGCTGTGGGTTTAGTCTTTCTCCGATTGAAGAAGACACGAGTTCAATTACGGGGCATTTTATCCGAAGCCTAAGAAGGGATAAAGCCAACGCTTTATACGCTGCTGTCGCTTAGTCTTTCTCCCATTGAAGAAGACACGAGTTCAATTACGGGGCATTTTATCCGAAGCCTAAGAAGGGATAAAGCCAACTTTATAACGCTGCTCCGTTTAGTCTTTCTCGATTGAAGAAGACACGAGTTCGATTACGGGGCATTTTATCCGAAGCCTAAGAAGGGATAAAGCCAACGCTTCACCACGCTGTCCGGTAGTCTATTCCCCGTGGACAAAAGACGGCCTACACGATTCAACATCGTGAAAGCATTAAGTCTAAGAGAGTTTCATTCTTTTAGCACAACGTTGTGTGTAGAGCGGATTTAGATAATCTACATGCTAGCCCAACTCAAGCGGTAGTTGGTAAAGGCTCATCAAACCCGTTGAGGGCGGGGTTGGCCAATAACCTAAAGTCAGCGCCTCACCGCGTTGCGGTTTAGTCTTTCTCCCATTGAAGAAGACACGAGTTCGATTACGGGGCATTTTATCCCTAAGCCTAAGAAGGGATAAAGCCAACGCCACACGCTGCCGTCGGGTTTAGTCTTTCTCCCATTGAAGAAGACACGAGTTCGATTACGGGGCATTTTATCGGCCTAAGAAGGGATGAGTCTACGTGTAACAGCGTTGCGGGTGGTCTCTTGCGGTAAAGAGTCTGAAGCCTATGTATTCGATATCATAGCAACAAGTCTAGAAGAGTTTCATTCTTTTAGCACAACGTCGTGTGGAGCGGATCCGGATGATCCGCCGCGCTAGCCCAACTCAAATCCAGAAGTTGGTAAAGGCTAATCAAACCCGTTGATGGTGAGGGTTTGCCAAAAATCCTATAAGTATTATGGTTAATTATTTACGTGAAGTAAAAGAATCATAATAAACAACGAAAGGAATGGATCTTATTCATTTGAAGCAAATATAGAAAGAACTACAAGCTTAAACATCAAGTCTATGACAAAGGATTTGTCGCTCAAGCCGGTGACACTTCACCATTGTAGGCTGGTGGAGTTCTTCTGCAACTTCGCCTGAAGGACTCCTCATCGGTGTTCGGTCTTCGTAGTTGCCTCCTCGAGCTTCGGCCGGTTTACGCCCGACGGTCGAGCTCCTAGGCATAGCGATGAGGGCTTCTTCCTTGTTGGCCTTCGCCAGCCTAAATCATTATCCTATCTTCCTCGGCATGGAGCTCTCCCACGGCGATATTATCCTCTCCGCTTTTCGCCACAATATCGATCACGGATGTGGCTTAAGGAAGAATATGTCTCTAAGAACAACAGCCCAAGCTGATCGTGGGGTCTCTCTCAGATCCGACTTCGAGCCCAAGAAAACACGAAAGCATCGCTACCATGCCTCTAAACGTGGAGCCCTATGAGCTTACATATGAGGAAGCCCTGCTACCCGCAGCCTTTTGCAGCCAAGCTTTCCTCCGTGATGGGCAAGGTCATCAACAATGGTGCGAGCGGCTTCGGGATAACCCATATCCCGTGACAAAGCCATCCGGGGATCAAGCAAAGGCCTGAATCGATGAAGAGAAAGCCGCCATGAAGGACCTTTTCGATCACAAGGTTCACCAAAGAAAGAATGGCGTATTTCCAAGCGGATAATGAGATGGGATGGATCTTCATCCGGCATCAGCGCTCTCACCGGATCATGGAGTCGAGATGTAGGCTCGCACGTAAGAAAAGAGGACTTTAGGATTTTAGTAAAAATTGGCGAAAGCTTATTTGGCTAAAGACCCTTACGATCTCCTTGATTGTAGCTTCAGAGGCTAGTGAGTCCACCGAGGCGATCTATCACCGATGTCGCCAACCCGCAGCCTAAGTCCTCGGTGCTCATCTATCTCAACTGGCCGTGGTAGCCGATTCTCGAAAGCGACGAAAGAGGGGTACCCGCCACGCGACAAATGGAATATCTCGACCTCTTTTAATTATAGTGGTATTGGCCAAGCGGTGGTCCTATAATTAATCGAAGAAAGTTCATACCTTCTTGGGGATAGTAGCTTGGTAAATCCTCACCAAGGGTATCTCCATCTTGTGACCAAGCGTAGCAAGTCATCCATGGAAGTGTTGCCATATAAACCAGATCCCACGAAATCTGCCATGGAGAATTCTAAAAAAAAGGGGAAGGCATTAGGAAGGCGAATGCAATTAAGGCAAACAATAGGTAAAGCTACATACCTCCTATAGTGGAGTTAGCTCGCCTAGTCTCGGCTTGTGCACTTGTCTCTGCAATCCCTCTAAAAGAACAAAAAGGCAAAGAGGCAATTAGTGGGGTACAAATCGAGTCATTCCATTCTCGCATTCGCCACCCAGAAGAGCAATTATCGATGTTAGATGTACCTGGGTCCGCCGGATCAGGTCCTACATCGACCTCTTCCGCCATAGCTCCATACATTTGTTGAGTAAACTGGCTCAAAGACGAGCGTAATCGGGCTCAGCAGATTGTGGTGAGCAAAATCAAAGCTAGGATCATAATCCCTAGAACCCCCAGATGTATGAAGAGAAATGTCGGGCCTCAAAAGTCGAATTTCAGATTTCATCACGGTGAATTATTACCTCCGTCACCGGATGGAACATTCGGTCAAGTCTATATCAAAGGACCGAGGATTCCGTGATCCTTGTGGGCTAGCCTCTTCGTTTAACCCCTTGAGAGGGTGAAATTCTTCCTCTTCAATAGATTTTCACGAAAATTCAATTGGATGAGAACTCTAATGGAAAGGATGAGAAAACAAAGGAAAAGGAGAAAGTACCGAGATCCTTCTCATGAGCTGCAGACCTCAGCTTGGTCCTCTCCTAAAGTAGCGTCGAGTGTGGAACTCCTCCTCGGCCTCACCGGTCGATAAGATTGGCGGCTTCCTCGAGCTTGACCTAAGATTCCAGGGTGTTCAATGTCAACGAACGACTGGCCACCGTGATCCGAGATGGCCCCTGGACTGACTCTAGCTACTAATAGCCAACTACAATGGAGGAATGTCGACTCCACTGACCTGGCCCGAGTCTGAGATCAATCTAGCACCGGTACATCCCATGGCTCCACAACCATGCTCGAAGGCCATCCACAAGTCCACCTCAGTGCAGGTATGTCGGTTCGGGTTCCCAACATAAAGTTGGTCGAACCGAACCGGCGAAAGCAAAACGACAGGGAAAATAAGGCTCAATGAAACATTCCTCACTTACCGGAAGGTGAGATGCCACGGCACGATATTCACTAACCGGTTGAAATAGCCAATGTTAAGTGAAGTCTGCGTGTCTTGGCACCCCTCGTCGACCAAGGACTCACCATATTGACCCGGAGAATCGAGGAAAACATCTGGAAAAGATCCACCCTTTGTGAATGCATCGTTTCTTGATCTCTGCAAAACCACGCCCCTTCCACGCAATCCTCTACCAAGCGTAAGAAAGGAGTAGGCGAATCTGTGGAACGGTCGCGACATCATGTCGGGCGATGAAGGACCAACGGGTCATCAAATAGGTATATGGGAGCTCTACGGACGGAAGGGATGCGTGATGATGGCTCGTCCTTTCTGCGGGTAAGCGCTTCGAACTATATGCCGCAATCCACGGTGAATCTGGCCACCATCACGGAAGGAGAGAGTTCCTTCTTGTGGGCGAGTTGAGCTGCGGGATAAAGGACCTCCAAAGGTAAGGCATCATCAGATTGATATGGAACCACACACTTCTTGAGCCAGATTGCAAGATAGCCTGCTAGAAGAGTTGTCGGTTGGATAGGCTTCACCGCATGCCACAGAAAAGTCGCAAACTTGGTCCCCGGCGGAAGCCTTTACGAATGAAAGTGTATAAGAGTTAGCCTCGGACTTCTTGATCAGTTCATTAACCTTGAAGGAGTGGCGGTGATAGTTCACATATTTCCTCGCCGATTTGTCCTCCAAATCTTTGGAACAAGTAATGGCAAGCGCCCGGACTCACTGCGATTTCCTCTTAAGCAAGGTTCAGGTGGGCGAGCTATATGGTAATGACAAGTGAGATCCCATAAAGTCTTATAACGACGCATGCTCTCTTCACCGCCTGCCGGATGGAGGGAAAGTACTCGATATAGCATCTTCCCCATGGGTAGACACGAAATACGGTACATCTCATGCAAAGCCAACTGACTTCGCCATGTTTGGTGAAAGCGTGTCGAATCTGGATTATAAAGCTCGAATAAGGTAAAGAAATGGTTGGCACTGATTGGAAGGCCATACATAGTGGCACGAATCGTCAATACGCACCGCAAGCACGGTTCTCCATCCCATCGGTGAGGGCGTAGCGGTCGGCGACCCACCGGTGCTTACTTGGCGAGTGTACCCACCGAAGAATCTATGGTAGACGGCATCTCGCCCCAATTTAGCAAGGCGATTCTTCAAAGTCGGCGAGCGAAAAGCTCATCAGGCGGTGTGTCGGCCCTACAACCCGGTGAAGGCCGATGACGCTACCTCGTTGAACCCTAACGGGCCGGGTAATAAACCCACAATGAATATGATCATGCTCCTCGGTCGGGCGCCATGACATACGGTGTCCTGACATGGTGTCTAAGGTCGGTCAATGAGAGGCGAGGTATCAGGGGAATATACAAGGGGCCTCCGTCGTCTTTGTTCAACCACCTCTCACTCTCGATAAGAGGCGTATCCGGATCCTTAAGCGAGTCGCCGAATAGATAATGTCTTTCGCAAAGGTTCGATGGTGGCGTCCCTTCTGGCGGCGCATCGGTGACCAATCGTCGGAGAACGGGAACTCCCCTCAAATCTGACTGGATCGTCTCGTGATGTCGAGCAAATCGGCGAGATAAATCGCGGGATCATCACACATGGAATAATAGTCACTATGGCGTCCATCGACGCGTGGTGGAAAAGCTCGAGGAATAATCAAGCGAAATCGAAAAATACTCGGTTAGTAAATGGCGTTGAATTCATCTTACATAGATTGAGTCACGACCTTATAGCGGTATGGCGATTTCATCCGTGTCAAATACGGGAGAGCGATGAATATAGTCGTGTAAACAAAGCGACAATATATATCCCGTTCTCTGAAGCAAAATACGGTATGAAATCGCTCCCGTTAAAAACATCGAGACGGGTGATCTTTGAAGCCTCAATCCTCACGAAGGAGAATCACGGCTCTTCCCAATCGCCTCACCAAGGAGAACGAAGCGGGGTCATAACGAACGTGCACAATCTGAAGCGTCGGTCCCCACAAAGGAGGATTTCGGCTCTTCCCAATCGCCTCACAAAGGAGAACGGCGGGGATACAACGCATATATGTCGAGAATATGATAACGCCGGCGCAATCACCGAAAAGAAGAGGCGCAGATTCACGCCGCGCGGCGAAGTTGATCGACTCCTCAGCAGCGTGATCTCCCCGCGACATCGGAAGCGCAAAGAAGACAAATAAAGTCAGATATCGGTTAAAATCAATAAAAGGCATCAAGTAAGACCACCCGCTCACGGCTGGCAGAACGAATACAAGGCCGACAACCAAACACGCTCCGCATCGCTCAGGCGCCTTCAGCGCTGCCGCTGTTTAGCCGCAGCTGGCGCAGTCAAGGCCGCTTCAGTCAGCGCTTCAGCGCGTCTACGCTGGGCTATGCCTCTCGCTGGGCCGCAGCCGTTACGCTTCCTCGGCCACGGCCGCCGCCGCCGACGCCGGCCTCGCCGCCACTTCCCCTTGTGGTTGTCATCACCTACATACACAAGAAAGAGAGAGAAGAAAAAAAATTTACAAGACCCTCGTACACATACCTCGTTGATCGGAGGAGGCGAGGCGCTGAGCGAGAAGAAACAAGACGAAAAGCACGCAAGGGGGCCGGCCTAGGTCAAAGAAGAGGAGGATTTATGGGTATTTATAACAGCCCTATATGGACCCAATCCTCTTTGAATAAGGACTCTTATTTGGCAAGAAGTAGGAATTCTAATTGGAGCCCAAATTAATTCTAATTAGGACTCTAATCAGCCCCTAATTAGGAGTCCTAATTGGAATCTCGTTTGGATGCGAAGATAACGCCAAATCGCCAAGCAATCGGCTCCTAATTCCTCCGCTATATTGGGAAAGATTCTGAAGGTTTATTCGGCAAGATAACACCTCGCGAATTCTCTCGACGTAAATCAACGCGTCGCCTAATCCTACTCCAACTAGGATTACGAGTATAAACTGTTTCCTAATTTATCGAGAAGTTCCCGGAAGAATATTTTCACAAAAAATATTCTTAGGGATAACTCGATCGTGCGGATTGCATCGACGCCGATCAACGCGTCGCCTAATCCTACTCCAACTAGGATTACGAGTATAAACCGCTTCCTAATTTATCGAGAAGTTCAGGAAGAATATTTTCACAAAAATATTCTTAGGGATAACTTCGATCGATGCGGATGGCATCGGCGCCGATCAACGCGTCGCCTAATCCTACTCAACTAGGATTACGGTATAAAGCTGTTCCTAATTTATTGAGAAGTTCCGGAAGAATATTTTCACAAAAATATTCTTAGGGATAACTTCGATCGTCGCGGATGGCATCGGCGCCGATCAGCGTCGCCTAATCCTACTCCAACTAGGATTACGAGTATAAACCGCTTCCTAATTTATCGAGAAGTTCAGGAGAATATTTTCACAAAAATATTCTTAGGGATAACTTCGATCGATGCGGATGGCATCGGCGCCGATCAACGCGTCGCCTAATCCTACTCAACTAGGATTACGAGTATAAACCGCTTCCTAATTTATCGAAGTTCAGGAAGAATATTTTCATAAAAATATTCTTAGGATAACTCGATCGTGCGGATGGCATCGACGCTGACCAACGCGTCGCCCAATCCTACTCCAACTAGGATTACGAGTATAAACTGTTTCCAAAATTTCAACGAGGAGTTCCTGGAGAATAAACCCATATTCTTAAGGATAACTCGGTAACCCTTAATTTCCTCCACCATAATCTCCAAGAGAGGAATAATCGGCGAGGAGTGAAGGTCATGTTGACATCGGATAATCATATCCTCCGCGTAGTTAAACCAACAACACACGTCATGATGGAGGAATTAGCCGAGTGAAGGTTATGAAGTTCCATGTATTCGACACAGCCAACGCGTCGCCAACAAGGAGTTCGCCGACATACGGAGAAGTCCAAAAATCTGATGGTTAGTCAAACAACGACCAACCGACACGAGTTACAAACAAAACTCACCCACCAGCGAGTCAAGATAACAAGCGGTCGGACAATAAATGCAAAGACCGTGATCTTATCGGGAATCCTACAAAGAAGCGGATGATCCGAAAGAATCGAAGATTTGAAGCTATCTTTGGGACCCTCGGCCGGCGAAGGCGGGAACCATCATCTCAAAGCATCGGACTCATCAAGAATCGAGGCGAGGCGCTTTGGAGGGTATCTGTAGGCATAAAATTGCTTATCGATGCGAGCGAAACTTCGTGGCGGTGGGTTGACAACCGGCGATCCATTCGACAAACCGGCGTCGCCAAAGCGCATCACGCCGCAAAACGCCGTAGAGCCAGTCGACGAGCACATGAAGTGAGTCGGCAAGGCGTCTGAGCCAATGAAGCGGCGTGCGAGTTGATTAAACTCAAGCGTCGATGAGAAGGAATCAACCGTACTTAGTCCGTCAATGCAAGCGGGCGCTTAAGCTCGAAAGTTGATCGGACGCGGACTCAAACCACGGCGGCGACATTACCGGAGCAAAACTAAGCCGGAAGACCGGAAGAATCGACGAAAACGACGAAAAACGACGAGCCGCAAGACGGCGCCGCATGCCAACCTCGGCCAAAGTGGCCAAGGTTTCTGCCACTTTGGTCGCCACCTCGGCCAACCTGGTCGAGGTGCTCGCCACCATGGTCGGAGCCACCTCTACTGGTCTGGTCGAGGTGGCTCTACCAGTGGTCGAGCCATTGGCAGTGGCACCCCTTCCATTGTATAAATAGGGGGTGTCATCTTCGAGGAGGACTTCGGACGGGGATTTTTGGAGCGGGCTTCCGATTGGATTTTTGGGATCTTTCAAAGGCTCGGACTTCTGAAGAGTTCTTGCGAGATCTACGAGTAATCGGCGCACGGTTCTGAGCAACGGCGAGCACAAGTCCAGTCAACGTCAGATCTTCAATCAAAAGGTAACCGAATTCGGGTCGAACTACAGATACCCTCTAGATTAAGCTTCGTCTTAATCTCAGGGATAGCATTATTTCTCCTAGTAGATCTCACCGCTCGTGATCCTCTCCTTCGTGAGTGTGATCCCTCGGTAACCGTTTCCTTCGTGAAGCGAGCCTTTACATCTGTAGTTCGAACAGGGTCTCTACGGATCGGATTGCGCGGTGGTCCACGGACACAATAAGTCCCCGACAGGCAAAGAACCCATAGCGGGGATCCGATATAGCAGAGATCCTCGTGTTTGTTCTAAGGATAAAAGTTGTAATCCTTTTTGATTTTCATTGTAAGCCTTAAAATAAAAGCGATATTTCTCTTTGAATTTGTTTCAAAGCAAGTTTGTAAGCAAGTTCAAATCAATGACAATCATCCCAACTTTTACCGCGAACGGGATCCGTGAAAGATATAAAGCCCACTTTGAGATTTGTGTGCATCTTGATTTCACGCATCTCAAGGCAAGATCAATGGATATAAAATTGGTGGACACTCCTCCCTATCAACTTAAGTTTATAGGAGCCTTGCTATATATATATATATATATATATATATATATATATATATATATATATATATATCTTTTTCTTTCTATATATAAATACATATATCTATTTATTTCTTGGTGATTTTTTCTACTTTATCGGGCTTTTCAAAGTGACCATGTAACGAGCTTTGGGCCAATAGATTCTAACCCAATTGGGCTTAGGTCATTAAGTATAGAAATACTCCTCTGGCTTAATTGCTCAACCAACTTAGGTTAGTAAGATAGAATCACCTTGGAGTACAAAATTTTTATTGGTGTCCATTTTAGTATTTGTTTCAATAATAATGTGGTTCATGAAGAACCAACACCGTCTCTTCTTTGAATGTGGAGAATTCTAAAGATGGTTTTAATGTTGATCGTTGATTTTAAAAATATTACCTTTTAAGATTCTCAATCTCAAGCTGCTCCATTAGAAAAAATTGTTTAACAATATACTAACTTATCCTTCGTGATCTCAATTTTCGAGAAAAGATGAAGTTTTGAGTTATCAAGCAGAACTTTTTGTCCCGATGTAAAAAATTTTTGTATTATTGAGTTATCATGAAAAATCTTTATTTTCTCTTTGTAAATTTTTGAATTTATATATGCATCATTTTTTATCTCTTCTAATGCATTTATTTGGAACATTCTTATCTTACCTGCCAAGTCTAAATTGAAATTAAGTTGTTTGATTGCCCACATTGCTCGGTGTTCGAGTTCAACTGGAAGGTGATATTCCTTTTTGAAAACTAGCCAGTGCAGAGACATTCCCAGATTTGTCTTAAATGCAGTTCGATAGGTTCACAATGCATCACTTAATTTAATAGACCAATCTTCTCTATTTTGATTTACAGTTTTTTCTAAAATTTATTTGATCTGTCTGTTGGTGACCTCAACTTGTTCACTGGTTCGTGGATGATAATTGAGTGGATAAGATATGAGTGATTGAGTATTTTCTCATCAAAGCTTCAAAAGAACGGTAATAAAATTGTATACTGTTGTCACTAATGATAGCACGTGGCACTCCAAACCATGAAAAGATATGGTTTTTGAGAAATTTGACAACCCCCTTATTGTCATTGGTTTTACATGCCACTGCTTCTGCCCATTTTGATGTGTATTCTATAGCCACTAGAATGTACAAATTTCTAAAGAAGTTTGGAAATGGATCCATGAAATCTATGCCCTACACATAAAAAAGTTCAATGGTTAGAATTGGTTGTAAGGCATCATAGTTCTTCTAGCGATTCTTTCTAAAAACTGATAATTGTTACAATCTTTACAGAAAGGCATCTTTGAATAGACTGGGCCAGTACAACCCACATTGAAGAACTTTCTCAGCGATTTTTCTCAGACCAAAGTGGCCCCCACAAACTTGCTCATGGCAGAAAGAAAGGAGACTCCTAATTTCTTCGTTTGGAATACATCTTTTAAAGATCTGATCAGGACAATACTTGAACAGGTATGGATCATCCCAGTGGAAATACTTTATCTAGGAGAGAAAATAAGATCTATCCTATTTAGACCAATGAGAAGGAAGCTCTTTTGTAACTAAATAGTTCACAATATCTGCAAACCATGGTACGAATTGGACTTGTAAGAGTTATTCAGCAGGAAAATAATCATTTATCGGAACATTGGATGTTGGTGCATTAGGGAGCCTAGACAAGTGATCTGCTACATGGTTATATGCTTCTCTCCTATCAAGAATTTGCAAATCAAAATTTTAGATCAAGAGTATCTATCTAATGAGCCGTACTTTAGCATCTTTCTTAGTCAAAAGATATTTCAGTGTGACATGATCAGTGTAATATTGATAAGGGACCCAGTAAGATAAGGCATAAATTTTTCTTAGGAAAAACAATAGCTAAAAACTCCTTCTCAATGACAGAGTAGTTTTGCTATGCATCGTTCAGTGTCCTACTTGCATAGTAAATCATATAATGCTTTCTATCTGTTAGTTTACATAAGACAACACCAATTGCAAGATCAGATGCATCACACATTAACTCAAATGATAGGGTCCAATCCGGTACGTGAATGATAGAAGCTGTGGTTAGCTCCTTCTTTAGGTGATCAAATGCCTTACAACATTCAAGGAAGAATTTAAAGGATGTATCCTTGGCTAAAAGATTAGTCAAAGGCCTAACCAATTTGCTAAAGTTTTTGATGAACCGTCTGTAAAAATCAGCGTGACCAAGGAATGATCTGACATCTTTAATATTTTTTAGGGGGGGAGGTTAGAAATGAGATCTACCTTAGCTTTATTAACTTTTATTCCCTTGTTGGAAACTACATGCCCTAAGACAATTCCATGTTTGATCATAAAGTGACATTTCTCTCAATTGAGAGTTAGATTTTTCTCCTTACACCGTGCTAGGATAAGTTTGGGATAATGCAAATGCTCAAAACAATATGTCACCAAAGGTCGAAATATCATCCATAAAAATCTCCAAGAATCACTTAACAATATCAAAAAAGATGCTGATCATGTAGCGCTGGAATGTGGCAGAAGCACTACATAACCCAAAAGGCATGCAACGGTAGTCAAAAGTTCCATACAGGGATGTGAAAGTAATTTTTTCCTGATCTTCAGAAGTAATAGGAATCTAATTATTACCTGAATATCTGTCTAAGAAATAGTAGAACTCATGGCCTGCTAAATGTTCAAGCATTTAGTCTATGAATGGAAGAAGGAAGTGATCTTTCCATGTGGCTAAATTGAGTTTTCTATAATTGATGCAGACTCACCATCCGGTTTGGATTTGAGTGAAAATTAATTTATTAGTCTCATTCTGGATCACTGTAATCCTAGATTTCTTAGGAAAAAATTGGACTAGACTCACCCAAGAACTATCAGAAATAGGATAAATGATCTCATTATCAAGACATTTCAGAAATGTCTTTCCTAACAGCTTCTTTCATCACTGGGTTTAACCTACGCTGAGGATCTCTAGTATGTTTGGTATCATCTATCAAATAGATTCTATGTTGAATACTATTGGACTAATCCCTTTGATATCATTCCTGGTGTGTCTAATGGCTTCCCTATTTTCTCTCAAGACATCTAAAAGGGCTTCTTTTTAACCGATTGTCAAATCAGAAGCAACAACGACTGGTAGGGTCTCATTCTTCCCTAAAAAAATATACTCTAAATTTTTAGGTAAAGGTTTGAGCTCTAGCTTAGGGGGTTCCTCTATAGACGAACGAAGTTGGAATCAGAGTTCCATGTCCAAAGCTTTAGGTTACCATCTCAGTGTAGATACATGATCTACTTGCTGATCTAACTCTTTTAACACTTTGATTTCTTCATCAAAAGTCTCCTCAAAACTTAGGTCAGATAAACTAAGATCTGACTCACACTCTTCTTTTAACTGTTCACTTGATATTCCCTGAATAAAGTTCACTTCTAGGGGTTGATATGATGGATCACTCGGCTATTTCCTGAGATTGAAGATGTTGAGATCTACAGTCATGTTCTGAAAGAATAACTTTATTTGATCAGTTTTACAGTTGATCAGAGCATTTGAAGTGGCGAAGACGATCTTCCTAAAATGATCGGGATTGACCTTTGAGATTGAAAATGTGCCGCGTTTTCAAGATTATGAAAGCAACAGGAAATATGAACTTCCCAACCTTAATCAGAACATTCTCTATCTCTCCCTTGGGTATCTTCATAGATCTATCAGCTAATTAGAGAGTGTATCTGGTTGGTTTCAATTCTTCTAACCCTAGCTGTTGATAGACTGAATAATAAAGAAGATTTACACTAGCTTCTAAGTCTAGAAGTGTCTTATCAATGAAAGTATTTTCTATAACACATGAAATAGTAGGATAACCTGAATCCTTATATTTTAGGGGCATGAACTTTGAAAGAATATCACTGATATTAGCATTTAAAAGATTTTCTTGGGAACATTGGTTGCTCTTTTCTTAGTGCATAAATCCTTTAAGTGTTTTGCGTAATATGGGATTTGATAGATGGCATCTAAGAGAGAGATGTTGACATTGACATGCTTAAACTTTTCTAAGATCTTCTCCATCTGAGAAGAGTTTTTTCTAAGTCTGAGTCTATCTAAAAATGAACCAACGAGGTTATACCTATCTAGATTGAGTTCAGGTTTAGTTTTAGGTTCTTGGTCATCAAAAGAGGATGGTGATTGCACATAGTTAATAGAAGGAGGGGATGTTTGTTCAGGTTCAACAGATTGGATACGAGAAGAAAAAGGAGGAGCTTGGTCAGGAGGCATTCTAACTTGGTTATTAATTTATTTTCTTGATCTTAATGTGTGGACTCTATTAACTTGAGCTGGATTGAATTGATCTGGTCTTGTGTCTTTAGGATTGGTAATCGGCTGACTCAAGAATGTTCCTTTTTCTCTTGCACTCACTGCACTAGCTAGTTGTCCTAACCAAGTTTCTATCTAGCTTTAACTTGAGCGTTGGCACCTAGAATTTACCCCGATGCTTGCATAAAGGAATTTAGAGTGTTGGATGATTGAGTCAATATGGTAGTAGACTGTGTAGATGCCTTCATCATAGCTTCTAATCCTTTTTCTAAGACACTGAATTATTTCTCATGGTCAGAATTCGATGAAATAGAATTGGCAAATTAATTTATGTTTCCGAACAAGCCTGTTTGACTCCCTAGTACAAGGAGTCTGGAGACTGTCTACATGGTGGATGACACAAGGTGCGACATCGCGACTATAGGAACAGTCATGGTGGCGGGAAGAAGGGGGAGCATGGTTGCTTTGGAGAATGTTCGATTAATCTCGAAGGCAAGGAAGAATCTGCTATCTATTAAGTTGCTTGACTCTATGGGCTACCAAACCCAAGTGCACGGAGGAGTCATCACGGTATACCACGATAGGAATCTCGTCCTAGTTGGGAAGAATTACGGAGAGTCAAAATGAGAGTTCTACTTCAGGTGGAGGAGTCATGAAGTAGTCTGCAACAAATCGATAGCCGAGCTTCGAGAGTCAGCAATGGAGGTTGGTGTCAAGTCATCAAAAGGCTTGACATCAATGCGCGAGTGGTGAGCGTTCCGGTGCCCTTTGAGAGAGGGGGATGAAGGCGATTTCTCGAAGATGTTCGTTATCTACAGTTCTACAAGTTTGCAGCAAAAGATTATAAGGAAGGATCGATGATTTCAAACGTGGCTTCATACAAGGCTAAGGTGGAGATTATTGGGAATAACCTTGTATTTCAAGAAATCCTAATTGGACTTGTATTGAATATTGGATTTAATTGAAAAGAATCAATTATAATTGGAATTGAATTCTAATTGAAAAGAATTAGAATTGGTAATCCAAGTCAAAGAAGGAGTCCTACATGAATTTAAGCGAGAGGGAAAACTCTAATACCCCTTGAGAGGTCCATTACAAATCAAGTCATAGGAAAGCCGAGGAGAGTTGCATATTGTAAGAGAGAAGTAGAGAGAAATAAAGAGAGAAATCTAGATTTTGAGAGATCTTTTGGTGAAATTGAGAGAGTGTTCTTGTGGAATTTTTAGAGATCACAAAAAGAATTATACCTTTGTAACATCTAGAATAAAAGAAGATTCAAATTTATCCTATGAACATAGATGATTGTCAAACCACGTAAATCATGTGTCTTTATCTCTTGATCTATTTCTTGCGGTATATTGACTTTTCTCTTTTGTTTGAACTCGTAGTTTCTCGGAGTTTCCACATTGCCCAGTGATAGATTAGTCTACAACGAAGGAGGAGATCTAATCAGGTGTTTTGGTGGCACTTCTACAGATTACGCTTTCGCATAGATTGCTGGTTGGTGCACAATGTCATTCCCAAATAGTCTCATAGTTATAGTTTCTTTGCAACTGCAATTACAAAAAGGGCCAACAACCAAATAGATAAATTTTGCAGAAAGTTAAAATGAAACTTATTTAAATTGTTATTTCACTTTATTAGAAGGGATAAAACGTGTGAATTTAGTGTCATATCTAGGGGTGCATTCGGTCCGGATACGGCTCAGATATGATACTTATCATATCCATATCCGCTTACACATCTCGGATACGGATACGGATATATCTGGGTAAGAAAAATTCATATCCATATCCACTAAAATCGAATACGGATATGGATATACATGCGGATATATAAGCGGATATGCATGCGGATACAAAACGGATATGAGAAAACTAGATAGTATTGAAAAAATATAGTTCATGTGATAGAAAAGACTTCATTAATATGTTCATTATATCTGAAAAGCTAATATTAGACATATTGATCATGAAAATTAACCTCAAATTTATAATCTAAGGACTAAAACTACCGTAACAGTATGCCTAATATGTATTCAGATATTTCAGATACGGATCCGGATATTTCACTTTAAAACCATATCCGCAACCATATCCTATCGGTTATAGATTTGAGTAACCATATCCGTATCCTAACGGATACGGTTACGGATATTTCCTCGGATACGGATACGGTTTAGCACCCCTAGTCATATCCAATGAGAAATAGCAAAGACAGATGGGTAAAAAAGTTTGAACCCTAAACCTCATCAGCCATTATCCTTAGTGATTAAATAATGGTTTTATGTAGACTCAAGAGGGATCAAAAGAAATTTAAAAGCAAATCATATCAAGTATAATCTATATGAAGACAAACACAAAGCAAAGCAAAGTTGCATCCATTTCTTTCTCAAGATTCATACAAATCCAAGCACAAAGACCCCACCTTTTACACACTTGAGCTGGCTACCAATGCACAAACAGCAGTGCATTTCTGATACACAAGAAGCACCCCTACCATTGCTTTCAATCTTTTCAAATACCCAAACAAAGGAATAAAATCTGACAAAAAATAAATAACAGAGTCTCTAAACTCATCAACATACAAAAAAGAACAAATATAATAAAATGAACAAGAGCTATGAACCCAAAGCACTAGTTGTTTGTTGCAATCCTATTCACAACAACTCTCTTTCTCCAACCTCTTTGCAGTCACCTCCCTCCTCTTGGGTTTTTAAACTTCAGTCAGCCTTTTCTTTCAACTTTGAGCTAAAGTTTAACCTCTCCTTGTCCCTCTCTCCTTTTTAACACTAATCAATTCAGGGAAGACATTCTAAAAAACGTCAAACAAACCAAATACTATAAGCTAATCAATCAACAAAAAAGAAATCACACTTAATTAGAGAATCAAGTCATGCCACCCCTTGACAGCTACAAAAAAACCAGTGCCAACTTTAGAGGGTAATAAGTTAATCATTGTAACCTCCTCCTCTTAATCATTGTAACCTCCTCCTCTTATGGCTAGTAGCTGAGAAAGAGGTGGCACAAATGTTTGATACTTCCAATAAAACCAAAACCTTTGGTGGTTTCGACTTCTCTCGCTGAATCATCATGCAATAGTAGGAAAATACATTCTCCTGGCAGATAGATAATAAAAGTGCATTCACTCACTGCTTGGTTTCTTCTAAAATTATTAAAATGACAAATATTTTGAGAAACCATATATCATAGAATAAAGTAGACTTACAGTTTCGAAGGGTTCGGGCAAGGAGATTATGCTCAACTTAGCCTATAGCGAGTTCTTAGTTAACCTTTCATAGGATGCAGAAAGAATTGCTGAAGCAGCTATAGTAGAGGGGCGACAATACACTAAATTCATTACTGCATTAGGAAACAAAAAAAGAATCTGAAGTTCTTTTGCCAAAGATTAATATCGATAAGCAAGAATAAAATAACGTCATGGCTAATTCAAACATCCATGGCTATAAACTAAAGAATTTCTGTTTATGATATTAATAAGACATAAATGGAAAAATATGAACCAAAACCTAGTCAGTGTTCAGTAAATCTGTCTCAAGATAACGTGAAAATTTGAGAGATGTGTGTCTGCAAAGATACTAATATCCAAAAAAGTATTAGACAATAGTTGAGAAACTAGTCCACTAATTATAATCTACATAGAGAATCAAGCAAACAGAAGATGTCATTTAACAGAAAAGTAATATACAAACAATAGAAAAGTATGAAATCATTATCTAGTCCATAAAATTCATTGATGAATTTGGATGAAGCAGACACTAAAGTTAGTTCGTGTGAGGGGCAAAGGGAGTCAGCAAGAGTGGAGCTACGAGATCTCTTCATTACTGCCTATCTAACAAATGATCTGGTATGTATGTATGTATGTATACATAATACATAACATGTATGTATACATATCACATGCACACATGCATGCACAAACACACAATAGAGAGATATTGTCATACATACATACGTAATGTATCTATATATGGATGTATGCACATATGTATGTGTGTATGTAACACAGATACTGTAGTTCTCTCACTTCAGGCTCTTAACAAAATGATCATAGGTTGAGACCTTTTTGACCTTGTCCTTTTCCTTAAAAAAAAAGGTTTATGTTCTTATGCAAAGAGTAAGGCCCAATAACAAAAGAATCGGTTTCTGTACTACACAAAAGTCACTTTTGAGAGGAAATAAATCTTATTGAAAAGAATTACTTACAAAGATCATGGCATGTTTTATGACTAAATAAAAATATAAGAAATCACATAGGTGAAAGCATTACCTTCAATAATAGCAAATATGAATCCAATAGCTCTAGAAAACAAATCTTTTCTTCCACTTTTACACCCAAATTTGGATGCAAATGGAGTCTCTGAACACATTCTCACTTCCAATGTGTTCAATACAAGGAGCTCCATCCTTTGCATTACATTGCTACAGAATTGGTATTTTTCCAACTGATACTCTGACAATGCTGGCGGCCTACACTCCTCCATCTTTGCCGCCAAAGATAAGCATGCTACTGATAAAAGTTTCAATGCCCATGCTTTGCTTTCCTATTTCCAGTTTAAGTAAAAAGATCAGCTTTTCAATGTAGAAGATGAATACCAACAACAGAATGAATAACACATAATCCCCTCGTGCTGCATTTGGAAAATAAAACCTCATATGCAAAAAGTAAAGTTCCAAATACAAGACTTAACAATTGTCCTTTAGCTCATTGGTGAAGCACTTCGGGGAAAATAAGCAATAAAGAGAAATTTCCAGGAAAGAGATTAAATGAATCATGAATCCAATTGCTAGTGCACTAAATTCATGGTACATCAGGATTCGGGAGATAATACGGAGAGAGAGAGAGAGAGAGAGAGAGAGAGAGAGAGAGAGAGAGAGAGAGAGGTAATGATATCCACAAGACAATCTATGGGTGAAGGAATCATTGAAAGCAAGTGAAAGGTTTACTTTTAAGCCAAGAGATTATTAACTTGTAACAAAAAGATAGAAGTTTTATGCTGACGAGTAATGGGGAGCAATAGTAACCAGAAAAGATTAGAACTTTCACTGGATTAGTTGATGCACTGAGAGAAAAAAGATGAATTTCACCAAAAGATGGTTAATTTATATACTGTTCTTTGCTGCATTGAGACTTTGAGAAAGAAAAAGGAAAAAAAAAAAGGAAATTTGACAGAATCTTAATGAAGAAAATACCCAGAATCAAGGAGAATTATTTTGATAGATCTTTTTGCTTACATCGATGCTTCGATGAACCAGGAACCAGTCAAAATAAATCATTGCAAGATACACATTCTGATAGGTCTGTAACAAAAACAAATACCCAAAAAAAAAACCCAACTTAAAAAACTCATTAAATCGAATAAACAACCAAATGGGTATCTAAATCTTGTGAGCTCACTCTGAGAACCCATCGAACAGTTTCCAATCGAACACAATGTAGACTCTCAGCCTCAGAAACCCCAATGGCTCTGCTCTCAAAGCTCCTCTCTCTTAAGACCAAAGCCTCAATGGACTCATCCTCTGTTTCTGAGAACGGTATGAGGACTTCTCGATCTTGGTCTTCGTTGAGATGGCTTGTAGTTTCGCTAAAGATGAGATTAGAGAGAGAATGAGAAGTTGGAGTCTCCCATTGTTCTCTACTGTTAGCTGTTTTAGAGAGAGAAAGGGATGAGGATGAGCTGCATATTTGGCGGCCAGAATCTCTGTAGCGGATGAGTGATTCCGGGTCGGGTATAAGAAAGCAAGACGAGACAAAAGGGCTACTCCTAAAAAAAGATACAATAATGGGGGTGCGCTCAGCTATTTGTTTCCTTGGCATTTTCCCCTCATTTTTAGTTTTTATTTATTAATTTCAGAAATTCACTAATTTTGATATTGCTAAATATAGTAGGATAACATATGTATAATCTCATTAGTTTGGTAGTGCATCGATATTTGATAGTCACTGCTTTGGTACCTTCTGGCTAATTTCGCTATCCGCTCAAGAATTGTCCTCAACCTTGACATTAAGTCGAGACTAGATGATACCAGATCACCTCCCCACCGATAATTGAACCCTCTTTATTAACGTATTAGCGTCAACGATCATTGTAAAGAGATATCTGTCATCGTCATGCCCTTCTTTCTTTTTCTCCTAAGTCCTGGACCTTTACCTCTTTGTTGGACGTGTATGCATGATTGTTTATTGAGATTTTCTTCGCAACGAGCACCTCGTCACAGTCTCAACATTGGTTACTAACATTTTTCCCCGTCCGAGAAGGTTTCCTATCCCTTACTGCCCAATCTTGATGCACAAGGATTTTTATCCCTCGTCATTGATCTCATCAGCATTGAGCATTCTACATCCGGTCCCTGGATTTCTATCCTACATTTTTTATCTTACAACTATTTGATTTTTCTTTACGGATACTTTTGGATTCTTAGCCTACAATATTGATCCGTCATCACACTACAACTCTTTCATCAAGGTTCTGATGCATGGGCAATTTTGGCTCATCTTATGATTCTTGTCTAAACCCCATGCTTCTCATTCCACCATGAGTTTAAGGGTCATTATTCCCTATCCTCTAAAAAAGAAACATGGGTATCCTTAGTACCATCGAGGTGGAGGCCCAAAGGGGCCTTGGAGCCCCCTTGATATTTACACGTTTGCAAATATGCAAATATTTGCGGAACTACCGCCAACATTATGTACATTTGCAAAATCCATCCCAAATTCTCAATATTGCAAACTAAACCTCAAATCTTGAAAATATTGAGATTTGAGAGGAAGTTATGTAAATATGCATAATTTAAGGGGTATATATACAAAACCCAAAAAATGGTTAATAATAACTTCATAAATCATATGCTGTAAAGTTTATAATCCCCTTAATTTTATCAAATTTCTTCCGATTCTCTCGTGAGTTACAAACAAATTACGAATAAGATCACAAGTTGTTCGGATTTCTCACAAGCGTTCTCTCCGCCTCGTTCACTAGTATTTCCACCACTCTCATCCGCCCGCATTCCTCCCCTCCATCTCTCGTACTCAACTAAATCTTATTATGATTCGTTTTTTAATGTTTTTTCCTCATTTGATTTGGACCCCCTATATCAAAATTTCTAGATCCAGCACTAGGTACTAAAGACTAACTTTGGTCATTGGTACTGAGATGACTCATTCTCATCTAGTCATCTAAGATATTGGGGGACCATTTCCAAGTGGGTTATTAAGTAAGTAGGGGATCATTCTCAAATGGGGATCATCTAGATGACTGGATGAGAGCGAGCCACATCACTGCTTTATTTGTGGTATCAAGAACATCCATTTTTCTCTAATAAAAATAACCTAATTCTAGGTAATAAAAGGATTCATTCTCATGAAGTTAACTTAACACACAGTATCTCACATATTTTATTAGCATGGCTCTCCACATTACGACATATCATCCTAAGTCAGGGCCAGCCAAGGACCCCCATGACCTATCTAAATCCTTGGCCAGTGCCTATAAAGATTCTCTTGGAAATAAATACATGAAGACCATGACCACAGTTGTGACTTGTGAGATAGCTAAGAATGTGATAAAATTATACCAGCATGCCTCTGTCAACTTTGAAACACCATCACTCCGTAAAGAAAAGGGACGAACCACTAAAGGAGCCAATGAATCCAGCTGGTTCCAATTTTCCGTCTTTTTTAATCTCTATGAACCACATTTGGTATCAACGCTAGCCAGCCATGTGGTGGGTGTCACTTACGTCAAACCCAAAGTCACAGGACGCTCCTTTCTTTCATTGCAGTGAGGAAAAGGAAATCATAAGAGAAAATCACTGTAGAGTATCACAGGGAAAGAAATTACAGCATGAAAAACTATTTTGTGATTTGTATTCGATCCAAGAAAAGAATAACCGTGGAATTAATCAGTGTGTTTATGCATATTTCTATATGGCACCGGTTAAATAGTATATAGTTTGCTCTTGATTTACTAACCGCTGGTATATACTCCTGAAGGCGAAGGAGAAAAGATCACAGATATTGCGGAAGAACTAGGTTTCTTTGTTAATCAAGAAAACATACACCTTGGACTCTAGTCTATTGTTTCAAGGCTCGGTATTGAGGTCTAACTCTCATTTCCTTAATCTTGGCATATAAAAATAGAAGACCTTGAAAAGAGAAACGAAGTAACTCTGTCCCTAAGCCTTAACATCCCCTAGTTTGAATAGAATTTTGTTTCGGGTGAGAAAACAGTTGAAGTGGGGAGAGTTGTCAGAGCTGAGATTGCTGTTCTAGGGGTTCCTTTGATTCTTCTGGTTGGTGGATTTGCTAATAGTGTCCCTTCTGCAAATTACTAAACAAACTGTTAGAAGACACAGAGGCTTGATGCCCTGATGAACCTCCGATGCTCAAGTCAATAACTGTAGGAAGAAGATAGTGGAAATCTAATTTAAAATTAAGAATGAAATTAGACTTGGATTTTACTTACCACCGTTACTTTTATTTATATTAGCTCGGAGGGATAGATCGGGGAGACCACGGAAGTCTACGTGGAATCATTTGGTTGGCCCAAGTGAGCCGTAGGGAAGTTTCCTCCATAATTGAATTGTCCATGTGTCCCTCTAGCATTGGCCAAGGTACTTAGGATGGCAGGAGATTGTGGAGAGAATAATCCTGATGATTGCAGTCATATCTTCACGTGAGTTAAGTTAGGATCCTACTACGTCACATGAAGGAAAAATATTCTCATCTTGTTGTAGAGGGCAAGCTGTCGAGTGGGGCTTTAGATGTACAATGATGTTTGGTGTAACTTTGCACAAGACGGAGGTAGTCGACCTCTAGCAAGGAACGAACAATCACACTGCTCGAGACGATGTCTATTCGTCCGGCCTATTTGGCTTCGTACCAAGCTCTCATCAAGGCACGTGGCATCTTCTGATTGGTTGCTTCTCATGGGTCGGTTTTGTAGCATAACAAATTTAGATCCTCTTTACTACCAAAAATATAGTGGAAATGCCACTTCCAAAAAGAAGTGGAGAGACCACTACTTTATTAATAGTCACTAATTTATCTAGTAGATGGTTATGATTCATTCTAAATCTAGTACACACTACCTTCCTCCCCAATTGCACGTATTCCTAATTTGTACTCAAACATAAATCACAACCATCCACTAAATAAATTAAATGTTAACAAGTTAGTGGTATCTCTATTACTTTGGTAATGGAGGATCCGAATCCGTTTGAATAAGACACAATAACTCTTAAGATTATAAGACTCTATCCCTAATCATGATAAACCTCTAACTTTATCCAACTATATTATAGAAGTTACGAAGAATCAAAGGCATAATAACTAGTATGGAGTATCACTCAATGAGCTTAAGCTTGTTGAAGAATGATAGGAATTTCAAGCATCACCCTAAATGTGCATCTCTCAATCTTATCCACTTAACTTTTGCTGATGATTTGCTTCTTTTTAGTAGAGGTGACTAATAATCTATCACTAAGCTCTACCAATGTATGAAAGATTTTAGTTCTGTGTGTGATCTTGAAGCTAATCCTGGTAAATCATCTATCTTTTTTGGAGTTGATGATATCTTTAGAAGCACTATCTGCTCAATTTTGGGGTTTTTTGAAGGTGTTCTACCAATTAAGTATCTTGGAACCCCTCTCATTAATAAGAGATTTCTTCACTCATCTCAAGAGTTGCCAACCAATATCAGAAGTGGACAAAGCATAGAAAACTTTCATATGCTGGTAGGATTCAATACCTAAGAGAGTTCTTGCTAAGATTGATGAGCTTTCAAAGAATTTCCTTTGGGGAAATATGGGAGATAGTAGGAAGATTGCTCTTATTGCTTGGAGCCAGATTTGTCATGATTATAAACATGGTGGCCTGGGCATCTATTATGCCATTTTATGAAATTTTGTTGCTGCTATTAAAATCTTATGGCTTATTCATGAAAAGAAGGATCTTCTGTGGATTAGATAGGTGCATGACACATATTTAAAGTCTAGAGATATATGGCATGTTCAATGTAAAGTTGGTGACTCGTGGATGTGGAAGCAACGTCTCAAAGTGAGGGATTGTGCTCTGGCTCATTGTGGTGGACTGCATGGCTTAATGTCTACTGTTGGTGCATGTTGTGCTCAAGGACAAATTAAAATATCTATGCTATATCATGTATTCTCCTTTGTTACCCCTACTGTATCCTGGTATACAACTGTGTGGGGTTCTCTTAATTACCCAAAACACTCCTTCGCTCTTTGGCTTGCAATTCAGGGTCGTCTTCTCACCCAAGATAGGATGTGCAGAATGGGTTTGTTAAGGTTGAACTCTTGCGTTCTTTGTTCAGTTGGAGCTATGGAGAATCATCAACATCTCTTCTTTGATTGTTAGTTTTCTATGATTGTATGGAACAGGGTTATGGAATGGTCGGGCTTTCATTGGAGATCTTGTGAATGGAATTCTCTAGTTAACTGGTTTACTATATGTTATCTTCAATAGATCAAACGAATTGCTCTCTCTGCATCAATTTACTTCATATGGCAAGAACGGAATCGGCGCATATTTGAAGTTAAATCTTGTACAAGTGATCAAGTATTTTTAGCAATCAAAGTAGCTGTGCTTACTATTGTTCTAAATAGGCCTATTCCAACTGAGTATGATCATTGGGTGCATTTCTTGTAAATTTCTTTTCCTCTGTTAGTTTGAACTGATGAGCTCTTTGTATTTTTTTGTTTTCTCAGATCATTTCTGAGTATACTGATGTACTACAAATGCCCATGTTGGTGAATGAATAAAGATATTTTCATTGACCAAAAAAGGAAAAAAAAAGGCATAATAACACTAACTACCAACGAACAATAGAGGTCACTCCATATTTTCTCACACAAGTAGAGCTTGCTCTTGATTTCAGCACTAGTAACATGTAAAAAGTTAGACGATAGTGTTTAGTTCATGTTACTTTACACGGATTTTATGAACAAGGATGTTATTTGCCTATTACTGTTTTCATGTTGTGTTTGCAGTTATTTTGTAGTTCTTGCATTAATTTCATATTATACATATAATTAGTGTTTTCTACAGCATTTGTACTGATTTTATTTAGCACTGGTAGTAAATTAGTTACTTCTCTGTACATTACTTGGCATGCACTCGCAACAAAATTCCTAGAATAAATCATATGCCCATGATTTCTTCTCATCGTAGCATGCACTGGACTCTCTTGTTTTATTTATTTTTCAGTAAAAGAGAAGCACTGATTTCGTGGGAGTGCTTATCCTTCCCTTGGGAAGGAACACCCGTATGACCTTACAAGTATCAACTACCTTTATAAGTAGGGCTGCAAACGAATCGGATACGGATCGTATATAATTGTCACCTTTCTATTAGTTTTACTAATCACGGATACACACGAAATACAAATATGTTTCAGTAACGAAAACTCATATCCATATTTGTCAAAATCGAATTAATGCGAATATAGATAAAAAAAATGCAAAACAAATATGAGGAAAATATACCAATATGTAAAATACATAGATCTTATTGTTGGGCAACAAATAAATCTCATGCTGGTATGCAATTAGGACCGCCATGTGTATGGAAGCTCGACCCACATGATCAATAGACATCACATCTTCCACCAGTTGGCTCAACCAGAAGAGCTTGACATATTCGACCTAGCCCGAGCTGAGCGGTGGCGTCAACCCACAAGACAGAACAGCTCGTCCTTAGCAATTAGAGCCCAATATCTAGAGAAAAATAATCAAGACCTCGACCATTCTTTACTATCCCTAGAAGCACTTTAGCCCATCCGCCTAGCCATTAGCCGCTATACTTTCATTAAATGCTTCCTTAAACCATGGATTCAAATCCTCTCTACTACAAAAAAGTAGTGGAGAGACCACTGCTCTCATCATAATTGTTGACTTCCGTAGTTCATGGTTGTGATTTGTCTATGAGTACAAATTAGAAAACAAGTGCAATTCATGATGATATAGTGAATGCTATGTTTATAATAAATCACTACCGCTCACTAGACAAATCAACGACTGTGATAAAAGATTGGTCACTCCACTATTTTTTTATAGTGGATAGGTCCAAAGGATCATACAAGTACACGGAATCTTCCTCATCCCATAAAATGACAACACACGTATTCACCTTCGTTACCACGATACGGATACATGTCCCTCTCTCAAATCTATCACACAATCACTTATATAACGAAGTCCCCTGTAAATTCTCTAACATAACTTTGATTGACAATCACATTTCTCAATTGTTCTGTATAAATACACATTGATAAGAATTTGAATCCTCTTCACTATTAGAAAAGTAGTAAAGAGACCACTACTTCATTAATAATCATTGATTGTGTAGTGGATGATTATGATTCGTTCTAAATCTTACACTGAATTACACAAATTCCTAATTTGCAATCAAAGACAAATCACAACCACACTAAATAAATCAACGGTTATTAATAAGGTAATGGGCTTTCCACTACTATTTTGACAGCGGAAAGACTCTAACTTTACTGTAGGAGGGTCCACCGGAGATCAATCTCTGGCGCCTCTAACAGGTTTGTTGAGGATCGATGTCGTCGTTTGGCTCAGAAGCCTGCTTCAATCAGTCACGATTGATCCTTCTCGTGTGCACCACCAAGGATACAAGGGGAGAAAGCCACACAGTCTCTCACAAAGAAAGGGGGGGATCGCACAAAGCAATGGACGGAGAAAAGCCTCACAGAGAAACGGGGAGAGGATCGCACAGAGTCCCTCTCGATCTCCTCCCTCGAGCTACTACCAACCCTTCTATATATAGGGAAGAAGGTTGTTTCTGTGTGTAAGGAGGGAAGTGTTTTTACATGTCAATGGTTTCGTCGAGGACCCTTCCCACATCACATTATGCGTGCTCAGTGACTCAACAACCTACACTGTGTGCAGAAACAGTAACATTGTTTGTTAGTTGTTAGTTAAACTATTTAATGATAGTATAAATAAAAGTCTTAATTGTAATTACATACAAGTTTCACCTATTTTGCACTTATATATCCTCACTTATTTTTTTAGCACTTATATTCACCTAAAGCTTTATAAAATTTGCACTTTACTATCCTGTGCAAATGTGAGAATTTTCTCTCGAAAATTCTCATGCAATACTTACATGCTAATTTTAGAATATTTTAATTCTTAATATTTTTTATTTTATTATTAAACTGATCAAAATTCTATTTTAAATATAATTAGGGTAGGTTTTAAATAGAACTATGTAGTTTTAACAATAAATTTAACAAAATTAAGGGCTAAAAATTAGCATGTGAGTGTTGCATGAGAATTTTGGTGGGAAAAATAAAAGTCTTAATTGTAATTACATACAAGTTTCACCTATTTTGCACTTATATATCCTCACTTATTTTTTAGCACTTATATTCACCTAAAGCTTTATAAAATTTGCACTTTACTATCCTGTGCAAATGTGAGAATTTTCTCGAAAATTCTTATGCAATACTTACATGCTAATTTTAGAATATTTTAATTCTTAATATTTTTTATTTTATTATTAAACTGATCAAAATTCTATTTTAAATATAATTAGGTAGGTTTTAAATAGAACTATGTAGTTTTAACAATAAATTTAACAAAATTAAGGGCTAAAAATTAGCATGTGAGTGTTGCATGAGAATTTTGGTGGGAAATTCTTTTGTTTAAATAACTGAGATATTTAAATGCAAATTTTAAAAACTTTTAGGCACGACCAAAAACAAGTGAGGATATATAACTGCAATGTAGAGGAAACTATAGAGTATTTAAGTGCAATTAAGTGAGATAAAAACATAAAACCAAACATTTTAATAAGGCTTAATTGCACTTAAATACCATATACTTTCACACCAAAAAAAAATTATATATCCTTAGTTACAATGGAGCAAATATATACCCTAACTTGTAAGAAATATTCACATTGCTACCTTCTGTTAACCAGCAATGAGAATATCCCCATGTGCTGGTCACATGTCTATTTTAAATGTCATCTACCCTCATTGATTGTATTAATTATAACTTACCTGCTCGTTTCTTCTTTCGGATTAATTTCTATGAAAGGCAATCTCGTCCTTTTGGATAAAATTTAACGATGTCTACCAAAATCAGACGGCGGATAACTCAAGATATATATTTGCTCAATTTTGTAACTTAGGGCATAAACGTGCTATTATCTGAAAAAATGGGGGATACAAGTGCTTTTAATAGTAAGCTTCTTTTCTCAGCTGCTGATTGTTCCGTCTGAGGACTTCCTTTGTAGACACCGGGGAGGAGGTTATTCTTTGCTCCTTTGGTATACTAGTTTTTAGGCTCATGCAAAGCACGAATCGTTTACGTTAATTATGTATATTGTGCTCATTATTATATATTATTAATATGATTAACTTTTTCACATTATATTAATTTGAATTATTATATCTCTGACAATGAATATTAAAATAACAAAATAAACTTGCAATAAAGAAATAAAATTCTTTTAAGGAATGTTATCCCCTTCTTGTTTAGTATTTAGGCATGCTACTCCTCTATCCAATATACACCAAATATATTGTAGCTTGATAGTAGCTACAATATACACTGAATATACACGAAAAGAACAAAAATATTACCTGATTTATAATAAAGAAGTTTATGATAATATCTCCAATTCATTAACATTCTTAAACAAAATACATGAGAATAACAAATAAAACTCAATGTACAACAAAAATTTGCTTAATAGAAGCAATGCAACTTATATAACTTTTATACCAAATAAGTTTAAAATAACAAAAATAAAAGCTAATCTATGATAATTTCCCTAATCCACTAACATTCTTAAACATAATACATGAAAATAACAAATAAAATATTGTTTGTTTTCTCAATATCCATTGCACAGATGAAATATTTTTACATAAAAGAGATCAAATTGCACAGAAAATGAAACCTAAATGTATGGATGTAGCAATCTACATGTATGGATGTAGCTCAGTTTGATAAGAGCTAGAAGTGAAATATGCCATTTGCACTGTTCCAATCTCAATCGCCACATTCTCCGCATCTCACCATTTCTTTTGTTTCAATTGAAGAAAGAAAATCAAGAAAAAGAGATTTTATAATCACAACTATAGGGTATCTAAGTGCAATTAAGCGAGATAAAAACATAAAAACCAAACATTTTAATAAGGCTTACTTGCATTTAAATACCCTATGGTTTCACAAAAAAACACTTCTCTACCTAAGTTAGAAAATGGAGCAAATATATACCCTAACTTGTAAGAAATGTTTGTTGGGGGAGAAATTGGGCCCAATCTAGAGTTGATGGGCCATAAACAGAATCTAGGAATCAATTTTAATCAAAAAGCTATAGCTATTAGGTATTGACCCAAACTCCTATTTAAACTCATCACTCTTTTTTATCTTATCCGATGTGGGACTATACTCACGTATTAATCACATGGCAAATCTTCACTGTAGGTCCCTAATATATTAGTCAAATATCATTTGGGTCCTTAACGTTTGAAAGTCATCAACAGAGGTCCCTAACGTTTTCTCCGTCATCAAATTAGATCCTTTTCAAAATTTTCCGTTATCTCTTGCTGATGTGGCGGTGGTGGACTATTTTTATCTATTCTTTTGCACATAACCCCTATAAGTTTTAAAATTACAAATAACACCTTAAAATTTTTAAAATTACAAATAACACCCTATAAGCCGATCACTTGTAGTTTTAAAATTTTAGGGGATATTGTGATGTTCCAACTAAAAGGTTATTATTTATAATTTTTAAAAACTTTTAGGGTGTTATTTGTAATTTTAAAATTTTAAGGGGTTGGTTGTAATTTTTTACCAAACCACTTGTACCTTTTGAAAATTTTAGGGGGATATTTTGAGAGTAATTTTAAAAAATTTTTAAGGTGTTATTTGTAATTTTTAAAACTTATAGGGGGTTGTGTGCAAAAAGAATAGATAAAAAATAGTCCAGTCAGCTGCCACATCAGCAAGAGATAACGGAAAAATTTGAAAAGGATCTAATTTGATGACGGAGAAAACGTTAGGGATATCTGTTGATGACTTTCAAACGTTAAGGACCCAAATAATATTTGGCTAATACATTAGGGACCTACAGTGAAGATTTGCCTAATCACATCAACAATGTTCACATTGCTACCTTCTGTTAACCAGCAGTGAGAATATTCTCATGCGCTAGTCACATATCTATTTTAAATGTCATCTAACCTCATTGATTTCTCCTTTTGGAGTAATTTCGATGAAGGGCAATCTTGTCCTTTTGGGTAAAATTTAATGGTGTCCACCAAATTCAGTTGGCGGATTACTTATGCTATTTTGTGAAACAGTTGAGTAGGGTATACAAGTGCTTTCAACAATAACTATTTTTCACGGCTTCTGATTGTTTCGTGTGAGTACTTCCTTTGTAGATGTAAGGGAGTTTATTCTTTGCTCCTTTGGGATATTCTGCACGCAGTTCTCGACGATTTATTATGGTCAGAGTACTTTTACGCTCCGGATCAAACCCGGGGGCCTGCCTTCTTGAGAATATTCTGTGTAAATTCCAAGTTCATTACCCTATCATATTATTTGCACAATAACCCTCGTAATGTGTCTAATAACATTGAAGTTTAGGTTACATTGGCATAATTAAGATTCTGAACATGCATGTAGATCAGTTCAAAAATTGATGATTAAATCTCGTTTTTTTATACTAATGAACTTATATTTGCAAAAACTCGTTTTTAGTTTCCCATCTAGTGTAGTTAATTAGGAGCCTTTACATGTTTTCATAAATTAAATTAATTTATGGTTTATTTTATTTTATTTATCTTTATCTTTGGAGAAATATATCAAATATTTAGTACTTCACATAGCCTATGTTGTTTATAGATGGTCTACATTTCATAAAGATTGATTAAGAATACAATTGACTTAAAACTTACTTAGACAACATTTTGATCATATCTAGGAACTAGGGGTGGTAAATGAACGAATCGAATCGAATATTGAGATGTTTGTATTTGTATTTGTTCAAATTGAACCCAAACTTAAATATCCATGTCTGCAGTTTTTGAATTGAACTCGAATACGGTATTTGATAAATATTCATGAACATTCACAAATATTTATCGAAGGTCAAAGTACATTCATTTTGCTAAAGAATTTAGAATTTAATTTTAAATAGTATTTAAATTTATAAATGAAAATTTCATTAGAAAACTGATTTAAGATTCTTTAAGTTTCTAGTATATAGAACTTAAGTAGAAAATATAAATAGGTTAAAAATATAAAATTATATGTGTAATGATACAAATTATAAGCGATAAAATTTAAGCGAATATTTGATAAGCAAGCGAATCGAATATCTTCTTTGGTTAAATTCTATTCGTTAATGAACTCGAATACTAAATACTATTTGTTTAATGTTAAATGAACTACCGTATCAAATATGACCGAATAGTTGGTCGAATAATTAACGAACTATTTGTTAATTATTTGGTTCATTTCCACCCTTACTAGGAACTGCATGTTTGCCCTGTTTTGCAATTGAGTTAAACACGTTTCGTGGAACAAACTTCAATCCAAAATTGATCCTGGTTGGCTAATAATTGGACTAGGACTTAACAAGTTTTCTTAAGCTATTTTTGTAAACTGGTCCAATATTTTCTATCCGCAGTGTAGAACTAAACTGGTTTTTAGTTAGTTCTAAATTAAGGGAGAGAGGCAGTTGTCAAACTGATTCTGTGATATAAAATGAGAAACCAAATACATGTATCTTTGTCTATTGATGCAAGCAAATCATTATATATTACGCTCCTTATTGATTGAAGCATGGAAGTAAAACTAAACGTAAATCTGCTAAAACCATATTTAACATACCCTAGGATAAAATGATAAAAGTAATTATCTTTTAAATTTTTTGTGTTAACTATTAATCAATTATAAAGAAAACATTTCCATAAAAATAAAGAAAATATGAATGACCTTCTTACAGAACATCTACAACCCATTTAACTGTCTCTTGACACTAATACCACCTAAATGTTTCAAAATTATTACACAAATATCTAATTTACAAGCTAAAATTGAAACTTTATAAAATATAAATAAATTAGGGGCTTAACCCTCCTGAAATTTGTTCATCTCACATAACTTCTTGATCTTTATAGTGTATCAAAAATCCAATTAAACTTTAAACTTTTCTCACCGAACCCCCCTACATGTAATTTGCCAATGACTAAAGTTTTCTTGAGAAAAAAAAATTCAGAATTTTGAAAAGGGGGTATGTAGCGTGTAAATAACAAATAATAAAGTTTGGGATTTTTTTCTCTCAATAATATTTTAGTTATTTGCAAATTATGGGCAGAGGGCCAGGTGAGATAAGGTTAAAGTTCAGAGAAGTTTTATGAGACATCCTAAAGTTCTGGGGTTATGTTTATGTGAAATAAACAAAGTTTAGGGGGTTATTTGCAGCACCCCTAATGTTCAGGGGTTATGTGAAATTAATCCTATTTAAAATCATGGCTTAACCCAAAAAACATTCAGGACTGTTTATGCAAAACTCCAAAGTTTAATTGCAAAACCCAAAAAACATTCAGGACTGTTTATGCAAACCTCCAAAGTTTAATTGCAAGGTAACAAACGCAATTAAACAAAGCGGTAGGGTGTTTCGTGTTCCAATTTGCACGGAAGGATCTAGGGTTTCAATTTTCTCCGTTCAATTATAAAAGAAGTCAAATCCTATCCAACCTCTGCCTCTCGTTCCCTTTTCCCCCTTCTCTCTTCAATTTGCGATCCAAATCCAACCCCCAACTCCCTCTCTCGATCATCACATGGCTGTGCCCTCAATCGATTCAATTGATGTTGTCGTCTCCTCTTCAGTTTCTTCATCCTTCGTCGCAAATCTCGCCCAATCCTCGATAGCTTGCGATTCTCTCTGTAGTAGCGTTGAATTCAATCTGGTTTCTTTTCGTGCTCGTTGGTCTAGATAGTGCTTGCTGGGTCGCTTTTGTGCTTTCGCCATGGGGAAAAGTAAGTTGATGCCTTGATTTCATTGGAATTCTTTTTGATCTTGTTCAAAGATTGAATTTTGGTGATTTGGGTCTAAAAGAAGTTGGTTATTTTTTGATGGGTTTGTAAAAATTAGATGACTTTTTCATTTTTATTGCAGAAATTCTATGTTCTTGTATTTGGTCATGTCAAATTGATGGTTTCGTGTCTATAAAATCGTGGATATCTGAGTTTGTTATTGGAAAATATCAGTAATTATCTAATTTCATGTTGATTAATTTGAGAATTAATATGACGAATGGATCATAGATTCTTCCAGAAATTAACGGTTCTATAGATTGGACTGGGCTTTATTATGCTCTAATTTACTTCCTTTTTCATGTTTCTTGCTTCTTATATTTTAGGAAATGTCTAGGTTTTTGATACTTGCTGATTTGTATATTACCCCAAGATGGAAACTTTGAGATGCTTTTTAATTGCCTTTGTTTGTTAATTTATTGGAATTTGTTAATTCTCCCTGCAGGAAAGCAGAACAAGAGCGCAATTGACTTGTCGAATGTTAGTGATACTGACAGCGTAAGTTCTACAGCAACGGCTTTGTCCGATCTGACTTTGGCTCATGAGACTGAGAATGTCAACTCTCTCGACGCGGTGGTGGAAAGATGCCTTGATTCTCTTGACAAGAAGTATGTTCACTCTCTTACTGATCTGTTTAAGTCTTATTTCTTCATTTTTTTAATGTATCTCGGGATTGTAGGATTGAAAGATTTTGTTTGGTTGTACTGGGGTTAAGATGCAAATTGTGTGTGGTATATTTTCCTGCGTATTTATGCATCTATATAATATACTTTGTGTTTCTAATACATTATGGCATAGCTGCAAACAAGTATGTAAAAAATAATTTTAGTTTTAGAACATTTTGGTCCCAAGAAGCTACCAAAATTAGTTTAATATTGATGAGTAGCTAACAGCTGTCGTCGGTCATGCATAATGAACGGGAAGACAAAATAAAAGCTGTATGTATTGTAGTTTGTGGTCGGTCAACTTAAAGAACAGAAATTGTCTGTTACAAATTTACAATTTAAAATTCTTTTGAAAAAGGGATGTAATACTTATTAATAAATTGTCAAACCTCAGTTAACTATTTCTGTTTAGAAACTATTTCCAGTTTGTTGTGTTTGTGGTGCGGTATAATGTTTTTGCAGTTGATAGTGTACCAATTTGTAAACTGGTCTAAATAGAGCTTCAGGTTATATCTTAAGTATGTCTTGCATTTATCACTATTTGTTTCTTTGCGACAGCATTTATTTGCATTTAATAATTAAGGGTTCCTGAATATCCACCATTTGACACTTATAATTTTGTCCGTGGATATTGGACTGTTGAGTATTTTGCAGTATGTATTTGTATTTTGGTGAGTTCTTGTCCTAAAATTTTTTTCTTCCATAAACCAGATCTTCAAGATTGAAGGCATTGTCAGAACTCGTCAATACATTTGAAGGAAACACGCTTCTTCCTTTCTTAGAGAACAAGTGAGTTGTCTTATATTTAAGTTGCTTCCCATATAGCAATAATAGTTTCTGCCATGAAGTTGTCTCCATGTAGACTTTTATGTCTCAGTTTCTTGGCTAATGCTAGTTCTGGACATTTATCACACACATTTTGGCACTTAACCAGATTGTAAGATAACATTTATAATAACAAAGGTAAAAAAATAATCGGGATGTAATGTGAAAGTGGTTTATATATTTTGATGGGGGATTAAACCATGTCAACTCTTCATTTTATAAATTAAAGATAGCACTTTAATTATATTTCAACATAATTATGTATTTTTTGTAAGTTAGAGCTTTTCAAGTTTGCTGTGTCATTGCGCAGAAAGTTGTCTGTATCTGTGCAACTTAGGTTTGCTTTCCAGGTATTCTGTGGGGATGTTTGCTACTTTCTGCCCCATTTAAATAAAATTTGAAGATATCCAATTGTCTGACCTGATTCAAGTTGCTTAGAACTTTGTAAGAACAAGTATTTTTATCTTTTTATGTGTCTTCATATATGTTAAACTTTCGCAGGTTCCAAAATGTTTGGTCAATTCTTATGTAACTGAAAATTTGGATCATCTGTTATATTGATCTTTTTTCATACTTTACATCTGACATTAAGATTTTCTCCATGATTGAGTGAGTGGAAAATCTTTTCTAATACTTTAGCTCGGGTATTAATATTTTCTCTATGATTTGAGTGAGTGGATACTGGACACATTAGGGGCACCTAGGCATTGTAAAATGACCAACATTAAAAATTAACATCCTAACCAGACTGTATTATGAGATAACAGCTACTTTGATATATCCAATAAAATGCATTTAGCTAGAGTTTGTTTTCATGGATTCCAACAGGTCCCAAACTTATCCCTGCTGAGAACAAGTAGTTCTTATATGATGTTATTTTCTTTCCTGGTTTGTAACATAATATGACTTGCTGACCTTATCTCCTATTCTCACTACCTTCTATTGATTGCTGCAGATGCATCACATTATTAGATGAATACATCACATCCTTGAAAAAGGGCAAGGGATCACCAACAGAGGCATGCCTAGCTTCTCGTGCTATTGGTTGGTCTTCAACCTAATTACCCGTAATTTTTTGTCTTTACAATTTGCAATTCTTTTCATGTTGGTGCTTTTATTTGAAGGGTTGCTGGCTATTACTGTTGGCACTGGGAGCACTGCAAAGGAAATAATGGAGCAGACATTACCACATATCGAAAGGGCCCTTTTAACTGGAAGTGATGCATTGAAGATATCTGTATGTGTTATTTAAAAAGAAAAATTCATTGCTTTTGTTGTTTGGCAGACAGGGTTTAATATTCTTACCTACAACTGCAGGTACTGGACTGTTTGGCAGTCACCACCTTTGTGGGTGCAAATAATTGGGAAGAAACTGAAAAATCTATGAAAATCATGTGGGATATCATCCAATTAAAACCGGGTACCAAGGTGAGCAAGCTTTGATCTTTTTACCTCCAACAACCCTCCACACCCTTTCTGAATGGGAAAAAGGACAGGACTCATCCTACTCCCAATGTCACCTTTCCTTCATCTTCACAGTTTCTTAATTGTAGGAAGATAAGGTGCTGACCGTGCCATTTACTTTTCTTTCCCCCTTCTCATATTGTCTGGATCTTAGCTTAATTATAACCTATTAACCGTGATCATGTAGCCCTGTCCTACTATTTTGTGGGCAGTCTTATGTTTCCTTCTCTGCTTTGCATTCTTTTTATGGCCAATGACTTCGGTGACTGCAAATTTTCCCTTCCTCTCGTCTCTCGACACAAATGTGGACACCACCTTTTACGAGGGTCTCCCTCTGCATTTTAGCCATTTAGATAATTTTTTTCTTGGAATCTCTAGCATGAAAACACTTGCTCTTTATTGGAGTATTAGCATAATGCAGTTATTCTGTTTGTCAACTAATTTGGGTTCTCTTTCTATATAGGGTAATAAGCCTAGCACCGTTGTGTTGTCATCAGCTCTATCTGGATGGTCATTACTTCTTACAACTATTGGCAGCTGGAGAATCAATCTTGACAACTGGACCGAGTAAGTAAAGCTAACCAATTATTGTATGCTTATTTAGTATTTTGTAATATTGTCATGGTGATAAGTTTTCTTATAACAAATTTGTGCAGGCCAATTGCGGGTCTTTGCACTCTATTGGAACATGATGATCGTGCTGTCCGTGTTGCAGCTGGGGAAGCAATAGCTATTACTTTTGAGATTGTGATAGGTGATAAGTTATCTTCTGAGAATAATGATCTCGATGGTTCTGATACCGAGAATTCTAAACCTAAATGGTTTAAACAATTACTGTCTTTGAAAGCAAAAATAATGAATCAAGTTGTGGTCCTTTCCATGGAGGCTGGGGGTAAGAGTGCTGTTGATAAGAAGAATCTTAATAATCAAAGGGACTTATTTCAGAAGATCTATAAGTATTTTCTGGTATGCTTTTGTATCTGTTGTAACTTAATGTCTGAAATATCAAGAATTATTAGCTGAGATTAGTATCTGCTCAGGATAAGGAGTGTCCAGAAACTTCAACAAAAATTTCTAAAGGGCATGGCTTGCTTGTAACATCAACCTGGACCCAATTGATCCAGCTGAACTTTTTTAAACGTTATCTTGCAAGTGGTTTCCTGAAGCATGCACAGGTTATAAATTTATTACCAACTTGTTCATAACAGTTTCTTCGTCTTAAATCATACGTAGGCTGCATTATATATCTATGTTGATATTGTTGTAATTGTTCCTGCAGGAAAACGAACTGCTTCAGGATATTTTTAACCTGACACCAGATAGAAATGATCTTCTGTCGTCCAAGGAAAAGGTACGATTGTTGCTTTAGTTCATCTTTCTCCTGGAACAATCAATCTCCAGCATGCGGTGTTTTAATTGATGTAGCCAAAGGCGCATAGTTGCTGCGGTGACACACTACTACCGTGCTCCCCCAAGCTAACTTATCACCCCTTTTCTGCATTATGCATTGTTTTTTGAGTTAGTAGTGTGTGTTTGCTAAATTTTATGTTAAATTTTTTTTTTTGGTTCTGATTCATCTATATGGTATTTGTGCACTGGCAGGTAGGCGGGTATTTTTTGACCATGTAAAACAGCATCATTTTTTGTAGGATAGCTAACTTTGACGTTGGATAGCTAAATTTGACATTGGCACTGCATGAAATTTTTTTTCTATGGGATATGCCAGCATAATCTTTAAAATTACTTATTTAATGGCCTTGCAGAGGGGTATAGGCTACACCAAAATATTATATTCTTTCTGGTACAATTGCTTAATTGGATATTCCCTTATGCAGAGGGTCAATAGGTCTTCTGAAGACAAAGAAAGAACTCGGGAGAGGAATAAATACCGTCAGATGGCTCAGGTATTTTTTTTTGAAGAAAATTCGTAGATTTTCATCATATTTCTCGGTGTCTTGATACAGTACTGTGAAATTTGATGATCATGCTATATTGGCTTTTCAATTATTTCTTTGTTGGAGCTTGTCCTTCGTATGAAACTACTTATCATGCTAGAATGCTGCATTTGAAATTTTAGTATTATGTGGACGATGTGGTTTTTTAATGCAATGATTCTTATGAAGGGTGACCAACACTTTACCATAATTTCTAAGGTTATGAAGGATATGACTGACACTTGTTCATACATTAATTTGCGGTTTTGAAGTCATCCATTTTCGTGGCATATAAGTTACTGAGTCACTGATGATTTTACGAGTTACCTAAATTTTTTAGGATATGGTGTCACATTGGAGATTATTTATCCCCTCCCTTTGGTCTTGGAATCTATTATCTTTATTGCTTTTCATGTTCTCGATTTTCATATATCCTTCTTAATGGGTGATTTTTTTTCCTTATATTGTTCTCAAAATTTGGACTGATCCATGTCTACCTATTGTATTTGCAGCAACGGAAGGGAGGCCACATCTTCGCCTATGATGAATAAAACATTCTTGGTTATTGAACGCCAGAGTTGAAATCCTAGACGCTTCCTCTGTCTCTCTTTTCCTCGTCACTATTACTATTCATTTGTAATTTAGCATATTGTCAGTGCATGGATGGTTTGTTAGGCATCCATCCTATTGTAACTCAATAAGTACCTGATTTTTTTTCTTGCACAACCATCAGTTGTCGTTGAGTGACTGGTGTAGCTGAGCTATTTATGCACAAATCAGAAATATGTTCTTCTTAATTTGTGGCAAGAAAATCATGAGTTCTTAGTGCTTGTGCTGAGGACAACACAATTTTTTTATTTTTTGCGATTTGCAGCCTAATACATGTTTGTCAGCAGTATTCCAATAATGGAGCGTACTTGTCTGTGCTTAAATGGGTTATGCAGTCTGGAGGATGTATGATCTTGTGCCTTTCCATTTGTGTCTTTTGTATATACTTTTGCCACTCGAGTTTGGATGTACTTGTGTGGAAACATCTGCAGATTATGGATTTGTTTGAATTTATTTGTATGTGCATCTTTATCGTGGACTTGTGTTCAGTGTTAGTGTTTGCATAGATGGATATAGTTTCTAGCGTCAAACTTGCTTGTTTCCTATGTCTTGAGAGCTATCTTGAAAGCTGCATGCCTTTGTCCTTGATTCGGGTTAATGTCACGTTAGCCAGTTTTGGTTCAACAGTAGATTTTTGAGGTTGGAGAAAAATTAGAACCGAGCCTGGAACACGTGAATTGCTTATCAATTGGCAGAAGCTGATCCAAGAGGGAAGGATAATTGATGTATATTTGCGGATCATATGTGGGTCTATCCTGATAGAAGGGGAGCAAAGCTATCATTATTTTTTAGGGTTAGTTGCGGATTGACACTTGTTATTACAGAGAAATGACAAAGTGTTAATCCTCTCCCAGGAGTCGACACGTGTCCCAAATTGATTATGCATCATCCCGACTCGATCCTATGCAGGACGAATCCAGTAACGTCATCACTCGACCCTTACCAAGAAGGGCCGAATCGAAAGGTGTCCTTACTTGAGCCCCATAGTTCAGGACGGCTTTATGCTTCTTCATTTGGCAAGATCGGGTCGAGAAGCTCCCAGTCCAAGATGGCCGAATAAAAAGGGGTCCTTTGTCGACCCTCTCGTAAAGTCGGTCAGTCTCGAAACCCACGCAAACAGCTGATCACCATCACAATAGATGCATGGTCGGAGTCATCATTACTCCAACCCCAAAAGTCTTAACGACTCATTAGACATTGTCATCACCTGGGACCCTCTGTCACCGTCGCATTAATCACAAGGGTGACTCATGCCACCCATAAGTATCGGTAGAATAAAGGCGTGCGGACTCGGTAAAATTACATACATACCCTTGTCAGCTCAATATAAATAGGCACATCGCTTACTGACCAGCGGTATGCAATTTCTGCACACTTAGAGAGAACTAGATCAGTTCCTTGATCCCCTTCAGATCAATACTGACTTGATCGTCAGAGGAATCACCGGAGAACCCAACTCCGGTCCTCTAACGTGTTGTGGTTTTGTAAGACTCCCTTCATGTCCGGGGATCAGTCATCTAAGGAGATCAAGGGACCCTGAGCTCTTTAAAATCAGCCCTAAATCCCATCGCTAATCATCTGTGCATCAACAGTTTGGCGCCCATAGTGGGGCCTCTTTTTCTTCTTTGTGTAAGATGGCTAGTTTTGATCATTCCGATCAGTCACCCGTTTCCCCTACGAAAGAAACACATAATGCGGGCTACATCACTCAAGCCCAATTGGAGGAATCTGCCAGAAGAATTTCTCGATCTCTTTAACAACAGTTTAGTTCCTTCGCGGACGGACTTCTCAACAGGTTTCCTCCTCAGCAACCTTCTCCGTCATTCATCGTTCCTCCCCATAGGGCCAATTCGAACAGCGAGTACAAGAGGAGCGCACTAAATACACCCCACCTCCACCTCGCCAACCGACTCGTCAACCGCTGCAACATATGGAGGTGACTGGTGGGAGTCCCAGTCTTGGCCATGAGCATGCCACATGGACGACATCGCGCGGCGCCAGACATCTCCACCCCGTTCTAGGCCCCTCCACCACTAATTTAGCATCTGGGTTACGACCGGACATTCAACACCATCATAGACGCCATCGGCGGGAACACTCCACTTGCTGATTGGATCATGAACACTCCATGCGTTAAGTTCAAAATGCGACATAATGAGAAGTATAAAGGTGAGAGAGATCTAGCGGAGCATGCACAAAACTTTTATTATCTGATGCACATGTAGCAGGTGACCAATCCGATCATCTGTAGAGCCTTCCTTGTCATCTTGACCGGAAGAGCTAAAATGTGGTGGAACTCATTGGACAAAAAGTCCATCCACAATTTTGAACAACTCAGTCAAAAATTTATACACCATTTTTTGGCCGACTCCAAGCAAAAGGCACCCTCTTTCATCTTTTTGCAGATAAGGCAGAAGCCCGAGGAGAGTCTCAGGGGCTACTTCAAGAGATTTCAAGCCAACAGGCTAGAAGTTCAAGACCCTGGCAACATGGTCGCCATGACCACGATCTCCGCATGACTAGAGGACGATAAGTTGGCTGACTCACTCAACACAGATCCGGTGGCTAACTTTGAACAGCTAATGGCCAGAGCTCGAGGACACATGGATGCGGAAGATAGTTGAGCTCACAAGAAGGCAGCCAGAAAAGCGGCAGCTAAAGCAAAGTCCTCTTAAGGATAGGAGAAGGATCCCCCCAAAACCGACTCCAAGCCGAACAGGGCCAGCAAGAGAGATCGACCGTAAGGTCATCGAAACATTTTAAAAAATATCTTCTCAAAATGTAATTAAAAAGATCCTCTCGTAAATAAGAAATATTTTGTAATGTGTACTAACTTGTGTGCAGTCTTCACCACTCGATCTTCATCGACTCGGCAATTAAGACCTAAGACCTTGGTGTTGTTTTGAGTAAACCCAAGGCACAAGGTCAGCTGTCCCCAACACGGTCAACTTCAACACATAAGACCTTGGTACCCATTTGGGATAAAACCAAGGCACGTCATCGACTCTAAGACCTTGATATCATTTTCACGAATAAACCCCAAGGCACTCACATAAGACCTTGGTACCCATTCGGGATAAAACCAAGGCACGTCATCAATTCGATCGTCTTTGACTCAAAAGACCTTGGTGTCATTCTCTTGAATCAGCCCAAGGCACGTACCTAAGACCTTGGTGTCGTTTCGAGTAAACCCAAGGCATGAGGTCGAGTCGTCCCCAAAACTGTCGACTCCGACACATAATATGGTACCTGATGGGAAATAAATGATTACCTCCTTAGTTGCAAGTATACAACCTTGATCAAGTTATAGTATATAAGATTATCGATCCCACGAGGAACGGGAAGTAGGAAGAGTTTTGCTCAAGTTTTGGTTCTCAAATTATGCGCGTGACAATTAGGAGTTATTCAAATAAAATGAAAATAAGAAAATGGTGAATGTGGATGTGGAGAGATAAGAGAGAGTGGATTGTGGATTATGTGTAAAAGAGGAGAGAATGAAGTTGAGAATGTGGTTGTGATTATGTGCAAATAACAACAAAACTAGGTTTGAGATTATATGCACATGGAGGGAATATGAGATTGAGAGAAGTAAAAATCAATGAAATCCAAAATAAAGGAAAATAACAAACAAATGAAAAACAAGGATAAGAGGAAAATAAAGAAGGTAAAGTATGGAGGATTAATTAAAGATATGAGGAATCTAGAGTAGATCCACTTAGCTTATCTCAATCTCATGAAAATGAGTTGGATTTGTTAGCTAGTTTCAAACAATCTCTAGGGATCCCACGAATATTAGCTCCACACTTAGAAAAGGGTAATTCCTAGAGGGTTCTAGCCTCAAGGTGAATTAAAGAAAAGAAAAATCTATTCTAGAAAGTAAATACAAGAATTAAATACATTGCATGAAAGTAAATTGCAAGGAATTAAATTGCATGAAAGTAAATTGCATGAAAGTAAATTGCATGAAAGTAAATCTATTCTACAAACAAGAAAATAAAGAAGAAAATGAAAAAGAAATAAAATAGAAACCAACAACTCCTGATCTTAATCTAATCCTCCTTTTGGTCCTTGGATTAGAAGAAGAGAAAGGAAATTGAAGGGTGAAACATTTCATTTATTGTGTAACAAAGTTATAATTTTGGAAGGTCTTCTCAATGAAGAGTGACCCTCCTCTCCAAATGGAGTTTTACAAAATATTTCACACTCAAAACACTCACCTTCACCCTATTTATAGCCCAACGGAGTTGATGTGAACCATTGGATCAAACCTAGCCAAAAAGGTAGAGAAATCCACCATTAATTCGGAATCTGTTGGGAACCGATCGGTTGGCCGATCGGTTAGCCAACCGGTTAGCCAACCGGTTGGTTCCCAACCGAATTTGTCTTTTCTTGATTTTTCTTCACGAATTTCTCTTGGATCAATTTGGTATCTTGGGCCTTGGTTTGTCTTCAGATTTGGGCTTCAAATATTGGTAGAAATTCAGAGAATTTGAGTCATTTGGGCTTTTATTCATTATTTCTTTATTAACCTGCAAAATAAGATAAAAATGATTATTAGTAATATCGTTATTCATATAACATAGGTAATAAGGGTATAAAAATGTAATTAAAATGTGATAATCAAATACCCCCACACCTAAACTTTTGCTAGTCCTCTAGCAAAGAAAATAAAAAGAAAACCTAACTCACTTTCGCAGGAATCGCGGTTGTATTTAGCACATACAACAAGCCTTTAAACCCCTAGGTTACCCTAGTGGACGAGTTGTAGTCTCGTGAGGGTTTGCAGTGAATATACCCACAAAATTCAGTTGACTTGCCAAATTAAAGAAGTTAATAAAATAATTAATTCATTTGATATCTTCAAACATTCCAATTGAAGTTGGTTAATACTCAAGAAAACGTTTTTATCATAACTCCAATGTAATTTTCTTAAGAAAATCCTTTCATTATAGTTATACAAAACCAAGTTTAACTCAAAATTTAATTTGAAAGTTTTGAAAAGAACATGCTAACTCTTTGTTTTAAACAAACTTCAAGTCTTTAAATCCATTTAATTTTTCAAGAACATATACAAATATAACTATATATAAACACATGATTAGTATGAATTTTTTTTTTAAACTCTTTAATCCTTGGTGGTTTTGTTCTTTTAATCGGGCTTTCTAAGTGACCATTTAGCGAGTTTTGGGCCAATGAATCCCCACCCAATTGGGCTTAGGTTATTAAGCATAGAAATACTCCTCGGGCTTAATTACTCAGTCAACTTAGGCTTAGTAAAATAGAACCACCAATGATTTTAAGAGGAATTTTTCTTCTTTTGTTAAGTTAGTATAATATATATATGTGTATATGTATATATATTCTGAACAATATTTGGATCAAGACAACTTGAAAAATTATTTTCAACTCTAAGTTAGGCATGCAAAAATTCCATTACTTTAATTAAAAATCTAAGTTAAAACTTAAGTAAAGTATACTACTTGAAAATCATTTCTTAAGAAATTTATTTGGAGTTATTATAAAAGGTAAACTTGAGTATAGAACTAACTAAGGATTAGAAGACTTAAATTCTATCAAATAGATCAATTATTAATCAACTCTATTAAGTTGGCAAGTGATTTTTTTAAAGAGAAAAAAATGACATAAAAAATGGTAAGAAAAAGAGGAAAAAAAAGATAACTAAGATAAAGATAAAATGACTAATTCCCACCCCACACCTAAACTTTTGCTAGTCCTCTAGCAAAGAAAATAAAGAAGAAAATGAAAAAGAAATAAAATAGAAACCAACAACTCCTGATCTTAATCTAATCCTCCTTTTGGTCCTTGGATTAGAAGAAGAGAAAGGAAATTGAAGGGTGAAACATTTCATTTATTGTGTAACAAAGTTATAATTTTGGAAGGTCTTCTCAATGAAGAGTGACCCTCCTCTCCAAATGGAGTTTTTACAAAATATTTCACACTCAAAACACTCACCTTCACCCCTATTTATAGCCCAACGGAGTTGATGTGAACCATTGGATCAAACCTAGCCAAAAGGTAGAAATCCACCATTAATTGAATCTGTTGGGAACCGATCGGTTGGCCGATCGGTTAATAACCGGTTAATAACCGGTTGGTTCCCAACCAATTTGTCTTTTCTTGATTTTTCTTCACGAATTTCTCTTGGATCAATTTGGTATCTTGGGCCTTGGTTTGTCTTCGATTTGGGCTTCAAATATTGGTAGAAATTGAGAATTTGAGTCATTTGGGCTTTTATTCATTATTTCTTTATTAACCGCAAAATAAGATAAAATGATTATTAGTAATATCGTTATTCGTATAACATAGGTAATAAGGGTATAAAATGTAATTAAAATGTGATAATCAAATACCCCCACACCTAAATTTTGCATTGTCCTCAATGCAAATTCTATTATGCACAAAGTACAACAGATAATAATTGAAGCACTTACATTTGTTCGGCTAGCTTGAACAATGATAAAAATTCAAAATACTTTCAAGATGAGGGGTGAAGCCAAAATTTATTCTCTCTTTTTTTGAAAAGAACATGCTAACTCTTTGTTTTAAACAAACTTCAAGTCTTTAAATCCATTTAATTTTTCAAGAACATATACAAATATAACTATATATAAACACATGATTAGTATGAATTTTTTTTTTAAACTCTTTAATCCTTGGTGGTTTTGTTCTTTTAATCGGGCTTTCTAAGTGACCATTTAGCGAGTTTTGGGCCAATGAATCCCCACCCAATTGGGCTTAGGTTATTAAGCATAGAAATACTCCTCGGGCTTAATTACTCAGTCAACTTAGGCTTAGTAAAATAGAACCACCAATGATTTTAAGAGGAATTTTTCTTCTTTTGTTAAGTTAGTATAATATATATATGTGTATATGTATATATATTCTGAACAATATTTGGATCAAGACAACTTGAAAAATTATTTTCAACTCTAAGTTAGGCATGCAAAAATTCCATTACTTTAATTAAAAATCTAAGTTAAAACTTAAGTAAAGTATACTACTTGAAAATCATTTCTTAAGAAATTTATTTGGAGTTATTATAAAAGGTAAACTTGAGTATAGAACTAACTAAGGATTAGAAGACTTAAATTCTATCAAATAGATCAATTATTAATCAACTCTATTAAGTTGGCAAGTGATTTTTTTTTAAACTCTTTAATCCTTGGTGGTTTTGTTCTTTTAATCGGGCTTTCTAAGTGACCATTTAGCGAGTTTTGGGCCAATGAATCCCCACCCAATTGGGCTTAGGTTATTAAGCATAGAAATACTCCTCGGGCTTAATTACTCAGTCAACTTAGGCTTAGTAAAATAGAACCACCAATGATTTTAAGAGGAATTTTTCTTCTTTTGTTAAGTTAGTATAATATATATATGTGTATATGTATATATATTCTGAACAATATTTGGATCAAGACAACTTGAAAAATTATTTTCAACTCTAAGTTAGGCATGCAAAAATTCCATTACTTTAATTAAAAATCTAAGTTAAAACTTAAGTAAAGTATACTACTTGAAAATCATTTCTTAAGAAATTTATTTGGAGTTATTATAAAAGGTAAACTTGAGTATAGAACTAACTAAGGATTAGAAGACTTAAATTCTATCAAATAGATCAATTATTAATCAACTCTATTAAGTTGGCAAGTGATTTTTTTTAAAGAGAAAAAAATGACATAAAAAAATGGTAAGAAAAAGAGGAAAAAAAAGATAACTAAGATAAAGATAAAATGACTAATTCCCACCCCCACACCTAAATTTTGCATTGTCCTCAATGCAAATTCTATTATGCACAAAGTACAACAGATAATAATTGAAGACTTACATTTGTTCGGCTAGCTTGAACAATGATAAAAATTCGCAAAATACTTTCAAGATGAGGGGTGAAGCCAAAATTTATTCTCTTTTTTTTTTTTTTTGAAAAGAACAAGAAACTCTCACATGAGAGAAGAATAAATTCTTTTATTATTATGAGACAAATAATAATAATAATAATAATAATAAAAATAAAAATACAAATGTAGAATAAAAGATGAAACATGAGAAGCTCACATTCTACATTAAATCCTACCTTATTGCTGAAAATTCTACCCAAATTTAAAGAATTTCAAAATGATATAATCATCGATGTGCTTAAATTCCAAAAATTTCGTGGTGTTTAGTGATGTGTGCAAAGAATGGAAGGTAGGTATTAATGGTTGTATGCTTTTGAACTTAGATTCGTTATTAACAAAAATTTCATCAAAAATAAAATCTTTTGTTTTCTATTTTCTAAAAATCTAAGTTCATTGACCAAGGGTTCTTCAAATGTTGGCTTCAATATGCATGTATTCAACACAATTCTCTCGTTCTGAAGGACTTGATTATTAATCTGGTTACCTGATTGTTGTGAATGGATTGCATTCACTTGATCTTGGAAAGTTGAACTTGACCCCGTGTTCCTTGGATTGGTCACGGGTTGACTCGGAAATGATCCTTTCTCTCTCTCACTTATAGTGCTAGCTAGTTGACCAAGCTGGGTTTCTAATCTAGCTATGGCTTGAGTGTTGGAGTTGAGAATTTGTCCTGTTGATTGCATAAAGGAGTTCATCGTGTTAGATGTTTGAGTCAACAAGTTCGTGGTCTGTGTAGAGGTTTTAATCAAGGCTTCCAAACCCTTTTCCAAAACATTAAGACGCTTCTCAACATTTGAAGGAATATGATTTGTAGATTGATGATGAGGAAACCGATTTGGAAATGGTGATTTGGTTGTGGAAAATTGGTTTGAGAACTGAAAGAAATCAAGGTTCTCTGAATTGTTGGTTTGAAGAGGGAGTGAAATTTTGATTTCCGAGAAATTACCCCGATTCCATGCAAAATTGGATGATTTCTCCAACCCGATTATAGGTTGGAGAAAATGGATCATTAATCGGATGCCGGAATGCAAAGATTCATCCGTTTCTAGAGATTGAGTATTTCCTAAGAGTGGACATTGCTCAAGCATGGGTCGTAGAAAGACAATTATGACAACCCGAGGCGTAAACTTGATTGATTTGAGCCGAGCTCGTTCTTTGGTTTCTAAAGTTTCTAACTCAAGTGAGAATTGTAGCCATCTTAGCTTCAGAGGCTATGTTTGACTCTAAGGAAGGACCTCTAGAATTGGATTGGGTAATCGATGAATCACGTTGTTCCTAATCGCATAGTTTTCTGATAAATTCTCTAAGAAGTCCCAAGCTTCTGCCGTTTTCTTCATGAAATCCCCTTGACACATTGACTCTAAGGAAGTTTTGAAGAATAATCCAATCCTTCATAAATGATTTGGCATAATCGCCACTTTTCAAGACCATGGTGAGGACATGGATAAGAAGATCTTTGAATTTGTCAAAATACTTCCAAAAGGTTCTCCGACAATTTTAAAATTTTGAATGTCGTTTCTAAGCTTGACCGTTTTGTGGATAGGAAAGAATTTTTCAGAAAATTTTTACAAATTCACCCCAAGTTGAGATGGAATCATGGGCAAGCTATACAGCCATTTTTTGGCTTTGTCCTTAAGGGAAAATGGAATAAATCGGAGTTTGATCGCATCTTCGGTTAAGTCCCTCATCTTAATCATGAGGCAAACTTCTTCAAATTCGAGATAAAGATGTATGCCTTCGGTTTCGAATTCTAAGAATTTGGGAAGCATGTTTATGAAATGCGGTCAAGTTCAAAATTTGTTCCATTTACCTCGGGAGTTTTATGCAAGAGGGGATTGCATTTCTAGTGGGGTAACAAACATCTTGAAGAACAGGTGGGTTGGTATTGGCCATTTCGTTTGATTCAAGAGATGGATCAAAACGAATTAAACGATTAGTATTATCCCTAACCCAAGTTTGCATACACCAAAAATATTTTTTATTTTTATTATGGTCGACAATAAAAAAAATGAAGTTTATTAGGGTCGACAAGGGGGAAAAAAAAATCCTTTTATTTATTATTTTTTTAATTTTTTTTTTCTAATTGTCTCTAATGTATATGAACTATCTAAAGGGTGGAATTGAAAATACTAGATAGAGAAGTTACCCACTAAAAGCAATGCAAAGCCTCGTTGGAGGCAATTCCTCAATCTTGAATCTTCAACTCTTGATCTTCAAGCTCCAAGTTCCTACACAAAAGAAAACACACAAAATAAAACCAAACTTAATGAAAATCCTACTTATGCACCGTTCCCGACAGCGGCCAAAACTTGATGGGAAATAAATGATTACCTCCTTAGTTGCAAGTATACAACCTTGATCAAGTTATAGTATATAAGATTATCGATCCCACGAGGAACGGAAGTAGGAAGAGTTTTGCTCAAGTTTTGGTTCTCAAATTATGCTGACAATTAGGAGTTATTCAAATAAAATGAAAATAAGAAAATGGTGAATGTGGATGTGGAGAGATAAGAGAGTGGATTGTGGATTATGTGTAAAAGAGGAGAGAATGAAGTTGAGAATGTGGTTAGATTATGTGCAAATAACAACAAAACTAGGTTTGAGATTATATGCACATGGAGGGAATATGAGATTGAGAGAAGTAAAAATCAATGAAATCCAAAATAAAGGAAAATAACAAACAAATGAAAAACAAGGATAAGAGGAAAATAAAGAAGGTAAAGTATGGAGGATTAATTAAAGATATGAGGAATCTAGAGTAGATCCACTTAGCTTATCTCAATCTCATGAAAATGAGTTGGATTTGTTAGCTAGTTTCAAACAATCTCTAGGGATCCCACGAATATTAGCTCCACACTTAGAAAAGGGTAATTCCCTAGAGGGTTCTAGCCTCAAGGTGAATTAAAGAAAAGAAAAATCTATTCTAGAAAGTAAATACAAGAATTAAATACATTGCATGAAAGTAAATTGCAAGGAATTAAATTGCATGAAAGTAAATTGCAAGGAATTAAATTGCATGAAAGTAAATCTATTCTACAAACAAGAAAATAAAGAAGAAAATGAAAAAGAAATAAAATAGAAACCAACAACTCCCGATCTTAATCTAATCCTCCTTTTGGTCCTTGGATTAGAAGAAGAGAAAGGAAATTGAAGGGTGAAACATTTCATTTATTGTGTAACAAAGTTATAATTTTGGAAGGTCTTCTCAATGAAGAGTGACCCTCCTCTCCAAATGGAGTTTTACAAAATATTTCACACTCAAAACACTCACCTTCACCTATTTATAGCCCAACGGAGTTGATGTGAACCATTGGATCAAACCTAGCCAAAAGGTAGAGAAATCCACCATTAATTCGAATTGTTGGGAACCGATCGGTTGGCCGATCGGTTAGCTAACCGTTAGCCAACCGGTTGGTCAACCGATTGGTTCCCAACCAATTTGTCTTTTCTTGATTTTTCTTCACGAATTTCTCTTGGATCAATTTGGTATCTTGGGCCTTGGTTTGTCTTCAGATTTGGGCTTCAAATATTGGTAGAAATTCAGAGAATTTGAGTCATTTGGGCTTTTATTCATTATTTCTTTATTAACCTGCAAAATAAGATAAAAATGATTATTAGTAATATCGTTATTCGTATAACATAGGTAATAAGGGTATAAAAATGTAATTAAAATGTGATAATCAGTACCCATCCGGGATAAAACCAAGGCACGTCATTGACTCGAAGACGTTGGTATCATTTTCATGAATAAACCCCAAGGCACGCATATAAGACCTTGGTACCGATTCAGGATAAAACCAAGGCACGTCACCAATTCGATCATCTTCGACTCAAAAGACATTGGCGTCATTCTCATGAATAAGCCCAAGGCACGTACCCAAGACCTAGGTGTCATTTTGAGTAAACCCAAGGCATGAGGTAGAGCCGTCCCCAACACAAGGCACGAAGCTGAGTCATCTCGACCCGGGAGTGTCTGAGGACATGCTTCAAGCGTTGGCATCCACTCGAAACACCCCCAAAATTTGAAGGCAAACTTGTACTTGATCAAAGTAGATTGCAAACACTTAAACATATAAGAACGTAATCGCAAAGATACATAGTTCAGATTGACAAAAGTGAATTTTTTTCATTTATATATTCAAAATACTTACAGTACAAAAAGTATTAACAAAAAAAGAGAGAAAATACATATGATTCCCTAAGGGGCCAAACTCGGAGCAGACGCAGAACTGGGAGTTGGAGCAGACTTGGGAGGAGTGACAGCAGTGGAAGTCGGCGGAGGAGAAGACCGAGGCTCATACCCGACCTCTTCATCCCCTTCCTCTTCGGGTCGGCTCACCCAACTATCATGGGCCGAGTCCCCGTCTGTTCCCTGGGCCGACTCTTCATCATCTTCATCCCTGCTCTCGACATTGAGCACAAGCCCCCCTCCTTTCCTCTCTATCTCCTGCAGAGTGCTAAGGCAACTAGCCACTCGAGGAGGACAGTGGAATTGCTCGGGATCGATCTTGAGCTTGGCCGGAAGCTGCATCTTCAGATAGTCAAACCCAGCCTTACAAGCGAGGGCCACCTCCACCTTCCCGAGAGTGTCGTTGCGATAATTCTCAACAATCTCGAATCGGTAGGCCTCAGACTCCAAATGGTTGAGGCGACCCTACAATGCCTGTATCTCGGCGAGAGACGACTCACGTTGTCGCTCGGCCTCCAATGCGGCTCGGGTGGCCTCCTGCCTCAACTTTTCATGAGCAGCCTCCTCCTCCTTTAGCCGGTCTTGCAGGCCCTCAGCATTTTGACGAGCTAGCTGAGCACGTTCATAGGCGTCAGCGCTTTCCCGCCTCTCGACCTCAACCTCTTCGGTCAAATATTTTATCCTGTCATCTCGCTCTCGAAGCTCGTGCTCAAGATGACCGAGGTCTTCCTGGAGCTTACTGATTTGGGTGACTTTTTACTATTTGACCCCTTCAGGCCCTTAACCATGTCATCGCGCATCTCTAGCTCCCTACGCCATTTGCCCTCGCTCCTCCTCCAGGCCGCCAGCTCATCCTCCTTGGCAGCCAGCTTCAGATCAGCAGCCTCCTGAGCCGCCTTCTGAGCTCCCAACTCTTCTTGGAGCTTGAGGTAGAGGTCGCGTACATGCTCAAACCAAGCATACAGTTCTACTCTACCAAAGCCCCTCGAAGCATGTAGCTCTTGAGGGACTGGTGAAGGCCGACATCTGGCATGGCTGAGAGGATCTCATCATCCCGAGGTAGGAAAAATTGCTCCAAAGCCCTAGACTGAGCGAGTCTGGACTCCAGAACCGACCCTCTCTTGTCAAGATGCCGCCTAGGGATGAATCTCGGTCCCCTTTTCTCCTGCAGGGGACCCGTCGTCAACAACGACGACATCTGAAGGCTTGGCTCGAGAGGCCTCTTGAGTAGGAACAACAGAAGCACCGCCTTCCGCATCTTCCTAAGGAGGCGGGGTCTCGCCTGATGGCTGACTCACCCCACCCCTTTGAGCAACAGAGGGTGTACCCACGTCCATCTCGGCTTCAACCTTGTCTTTAGGAGCTTCAGCGCTCCTGAAGGGGCTTCGACTACCCACATTGCTCAACCTCCTCCTTTTCTTTTCAGACCTCTTGGCCTGAACAGTGGCAAAACTCGGCCCAGCAAGCCTAGCTGCAATCTCGGCCGCATTGTTCGAGGACATGCTTCAGCGTTGGCATCCACTCCAAACACCCCTAAAATTTGAAGGCAAACGTGTACTCGATCAAAGTAGATTGCAAACACTTAAATATATAAGAACGCAATCACAAAGGTGAACAGTTCAAATTGACAAAAGTGAATCGTTTTTCATTCATATATTCAAAATACTTACAGTACAAAAGTATTAACAAAAAAGAGAAATACATATGATTCCCTAAGGGGCCAAACTCGAGCGCACGCAGAATCGGGAGTTGGAGCAGACTTGGGAGGAGTGACAAGAAGGGGTCGGCGGAGGAGAAGACTGAGGCTCAGACTCGACCTCTTCATCCTCTTCCTCTTCGGGCCGGCTCACCCAACTTTCATCGATCAAGTCCCCGCCTGTTCCCTGGATCACTCTTCATCATCTTCATCCCCGTTCTCGACATTGAGCACAAGCCCCCCCTCCTTTCCTCTCTATCTCCTGCAGAGTGCTAAGGCAATTAGCCACTTGAGGAGGATAGTGGAATCGCTCGGGATCGATCTTGAGCTCAGCCGGAAGCTGCATCTTCAAATAGTTAAACCCAGCCTTACAAGTGAGGGCCACCTCCACCTTCCCGAGAGTGTCATTGCGATAATTCTCAACAATCTTGAATCGGTAGGCCTCGGACTCCAAATGGTTGAGGCGACCCTACAATGCTTGTATCTCGATGAGAGATGACTCACGTTGTCGCTCGGCCTCCAATGCAGCTCGGGTGGCCTCCTGCCTCAACTTTTCATGGCAGCCTCCTCCTCCTTTAGCCGGTCTTGCGGGCCCTCGGCATTTTGACGAGCTAGGCGAGCACGTTCATAGGCGTCAGCGCTTTCCCGCCTCTCGACCTCAACCTCTTCGGTCAAATATTTTATCCTGTCATCTCGCTCTCGAGGCTCGTGCTCAAGATGACCGAGGTCTTCCTGGAGCTTACTGATTTGGGTGACTTTTTACTATTTGACCCCTTCAGGCCCTTAACCATGTCGTCGCGCATCTCTAGCTCCCTACGCCATTTGCCCTCGCTCCTCCAGTCCGCCCAAATCATCCTCTTCCTGAAAGCAATTTCAGCGCCTCCTGAGTTTCCGAGCTCCCAACTCTTCTTGGAGCTTGAGGTAGAGGTCGCGTACATGCTCAAACCAAGCGTACAGTTTCTACTCTACCAAAGCCCCTCGAAGCATGTAGCTCTTGAGGGACCGGTGAAGGCTGACATCTGGCATGGCTAAGAGGATCTCATCATCCTGAGGTAGGAAAAATTGCTCCAAAGCCCTAGACTGAGCGAGTCTGGACTCTAGAACCGACCCTCTCTTGTCAAGATGCCGCCTAGGGATGAATCTCGGTCCCCTTTTCTCCTGCAGGGGACCCGTCGTCAACAACGACGACATCTGAAGGCTTGGCTCGAGAGGCCTCTTGAGTAGGAACAACAGAAGCACCGCCTTCCGCATCTTCCTAAGGAGGCGGGGTCTCGCCTGATGGCTGACTCACCCCACCCCTTTGAGCAACAGAGGGTGTACCCACGTCCATCTCGGCTTCAACCTTGTCTTTAGGAGCTTCAGCGCTCCTGAAGGGGCTTCGACTACCCACATTGCTCAACCTCCTCCTTTTCTTTTCAGACCTCTTGGCCTGAACAGTGGCAAAACTCGGCCCAGCAAGCCTAGCTGCAATCTCGGCCGCATTGGCCTGTACCTTCTCGGCCTCCTCAGGGGCCAAGTCAGAGAGAAGACACTTCGGTGGCCTCGCCGATGGCCCTCTTTGAGTTCAAGCTGAGGAGACCATCGCGGATGTCTCGGGTTCCTTCGAGCGTAGTGCCAACACAGCTGACCGTGTCTCATCATCCTCAGTCAGAGGAACTGAAGAGATGCTGACTAGGGGTGAGCATGGTTCGGTTCAAACCGAAAAAATCGACCGAACTGCCCGAAAATTGGCAATTCGGGTCGGTTTTAAGGATAGGTTGGTTCGGGTCGGGTTGAAAAATTTTTAACCCGAACCGACCGAATCTACTTAAACAAAAAATAAAAACCTGTTCATACTTTCGAAATAAGAAGAATGGTGAGACTTCATCTCTCTCTCTCTTTTCTTCTCACACTTCCCGACTCCCGAGGTAGGCAACATCATCACCATCGCTGCCGAATCGCCGCCTTGCAGCCTCGACTCGCCGCCTTCTCAGTCTTTATCATTCACCTCATCATCGTTGCCATCTGAAACCTCTCCGAGCAAAGATCTCAGCGAAACCCTTGCTCTCTTTCTCTATTTGTTTCTTCATCATGGTCGAACCATCTCCTCAAGATCCATCTCCTATTTTGGAGACACCGATAGTGGAGGTATGAACTGAAAATCCTAAATTTGATTCTATTCATAATTCATTCAATGAGCAAAAAAATCCAAACTTTTTGGTTGAATTCTAGCGAAACCCTAGAATCTTTGGTTGTTGTATGCTAATAAACTGTATTGAGTAATCCCAGTTGCAGGATTGCGTTTATGATTACTTTCTAGGTCATAATAATAAGGAGTTGTCTTTGTTATTATCCTCAAGATTACTCAAGTCATGTAGTAGTACAGGCTTGCACAGCAATGGTACATTTTGGTCAGATATTTTTGTTCATGAAGTTTTTAATAAGAAGGAGTTGTCATTGTTATTATCCTCACTGTTAAATACAAGGTTCACTTGCAGTCACTTATAGGATGTCTGTGCATTACAAGTTCAATTCATAAGTCTTTAAGTTTTAGGATTGAATACATGAAGCTTACTCATACATTTGAATGCATCACAGCCATGTCAGAATCGAACAAACCGACTGAACCGCCCCGAACCGACTTGGAGCAGTTCGGTTCGGTTTTGAATAATAGACAGTTCGGTTCGGTGCGGCAAAAATTGACCAAAAACCGACCCGACCAACCGTTTGCATACCCCTAATGCCGACAACCCGTAGTACCGAGTTGTCGAAGAGGTTCTCGCTATGACAGGAACCCGTGTATGACCTGATCTTATTGAGTGCTCGTTTCTCGTCATTCGATAACAGACCTGGCCTCAATGCATCCTTGCAGATCTCAAGCCACATGGGGCAGGCCAAGATAGCATCGCCTCCAAAGACCCACACGAATCTCTCCTTCTAGTCCTTGTTAGATTCGGGACCGTAAGAGATGATTTTGTGGCCACTTAAGATCTGGAGATAGTAGTGGCCATCTTGTTGATTCACCTTCACGCAAACGAGATGGCCGAGAACTCTCAGATTCGGCTCAACTCCCAGCCAGCTGCAGATGACCACAAATGCCGCCAAGATAGCGATGGAGTTTGGGCTTCATCTGCAACGGCGAAACTCCTAAGACTTTGAAGACACGGCAGAGAAAAGGGTGGAGCGGAAGACGCAGACCATACTCCAGATGTTTGAGATACATCGGAGCTATGTTGCCGCCATGGTCAAACACCGCATGCGTACGCTCCGGTGCCGATAAGGTGAACGCCCTAGGGATGTCGAACTTGTTATAGTAAGTTTCCAGCAATGTCGACTCCACCTTCGAGTGGAACTTCCGGAGGTGGTTGATTCGAGCCTTGTTCTGAGCCATTGAAGACGAAGATGCCATTAATCTGGTTATCGCCAGAGAAGAATGAAAAAGATGGTCGAAAATCGCTCACTGAAAAAGAAGATTCGAGGGTTTTAAAAGCGATTAAACTTTCCCCATCTCAGAGCGGCCGTATATATAGGCCAAGGAATCGCCACGTGTTGACATCACAATGGCCTACCAAGTTATTGACGGATGGCTGGGAAGAATTTCAGAATTCGAGGCAACCGCTCCAAAATCGAAGCGCCACTCACCTTAACTGGCACACAATCTACGTTTGGAAACCAAGAAGCACAACGCCACGATCTTCTTGGCGTCGAGCGTCCTGCCGGACGACCCATTAATGACCCCTTATAAATGTGTCTCGAAACCCAACGGGCAATGGTTTAATTTCACTCGGACTCGGCCTCCCAAGTTCGAGCGAAAGGGGCCAGTGTTATGATAGAGAAATGACTAAGTGTTAATCCTCTCCCAAGAGTCAACACGTGTTCTAAATTGATTATGCATCATCTCAGCTGGATCCTATGCAGGACGAGTCCAGTAACGTCATCACTCGACCCTTACCAAGAAGGGGCGAATCGAAAGGCGTCCTTACTCGAGCTCCGTAGTTCAGGACGGCTCTATGCCTCTTCATTTGGCAAGACTGGGTCGAGAAGCTCCCAGTCCAAGATGGCCGAATAAAAAGGCGTCCTTTGTCGACCCTCTCGTAAAGCCGAGTGGAAAGATGGTCAGTCTCGAACCCCACGCCGACAGCCGATCACCATCACATTAGATGCATGGTCGGAGTCATCATTACTCCAACCCCAAAAGTCTTAATGACTCATCAGACCTCGTCATCACCTGGGACCCTCTGTCACCGTCGCATTAATCACAAGGGTGACTCATGCCACCCACAGCCGACACCTGTAAAGTATCAGCCGAATAAGCTGACTGTCTGGACTCGGCCAAAATTACATACATACCCTCGTCAGCTCAATATAAATAGGCACATCGCTTACTGACCAACGGTATGCAATTTCTGCACACTTAGAGAGAACTAGATCAGTTCCTTGATCCCCTTCAGATCAATACTAACTTGATCGTCGGAGGAATCACATGAGAACCCAACTCCGGCCCTCTAACGTGTTGCGATTTTGTAGAACACCCTTTCTGTTCGGGGATCAGCCATCCAAGGAGATTAAGGGACTCTGAGCTCTTTAAAATCAGCCCTAAATCCCACTGCTAATCATCTGTGCATCAACAACACCCTATAGTTTTAGACAGATAGACTCCATGAGTGAGAGTTTGACTCTTGAGAATTTTTTTTTTGTTTTTTATAAATAGACTTTCCGAAGGTAAAGGAGTCGAAAAAATTTCACTCAGAGGTTACCCGAAATTGGGCGATAGTATAGCTTACAAGAGATCTATCAGCAACAAGTGAACAACAATAGAACTACGGTGGATCTGTCCGCAATTGCGCGATAGTACATGAATCCATCCGCAATTAACCCTTATTTCTATTTGGGAGCAGAGAACAGAAATGAAAGAAAAAGAAAGACTAGAAATTGAAGGAAAGAAAACACTCTTACTAATTTCAGCGCTAGCAGTATTACTTGGACCCCTTCCGTTTTTCTTTACCGGTTCAAACTTCAAACCTTGACCCCGTCGATTGCGCCGGTTCACCAGTCTATTTAATTAATCGGGGCCACACGGCAGCTCATTACATCCAATCATGCAATGACTCAACGCTCACTCGTTCAACAGTCAACCTCATCCCCGGTCCAAAATTAGACCAGGCGCGCAAGTCCAATCTCCTACTGCCTATATAATGCTCTCTACCTCCAAGCATTTTCTCATCAAAACCAAAACTTCTCAATTAGATCTTATTACATAAAACATCTTTGAGAATCTACTTATGGCATCTAAGGCAATTGAGAGCTGTAGAGAGGGTGCAGAGGTCTGTCATGGGGATGCCGAGTGCAAGAAGAAGATCGTCGAACTTCTGACAGAGATCTGCCTTCCAAAGGGCTTGTTCCCTATGGAGGATATAGAAGAGTTCGGCTACAATCGTGCATCCGGATTCGTGTGGATAATTCAGAAGAAGAGTAAGAATCACACTTTCAAGAAGGTCAAGCGTCAGGTTTCGTATGCGACTGAGGTGACCGCGTTTGTTGAGCCTCGCAAGATGAAGAAGATGACCGGAGTGAAGACTAAGGAGCTGCTATTGTGGCTGTCTGTTGTTGAGATGTACTTTGAAACTCCTTCCTCTGAGAAGCTCACTTTTAAGACTGGAACTGGACTTTCTGATAGCTTTGAGGCGTCTGCTTTTGAGCTTGATGCCTGAGAAGTAAAGGGGAAAACAGTAGCTAGTAACTATTATGTTGCTTGATAAGTTTTTAAGTTTTTTTAAATTTTTTTCTTTTTCTTTTTTTTTTTTTTGGCGTTTTTGTGTGTTTGTGGTGAAGTATTGTAGTTTTCTTATATCGCAAATTGATCATCAATATTAGTGACACAATAAAGTTTGAATTGATAAGCAACACATATATTAGCTGAACTTTTCCTTTGAATTTTTTGGAAAGCAATATTCCTTTCAGTATTAATGTAGCCATGCGCTAGCCATGCAGAACTTAAAAAAATTATGTCATGAAGTCAAACTAGCGATCTAACATGAGGCTTCATGGTTTTGTTGATGTTTAGCGGTCTTGTTTACTTGCATTGCCGTACCTAGAGAAAGCCGGATGTAACTTCCATTAATTAGGAATATTTACTATGGGGCTTTATGATGTATAAACTCAAATTAAATCATAATGATTTTTAACTTCACCCACTAATTTGTTTTCTTCCCTAAATGTTAGGCTTCAGTCTAATTATTCAACAATCTAGTTAAAATATTTAACTATATTTTATAAAACATATTCTATATAGTCAAAGGCTTCGTCGCCAGGCGTTTCTCTAATTAAATGGGGCTTTATAAAACATATTCTACAGTCAAAGGCGTTTCTCTATATTTTATAAAATATCACTATTTGTATAATTACCCCTCAAATCATGGAGAATGGAAAAACATACCCCTCGCTTGTAGCTTCTTTAATTATCAAACAGAGTCGAGCATATTTACTCTTTTACCCTTCCTCAAATAAGTGAGATCAAAAAAAAAAAATAAAAATTCTCAGATCCCTTTGTTTTTCCTCAGTCCATCCATCGTTACCCTAAATCCCCTTTTGCGTGAGAAAATTGTTCGACCATCACCGTGATATGTTGTTAACTCCTGATCCCAAATCGACGGTGGTGGGAAATCATTGAGGTGAGAAAATCGCTCTTCACTATCGTCGTCCTCGGCGTCGACCTCTGGTGGATTTGAGTTTGTTTTTTAGTGGATCATTCTACAAGCTGCCAGAGTGGCTCATTAAAACAATTGATAGAGTCAGGAAGAATTTCCTATGGGGTGGATCATCGGACAGTAAAGCTATGAAATGTTTGGTCAAATGGAATCTTGTTTGCAAGCCCAAAACAGAAGGTGGTCTAGGTGTTATTGATCTCAGATGCTTGAATAACTCTCTGCTCTCGAAATGGTTATGGCATATCATTAAGAGACAATCTTTTGTTGGCTCTACCCTTTCAGCTCTGTACAAACGCAGAGCAACCACCATCCAAACCTCAGCCTACAGTCCAACCAATTCAGTTTTATGGGGCAATATAACACACATAAGAGAACCTCTTATTAGCTGGATCAGATGGAAGTTGGGAGATGGTACATCCATTAGATTTTGGGAAGACAAATGGGTTGGAGAGAAGACTCTGGGTAGCCTCTTTCCCCATGCATACGCATTGGCTATGTCTCACAATGTCACTGTCTCCTCTCAAGGATCTTTCCATGATGATACTTGGGTATGGCACCCAACTCTTAGAAGACCTATTCAGGAATATCAGAGACAAGACAAACAAAAGCTTTTAGCTTTCCTCTCCTCTTTCAAGGTCTCCAATAGTACTCGAATAGCTGATTCTCCATCATGGATTCTCTCACATTCAGGTGAGTTCTCAGTAAATTCTCTTTACAAGTTCTCAGTGAGAGGAGGAGTCAACTCCCCCACTTTCTTACAGATATGAAAATCAATATTCTCCCTCAAAGTTAAGATCTTCTACTGGCTATTATCCCTCAACAAACTCAACACAAAAGTTCATCTAAACAAAAAAGGATGGCGAGGGAGATCTAACTTGTACTCTATGCCAAAATGATATGAAGGATTCAGAACACCTCTTTCTCAAATGTCAGTTTTTAGCTAAGATATGGGCCTTCTACAAAGCTAAGCTTGCACATCATGAATGACCTGACAGTTTAAATGACCTCATCCAATCCAGAGGGAATTTCCTTTCATGCCCCAACCATAGAATTTTTTGGCTATCCCTATTTCCAACTGTATGTTGGTGCATACGGAATGCACGCAACAACAAAATTTTCAATGATGCCTATCCATCTACTGATAATATCATTAACTCTGTCGCTAACTATGTTAATGAATGGGCAGCCTCATCGGCAGGAAAAATTGCAAGAACACTGAAGATTGCAATGGGTGATCAAGGACCTCCAACTGTACATATCCAGCAGGATATGCAAGGGAGTCAAGACCGCTAATCAACACAAGAAGAGGAGGAAATGCAAAGAAGGGAACAACAGGAGGAAGCGTCAGCTGCATAATAGCGTTGTTGAGATTTTTTTGGGTTTGCCTGTAATTAGCAACTTAGATCTGCACCAAACTCTTTTTCTCTTTTCTTTTGTTATCCTTTTCAGTGACTTTTATACCTGACAGATTAGAAACTTTTCTTTCTCCTCTCTGTTTTCAGTTATAGGGTTGACTTTGGGCCATATCTATATCTATCTTGTGGTGAATGACGGCTATGGTCCTCTCGTCACCCTCGTTAGATATTTTTATGGAGAAAGCCTTATACACTGACTAAGGAGAAAGAATAAGTTTCTATCTATACTTTTGTAAGACACAATCTCGTGTCACTGTTTTTTATATATGAATGAAATTGAACAGGGACTTCCCTTGCTTTTAGTTCAAAAAAAAAAAAAAGATATATAATGCCACAGAAAACAAGTGAGGGCATATGAGTGGGAAGTGAGTGAGACTATAAGGTATTTAAGTGCAATTTAGACTTTTATGGGACTACTCCATAGTAATATGTGAATGGTTCTTGGAAACGATAAAGAATTACCTATTCACAACATAAATATGCACAAACTTACGTCTCACTTAAAAGGGTCCGACATTTCGCCTTGTACTTCTCCTTTATTAAACATTATACTTCAAGAGTATATATCATAACCCTCAATCTAAGCATAACAGAGTTGTATGATGCTACCAAAGAAATCCAGATTAATTCTACGGAGCACACATTTAAAATGTACTTTTAGTAGTCCACCATTATTAATGATAAAATTTTTTTATTTAAATTCTCCAACCAAATTTGAACGTTTCAGAATGAAATACAAACTACATTATATAATGTCAAAGCAAGCAGTTTTTGACAATTTCTTTGGTCATAAATCAGGAAACTAACCTTCCAACTAACATATAAACTTAATTACTATGGAGCAGACCGAGTATTCCACAGACAAAAACTAATCATAACATCAAACTTATAATCAAAAGAATTGCCAAATCCATCTATAAATACCTTGCTACTCTCTTCAACCTCTCACACCGTCTTTAGCACAATTCTCTTCTTCTCCTATTTCTTGGGTTACTTTGTTCTAAGAATTTAATAAGCAATGGCATCTCAGACCATCGAGAGCCACCGCTGTGGTGCAGAGATCTTCCATGGAGATGCCGGGTGCAAGAAGAAGATCATTGAACTTCTCAAAGAACTCTGCCTCCCACAGGGTTTGTTCCCAATGGAGGATGTAGCAGAGTTTGGTTATAATCGTGCGTCCGGATTCATCTGGATAATTCAGAAGAAGAGTAAGAATCACACATTCAAGAAGATCAAGCGTCAGGTCTCCTACGCAACTGAGGTGACTGCATTGGTTGAGCCTCGCAAGATGAAGAAGATGGCAGGAGTCAAGACTAAGGAACTCCTGTTGTGGCTCTCTGTTGTTGAGATGTACTTTGAAACTCCTTCGTCAGAGAAGCTCACCTTCAAGACTGGTACTGGACTCTCTGATAGTTTTGATGCATCGGCTTTTGAGCTCGAGAAATGAGAGCTCTATAATTCATTATGGATCTTTTCTGTTGAGCTATGTTAGTTGTGGTGTTTGGTACTATATTATAGGAAGTGTTCTTATATTAAAAGAAGTGATGTTATGATTTGTGATTGTTTAATGTAACAGAAAGCTATCGGAAATGGTAATCAATGAAAGTATTTTTGTCTTTAAGAATGAAGCGGGGTAACAAAATTGATAATATTCATACTTCTGGTCTAGATCTTTTTCCCTGAATATCTCCCTTTAATCTTCGTTTGAAAACATCAAAATTCACAGTCTAGTATTCCCGAGATATTCTTAGCACTAGTTCACGATTATGCTGGAAAAGTTTCTTACTTATTCACTAGCATTGTCGCACGTGCATATGCACGTGCAAGAGGCGCAATTTTTTTAATAAATTCTATATCTCAAAATGCATTATAGGTTCGATTATAATTATAATGTGATGATATCTTAAATCTAAGGAAAATATTTTTTATACTATAGGAAAGATAAGGTTTTAGCATCTATTAATATATTGTTTGTATATGTTTTATTTCTTTTGTTCTGAGAATAAAATGCACGTTCCTAATGCACAAAACTTATAATTTCAAAAATATTTATTTTATAGTTCTATATTCTTTGGATTTTCTTTTGATATATATATATATATATATATATATATATATATATATATATATATATATATATATATATTTGCTAAAAGGAACTTATAATTTTAATTTATATTCCTTTTAGAATCTAAAATATAATGGATATGTAACTATATGGGCTCATATCCTATGTTCATGGAATATGGTATAGAACATTCTAGAAAACCAAAAGGGAAAAAGAGAAAAAAAGACAAAATATTTGTATCATATATGGAGTATTCTAGAAAACAAAAAGAGAGAGAGAGCAAAAAGAAGAAAGAAATATGTCTCATGTTTAATTACCTTTTGCTTCTAAGTATGGTAGAAAATGAGGGTATGTCCACCACTTATCCAAATATTGGATCATCCCCACTTGGTTTTTTATATAGTAGTATAGATAGATGTAAAGGCTTCAACTTTACTGAGGAAGTTTTAAAGTTAATTTCTAATATATGCTGATATTTTCTGTAACTACTTGTTGATATTTTCTGTAACTACTTGTTGTCTTTGTCTTGACTGCTGACATTCCGCAGATAACCGTGGCACACAAGTGTTATTTCTGTAATTGTAACTTAATACATAATTAATTTGTTACATCAGTTATATTCAACTCTCCATTTAGATGCTCTTCAGCAAAGCAATGTACAGAAAAAGAATCTCTTATGCATGATTCAGTATGACACAAAGCTGCTGATAGCAACTAAATTCTGTCAAATCTTTTCCAGCTGAATGGTTTGAACTACCAAGACAGTCTGGTCTCAGCCCACCATAATAAACTTTAGTCTTATGGCCATTTCAAAGGTCTTCTTCCCATTCCCCAATTATTTGAAGTCAAAATAATTTGTTAGAATATTCATATCCTAAGATGATACCTCCACCAGCGTTTGAGTAATGAGAGCTCTACTGTCGTTTCTTTCATTCCCTATTGAATACGCAAGTTTCAAACTTTCCTTTGGGCTGAAATACCAATTTAACGTATAAAGTGACACACTCTGACTAATAAGGTCTAAAAAGTGACGCCGGCGATAATAACACCTATAAATTGACACAGTTAACCACGTAAACTTATTCCGGTCATCGGAATTTTGGTTTGACCGCGAAAGTATAAATTTTTGCATATATACCCCTCATATCTCTCACACTTACATATTTACCCTCTAAAATTTAAAATATTTATAAAAAAATTCCTCTTTCTCTCTCTCCCCCTCCCTCCCTCTCCCATCTCTCTCTCCTCCCCCCAACCCCATCTCTCTCTCTCCCACCATCATCTCCTTCATCCTCTTCTTCTCCCTCTATCACACCCTCTCCACTTTCCTCCTTCCCAAAATACTTCCTCCCCATTTATGGTGGAGGGAGTGAGGAGGAGGGAGAGGAGGGAGGGAGAGTTTTGGAAAGGAGAAAGTGGGGAGGAAGTATTTTGGGAAGGAGGAAAGTGGAGAGGATGAGACAGAGAGGAGAAGAGAAGGATGAAGGAGATGATGGTGAGAGAGAGAGAGATAGAGAGAGTTTTGGGAAGGAGAAAATGGGAGAGGAAGTATTTTGGAAAGGAGGAAAGTGGAGAGGATGTGATAGAGGGGAGAAGAAGAGGATGAAGGAGATGATGGTGGAAGAGAGAGAGAGATGGGGTGGAGGGGGGAGGGAGATGGGTGAGGAAGGGGAGAGAAAGAGGAATTTTTTATAAATATTTTAAATTTTGGAGGGTAAATATGTAAGTGTGAGAGATATGAGGAGTATATATGCAAAAATTTATACTTTTCGCGGTCAAACAAAAATTCCGACGACCGGAGTAGGTTGAAGTGGTTAACTTTGTCAATTTATAAGTGTTATTGTCGCCGGCGTCACTTTTTAGGTCTTATTGGTCAGAGTCTGTCACTTTATAGGTGAAATTGGTATTTCAACCCTTTCCTTTGGATTGGTTATGTACTTTTTTGTTTTTTTACATATACTAATTTCAGTATCGACTAAGTTTGTACATTTCTGAATGATTAATTAATTTATTCATCAGTCTATTTTAATTACTCTCTTACATCACAAATGTTGACTTACAGAGTCATGATGTGGATTGCAAATATCACATCCTTCTGTAGGACCATTCCATTCAGGACATATTCGGCCTGTGAAAACAATACAAAATTATTAATAAATGTTAATAATCATCAGTACACTAAATGACATAGCGGGGGAATCGACTTCCTATAATTTATCAAGTGTCAAAATTTCAGCCTTCTGTAAAGTTGCTACACTTCAATATGCTAGATTGGATGCACATGCATTGCACGTAGGGGTGGAAACGAACCGAATCGAATATCATGATATTCATATTCGTATTCGGTTATTTTTCACGAATTCGAAGTCGAACTCGAATTCGTGTCGAATAGAGAAAGGGTATTCAAATTTGATTCATTAATTAGACGAATTTTTGTTAAATGTTCACGAATATCTCAATAACACACTTGTTAAGTCACAAGATCCTCAACCGTGAGGTGTTGACTTCAAATCCTGTGTTTGAAGTCTTTTCTTATTTATTTTCTATAACATTTTACTTAATTGCTATTATGATATTTCAATATAAGAATTATTATAGTATAGGTTTATAAATTATTAATATAATACTTATAAATAGCAATATTTTTAAAATTATCATGTAAAAGATAATATAATATAATAATCTAGAAGTAGAAAAACATAAGCGAATATTTAATAATCAAACGAATCAAATATACCTCTGGTCAAATTCTATTCATTTATGCACGAATACTAAAAAATATCATTTACTATTAAATGAACTACCGAATCGAATATGATCGAATATCACGGGCGAATAATAACCGAACTGTTTATTAATTATTTGGTTCGTTTCCACCCCTAATTGCACGTGATTTAATATCATTATTGTTTTTGGTATGTTTCTTTTCTATAACTTCGGTTGTGAAATATTTCTTTTATTTCCATGTGAAAAGGTAAAATAATTTATTGTATATATATCCAATATATTTAATCAAAAGTATTAAAATTATCATGATGAAGTCAAAATTGCGTGGCCAATTCACATTAAATATAATTTACAATAAACCGTACATGAAGGTCAAAATCATTTTATGAAAAAATATTACTTACGCAAATAATTTGATTCTCATCACCATCCTATATTGTCATCCTATGATTTGCACAAATTCACAGTATAATATCCATCATTATTATTATTATTATTATTATTGATAGAACACATTATCGTATCCTAATTTTTATACCCTACACAAATTTAATAATATAATAATTTTCTTATGAGGCTAATAGACACAAAGGAAAGATCATATACCAATAGCCATGAATCTTAATTATGAGAATTTTTCCAGATAATATAATTGTATTCTATCAATTTATGTTCTAGATTGTCAAAGTTAGTAAGCTATGAAATGACTAATTGATATATTTCATGCTAGCATGTATTCTTTTCTTAATAGAGTGACTTGTTATGTTTTAAGCATAGAATTGCGTCATAGTTAACTTTTAATATTTCACGTAATTGGAGATCGCTCATGTCTTTAAATTATTTTTAATTTTTAAATGAGTATCAGATTCCTCTTTACTTAAGAGATATTCTAATGCGATGTAGTTATTCCGATTCAAGTTTGTCAAAATAACTGCAAGCGGTGACGACCCTAAATCTCTTAAAATGATGTATATTGAACATCTCATAATCAAAATATTAGAAAAACTTAAATGATACCTATTTGAGTAATTTTACTCACATAACTATTTTTAATTAACATGCCTATTGAACATCTTACAATAGTTTGCTTGCTTGATCATTTTATTTCCTTTGATAGAGAATTAGGGATCTTCGGATGCCACATTTCTTTTTGACATCATTTGTTTCTTGATTAATGTTTCACCTTGCATGCAATGTGAAAATATACATTGATTTCTTTTCTATTCCTATATCACATTATGGCTGAGTTGTATAGTCTTGTGTCAATCATGATTATTATTCAAAATTGCGAGTATATATATAAAAGAGTTTAGTGGATAAGTTTATTGTTCAAAATTTTGTCATTCATCATTGTTGCATGAACATCTTAAACTATTTTTGCTTTGTAATGAATGTAGATGGTGTGGGCGTTGAAAATTGCTTATCAGTACCCGAGCGAGACTCGTGACGGTGGGCTGACAACCGACGACCCATCCGACAACGCGACCCATAACTGCTGACGACGTGATTACGCCGCAAAACGCATAAAGCGAGTCGACGAATGCATGAAGTGAGTCGGCAAGGCGTACGAGTCAACAAAACGACGTATCGTAGAATAAACCCGATGACGAAGTTCGACGAGGCGAGTTGACTAAACTCAAACGCCGACGAGACGGAATCAATCGTACTTAGTCCGTCAACGCAAACGAGCCGATTGAACTCTGAAAGTTGATCGGATACGGACTCAAACACAACGGCGACATCACCGTAGGAAAATTACGCCGAAATATGGGTAAACGGCGGAGTGAAACGGGTAAACCGAGGCCACAAAGAAAACGAGGCAACTCGGCTATGTTGACCGAGGTGACTCGCCAACATAGCTGGTGGCCGCCTTCATGACCGAGCCACCTCGACCAACTTGACCGAGGTGCCTCGGTCAGTGGCAGTGGCTCGGCCATGAGGCCGAGCCACCTGCACACCCCCCCCCCGATATTATAAATAGGGGGGTCTCCTTCAGTTAAGGGGGTTGGATTTTTGGATCTCTTGGAAGACTCGCTAGAGCACTGCAGATCCGGATTTTTGAAGTTCTGAAGATCAAGACTTTGGCACAGGTTCGAGCATTGATCAAGAGAAGAGACGAGATCCAGATCTCGAGGAATTCGTTAGGCTCGGATCTACGGCAAGGTAGAGAATCCAAATGAGTCCTGCCGATCCGGGTCAATTTCCAGATTTACCCTCTAGGCTAAGCTTCGTCTTAGTCTCAGGGCGAGCGTGCGATTTCTCCTAGTAGATCTCACCCCTCCGGCGATCACCTCCTTCGTGAGTTGGTCCCCGTCATTCAGATCTCGCGGTCTAGGTCGATTCTTGGTTTACCCTCTAGGCTAAGCTTCGTCTTAGTCTCGAGGCGGCGTCGCGATTTCTCCTAGTAGATCTCACCCCTCCGTGATCACCTCCTTCGTGAGTTGATTCCCGTCAGTGTCTTACTTCCTTCGTGAAATAAGCACTCTAGATCCGCAGATCTTGTATCTAGATCTCCACTTGGATCAGGATTGCGCGGTGGTCCACGGACATAAAAAGTCCCCGGTACAGGCATAGAACCCACTCGAGTGAGGATCCGATAAACGGATCCCGCGTTTGTTCTAAAAGGGTTAAAAAGTTATAATCTTTTTGATTTTCATTGTAAGCCTTATAAAAAGGCGATATTCTTTGAATTTTGTTGTAGGCGACTGAAGCTATAACAAGTTCGAAATCAATGACAATCAAAACAACTTTCCCCGCGAACAAGCTGGCGATCACAGTGGGAGCCACCGGCCTCAGATCGGAGGTCGTCATACCGCAACCGCGGATCCCTATCCTGGTGGAGGAGGAGGTCGAGTTCGAGTTTAACCAGAAGAAGTTCGAGGAGTATCTGTCCTCGTCCTCCAGATCCAGTTCTCCCCGCCGCTCCAAGAAGGTCTCCGCTGCAAGGAGAACCCGATGGGCCTCCGATGTAGAGCCCCAGGACGGTGAGTCCAACCCGCCGCAGTAGCGAAATCCCCGCCGGCCGAAGTCCGGACTATGACGACGCCGAGATGAACGCCAATGACGCGCCCGCACTCTCCAGCGAGCCGCCAAAGCGGCGACAAAGCATGGCGCAAACACGCCAAAGCCATGCAATCCATGGATGGGATCCGCTATGAGGCGGATCTAAGATCGAACTAACCCGAGGCTTGACCTTAAGTGATCGACGGTCCATCCAAGCCGTCAACCAGCGAGTGGGTCCGTATCAAAGCGGAACCGCTCCACGCTCGAGGCGTATCCGAAGCGCCACAAGACTCTTGCGCAGTGCACGAAGCTTAAAAGCAGGTCGGAATTGAAGAGGAAGGAGGTGGCGAAGAAACCGCCGACGTACCGCCAGGTTTGGAGACCCAAAGCTAACAGTACTCCGGCTTCAGCAGTCACGGCATCGAAGCCCAAGGTTGCCGACACCCCAGTTCCTGGCGCCTCAAGTTCAGCGCCAAGACCTAAGTCCGACGGCACATTAAAGCCCAAGGCGCCCGCATCAACTATCAAGGATCGCTTGGGTCCTCTGAAGGAATCCCGGGTCACTCCTCATATAGGAGGTTGCACCCGTTCCAAGAAGGATTGGAAGATTCCTGCAACCCCACCAACCGGACTAAAAATTGAAGTCCGAGAGTCCACCGAGACTTCACGCTCACATAAGCGAAAGTCAAGGCGAGTCACTTTCGGTAGTTTCGGTGAAATAGGCCATTCTCAGAAGGAGACGTTTTCGTCTGATGACGACGATGTTATACCTAAGGGGTCGTTCCGACGCACGGCAGGTTTCTCCGGTACTCATACCGATGAGCTGTACTACCGTGCAGGAGGTACGAAGAAATCTCGAAGGGGCTCCCCTAAACTAACACGGTCATGCTTGTGCTCCAAGCTCATCAAGACAGTGCTCTCGGAGTGCAATTGCCATCAAGAAACCCCAGAAAGAGTATCGGTCTTCCAGAGACTTAGCACCGACACGCCGAGACCTAGGTCAAGGCGATTCTGCAGAAGGATGACATCCCGAGAGGATGAATTGCCAGAGGTCACTAATAATATGACCAGCAAAGGATCATCATCACGAGCTATCCCCAGCAAATCACAACGGTTAACTCGTTTGTAGTCCGGGACTATCCGACGGTCCAATTACGATAAACTTCTGAGAGGAATACCCGCGGAGGATGATGCGTCGGATGTAGGCTCTGCAGTTGCCTCTGATAATACTGTATCTAGCGAAGGGTGCCCCCAAGAAGCGCTTATGATCAGTACAGATCAAGTGGTTAAAATGCTAGACGAAGCATTGACTAAGCAACGGGAAAACTTCAAGCTAGAGATGGATATGGCCATGCAGACGATGAGAGAAATGCATGACCAACAGATCCAAGCCTTGACAAAATATCGAGGTGAATCGAGTCAGCGCATCGACGTCGACCAAGATGATAGAGATTCAGACCAGGAGGAAGCACAAGAGGATGATAACCCTCCTGAATGACACAACGCTGGGCATACTGTAGATGTGGTTGCTCATGAGAGCGAGAAGATCAAAGACCTCGAGAGCAAAATCAACTCATTGATTTCCGCTCAAGAGGTGAAGAAGACGGGTATTCCTTGCCCATACCCGAGGGAGTGGGAATCAATCCCGTACCCGTCTAAGTTTAACTTAATAAACTTCACACGGTTTGACGGGAAGGGTTCCCCGACGCAGCACTTGATTTACTTCAAGTCGCACCTCGGGGTTATTTCCGGCAATGAACCCCTGATGGTTCGGTCATTCGTTGGCACCCTTCGTGGAGCTGCCTTCGATTGGTACCGCCGTCTTAAACAAGGAAGCATCAATAGCTGGGATGATATGGAGTCCCTGTTTCTCTCCAATTTCTTCGATGACGATACCGAAGTATCCATCGGAACGTTACTCGACGAGAAGCAGAAGGACGGAGAAACTGTGGATACCTTCGTCAAACGATTCCGGAACAAGGCAAGGAACTGCCGGGATCCGATAACAGAGGAGTTCATCCTCCAGACCTGCCATAACAACTTGTCGTTAGACGTGCTCGAGGCAATGGGAACAACACCGTCCCAGACCTGGAAGGACTTGAAGGTGCGGGGTGAACAAGCCGAACGCTTCCTCAAGAGGAAAAAGCGGAAGAGCCAGCCAAACGTGGAAGCCCAATAACTTTGTCTCACGTGGCAAAGGGAAAGAAGCGAGCCGGGGCGGTTGCGAACAAGCGTTCAACTCCAACCTCGATGCCAGCGGACGGCAACAACGAGCGCCGCCGCGAGCACAATCGCGGTGGCAGCGGGGCCATAGAAGCGAAGGCCTCGAGGCGAGATTCCGAAGTCCTATTCCTTTAGGGACGACGAGATTCCCAGTCTCTTCAAATATCTTGTGGAAAATAACAAGATCAAGCTCCCTCCGATTCAGAATCAAGAGGAAGCAAAGAGGACGAACGAACCAAAATACTGCGCTTACCACAGGGCAGTTCATCACCCCACTAAATCGTGTTTTGGCCTTAAGGATAAAATCCAGGCCTTAATTGATGTAGGGGTCATCACTATGAAGCCGTCCAAAGAAAAGAAGGTCGGAGCAAATGCGGTGTCCATAAGCTTTGGATCAGTGCCATTAACATGGTTTGAACCTAAACCAGTGGTCAAAGTCGCAATGAAGACGGTGAATGATGACCCACACAAGCAACGCCAGAAAGGACTCGTATCGCATACGGCCCCGAATGGCGAAGTCCTATGGGTCCACCCAGACCTGCTTGAAGATGATCAATGGGTAGCTTCTTCTTCATCGAAGAAAAAGTCAAAGCGGAAGGCAAAGGTATGCCATGCTACTTCCGCAATTCTAGAGGAAGATGACGAGCAGGTGGCGACATTCAATTTGTCAGAAGGGAACACGAAGCCCACGCCACCGAGGCGGACACGAGTCTGAATACAAGTACGGGAAGTTCACGATCCAAATGTCAAGATCTTTGTCGGTGGGGTACCGACAACACCCTCACTCAGCGCCGAAAAGGCACAACAGGCGATTGCCAAAGAGACTATGGCAAAGAGAAGCGACCACAGGAAGTTCAGCTCGGCGGTCTCGCTGTCGCCCGATTGGAAGAGATAAACCGAACTTCAAGCTCTCCGTGCAGCTTTGGCGTGATGGCACAATTGGCCAATATCCCATAAGGATCACTCTTCTGAGTTCTTTGCGGTTGTCAAAGAGACAAGAGAAGCTCTTCAAGAAGCCACGGCGATTTAGAAGTCTTCCTCAACCAGATTAAGCCGAGTGCAGAAGAGTCGGCCCAACAATGCAACCGTGCGGCTAAAAACTTCCCCTGCATCACTTTTACAAAGGAGGATATGCAGACAAGAAATTCCAAGCACGATAGGCCGCTATACTTTACCGGGTATATTGGCTCTAGTGAAGTTAACCGGATCCAAGTCGATCCGGGTTACGCTGTGAGCATCATGCCCCTGCGCCTCATGTATCACCTTGGAATCCCTGCCAGTAAGCTGGCATCAACAGGCACGGTGATCTGGTTTAACACCGGTGGTCTCGGCGTGGGTAAAATCCGGATAAAGTGCCAAATGAGGGACTTAAAGTCCGAAGTCACTTGCTATGTGATTGACGCAGAGACTTCCTATAACTTATTGTTGGGTCGACCTTGGATCCACAGTAATGTTATAGTTCCATCTACTCTTCATCAGTGTCTCAAATATGTAGACACAAACAATGAAGTCAAGACGGTGGTCGCGGACAAACAGCCGTTTAAGGGGATGGAGAATTATTTCACTGATTCTCTCCTCTACGGTAATGAGTTCGAAACTGAATCATCGGCCCAAGGCACTGACAGCGGTGAAGAAGCTGATACCGAAGCCGGGCTTGATTATAGTGGCGGTTTTATTTTAAATGACATTGTACCCCTTGTAATCAATCTTGACGATGATGAATCGTCAGATGAACATTGTAATTGGCAAATTGCCGATGAATCAATAAATGACGATTTAGAGTACCATTTGTCTTTGAATGCTGTGATGACAGGTTTATACAACAATCCAGAGTTGCACCTACCAACTCGGTCATTTTGCTCTACACAAAAGCAGTTCCGAGACTCCTTTGGGACAACACTCGTCATCCTACGAAGATCAAGTAGTGAAAAAGACTTGATTTACGGAAAAGGAGATGCAGTTCCAACGCCGAATCATTTCTTAGAAGAAGATGAAGATGACAATGGGCCTATCCTTCACATTATTCAGATACAGTCCAGAAACACTGGATATCATGAAGAAGTGGGGGTATGACTTGACACGAGGGGAAGGTCTATGTTTCGGACGAGGTCATCGAATCCCTCCCAAAGCGGCATATGTCCCAAGGGGAAAGTCGGATAACTACTATGCATTTAGAAGAGGGTTGGGATACGAATCCTCCTCAGAAGATGAATGCTCATGGTTGATTGACAATAATCCACCCGAGGAGGAAGACGGACATTCGTCTGATTCTTCGACTTGGGATTCCGACACCAGCCTCGGAGAAGCTTTCAAGGCTTTGATGTCAAGTATGGCTTCAGTTGATCCTGCTACTATTGAGGATGATGAAGATATGCCAACATGGGAAGACCCATGGATCCATCAACTCAAAGAGCAGTTTGGGGATAGATTCGAGCAAAGAGAACCCCCCACTAAGGACGAGGTAGTCCAGGTTAATATGGGGGACGAAGACCATCCTAAGCTCATAAACATCAGCAATAGTCTTCCCCCGGAAGAGAAAGAAGAGTTGATCGCCCTAATCAGAGAATATATCGATGTGTTCGCCTAGAGCTACGAGGAAATGCCAGGACTCGACCCTAATGTGGCGACACATCGCCTCAACATCAAAGTGGATGTCAAACCTGTCAAACAACCACAAAGAAGGTTTCGTCCACAGCTCTTGACAGCAATTGATTATCACATTTTAATTACATTTTTATACCCTTATTACCTATGTTATATGAATAACGATATTACTAATAATCATTTTTATCTTATTTTGCAGGTTAATAAAGAAATAATGAATAAAAGCCCAAATGACTCAAATTCTCTGAATTTCTACCAATATTTGAAGCCCAAATCTGAAGACAAACCAAGGCCCAAGATACCAAGTTGATCCAAGAGAAATTCGTGAAGAAAAATCAAGAAAAGACAAATTCGGTTGGGAACCAATCGGTTGACCAACCGGTTGGCTAACCGGTTGGCTAACCGATCGGCCAACCGATCGGTTCCCAACAGATTCCGAATTAATGGTGGATTTCTCTACCTTTTTGGCTAGGTTTGATCCAATGGTTCACATCAACTCCGTTGGGCTATAAATAGGGGTGAAGGCTGAGTGTTTTGAGTGTGAAATATTTTGTAAAAACTCCATTTGGAGAGGAGGGTCACTCTTCATTGAGAAGACCTTCCAAAATTGTAACTTTTGTTACACAATAAATGAAATGTTTCACCCCTTCAATTTCCTTTCTCTTCTTCTAATCCAAGGACCAAAAGGAGGATTAGATTAAGATCGAGGAGTTGTTGGTTTTCCTTTTATTTCTTTTTCATTTTCTTTCTTGTTCATTTATTGCTTTGTAGCTTAGATTTACTTTCATGCAATTTACTTTCATGCAATTTACTTTCTTGCAATTTAATTCCTTGCAATTTACTTTCATGCAATGTATTTACTTTCTAGAATAGATTTTTCTTTCCTTTAATTCACCTTGAGGCTAGAACCCTCTTGGGAATTACCCTTTTCTAAGTGTGGAGCTATTATTCGTGGGATCCCTAGAGATTGTTTGAAACTAGCTAACAAATCCAACTCATTTTCATGAGATTGAGATAAGCTAAGTGGATCTACTCTAGATTCCTCATATCTTTAATTAATCCTCCATACTTTACCTTCTTGATTTTCCACTTATCCTTATTTTTCATTTGTTTGTTATTTTCCTTTATTCTTGATTTTGATTTTCCTCTCCTCTCTCTCTCAATCTTGCTTTCTTTTATTTTGCACTTATTTTCTCTCAATCTCATATTCCCTATGTGCATATAATCTCAAACCTAGTTTTGTTATTATGTGCATATAACCACAACCACATTCTCAACTTTATTTTCTCCTCCTTTGCACATAATCCACAATCCACTCTCTTTTATCTCTCCACATCCACTTTCACCATTTTCGTACTTTCATTTCATTTGTACATAAACTCCTAATTGTCGCACATAATTTGAGAACCAAAACTTGAGCAAAAACTCCTCCCTACTTCCCGTTCCTCGTGGGATCGATAATCTTTTATACTATAACTTGATAAAGGTTGTATACTTGCAACTAAGGAGGTAATCACTTATTTCCCATCAAGTTTTTGGCGCCGTTGCCGGGGAACGGTGCATAAGTAGGATTTTCATTAAGTTTGGTTTTTATTTTGTGTGTTTTCTTTTGTGGAGGAACTTGGAGCTTGAAGATCAAGAGTTGAAGATTCAAGATTGAGAAATTGCCTCCAACGAGGCTTTGCATTGCTTTAGTGGGTAACTTCTCTATCTAGTATTTTCAATTCCACCCTTTAGATAGTTCATATACATTAGAGACAATTAGGATAAAAAAAAAATAAAAAAAAAATAAAAAAATAAATAAAAGGATTTTTTTTCCCTTGTCGACCCTAATAAACTTCATTTTTTTTGTCGACCATAATAAAAAAAAAAAAAATAAAAAGATTTTTGTTTTTGCATCCTTTTTAGTTGCTTTTAATTCTTAGGGTTGCATTTCATCTAATAGTAGGAATTCACCAAGTGATTTGAGCATCTTGATTTGGCACACACTTGAAAATATCTTAAGGGCAAAACCCATTAATCAAGATAAGGTGAGGGATTTCATCACCCTTTCCTTAGCCCAAAAATCACTAATTCCTCACTACACATACCAAGCCTCTTAAAATTGATTAGACGTTGGCCCCTAAGGATTCGAGCTCATTAAGGAACAAGAAATCCTTAAGTGAACCGGTCCAAGTTTATTTGGATTAATTGGTGTCTAAGGCAAGGTTTAGGGGTTGCGTAAGGCGCTCCGAAAGGAAAGAGGTACTTAATTGATCTTTGATCTCCCTCTAGTACTATCCTTACCTGGCTAATTACCCAAGTAAACTTTGATCTTTTCACTAAGGAAATTTTTGGTTAGGAGCTGGTCTAAGTCAAGTTTAGGCTTAACCCTAGAGTTAGGGTGATTGAAAAGTGATTGCCTTGATTTTTTTTTTAGTTAGTTTTTCCTTTTTTTTTTTCTCATCATCTTCTTAACTTTTTCTCTTATCCTTTTTCAAATAAAATAAAAAAAAATTTGATTTTGGTGTATGCAAACTTGGGTTAGGGATAATACTAATCGTTTAATTCGTTTTGATTCATCTCTTGAACCAAACGAAATGGCTAATACCAACCCACCTGTTCTTCAAGATGTTTGTTACCCCACTAGAAATGCAATCCCCTCTTGCATAAAACTCCCGAGGTAAATGGAACCAATTTTGAACTTGACCGCATTTCATAAACATGCTTCCCAAATTCTTAGGAGCGAAACGAAGCGCATACATCTTTATCTCGAATTTGAAGAAGTTTGCCTCATGATTAAGATGAGGGACTTAACGAAGATGCGATCAAACTCCGATTTATTCCATTTGCCCTTAAGGACAAAGCCAAAAATGGTCGTATAGCTTGCCCACGATTCCATCTCAACTTGGGGTGAATTTGTAGCAGTTTTCGAAAAATTCTTTCCTATCCATAAAACAATCAAGCTTAGAAACAGACATTCAAAATTTTAAAATTGTCGGGAGAACCTTTTGGAAGTATTTTGACAAATTCAAAGATCTTCTTATCCAATGTCCTCACCATGGTCTTGAAAAGTGGCGATTATGCCAAATCATTTATGAAGGATTGGATTATTCTTCAAAACTTCCTTAGAGTCAATGTGTCAAGGGGATTTCATGAAGAAAAATGCCGATGAAGCTTGGGACTTTTAGAGAGTTTATCAGAAAACCATGCGGTGGGAACATTGTGATGAGCGTGTTTCATCGGTTTCCCAAAACCGATTGAATTCGTCCTAGAAACAAATATAGCCTCTGAAGCAAAGATGGCGACAATCATGCGTAGGTTAGAAGCTTTAGAAGTCAAAGAACGAGCTCGGCTCAAATCAACCAAGTTTACGCCTCGGGTTGTCATAGCTGTCTGTCTCCATCTCATGTTTGGAGGAATGTCCTCTTTAGGATCCGGTCACCACTAGGTCGGATAAGCTTATTTGCATTTGTCAGGTTAATGATCCATTTTCTCCAACCTACAATCCGGGTTGGAGAAATCATCAAATTTTGCATGGAACCGGGAAACTACTCAGAAATCAAAATTTCACTCCCTCTTCAAACCAACAATTCTCTAGGGGCAATGCAGTTCCTCTCAATTATCAACAACCGAATCTATCATTTCAACATCAGTCTCCTCATCACCAATCTGCAAATCACACTCCTCAAATTGCTGATCATGATAAGCGTCTTAATGTTACGGAAAAGGGTCTAGAAACTTTGATTAAAACCTCTACACGGACCACGAACTTATTGACTCAAACATCAAACCGTTGAATTCCTTCATGCAATCAACAGGGCAAATCCTCACTTCCAACACTCAAGCCATAGCTAGGTTAGAAACCCAACTTGGTCAACTAGCTAATGCCATGAGTGAGAGAGAAAGGAACTTTTCGAGTCAACCCGTGCCCAACCGAAGGACATGGGATCAAGTTCAACCTACCAAGCTGAAGTGAATGCAATCCATTCACTACGGTCGAGTAGGCAGTCGATAATCAGGTTAGAACGCCTCTAAGTGAAACCCTTGAACCAGAACAAATTCTCTCTCCTTCTGAGAAATCGCACCCTTCTGATGACCCGAACTGAACGAGAACGAGTCTAATCAATTTAAACCGGTTGCTCCTTACAGGATAGACTCGGGCCTAGGAAGCACTCCTCTCAGGAGGAGAAAATTCTAGAGACTTTCAAGCAGGTTAGGGTCAACATTCCTCTTTTAGATGTCATTGAACAAATTCCTTCTTATGCCAAATTTCTAAAGGAATTATGTACCAAAAAGAGGCAAATAAATATTCCAAAGAAAGTCTTTCTCGCCGCCAATATCAGTGAAGTCCTCTCAAGGTCTGTACCATTGAAACATAAGGATCCAGGTTGTCCTACCATCCCGTGTATCATTGGTAATACTCGTATCGATAAGGCGCTTTTAGACTTAGGGGCCAGTGTCAACTTGCTTCCATATTCAATCTACCAACAACTAGGTGTCGGGAACTCAAGCCAACTAGATGCACACTTGATTAGGCGATAGATCATTAAGGTCCCTATGGGTGAAATAACAGATGTATTGATAAAGGTTGGAACTTTATTTTTCTGTTGATTTAGTAGTCACGGAAACACAACCCGTTTCCAATCCCAAAGGACGATACCGTGATCTTAGGAAGACCGTTCTTAGCCACTTCTAATGCTCTCATCAAGCTGTAGAAGCTGGTCACATGAAGGCTGTCTTTTGGGAATCATTGCTGAACTTAATATTTTCAATCCAGAAATAATATTGATAAGCGACCTTTGAAATCAATTACATCCAAGAAGGTTTAGCAGTAGAGAATGAATCGACATTAGTTTTGAGGAAATCTTTCATGAGGCTGGAAATCTTAAAAATTCAGATTTGATTTTCCAAAATGAGGAAGCGTGTTGAATACATGCCTTTTGAATGCAACATTCAAGAACTCTTTTCGATGAGCTTAGATTTTTGAAAGAGCAACCAAAATGTCAAATTGTCATTAATCAAAAATCTAAGTTCAAAATGCATAACACCAATAAGACCTACCTTAATTTCTTTGCAAAACACATTGCAAACCTTGGAATTTTCAGAATTTGAGAACATCATTGATTATATCATCTTGAAATTCTTTAAATTTAGGGTAGAATTTTCAACAATAAGGTAGGATTTAATGTAGAATGTGAGCTTCTCATGTTTCATCTTTTATTCTACATTTTTATTTTTGTCTCATAATAATAAAAGAATTTATTCTTCTCTCATGTGAGAGTTTCTTGTCTTTTCAAAAAAAAAAAAAAAAAAAAAAAGAGAGAATAAATTTTGGCTTCACCCCCTTATCTTGAAGATATTTGAGAATTTTTATCATTGTTCGAAGCTAGCCGAACAAATGTAAGTGCTTCAATTATTATCTGTTTTACTTTGTGCATAATAGAATTTGCATTGAGGACAATGCAAAATTTAGGTGTGGGGGTGGGAATTAGTCATTTTTATCTTTATCTTAGTTATTTTTTTCCCTCTTTTTCTTACCATTTTTCTTTTATTTTTTTTAATTTTTTTTCTCTCTCTTTTCATCATTAAAAAAAAAAAATCACTTGCCAACTTAATAGAGTTGATTAATAATTGATCTATTTGATAGAATTTAAGTCTTCTAATCCTTAGTTAGTTCTATACTCAAGTTTACCTTTTATGATAACTCCAAATAAATTTCTCAAGAAATAATTTTCAAAGTAGTATACTTTACTTAGGTTTTAACTTAGATTTTTAATTAAAGTAATGAAATTTTGGCATGCCTAACTTAGAGTTGAAAATAATTTTTCAAGTTGTCTTGATCCAAATATTGTTCAGAATATATATACATATACACATATATATACTAACTTAATAAAAGAAGAAAAATTTCTCTTAAAATCATTGGTGGTTCTATTTTACTAAGCCTAAGTTGGTGAGTAATTAAGCCCGAGGAGTATTTCTATGCTTAATGACCTAAGCCCAATTGGGTTGGGATTCATTGGCCCAAAACTCGCTAAATGGTCACTTAGAAAGCCGATTAAAAGAACAAAACCACCAAGGAATAAAGAGTTTAAAAAAAAAAAATTCATACTAATCATGTTTTTATATATAGTTATATTTGTATATGTTCTTGAAAAATTAAATGGATTTAAAGACTTGAAGTTTGTTTAAAACAAAGAGTTAGCATGTTCTTTTCAAAACTTTCAAATTAAATTTTGAGTTAAACTTGGTTTTGTATAACTATAATGAAAGGATTTTCTTAAGAAAATTACATTGGAGTTATGATAAAAGCGTTTTCTTGAGTATTAACCAACTTCAATTGGAATGTTTGAAGATATCAAATGAATTAATTATTTTATTGACTTCTTTAAATTGGCAAGTTGACTAAATTTTGTGGGTATATTCCTTGCAAACCCTCACGAGACTACAACTTCGTCCACTAGGGTAACCTAGGGGTTTAAAGGCTTGTTGTATGTGCTAAATACAACAGCGATTCTACTTGAAAGTGAGTTAGGTTTTCTTTTATTTTCTTTGCTAGAGGACTAGCAAAAGTTTAGGTGTGGGGGTATTTGATTATCACATTTTAATTACATTTTTATACCCTTATTACCTATGTTATATGAATAACGATATTACTAATAATCATTTTATCTTATTTTGCGGGTTAATAAAGAAATAATGAATAAAAGCCCAAATGACTCAAATTCTCTGAATTTCTACCAATATTTGAAGCCCAAATCGAAGACAAACCAAGGCCCAAGATACCAAGTTGATCCAAGAGAAATTCGTGAAGAAAAATCAAGAAAAGACAAATTAGGTTGGGAACCAATCGGTTGACCAACCGGTTGGCCAACCGGTTGGCTAACGGTTGGCTAACGGTTGGCTAACCGGTTATTAACCGATCGGTTCCCAATTCGAATTAATGGTGGATTTCTCTACCTTTTGGCTAGGTTTGATCCAATGGTTCACATCAACTCCGTTGGGCTATAAATAGGGGTGAAGGTGAGTGTTTTGAGTGTGAAATATTTTGTAAAACTCCATTTGGAGAGGAGGGTCACTCTTCATTGAGAAGACCTTCCAAAATTGTAACTTTGTTACACAATAAATGAAATGTTTCACCCCTTCAATTTCCTTTCTCTTCTTCTAATCCAAGGACCAAAGGAGGATTAGATTAAGATCGAGAGTTGTTGGTTTTCCTTTTATTTCTTTTCATTTTCTTTCTTGTTCATTTATTGCTTTGTAGCTTAGATTTACTTTCATGCAATTTACTTTCATGCAATTTACTTTCTTGCAATTTAATTCCTTGCAATTTACTTTCATGCAATGTATTTACTTTCTAGAATAGATTTTTCTTTCCTTTAATTCACCTTGAGGCTAGAACCCTCTTGGGAATTACCCTTTTCTAAGTGTGGAGCTATTATTAGTGGGATCCTAGAGATTGTTTGAAACTAGCTAACAAATCCAACTCATTTTCATGAGATTGAGATAAGCTAAGTGGATCTACTCTAGATTCCTCATATCTTTAATTAATCCTCCATACTTTACCTTCTTGATTTTCCACTTATCCTTATTTTTCATTTGTTTGTTATTTTCCTTTATTCTTGATTTTGATTTTCCTCTCCTCTCTCTCTCAATCTTGCTTTCTTTTATTTTGCACTTATTTTCTCTCAATCTCATATTCCCTATGTGCATATAATCTCAAACCTAGTTTTGTTATTATGTGCATATAACCACAACCACATTCTCAACTTTATTTTCTCCTCCTTTGCACATAATCCACAATCCACTCTCTTTTATCTCTCCACATCCACTTTCACCATTTTCGTACTTTCATTTCATTTGTACATAAACTCCTAATTGTCGCACATAATTTGAGAACCAAAACTTGAGCAAAAACTCCTCCCTACTTCCCGTTCCTCGTGGGATCGATAATCTTTTATACTATAACTTGATAAAGGTTGTATACTTGCAACTAAGGAGGTAATCACTTATTTCCCATCAAGTTTTTGAGCAATCGTCGAAGAGGTGAAAAAACTGATAGAATCGGGTTTCATCAAGGAAATTCAACATCCTGATTGGGTGGCAAATATCGTCCCAGTCATGAAGAAGAATGGGTCAATCAGAATCTGTGTTGATTACAGAGACCTGAATGCTGCCTGCCCAAAAGATGACTTTCCTCTCCCAATCACCGATGTCATAGTTGACAATACGTGTGGGTTCGAAAGAATGTCATTCATGGATGGTTTTTCAGGTTACAATCAGATCAAAATGCACCCGATGGCGTAAGCACACAACATTGAGCAGCCCATCGGTATATATTGCTACGGTCATGCCGTTCGGCCTCAAAATGCCGGCCATATCGATGAGCAATGACTAAGATTTTCGGGATCATCTCAAAAAGCGGTCGAATGCTACGTCGGCGATTTGGTGCGTGAAAAGCCGTGACAAAGGAGATCACATCAAAGATCTTAGAGCGGTATTGAGCTCATGCGAACTCATCAACTAAAGATGAACCCCGCCAAATCCTTCCTTGGGATGTCGGTGGCAAGTTCCTCGGCTTCGTCGTCACCAACAAAGGAATCCATGTCGATCCTGATAAAGTGAAAGCGATTCAAGATTTGCAACCTCCAAGAAATCTGAGAGAACTCAGGGGGTTACAAGGGCGATTGGCGTACATCTGACGGTTCATATCGAACCTATCTGGGAAGTGCCAACCATTCTCAAAGTTGAATAAGAAGGGCGTGTCATTTATTTAGGACGACGCCTGCCAGAAGGCATTTGAAGAGATCAAATCATATCTCGCTAAACCTCCTGTTCTTGTTGCACCGCGATGGGGAAAACCGTTTCTGATTTACATCAAGGCAACGGATCACTTTCGTTAAGCTTTACCGTAGCGAGGACGGCGGCAATCGATCCGGCGGCGATGTATTACTTGAGCGAACATTAGTCGGTCTTTGAGTCGATACCCAATGGTCGGCGGTGCCTTGTATTAGTGTTCGCGATTTAGAAAATGTGGCACTATTTAGTCGGACAGAAGATTTATGTTATCTTTAATGTAAATCCGATCCGAATATTTATGACCCAGCCGGCCTCAATGAGTTGGCGTTTGGCAAAATGGGCCTTGCTCTTGTCCCAATATGACTTGCACTTCAAACAACAAAAGTCGGTCAAAGGACAAGCGATTTGCGATCTCTTGGCTGCCAACCCGACAACGGATGCAGTTGAGCTATATGATGATCTTCCGGATGAAGTCCACGAAGTCAACACTACATCGCACCAACAAATATGGCGACTGTACTGTTCGCGGTAAAAGTCGGTTTTGTATTCATTGCTTTGTTGAACTTGTTTACAGCTTCTTGGACCTACAACAAAATTCGAACAAAAGAAAAATTGCCTTTTATTTAAGGCGTACAATGAAAATGAAAGATTACAACTTTTTCCTTTTGTGAACAAACGCTCGGATCTCTATTATACGGGATCCTTGCTTGTGTGGGTTCTTCGCCTGTGCCGGGGACTTTTCGTCCGTGGACCACCGCGCAATTCAGATCCTGGTAGAAACCCGGATTCTGGAACTACAGACGTAGAGGGGTTCATTTCACGAAGGAAACGAAGCGCCTAAGGGGATCACACTCACGAAGGAGAGGATCGCCTTCGGGGATCACACTCACGAAGGAGAGGATCGCCGGAGTGGGTGAGATCTACTAGGAGAAATCTGATGCATGGCAGAGCCGAATTAAACACCTGTTGAAGATCGTGGGTCGAAATTGTGATGCATGGGTTTTCGGGCAGTTACAGGGCTTTCGTAGATCTCGCAAGAATTTTTGAAAATCCCAAAATCTAGCCCCTCCATCGAAGGAGACCCCCTATTTATAAGATGGAGCGCCGATCTGAGTGGCTCGGCCACTTGGCGAGCCACCTCGACCAAGTTGGCGAAGTGGCTCGGCCATGATGGCCGAGGCACCTCGGCCAAGTTGGCGAAGTGGCTCGGCCATGATGGCCGAGGCACCTCGACCAAGTTGGCGAAGTGGCTCGGCCACTTGGCGAGGTCCTAGGTTCGCCGTTTTTAGCCGTTCGCCGTTTTCTCGGTCTTAGGGCTTAGGTCCTGCCTATTCGACTCTTGGTCTTCCCGGACTTAGATTTAGTTCGGGACTAACTCTTGGTTTGTTCGGTTCCTCCGTTCGAAATCGATCGTGCGTTTCAAGTCGGTTTAAGCCGTGCTTGTGGCTGTGGGTTTCCGTCGGGTTCGTGGTCTCAACGATTCAACGTCCAGATATCCGATGGGTTGTCATTCGCCGACTTCCCGCCACGAAGTTGGTTTCAAGAATCTTGTAAGTATTTTTCAGCGCCCTAGGATACTCCCTCCAAAGTGTTTGATCTCCTTCTTTTATAGGCGAGCACGGAATACTTTGGACATTTCCGGCCTTGATCGGCGAAGTGAAGGTTAGCTTCAAGTCTTTGATTCTTTTAGATCATCCAGTGCTTTGTAGGATTTCTGATAAGGTCACGGTGCTGCATTTATTGTCCGACCGCTTGTTGAAATCTTGATTTGAAGCTAGAGGGCGAGTTTTGTTTGTAACTCATGTCGGTTGATTGTTGTTTAACTAACCATCAGACTTTTGGACTTCTACGTATATCGGCGAACTCCTTGTTGGCGACACGTTGACTGGTGTCGAATACGTGGAATTTCATAACCTTCAATCGGCTAATCATCCGTGTCTTTGTTGTTTTGACCCATGGTAGCGGAAAAATCTTTTCATGGAAATATCCTCCGGGGATTCCTTGTCAAAACAGGAATTAGTTTAAACTCGTATACCTCTTCGTAGTATCACAGTGGGAGGAAATTGAGGGTTATCGAGTTATCCTTAAGAATATGGGTTTATTCTCCAGGAACTTCTCATTGAAAATTGTGGAATAGTTTATACTCATATTCCTAATTGGGTAGGATTAGGCGGCGTCGATTAAGCGTCGATGCAATCCATACGATCGAGTTATCCTAAGAATATTTTTTATGGAAATATTCTTAGGGAACATCTCGAAAAATTAGGAAGCGGTTTATACTCGTATTCTGATTGGAGTAGGATTAGGCGGCGTCGATTAAGCGTCGATGCAATCCATACGATCGAGTTATCCCTAAGAATATTTTTTATGGAAATATTCTTAGGGAACATCTCGAAAAATTAGGAAGCGGTTTATACTCGTATTCTGATTGGAGTAGGATTAGGCGGCGTCGATTAAGCGTCGATGCAATCCGCTGTCGAGTTATCCCTAAGAATATTTTTTATGGAAATGTTCTTCGGTAACTTCTCGACAAATTAGGAAATAGTTTATACTCATATTCTGATTGGAGTAGGATTAGGCGGCGTCGATTAAGCGTCGATGCAATCCATACGATCGAGTTATCCTAAGAATATTTTTTATGGAAATATTCTTGGGAACTTCGACAAATTAGGAAGCGGTTTATACTCGTATTCACGATTGGAGTAGGATTAGGCGGCGTCGATTAAGCGTCGATGCAATCCGCTGTCGAGTTATCCTAAGAATATTTTTTATGGAAATGTTCTTCGGTAACTTCTCGACAAATTAGGAAACCGTTTATACTCGTATTCTGATTGGAGTAGGATTAGGCGGCAGCGTCGATTAAGCGTCGATGCAATCCGCTGTCGAGTTATCCCTAAAAATATTTTTTATGGAAATATTCTTAGGGAACTTCGACAAATTAGGAAATAGTTTTGTAGGCGTTGAAAAAATACTTACAAGATCCCGAAACCAACTTCGTGATGGGGAGTCGGCGAATGACAACCCATCAAATGATCTGGGCCGAATCGTTAAAGGCGAACCGGCGGCAAACCCACGGCGTCACAAACGCGGTTTAAGCGGACTTGAGCAGTGGCGGATTCGGGACCGTTGAGCGGAGCGAACCAGAATTAGTCCGGAATCAAATCGGACATAAGCAAGCGAGATGCGGCCGATGTGGAAAAAGCCAGCCAGCGAAAGCCAGGCGCCCGACCAACTTAGCGAGGTGGCGTCGGCCACTTTGGTAGAATTGCCTCGGCTAACGGCAGGGTATTCGGCAGTGGCGGGGTACGTGGTAAGTGGCGGCCCTGACCCACTTCGATTTGTATAAATAGGGGGTCTTCTTCATGAGGAGGACCGAAGGCGGATTTTTGGGGATTTTCAGAGGCTTGGACTTGGTGGACTTTCGATCTTCAAGAATTCTCGCGAGATCCACGAGGCGTCGATGCAATCCATACGATCGAGTTATCCCTAAGAATATTTTTTATGGAAATATTCTTAGGGAACTTCGACAAATTAGGAAATAGTTTATACTCGTATTCTGATTGGAGTAGGATTAGGCGGCGTCGATTAAGCGTCGATGCAATCCGCTGTCGAGTTATCCTAAGAATATTTTTTATGGAAATGTTCTTCGGTAACTTCTCGACAAATTAGGAAATAGTTTATACTCATATTCCTAATTGGGTAGGATTAGGCGGCGTCGATTAAGCGTCGATGCAATCCATACGATCGAGTTATCCCTAAGAATATTTTTTATGGAAATATTCTTAGGGAACTTCGACAAATTAGGAAATAGTTTATACTCGTATTCACGATTGGAGTAGGATTAGGCGGCGTCGATTAAGCGTCGATGCAATCCGCTGTCGAGTTATCCTAAGAATATTTTTTATGGAAATATTCTTAGGGAACTTCGACAAATTAGGAAATAGTTTATACTCGTATTCTGATTGGAGTAGGATTAGGCGGCGTCGATTAAGCGTCGATGCAATCCGCTGTCGAGTTATCCTAAGAATATTTTTTATGGAAATATTCTTAGGGAACTTCGACAAATTAGGAAATAGTTTATACTCGTATTCTGATTGGAGTAGGATTAGGCGGCGTCGATTAAGCGTCGATGCAATCCATACGATCGAGTTATCCTAAGAATATTTTTTATGGAAATATTCTTAGGGAACTTCGACAAATTAGGAAATAGTTTATACTCGTATTCACGATTGGAGTAGGATTAGGCGGCGTCGATTAAGCGTCGATGCAATCCATACGATCGAGTTATCCCTAAGAATATTTTTTATGGAAATATTCTTAGGGAACTTCGACAAATTAGGAAATAGTTTATACTCGTATTCACGATTGGAGTAGGATTAGGCGGCGTCGATTAAGCGTCGATGCAATCCGCTGTCGAGTTATCCTAAGAATATTTTTTATGGAAATGTTCTTCGGTAACTTCTCGACAAATTAGGAAATAGTTTATACTCGTATTCACGATTGGAGTAGGATTAGGCGGCGTCGATTAAGCGGAGCGAACCAGAATTAGTCCGGAATCAAATCGGACATAAGCAAGCGAGATGCGGCCGATGTGGAAAAAGCCAGCCAGCGAAAGCCAGGCGCCCGACCAACTTAGCGAGGTGGCGTCGGCCACTTTGGTAGAATTGCCTCGGCTAACGGCAGGGTATTCGGCAGTGGCGGGGTACGTGGTAAGTGGCGGCCCTGACCCACTTCGATTTGTATAAATAGGGGGGGTCTTCTTCATAGGGAGGAGCGGAAGGCGGATTTTTGGGGGATTTTCAGAGGCTTGGACTTGAGCTGGACTTTCTGATCTTCTGAAGAATTCTCGCGAGATCCACGAGACGTCGACGCCCAGTTCCGAGCATCGGCTGAGACGGTCGGCAATCGCGAGGAGTGCGAACTTCGGTTGACTCTGGTCAGCTATGATTTCTCCTAGTAGATCTCACCGCTCGGCGATCCTCTCGCCGTGAGTGTGATCCCGGCGATCCTCTCGCCGTGAGTGTGATCCCCTCGGTAGCCGTTTCCTTCGTGAAGCGAGCCCTTCCGTCTGTAGTTCGAGAACCGGGTTTCCACGGATCGAATTGTGCGGTGGTCCACGGACGATTCAAGTCCCGGCAGTGAAGAACCCACATAGCGAGGATTAGATAGCGGATCCGGCGTTTGTTCGATAAAGGATAAAAGTTGTAATTTTAGTTTATGCGCCTTAAAATAAAAGGCATTTCTTTTGTTTGAATTTTTGTTGTAGGCCCAAGAAGCTGTAAACGAGTTTCAAACAGAGCAATGAATACAAAACCGACTTTTACCGCGAACAAGCTGGCGACCACAGTGGGAGCCACCGGCCTCAGATCGGAGGTCGTCGTGCACCGGATCCTTATCCGGTGGAGGAAGAGGTCGGGACCGAGTTGAGGGAGAAGTTCGAGGAGTACCTATCCTCACCCTCCTCGAGATCAGTTCCCCGCCGCTCCAAGAAGGTCTCCGCCGCAAGGAGAACCCGATGGGCCTCCGATGTAGAGCCCGGGGCGGTGAGTTCAACCCGGCTGCGGTGTGAAAAATCACCGGCGAAGTCACGATTACTTGGCGCCGAGATGAGCGTCGATGGCGCCCAGCTCTCAGCGAGCCCGCCAAAGGCGATGACAGAGCATGGTGCGCAAATACGCCAAGGCCGTGCAATCCATGGATGGGGTCGCTACAAGCGGATCTAAGATCGAACTTCTGAAGGCTCCGGCCTCAAGCAATCGGCAGTTCATCAAGCCGTCAACCAGCGAGTGGGTCGTGTCAGCGGAAGCTCCAGCCGAGGCGTATCCGGGCGTCGTGCACTTCTTGCACAGGCACGAGCGTTGGTACAACAAGCTCGTGAATTGAAGAAGGAGGTGGTGAAGAAGCCGCCAACATACCACCAGGTTTGGAGGCCCAAATCTAACGGTGCTCCAACCCCAGCTGGCACGGCCTCAAAAGCTAAGATTGCCAATATTCCACTTCCTGTCGCGGTGCTTAAGCCAAAGACCGCAGGCGTTGCAAACTCAGCGCCGAAGTCCAAGTCCGACGGCGCCTCAAAGTCAAAGGCGTCTGCACCTGAACCGGTGGTGAAGCCGATTACAGCTACCACCACCAAACCAACTATCAAGGATCGTCTGGGTCCTCTGAGAGAATCACGGGTCACTCCTCATGCAGGAGGTCGCACCCGCTCCAACAAGGACAAGAAGACTCCTGCAGCCCCTCTATCGGTTGAAAGTCGAAGTCCGAGAGTCCGCCGAGACTTCACACTCCAGCGGTGAGTCAAGGCGAGTCACTTCGGCGGTTTGGCGAAATAATTCATCCTCGAGAAGAAGCGTTTTCATCGGCGATGAGGGCGTTATACAGAGATCGTGCCAACACCACGGTGGGTTACTCGGCACTCATGCCGATGAGTTATATTACCGCCGGGAGTGCGAAGAAGGCTCGAAGAGCTCTCGGCTCGTCACAATCTGTTTGTGCTCTAAGCTCATCAAAGCGGTGCTCTCGGTGCAATTGCGGCAGAAACTCGGAAAGAGTTTCGGTCTTCCAGACTTAGCACCGACACGCCAAGACCTAGGTCAAGGCGATTCCTTGAAGGATGGCATCCCGAGAAGATGAATTGCCGAGGTCACTAATAATATGACCAGACAAGAACCGTCGTCACGGGCTATTCCGGCGCCATAGCGGCTAACTTCGTTTGAGGTCGGGACTATCAGGCGGTCGAGTGCGACAAACTTCTAAAAGGGATACCGCGGAGGATGATCGTCGGATATTGGCTCCTTAATCGCCTCGATCATCGTATCTAGTGAAGGGAGCCCCCAAGAAACGCTTATGATCAGTACAGATCAAGTGGCTAAAATGCTAGACGAAGCGTTGGCTAAACAACGGGAAAACTTCAAGCTAGAGATGGATTTGGCCATGCAGACGATGAGAGAAATGCATGACCAACAGATCCAAGCCTTGACAAAACATCGAGGTGAATCGAGTCAGCGCATCGACATCGATCAAGATGGCGGCGACTTCGGTCGGGGAGGAAGCACAAGAGGATGATAACCCTCTGAACCACGCATTGGCGCACATAACGTAGATGCTGTTGCTCATGAGAGCGAGAAAATCAAAGACCTCGAGAGCAAAATCAACTCATTGATTTCCGCTCAAGAGGTGAAGAAGACAGGTATTCCTTGCCCATACCCGAGGGAGTGGGAATCAATCCCATACCCGTCAAAGTTTAACTTAATAAACTTTACACCGTTTGACGGGAAGGGTTCCCCGACGCAGCACTTGATTTATTTCAAGTCGCACCTCGGAGTCATATCCGGAAATGAGCCCCTGATGGTTCGGTCATTCGTTGGTACCCTACGGGGGGCTGCCTTCGATTGGTACCGCCGTCTCAAGCCAGGGAGCATTCACAGCTGGGACGACATGGAGTCTAGCTTCCTCACCAATTTCTTCGACGACGATACTGAAGTATCGATCGGCACATTACTCGGCGAAGGGCCGGAGCTGTGGATATCTTTGTCAAGCGATTCGGAACAAGGCAATGGCTGCCGGGATCCGATGCGAGAGGAGTTCATCCTCCGCACTGCCACAACAACTTGTCGATAGGCGTGCTCGAGGCAATGGGGGCGGCACCGTCTATAGCGTGGAAGGACTTGAAGGTTCGTGGAGAAACAAGGCGAAAAGATTCCTCAAGAGGAAAAAGCGGAAAAGAGCCACCGGCAATGAGCTCAAAGCGTAATATTCGTCCAGCGGTAAAGGAAAAACAAGCCAAAGGCGGTTCGCGAACCAAGCGTTCAACTCAACCCGGCCCGGCCAGCGTAACAACAGGCGCCGCCGCGAGCACAATCAACATGGCAGCACGGGCCCGCGAAGCGAAGGCCTCGAGGCGAGATTCGAAGTCCTATTCCTTTAGGGGCGGCGAGATTCCGGTCTCTTCAAATATCTTGTCGAAAATAACAAGATCAAACTCCCTCAGATTCGAGAATCAAGAGGAAGCAATGAGACGAGCGACCCAAAATCTTGCTTTCGTATCCGCAGGGCAATTCATCACCCACTAAATCTGTTTACCCTTAAGGATAAAATCCAAGCTTTAATTGGCGTAGGGGTCATCACTATGAAGCCGCCCAAAGAAAAGAAGGTCGAACAAATCACGGTGTCCATAAGCTTTGGGTCGAGTACCATTGACATGGTTTGAACCCAAACCGGTGGTCAAAGTCGCAATGAAGGCGGTGAATGGCGACCCACACAAACAGCGCCGTAAAGGACTTGTATCATATCTGACCCCAAATGGCGAAGTCACGTGGATCCACCGGACACAGCTTGAAGATGAGCAATGGGTAGCCTCTTCTTCATTGAAGAAAAATCAAAGCGGAAGGAAAGGCATGCCATGCTACTTCATGGTCACGGAGATGTGAACGGTGGTAACATTCAATTTGTCAGAAGGGAACGAAGCCCACCGGGGAGGGACCGCAGTACAAATACAAGTACAGGAAGTCCCGACCCTAATGCCAAGGCATTTGTCGAACTAGGGGTGCCAGCGATTCCCCTCACTGCGTAGAAAGCGCAATAGCGGTGGTACCCAAAGAAGCCGTGGCGGCCCACAAAGTTCGACTCGGCGGTCTCGGTTCAATCACCCGATTAGAAGAGACAAGCGGGAAGCTCTAGCCCATATAAACCGGCGTTATGGCCCAATTGGCTAATATTCCCGCAAGGATCACTCTTCTGACTGTTGCGGTTGTCAAAAGAGACAAGAGAAGCTCTTCAAGAAGCCCTGGTTGATTCAGAGGTTTTTCTCACCCAGATTAAGCCAAGTCCAGAAGAGTCGGCCCAACAATACAACCTTGCGGCTAAACACTTCCCCGCATCACTTTTACAAAGGAGGATATCGCGAGCGAGGAATTCTAAGCACGATAGGCGCTATACTTTCAGGGTATATTGGCTCTAGTGAAGTTAACAGGATCCAAGTCGATCCGGGTTCATTTGTGAGCATCATGCCCTGCGCCTCATGTATCATCTTGGAATCCCTGCCCGATGGTGTCAGCGAACCTCATGTACCGGGTTGTCGCTTTGAAGGTCACGAGTCTCTTCGGTTCTCGGTGGAGATCCCACTCTTAGTTCCATCTCTTTCCCGGGTAGCGCCCGGTGAAGGTATCTTGTAGGGATTTTCGAACCAGCTGTCGCTTTGAAGGTCACTGAGTCCTTCGGTTCTCGGTGGAGATCCCACTTTTAGTTCGTCATTTCTCCTAAGTAGCGCCCGGTGAAGGTATCTTGTAGGGATTTTCGGACCGGGTTGTCGCTGAAGGTCACGAGTCTTTTCGATTCCTCTGGGCCCACGCTATTGGTTTCATTCTGAGAAATAGAACATAAAGTTTCTCCTCTCTCACCAATTTAATCCTATTAATCAAAACTCCTTAATCCAAGACTCTTCTTGGGGTATTTTATCCGAAGCCTAAGAAGGGATAAAGCCAGCGCCTCACAGCGTTGCGGTTTAGTCTTTCTCAGATTGAAGAAGACACGAGTTCAATTACAGGGTATTTTATCCGAAGCCTAAGAAGGGATAAAGCCAGCGCCTCACCGCAGCGTTGCGGTTTGAATCTTTCTCGATTGAAGAAGACACGAGTTGATTAAGGGTATTTTATCCGAAGCCTAAGAAGGGATAAAGCCAGCGCCTCACCGCAGCGTTGCGGTTTGAATCTTTCTCGATTGAAGAAGACACGAGTTGATTAAGGGTATTTTATCCGAAGCCTAAGAAGGGATAAAGCCAGCGCCTCACCGCAGCGTTGCGGTTTAGTCTTTCTCCGATTGAAGAAGACACGAGTTGATTACGGGGTATTTTATCCGAAGCCTAAGAAGGGATAAAGCCAGCGCCTCACCGCAGCGTTGCGGTTTAGTCTTTCTCCGATTGAAGAAGACACGAGTTGATTACGGGGTATTTTATCCGAAGCCTAAGAAGGGATAAAGCCAGCGCCTCACCGCAGCGTCGCCGGGTTAGTCTTGCGTAAAGAGTCACGAAGCCTCATTATTCAACATCGTAGCATTAAGTCTAAGAGAGTTTCATTCTTTTAGCACAGCGTCCGCGTCTGAGCGGATCGGATAATCCGCCGTAATAACTCAAGCGGTAGTTGGTAAAGGCTAATCAAACCCGTTGATGGTGAGGGTTTGCCAAAATCCTATAAGTATTATGGTTAATTATTTACGTGAAATAAAAGAATCATAATAAAGAAGAAAAAAAGGGAGGAGAGTTCCTTCTTGTGGTAATTTGACTGCGGGGTAAAGGACCTCAAAGGTAAAGCATCATCAGTTGTTATGGAACCACACACTTCTTTAGCCAGATTGCAAGATAGCCGGCTAGAAGAGTTGTCGGTGGATAGGCTTCACCGCGATGCCACGTAAAGGTCGCAAACTTGGTCCACGAAGGAAAGCCATCTTTAGGCGTGGCGATATAAGAGTTAGCCTCGGACTTCTCGTCGGTTCATTAACCTTGAAGAGTGGCGGTGGCAGTTCACATATTTCCTCGCCGATTTGTCCTCCAAATCTTTGGAACAAGTAATTGGCAAGCGCCGGACTCACACGCAATTTCCTTTTGGCAAAGGTTGATTGGGCGAGCTATATAATAATGACAAGTGAGATCCCATAAAGTCTTATAGCGATGGTGTGTTCCTTGGTAGGCTCGGTTCGATTGGAGGGAAAGTACTCTGATATAGCATCTTCCCCATGGGTAGACACGAAATCGGTACATCTCATGTAAAGCCAACTGACTTCGCAGTGTTTAGTGAAAAGCGTATTGAATCTGGATTATAAAGCTCGAATAAGGTGAAGAAATGGTTGGCTGATTGGAAGGCCATACATGGTGTACGAATCGTTGAATCTGAGACCGCAAACACGAAGTTCTCCATCCCATCGGTGAGGGCGTAGTTGGTCGGCGACCCCGATCTTACAGCGAGTGAACCAGTAGAAGAATCTATGGTGGATGGCGGCATCTCGCCCCAATTTAGCGGCGATTCTTCAAAGTCGGCGGGAACAAAAAGCTCATCCGCAGGCGGTGTGTCCAACCCACAATTAGGGGCGAAGGCCGATGATCACGATTCTGTTGGAACACGGAACGAGCTGGCGGGTAATAAACCCGCAATGAATATGATCATGCTCCTCGGTCAGACGCCATGACATACGGCGTGTCACAGCATGGTGTCTAAGGTCGGTCAATGAGAGCTGACGAGGTATCCGGGGAATATACAAAGGGCCTCCGTCGTCTTTGTTCAACCACCTCTCACTCTCGATAAGAGCTGTATCCGGATCCTTAACTGAGTCACCGAACAGATAATCTATTTTTCGCAAAGGTTCAGTAGAGCTGGTATCTTTTACAAGTGGCGCATCGGTGACCAATAGTCTGAGGATGCGGGAGCCCCCCTCAAGTACAGTCTGAATCGTCTCTGATGATGTGCCGGGTGCAAACTGAGGCGAGATAAAAATCGCGGGATCGTCACTCGTGGAATAATAATCACTATGGCGTCCATCAACCGCGTAAGTCGGAAAAGCTCCCGAGGAATAGTCAGCGAAATCGAAAATATTGAGTTAGTGAAAGCGTTGAATTCATCTTACAGTTGAGTCCGCGACCTTATAACGGGTATGATAATTTCATCCGTATCTGATACCCGGAGAACGGTAAATATAGTCGCGTAAACAAAGCGGCAATATATTCCGTTCTATAGAGCAAGGGTACGATATGAGATCACTCCCGTTAAAGATATCGAGACGGGTGAAGACCAAGCAAAACCAATCTGTGTAGCGTCGGTCCCCACAAAGGAGGATTTCGGCTCTTCCCAATCGCCTCACAAAGGAGAACGAAGCGGGGTCATAACGAGTGTACACAATCTGAAGCGTCGGTCCCCACAAAGGAGGATTTCGCTCTTCCCAATCGCCTCACAAAGGAGAGCGAAGCGGGGTCATAGCGAGTGTACACAATCTGGCGTCGGTCCCCACGAAGGAGGATTCGGCTCTTCCCAATCGCCTCACAAAGGAGAAGCGGCGGGGATACGATGTATATATCACGAAGATAATAGCAGCTGGCGCACCACCAAAAGAAGGAGGCGTGCATTCACGCTGCAGGCGAGTTGATCGACCCCTCGGAGCCTGAGATCTTCGCGACGACATCGGAAACTGTGAAAAGGACAAAATAAAGTCAGATATGAAGTTGAAAAATCAGCGAATTTAGCAAAAGAGGCCCGTTTGGTCAGGTCGTGGCTCGCTGGTCGCATAAAGGCACGGACACAGCGGAAATAAAAAGCCAGCGAATACGCCCGGGCAACCGGCCGCCTTCGGCCAGAGCCGTATGAGAAGTCGGTCAAAGCCAGCGGCCGGCCGCAGGCCGAGACAATCACTGAAGCGCTTAGTCGGCCAGCGCCAGGCCCGAGGCAAGCAGCGCCGGCGGCCTTCGGTCGAAGCCAGCGATCGATGCCGGCCGAGCAGAGCCAGCCGGCTCAGTCGAGGCAGCGGCCAGATGCCGACGCCGCCGCTGGCGCCGCCACCGGTAGCGCCGCCGCCGATTAGCCGCGCCCATCAAGGCGCCCTTCCAGCGTCACACCGCGCCTAAAAAAGAAAAAAAAGAGAAGAAAAGAAGAAAAAGGAGAAAAGAATTTACAAAACTCTCGTGTGCATACCTCGTTGATCGAAGGAGACGAGACAGCACGAGAGGAGATGTAAACAAGAGGAAAGCACAGAGAGGGGGGGCGGCCTAGGTCAAAGAAAAGGAGGAGTTATGGGTATTTATAACAACCCCATATGGACCCAATCCTCTTTGAATAAGGAGTCCTATTTGGCAACAAGTAGGAGTTCTAATTGGAGCCCAATTGGATAGCCAAAAAGGAATCAAATCAGTCCCTAATTAGGAGTCCTAATTGGAACCTTATCCGGATATCAAAATAGTGCCAAATCAGTCCATTGATTGGCTCCTACTCCCTCCGCCAAGTTTGGAAAGATTAGAAGATTTATTGTGAGGATAACACCTGTGAAGGCCCCATCGGCCATCAGCGGCGTCGTCAATCCTACTCAACTAGGATTATGAGTATAAGCTGTTTCCCAATTTGTCGAGAAGTTCGAAGAATATTCTCACAAGAAATATTCTTAGGGATAACTTCGATCGTGCGGATGCATCGTAGATCAGCGTCGTCAATCCTACTCAACTAGGATTATGAGTATAAACCGCTTCCAAATTTTCAGCGAGGAGTTCTGGAGAATAAACCCATATTCTTAAGGATAACTCGATAACCCTTAATCTCCTCCCCCCATAATATCCAAGAGAGGAACAACCTGACGAGGCATGTAAGTCATGTTGACACCGGACAACGTGTCCAGTCCCGAAGAAATCTCTCCCACTGTGAATAATCATATCCCAACAACGGTCAAAGTGTCGCACACACCGACTAAAGGCTAGGACGATGGTTGAAAGCCAAATGATCTCCTGTTTCAATAAGGAATCCTCGGAGGATACCTCCATGAAAAGATTAGTCCTCCCGCTGTGGTTAAACCAACAACACACGTGATGATGGAAGAATTTGCCGATTGAGGGTTATGAAATTCCATGTATTCGACACAGCCGACGTGTCACCAACAAGGAGTTCGCCGACATACGGAGAAGTCCAGAAGTCTGATGGTTAGTCAAACAACAACCAACCGACACGAGTTACAAACAAAACTCACCCACCAGCTTCGAATCAAGATTTTAACAAGCGGTCGGACAATAAATGCGGCAAGTGATCTTATCGAAATCCTACAAAGAGCTGGATGAGTGCGAAAGAATCGAAGACTTCGAAGCTAACTTTTGGGACCCTCTGCCGTGAAGGCGGGAACCATCATGTCAAAGTATTCCAAACTTCGCTTATAAAGAAACGAGTGAAACACTTTGGAGGGTATCTGTGGCGTTGAAAAAAATACTTATAAGATCCCGAAACCAACTTCGTGATGGGAATTCGTGAATGACAACCCATCGAATGATCTGGGGCTGAATCGTTAAGACCACGAACCGGCGGCAAACCCACGGCGTCACAAGCAGTTTAAGCGGACTTGAGCAGGCAATGGATTCGGGGCCGTTGAACGGAGCGAACCAGAATTAGTCGAGAATCAAATCTGAGCGAAGGGCAAGCGAGAGATGGAAAGCAATGAGCAGGGCGAAGCGGCCCGAAGCTGGTGCCTATAAACTTGGCCGAGGTGGCTCGGCCACTGGCGAGGTAGCTCGACCACTTTGGTAGAACCACCTCGGCCAAGTGGCCCGTGGCTCGACCAGAGTGGTGAAACCCTGGCTCCCTCCTTCGATTTGTATAAATAGGGGGTCTTCTTCATGGGGAGGGGCCGGGGCGGTTTTTAGGGGATTTTGAGGCTTGGACTTGGTGGACTTCGATCTTACGAAGAATTCTCGCGAGATCCACGAGGCGTCGATGCCGGTTCGATCATCGGCTGGGATTCGATCGTGTCGCGGTGGCGAGACTTCGGGTCGGCTCTGGTCGGTATGTGATTTCTCCTAGTAGATCTCACGCTCGGTGATCCTCTCGCCGTGAGTGTGATCCCGAAGGCGATCCTCTCGCCGTGAGTGTGATCCCCTCGGTAGCCGTTTCCCGTGAAGCGAGCCCCTTCCGTCTGTAGTTCAGGCGGGTTTCCACGGATCGAATTCTTGTGATGGTCCACGGACGATTCAAGTCCGACGCGAGCGAAGAACCCACATAGCGAGGATTAGATAAGCGGATCCGGCGTTTGTTCGATAAAGGATAAAAGTTGTAATTTTCATTGTACGCCTTAAAATAAAAGGCATTTCTTTTGTTTGAATTTTTGTTGTAGGCCCAAGAAGGCGTAAGCGAGTTTCAAAGCGAGCAATGAATATAAAACCGACTTTTACATGACGAGAGAAGAATCGATGAAATAATTCTCCATCCCCTTAAGCGGTTGTTTGTCGCGACCACCGTCTTGACTTCACTATTCGTGTCTACATACTTGAGACACTGATGAAGAGTAGATGGGACTATAACGTTACCGTGGATCCAAGGTCGACCCAACAATAAGTTATAGGAAGTCTGCGTCAATCACATGGTATGACTTCTTGGCGAGGATTCCAAGATGATACATGGTAGCGAGGGCATGATGCTCCTGGCCGGAACCGGATCGACTTGGATCCGGTTAACTTCACTAGAGCCAATATACCCGGTAAAGTATAGCGGCCTATCGTGCTTAGAATTCCTCGTCTCCATATCCTCCTTTGTAAAAGTGATGCAGGGGAAGTGTTTAGCCGCAAGGTTGCATTGTTGGGCCGACTCTTCTGGACTTGGCTTAATCTGGGTGAGAAAAACCTCTGAATCAGCCAGGGCTTCTTGAAGAGCTTCTCTTGTCTCTTTTGACAACCGCAACAGTTCGTAAAGAGTGATCCTTGCGGGAATATTAGCCAATTGGGCCATAACGTCGAAGCGATATGGGGCGTTAGAGCTTCCCGGTTTGTCTCTTCTAATCGGGTGATTGAGCGAGGCTGCCGAATTTGAACTTCTTGTGGGCTGCCCATTTGTGGCTTCTTTGGCGACCACTGCTGTTCGCTTTCTCGACGCAGTGAGGGAATCGTTGGCACCCCTAGTTACGGCGTCTTGGCATTAGGGTCGGGGACTTAGGGTACTTGTATTTGTACTTCGTGTCGCTCTGGTGGCGTGGGCTTGAGTTCCCCTTCCGGACGGCTAGAATGTTACTACACATTCGTCATCTCCCTCGAGTGCGGAGTAGCATGGCATGCCTTTCCCTTCGCTTTGATTTTTCTTCAATGAAGAAGAGGCTACCCATTGCTCATCTTCAAGCAGTGCAGGTGGATCCACGGGACTTAGCCATTTGTGGTACGTATATGATACAAGTCCTTTACGGCGTTGCTTGTGTGGGTCGTCATTCATCGTCTTCATTGCGACTTTGACCACTGGTTTGGGTTCAAACCATGTCAATGGTACTGACCCAAAGCTTATGGACACGCATTTGCTCCGACCTTCTTTTCTTTGGGCGGCTTCATAGTGATGACCCTCGTCAATTAAAGCTTGGATTTTATCCTTAAAGTGAAGCGAGTTTAGTGGGGTGATGAATTGCCACTGTGATCTGGCGGTATTTTGGGTCGTTAGTCCTCATTGCTTCCTCTTGATTACGAATGGGAGGAGTTTGATCTTGTTATTTTCGACAAGATATTTGAAGAGGCAGGGAATCTCGTCGTCCCTAAAGGAATAGGACTTGGGAATCTCGGCTCACGAGGCCTGCTTTACTGTGGCCCGGTTGCCATGTTGATTGTGCTGTTGCGGTGCCCGTTGTTGTTCTTTGCTGCTTCTTTGCTGCTGGGGTTGGAGTTGGAGCGTTTGGTTGCAACCGCCGTCTTGGCTTGCTCTTTCCCTTTGCGGTGGGGTGAAATTAAGCTTAGAGACTTCGGCTCGGTGGCCTCTTTCGCCTTTTTCCTCTTGAGGAATCTTTGGCTTGCTCTCCACGAACCTTCAAGTCCTTCCACGTTATAGGCGGTGCGTCCCCATTGCCTCGAGCGCGTCTATCGACAAGTTGTTGTGGCAGTGCGGAGGATGAACTCCTCGTTATCGGATCGGCGGTTCATTGCCTTGTTAGAATCGTTTGACAAAGATATCCACAGTTTCTCCGTCCTTCTGCTTTTCGTCGAGCAATGTGCGATCGATACTTCGATATCGTCGTCGAAGAAATTGGTGAGGAAGCTAGACTCCATGTCGTCCCAGCTGTGAATGCTCCACGGCGAGGCGGCGGTACCAATCGGCGGCTCGGTAGGGTACCAGCGAATGACCGAACCATCGGGGCTCGTTTGGGATATGACTCAGAGTGCGACTTGAAATAAATCAAGTGCTGCGTCGGGGAACCCTTCCCGTCAAACGGTGTAAAGTTTATTAAGTTAAACTTAGACGGGTATGGGATTGATTCCCACTCCCTCGGGTATGGGCAAGGAATACCTGTCTTCTTCACCTCTTGAGCGGAAATCAATGAGTTGATTTTGCTCTCGAGTCTTTGATTTTCTCGTTCTCATGAGCAACAGCATCTACGTTATGTGCGGCGTTGCATGGTTCAGGAGGGTTATCATCCTCTTGTGCTTCCTCGATGCGAGTCCTTTGTCATCTTGATCGATGTCGATGCGCTGACTTGATTCACCTCGATGTTTTGTCAAGGCTTGGATCTGTTGGTCATGCATTTCTCTCATCGTCTGCATGGCCAAATCCATCTCTAGCTTGAAGTTTTCCCGTTGTTTAGCCAACGCTTCGTCTAGCATTTTAGCCACTTGATCTGTACTGATCATAAGCGTTTCTTAGGGGCTCCCTTCACTAGATACAGTATGATCAGAGGCGATTGCGGAGCCAATATCCGACGCATCATCCTCCGCGGGTATCCCTTTTAGAAGTTTGTCGTTACTGGACCGTCCGGATAGTCGGACCCATAAGCGAGTTAGCGTTCGCGTCTTTGGGAATAGCGTGGCAGCCGGTTCTTTGCTGGTCATATTATTAGTGACCTCTGGCAATTCATCTTCTCGGGATGCCATCCCTCTGCGGAATCGCCTTGACCTAGGTCTTGACGTGTCGGTGCTAAGTCTCTGGAAGACCGAAACTCTTTCTGGAGTTTCTTGCCGGCAATTGCACTCAGAAACCTTGTTTTGATGAGCTTAGAGCACAAACATGATTGTGGCGGTGGGAGAGCTCTTTCGAGCCTTCTTCGTACCCCCAGTGCGGTAATATAACTCATCGGCATGAGTGCCGGAGTAACCTACTGTGTGTTGGTACGATCTCTCGGGTATAATGTCCTCATCATCAGATAAAAACGTCTTCTTCTGAGGATGAATTATTTTGTCAAAACTGCCGAAAGTGACTTCGTCTTGACTTCGCTGCGTGAGTGTGAAGTCTCGGCCGGACTCTCGGACTTCGACTTCGGTCCGATAGGAGGGCTGCGGGAGTCTTCTTGTCCTTGTTGGGCGGAGTGCGACCTCACGCATGAGTGACGTGATTCTCTCGAAGGACCAGGCGATCCTTGATAGTTGGTTTGGTGGTGGTAGGCTATGTCGGCTTCACCACGGTTGATCTGAGCATGCTGACTTTGGCGCCGTCGGACTTGGACTTATGGCCCGATTTACAACGCCTGCGACCTGGCTTAAGCACACCGCGAGGAAGTGGAATATTGGCAATCTTAGCTTTTGAGGCGTGCGGTGGGGTTGGAGCACCGTTAGATTTGGGCCTCAAACACGGTGGTATGTTGGCGGCTTCTTCACCACCTCCTTCTTCAATTCACGAGCTTGTTGTACCAGCGCTTCGTGCACAGTAAGTGCCGCGGCGGCTTCGGATATGCTCTGAAGCGTGGAAGCGGTTCCGTTTGACGGACCCACTTTCGTTGGTTGGCGGCTTGGATGAGCCGTCGATTGCTTGGTGGAGCCTCTGCGTAAATCTGAATCTTAGATCCGCCGTAGCGGGCGCCATCCATGGATTACCGCGGCCTTGGCGTATTTCGCGCCATGCTCGTAAGTCGTGCCTTTGGCGGGCTTCGCTTGGAGGCCTTGGTAGCGTCATCGGCGTTCATCTCGGTAGCCCGTTGTAATCAGGACTTCGGTAGAAGGGATTTTCGCTACTGCGGCGGCGAGGTTGAACTTCGCCGTCACGGGGCTCTACGCCGGAGGCCCATCGGGTTCTCCTTGTAGCGGAGACCTTCTTGGAAGCGGCAGGGAGGCTGGATGCGGAGGAGGGTGAGGATAGGTACTCCTCGAACTTCTCTGGTCGAACTCGAACTTCGACCTCTTCCTCCAGGGATAAGGATCAGCGGTTCGCGTACTGCGACCTCCGATCGAGGTGGTGGCTCCCCATGATGCGCCCGACTTGTTGCGGTAAAAGTCGGTTTTGTATTCATTGCTCTGTTTGAAACTTCGTTCTGACTTCTTGGGCCTACAACAAAATTCAAACAAAAGAAATGCCTTTTATTTTAAAGGCATTACAGCGAAAATTACAACTTTTATCCTTTAATGAACAAGCTTCGGATCCGTTTATCGAATCACCGCTTATGTGGGTTCTTCGCTGTCTTGGGGACTTGAATCATCAGTGGACCACAGCGCAATTCGATCGGTGGAAACTTCGGGTTGGAACTTCTGAGGCGTGAAGGGCTCGTTTCATGAAGGAAGCGAAGCGCTGAGGATCACACTCCGCGAAGGAGAGGATGCCGGGGATCACCTCCGAAGGAGAGGATCGCGGGCGGGTGAGATCTACTAGGAGAAATCCTGGCCGATCTGTAGCCGACCGAGTTAAACACCTCGCGATTCTTGGTGAACTTCGTACTTCGCCGATGCTCCGGGCTGGCGTCGGCGTCTCGTGGATCTCGCGAGAATTCTTGAAGATCGAAAGTCGGCTCAAGTCAAGCCTCTGAAAATCCCCAAAATCCGCCTTCGCTCCTCCCACATGAAGAAGACCCCCTATTTATACAAATCGAAGGGGGTTGGTGGCTCGGACACTTGGCCAGAACCACCTCGACCCTGGCCAAGTCACCTCGGCCAAGTTGGTAGAGGTGGCTTCGACAAAGTGGCAGAGTACCTCGACAAGTTCTTAGAGGGTCTTGCAGCTCGGCGTTTTGCGTCGTTTTCCATCGTTTTCGGCGTTTTCCATCTCGGGCTTGGGTTACATGCGTATTTGATTAGGGACTAATTCTTGGTTCGTTCGGTTCAGCGATCTGAAATCCGCTTCGTGTTCAAGTTCGGTTTAAGCCGTGCTTGTGGCCTTGATGGGTTTGCCGTCGGGTTCGTGTCTTAGCGATTACGTCCGTATCATTCGATGGGTTGTCATTCGCCGACTCCCGTCCGCGAGTTGGTTTGGGGATCTTATAAGTATTTTTTTCAGCGCCTACACTCTCCTCTGATGTGAGTCGGCTGAATCATCGGCCCAAGACGCAGACGGTGAAGAAAGAAGCCTGCGGCGAGCTTGATTATAGTGGTGGTTTTGTTTTAAATGACATTGTATCCTTGTAATCAATCTTGGCGATGAAGAATCGTCGGATGAACTGTAATTGGCAAATTGAGATGAATCAATAAATGGCAATTAGTACCCTTTGTCTTTGAATGATGTAATGGCGAGGTTTATACAACAATCGAGTTGCATTTACCAACTTCGGTCATCTGCTTTACACAAAAGCGATTCAGAGACTCCATGGGACAACACTCGTCATCCCGAAGATCGAGTATTGAAAAGACTTGGTTTACGGTAAAGGAGATCGCGGTTCGGTGCCAAATCATTTCTTAGAAAGCGAAGATGACAATGGGCCTATCCTCCACATATTGGATATAGTCGAAACAGGGTATCATGAAGAGGTGGGGAGTGCGACTTGACACAAGGGAAGGTCTATGGTTTGGGCGAGGTCCTCGAGTCCCTCGAGGCGGCATATGTCCCAAGAGGGAAGCGGATAACTATTATGCATTTAGGCGGGGGTTGGGATCTGAATCCTCTTGGAAGATGAATGCTTATGGTGATTGATACTAATCCACCCAATGAGGGGGCGGACATTACGTCGATTCTTGGCTTGGGACTCAGACACCGACCTGGAGAAGCCTTCAAGGCTTTGATGTCAAATATGGCTACGGTCGATCACACTCTTGTTGAGAGTGATGAAGACATGCCAACATGGGAAGACCCATGGATCCATCAACTCAAGCGGTTTGGGGATAGGTTCGAACAAAGAGAACCCCCACTAAGGATGAGTAGTCAAGTTAATATGGGTGACGAAGAACATCCTAAGCTCATAAACATCAGCAATACTCTTCCCTCGGAAGAAAGAAGAGTTGATCACCCTAATCGGGGAGTATATCGATGTATTAGCACGGAGTTCACGAGGACATGCGGGACTTCGACCCTAATGTGGCAACACATCGCCTCAACATCAAAGCGGATGTCAAACTGTCAAGCAACGGCAAAGGCGGTTTAGATCCACAAATATTGCGAGCAATCGTTGGCGAAGTGAAGAAACTCATAGAATCGGGATTCATTAAGGAAATTCAACATCGGTTGGGTGGCGAATATAGTCGGTCATGAAGAAGAATGGTTCGATTAGGATGCGTATGGACTCTGAGAGACACGAGCGGCTGCTTGCGAAAAGGCGACTTTCCTCTTCCAATCGCGATGTCATAGTCGACAATACGTGTGGATTTGAAAGAATGTCGTTCATGGATGGTTTCTCGGGATACAATCGGATCAAGATGCACCCGATGATGCCAAACACGGCGTTGAAGCATACATCGGTATATATTGCTACGGTCATGCGTTCGACACGAAAAATCTTTGGCGCCACATATCGGCGAGCAATGACTAAGATTTTCGGGATCATCTCAGGAAAATGGTCGAATGCTACATCGGCGACTTAGTCGTAAAAGCGTGTGAGAGGAGATCACATCAAAGATCTTAGAATGGTATTGAGCTCATGCGGACTCATCGACTAAAGATGAACCTGCCAAATCCTTCCTTGGGATGTCGGTGGCAAGTTCACCGGCCGTCGTCACCGACAAAGGAATCCACGTCGATCGACAAAGTGAAGGCAATTCAAGAGTTGCAACCTCAGAAATCGAGAGAACTTCGGGGGTTACAAGAGGCGATTGGCGTACATCGGCGGTTCATATCGAACCTATCAGGGAAGTGCCAACCGTTCTCCAAGTTGAACAAGAAGAGTGTCATTATTTGGGGCGGCCTTTGTCAAACATTGATGAAGAGATCAAATCGTATCTCGCTAAACCTCTGTTCTTGTTGCAGCGATCGGAAAACGTTTTGATCTACGTCAAGGCAGCGGATCACTCGTTAAGCGCTTTACTCCGCGGGGCGGCGGCGGCCCGATCCGCGAGCGAGCGATGTATTACGAGCGAACATTAGTGGTGAGTCTCGATATCAATGGTGAAGCGGTGCCTTGCATTAGTGTTAGCGATTGAAAAATCGCGGCACTATTTAGTCGGACGAGGCGATTTATGTTATCTCTAGCGTAAATCCGGTCCAAATATTTATGACCCGGCCTCAATGAGTTGGCGTTTGGCGAAATGGGCCTTGCTCTTGTCCCAATATGACTTGCACTTCAAACAACAAAAGTCGGTCAAAGGACAAGCGATTTGCGATCTCTTGTACGCCAACGGGCAACGGGCTGATTGAGCTATATGATGATCTTCGGATGAAGTTGAAGTCAACACTATCGCACCAAAAATATGGCGATTGTATTTTGGCCAGAGCTTTCGGGCCACTAATGTGGCGAAGTACCCCGGATGTTCTAGAATCTCATTTGAGTCGGAGTTGTCTTGATTTCAGGGAATCATGTCATGCCCGTGCTTATTCACTCACGAACCTGCTCCAATAGCGTGGCGAATACAATGCGCTACTTATTGGACTTAGTTTCTTGAGGCTGGGGGTCAGTATCTCGAGCGTCTGGCGATTCGCAATTGATAGTCAAGCGGATCGTGGAGACTATGAAGTTAGAAATCGATTTGGTCCCCTATCATCGGATAGGCTGTTGAAATGGCGGACTTCGTTGAAGAGTTCTTCATCGAATATATTCCGCCTCAGCAGCTCAGCGGATGCGGCGTTAAACATCTCGTTAGCACAACCTTAGAGACCGAGTAATTAGTTACGGTCGGGACTCATCAACTCTTAGTACCAATATATAATGAGGTACAAGAAGATGAAGGAGCTAGTTACCAAAGAGGTACATGCAACCCAAACCAAGTTGGAGCCGAGATTGGCTTTCCTATCATCGACTACGTCTTGCGGTGATGGGAAGGCGTGAAGGAGAAGAGTCAATCGGCGAAGAGCTCAAGATTCTTCTACGACACGGAGACCGGATGTTATATCGCCGGAGTGCGATGGTCTTTACTCAATGCCTTTCAAACAAGGAGGTAGAAGAGGTCGCCGGGAAGCACATGAAGGTGAATGTGAGTGCTTCGGCCACGGTCCCAAGCTCTGATCGAATCGGGAGAATGGGCTAATTTTGGCCCACAATGATTAATAGCGATCGCGTGCTTTCGAAGATGCCGCGTGTCAAATTCCATAAATTATATGCATCGGCCTCGAGCAGCGCATCGCCGGCCACATCACGGCCATTGAGACATGGGGAATGGGCGTCGTAAGTCCCATTTTCCTCCGTCGATCAAAGCGTCGGTTTATTCTAGCGATCACCGACTACTTCTCCAAGTGGTGAAGCAATCCGCTAAAAGAAGTAAAGGCGAGTACCGTCGTCAAATTTATCAAACACCATGTCATCTACCGACACGGTGTCCCAAGGCGGATCGTGCATGACAACGGTCCCCAATTCATCGGCAATTCCTTCATTCGGTTTTGCGAGAAATTCAAGATACAAGGCGTCTGCGTCAGCGGCCTATAATCCGGTACCAAATGGATTAGCTAAAGGCGTTCAACAAGACAATCATCAAAATTACAGCCGAAGCTTGTGAAGAGTAACAAGCGAGGCGGGATGATAAACTTCGGAGAAGCACTCGCGTATGTCATACGGTATGCGCATGGCCCGGAGAGACCAGTATTCTACGGTCTACGGTGTGAAGCGGTTCTCCTATTGGAAATCGATTCCGTCACTCCGCTCGCCGCGCAAAGAGATGGCGATCGAAGAACAACACGAAGCGTCTCGAAGAGCTTCGAGATGTTGGATGAAAAGCACGGAAGCTCAACAATGCATTGAGTTTTACCAAGCTAGGATGTCGAGCTTTCAACAAGAAAGTATGACAGCGGAGTTTCAAAGAAGGAGATTTGGTCCTCATTTGCTTTCGGCGACCGATAATCCTCACTTCAAGAAGAAAGGCAAATTGAGCCTAAATGGGAGGTCGTTTATAATAGAAGCGGTCTACTCCAATGGTGCATATCGCCTAATAACACAAAATGGCGGCCAGGCAATTAATCTTAGATAAATGGGAAGTTCTGAAGAAATACTACCCTTAGTATCTTGGGATAACCCATTCAAGCGGAAGTTCCTCGTGGGATGTTTCACCCACTTTCCTTGAGGATAACCCTAGATTTATCCTCCATCACAATTTCCCCCACCGATCAAATTCCTTGACGGTAGGTCTACAAATTTTCTGGTACATTACCAAAATCCCCTCTTGATTCCGTCTATGAACAAGAGGCCCACTCAAAATCCTTCCCACGCCGGAGATAGAATATAAAATTCTTCCTCTCCAAGTGTAAGATCCTTTTCGTGACAAACGGAAGGGTTCTGTCCATCTCTCTCCTAGGTAGCCCGGTGAAGGTATCTTGTAGGGATTTTCAGACCGGGTTGTCGCTTTGAAGGTCACGAGTCTCTTCGGTTCTTGGAGTGGAGATCCCTCTTAGTTCCATCTCTCTCCTAGGTAGCACCGGTGAAGGTATCTTGGGATTTTGAACCGGGTTGTCCTTTGAAGGTCACGAGTCTCTTGGTTCTCGGTGGAGATCCACTCTTAGTTCCATCTCTCTCCTAGGTAGCGCCGGTGAAGGTATCTTGTAGGGATTTTCGAACCAGGTTGTCGCTTTGAAGGTCACTGAGTCTCTTCGGTTCTTGGAGTGGAGATCCCTCTTAGTTCCATCTCTCTCCTAGGTAGCACCGGTGAAGGTATCTTGTAGGGATTTTGAACCGGGTTGTCCTTTGAAGGTCACGAGTCTCTTCGGTTCTCGGTGGAGATCCACTCTTAGTTCCATCTCTCTCTTAGGTAGCGCCGGTGAAGGTATCTTGTAGGGATTTTCAGACCAGGTTGTCCTTTGAAGGTCTGAGTCTCTTCGATTCTCGGTGGAGATCCCACTCTTAGTTCCATCTCTCTCCTAGGTAGCGCCGTGAAGGTATCTTGTAGGGATTTTCAGACCAGGTTGTCCTTTGAAGGTCACTGAGTCCTTCGGTTCTCGAGTGGAGATCCACTCTTAGTTCCATCTCTCTCTCTAGGTAGCGCCGGTGAAGGTATCTTGTAGGGATTTTCGAACCGGGTTGTCCTTTGAAGGTCACGAGTCTTTTCGATTCTGGCGGGCCCTTGCTATTGGTTTCATTAGAAATAGAACATAAAGTTTCTCCTCTCTCACCAATTTAATCCTATTAATCAAAACTCCTTAATCAAGACTCTTCTTGGGGTATTTTATCGAAGCCTAAGAAGGGATAAAGCCAGCGCCTCCTGCAGCGTTGCGGTTTAGTCTTTCTCGATTGAAGAAGACACGAGTTCGATTAAGGGTATTTTATCGGCCTAAGAAGGGATAAAGCCAGCGCCTCCTGCAGCGTTGCGGTTTGAATCTTTCTCCGTTGAAGAAGACACGAGTTGATTACGGGGTATTTTATCCGAAGCCTAAGAAGGGATAAAGCCAATGCCTCACAGCGTTGCGGTTTAGTCTTTCTCGATTGAAGAAGACACGAGTTGATTAAGGGTATTTTATCGAGAAGCCTAAGAAGGGATAAAGCCAGCGCCTCCTGCAGCGTTCTTGGGTTTAGTCTTTCTCCGATTGAAGAAGACACGAGTTGATTACGGGGTATTTTATCCGAAGCCTAAGAAGGGATAAAGCCAGCGCCTCACAGCGTTGCGGTTTAGTCTTTCTCGATTGAAGAGACACGAGTTGATTACGGGGTATTTTATCAGCCTAAGAAGGGATAAAGCCAGCGCCTCACAGCGTTGCGGTTTGAATCTTTCTCCGATTGAAGAAGACACGAGTTGATTACGGGGTATTTTATCGAAGCCTAAGAAGGGATAAAGCCAATGCCTCACAGCGTTGCGGTTTAGTCTTTCTCCGATTGAAGAAGACACGAGTTGATTACGGGGTATTTTATCGAAGCCTAAGAAGGGATAAAGCCAGCGCCTCACCGCAGCGTTGCGGTTTAGTCTTTCTCGATTGAAGAGACACGAGTTTGATTAAGGGTATTTTATCCGAAGCCTAAGAAGGGATAAAGCCAGCGCCTCACAGCGTCGCCGGGTTAGTCTTCGTGAAAAGGCGAAGCCTCATTATTCAACATCGTAGCATTAAGTCTAAGAGAGTTTCATTCTTTTAGCACAACGTTGTGTGTAGAGCAGTTTAGATAATCTACATGCTAGCCCAACTCAAGCGGTAGTTGGTAAAGGCCCATCAAACCCGTTGAGGGTGGGGTTGGCCAATAACCTAAAGTCAACACCTCACAGCGTTGTCGGTTTAGTCTTTTCGATTGAAGAAGACACGAGTCGATTACGGGGTATTTTATCCGAAGCCTAAGAAGGAATAAAGCCAGCGCCTCACCGCAGCGTTGCGGTTTAGTCTTTTAGATTGAAGAAGACACGAGTTTGATTAAGGGTATTTTATCGAAGCCTAAGAAGGGATGAGTCTCAGCGTAACCGCAGCGTTCTTAGGATGGTCTCTTGCGGTAAAGAGTATCGAGCCTATGTATTCAATATCATAGCAACAAGTCTAGAAGAGTTTCATTCTTTTAGCACAGCGTCCGCGTCTTGAGCGGATCGAGATAATCGCACGTAGCCCAATTCAAGCGGTAGTTGGTAAAGGCTAATCAAACCCGTTGATGGTGAGGGTTTGCCAAAAATCCTATAAGTATTATGGTTAATTATTTACGGCAGTAAAAGAATCATAATAAACAATGAAGGGAATAAATCTTATTCGTTGAAGTAAATATAGACGAAGCTACAACTGTTTAAACATCAAGTCTATGATAAAGGATTTGTTGTTCGAGCTGAGACACTTCACCATTGTAAGCCTGGTGGAGTTCTTCCTGCGCTTCGACTCACGAAGGGCCTCATCGGTATTCGGTGTCTTAGTAGGCTGCCTCTTCCATCTCGGCCGGTTTACGCCCGATAGTTCGAGTTCCCTAGATGCGACGGCGAGAGCTTCTTCCTTGTTAGCCTTAGCCAGCTCCAAACTGCTCATCTTGTCTTCCTCGGCATGGAGCTCTCCCCTGAGCAATATTATCCTCTCCACACTTGCCACATTATCAGTCTGGATATGGTTTAGGAAAGAATATGTTTCGGCAACAACGACTCAGAGCTAATGTGATCTCTGCATCACGGACCTCGAGCCCGGTAAAAACACGAGCATCAGCGCCTCTAAACAGCGTCGGTCGGCGGCTATGTATGAGAAGCCCGGCTGCCGCGGTTCTTGCGATCTCTGAAGCTTTCCCTCGGATGGGCGAGGTCGTCAACAATGGCTGAGCCATTTCGGGATAACCCATATCTGTATCAAGGCCATCCGGGGATCAGCGATGGCTTTGGCGATGAAGAAAGCCGCCATGAAGGACCTTTTCGATCACCGTGTTCACCAAAGAAAGAATGGCGTACTTCAAGCGGATAATAAGATGGGATGGATCTTCATCCGGCATCAGCGCTCGCCCGGATCATGGAGTCGAGATGTAGGCTCTACGAGAAGAAAGAGGACTTTAGAATCTTGATCAAAAATTGGCAAAAACTTATTTGGCTAAAGGACTCTTACCGTCTCCTTGGTGGAGTTTGAGACTAGTGAGTCTACGGTATCTATCGTTGGGATCTTTGTCAGCCTTGGTGAGCCCTCGGTGTGCTCATCTATCTCAGCGATTATTTGTGGTAGGCGATTAGAAGCGGCGGAAAGAGGAGTCCTGCCACTACACAAAGGAGCGTCTCGACCTCTTTTAATTATAGTGGTATTGGCCAAGCGGTGGTCCTATAATTAATCGAAGAAAATTCATACCTTCTTCGGGGATGGTAGCCGGGTAAATCTTCACCAAATACATAGCCATCACGGGACCAAGTGCGTAGCGAGTCATCCATGGAAGTATTGCCATATAAACCGGCTTCCACGAAATCTTCCATTGAAATCTAAAAAGAAGGCATTAGGAAGCGAATGCAACTAAGAGTTGGCGAACAATAGGTAAAGCTACTTACCTCCTACGGTGGAATTAGCTTGCCTAGCCCCGGTTTGTGCATTTGTCTCCTGCAATCTCTCTAAAAGTGCAAAAAGCAAAGAGGCAATTAGTGGGGGCACGAATTCCGAGTCGTTCAATTCTCGCATTCGCCATCCAGAAGAGGAATTATCAATGTTAGATGTACACGGATTCACGAATCGGGTCCTACATCGACTTCCTCATCATAGCTCCATACATTTGTTGAGTAAAACTTGGCTCGGCATGGCGAGCGGGCCAGAGGAATTGTGGTGAGGAAAATCAAAACCAGAATCATAATCTCTAAAACCCCCTGCATTCAAACGGAGAAATGTTAGTCTCCAAAAGCCGAAAATTTCAGGGTATATCACGGCGAATTGTTACCTCCGTCGCTGACTGGATCATCGCTAGTCAAGTCTATATCAAGCGACCGAGGATTCACGCGAGTCTTATGGGCTAATCTCTTTCGTTTAACCCCTCGAGAAGGTCGAAATTCTTCTTCTTCAACAGATTTTCCTGAAAATTCAGTTGGATGAGGAATCCAATAGAAAGGATGAGAAAATGAAGGGGAAAAAGAGAGAGTACCAAGGTTCGCAGCCTCTGCTTGGTCCTCTTCTAAAGTCCCAGCACCAGAGTCGTGGAGCTCCCCCTCAGTCTCAATTGGTGGATGAGATTGGCCGCGCTTCCTCTGAACTTGAGCGGCATCTGGGGATGTCTGAATGTCGGCTCGCAATGATGCTTCGGCCACCAGGTCTGAGATAGCCCTCACAGGGACTAGCTCGTTAGCTACTAATAGCCAACTGTAATGAAGGAATGTCGACTCCAGCTGACGGTCTGAGCTCGGGAGACTGAATCTAGCACTGGTACATCCCATAACGCTCCACAACCATGCTCGAAGACCATCTACAAGTCCACCGCGAGTCTGGAGCTGTCGGTTCGGGTTCCCAACATAAAGTTGGTGCGTAACCGGCTGGCGAGCAAAGCGGCGAGGAAAATAAGGCTCAATGAAGCATTCCTCCTTTACCGGAAAGTGAGATACCACGGCACGATGTTCACTAGCCGGTTAAAGCGACCAATGTCAAGTGAAGTCTGGCGTGTCTTGGCATCTCCTCGTCGACCAAGGACTCACCATATTGACCCGAGAATCGAGGAAAACATCACGGAAAAGATCCACCCTTTATGAATGCATCGTTTCTTGATCTCGTAAAGCCCGTCCCTTCCATCGCAATCCTCTACCAACCGCAAGAAAGGAGTAGGCGAATCTGTGGAACCGGTGCCGACATCATGTCGGGCGATGAAGAACCAACGGGCCATCAAATAGGTATAGGGAGCTCTACCGGACGGAAGGGATGCGTGATGATGGCTCGTCCTTTCTCGATGCGCTTCGAACTATATGCGCAATCCACGGTGAATATTGGCCACCATCAGGAAGGAGAGTTCCTTCTTGTGGGCATTTGGCTGCGAGGGTAAAGGACCTCCAAAGGTAAAGCATCATCAGATTGATATGGAACCACACACTTCTTTAGCGGTGCAAGATAGCGGCTAGAAGAGTTGTCGGTGGATAGGCTTCACCGCATGCCACGAAAGGTTGCAAACTTGGTCCACGAAGGAAAGCCATCTTTGGCGTAGGCGGCGTATAAGAGTTAGCCTCGGACTTCTCGATCAGTTCATTAACCTTGAAGAGTGGCGGTGGCAGTTCACATATTTCCTCGCCAGTTGTCCTCCAAATCTTTGGAACAAGTAATTGGCAAGCTGCTTCAGACTCACACGCAATTTCCTTTTGGCGCAAAGGTTGATTGGGCGAGCTATATAATAATGACAAGTGAGATCCCATAAAGTCTTATAGCGATGGTGTGTTCCTTCGGTAGGCTCGGTTCGATTGGAGGAAAGTACTCTGATATAGCATCTTCCCCATGGGTAGACTGAAATATGGTACATCTCATGTAAAGCCAACTGACTTCGCCGTGTTTAGTGAAGCGTATTGAATCTGGATTATAAAGCTCGAATAAGGTGAAGAAATGGTTGGCTGATTGGAAGGCCATACATGGTGGCACGAATCGGCGAATCTGAGGCCATAAGCGAAGTTCTCCATCCCATCGGTGAGGGCGTAGTTGGTTAAGCGACCCACCGGTGCTTACTTGTGAGTGAACCAGTAGAAGAATCTATGGTGGATGATGACATCTCGCCCACTTTAGCGGCGATTCTTCAAAGTCGGCGGGAACAAAAGCTCATCAGGCGGTGTGTCCAACCCACAATTCGGGGCGAAGGCGATGATCACGATTCTGTTAGGGCACGGCAGTGGCGGGTAATAAACCCATAATGAATATGATCATGCTCCTAGGTCGGGCAGCCATGACATGCAGTGTCCGGCATGGTGTCTAAGGTCGGTCAATGAGGCGGCGAGGTATCAGGGGAATATACAAAGGGCCTCCGTCGTCTTTGTTCAACCACCTCTCACTCTCGATAAAACGTATCAGGATCCTTAGCGAGTCACGAACGGATAATCTATTTTTCGCAAAGGTTGATGAGTGGTATCTTTACAAGTGATCGGTGACTGATAATACGAGGGATGGGGCCCTCGTCTGATCGAATCGTCTCGATGATGTCTTGGTTACTGCGGCGAGATAAAAATCGCGGGATCATCACTCGTGGAATAATAATCACTATGGCGTCCATCAACCGCGTAAGTCGGAAAAGCTCCCGAGGAATAGTCAACTGAAATCAGAAAATATTCAGTTAGTGAAAGGCGTTGAATTCATCTTACACAGATTGAGTCACGACCTTATAACGGGTATGACAATTTCATCCGTATCTGATACCCGGAGAACGGTAAATATAGTCGCGTAAACAAAGCGGCAATATATTCCGTTTTACAGAGCAAGGGTACGGTATGAGATCACTCCCGTTAAAGATATCGAGACGGGTGATGACCAAGCAAAACCAATCTGTGAAGCGTCGGTCCCCACAAAGGAGGATTTCGGCTCTTCCCAATCGCCTCACAAAGGAGAGCGGCGGGGTCATAGCGAGTGTACACAATCTGGCGTCGGTCCCCACGAAGGAGGATTTGGCTCTTCCCAATCGCCTCACAAAGGAGAAGCGGCGGGGATAGCGATGTATATATCACGAGAAGATAATATTTGGCACCACCAAAGAAGGGCGTGCATTCCGCAGCTCTGGCGAGTTGATCGACCCTCGAACTGAGATCTTAGCGGCGACATCGAAACTATGAAAAGGACAAAATAAAGTCAGATATCACGGTTGAAAAATCAGCGAATTTAGCAAAAGAGGCCCGTTGGTCAGGTGTGGCTCGGCGGTCATGACCAAGGCACCAACGACACCCCGCCCGACCAAAACCAGCGCGGCCGCCCGGGGAGTAGCGGCCAGCCTTCGGCGAGCCAGGCCTTGAAGTCAGTCAAAGCCAGTGACCCGGCTCGGCCCAGAACCAACCTGGCCTTCGGTGGCCGAGGCGACCCGGCGCCCGGCGAATAGAAACGCCGGCCTTCGGTTAGGGCAGCGGCCAGTCTGCGACCGCCGCCGCTGGCGCCACCGAATTTAGCGCCGCCGCCAGATTGACAGCCCATCAAGCGCCCTCGTGGTTCAGCGTCACACGCAAAAAAGAAAAGAAGAAAAAGAATTTACAAAACTCGTCGCATACCTCGTTGATCGAAGGAGGCGAGGCGGTACGGAGATAATAAACAAAGAAACCTGAGAGAGCGGCCTAGGTCAAAGAAAGGAGGGTTATGGGTATTTATAACAACCCCATATGGACCCAATCCTCTTTGAATAAGGAGTCCTATTTGGCAACAAGTAGGAGTTCTAGTGGAGCCCAATTGGATAGCCAAAAGGAATCAAATCAGTCCTAATTAGGAGTCCTAATTGGAACCTTATCGGATATCAAAATAGTGCCAAATCAGTCCATTGATTGGCTCCTACTCCCTCCGCCAAGTTTGGAAAGATTACGAAGATTTATTAGGGATAACTTCGATCGTGCGGATGCATCGGCGCCGATCAGCGTCGCCCAATCCTACTCAACTAGGATTACAGTATAAAGCTGTTTCCCAATTTGTGAAGTTCGGAAGAATATTCTCACAAGAAATATTCTTAGGGATAACTTCGATCGTCGCGGATTGCATCGGCCGATCAGCGTCGCCAATCCTACTCCAACTAGGATTACGGTATAGCTGTTTCCCAATTTGTCGAGAAGTTCGGAAGAATATTCTCACAAGAAATATTCTTAGGGATAACTTCGATCGTGCGGATTGCATCGGCGCCGATCAGCGTCGCCAATCCTACTCCAACTAGGATTACGGTATAAACTGTTTCCCAATTTGTAGAAGTTCGGAAGAATATTCTCACAAGAAATTTTCTTAGGGATAACTTCGATCGTGCGGATGCATCGGCCGATCAGCAGCGTCGCCCAATCCTACTCCAACTAGGATTACAGTATAAAGCTGTTTCCCAATTTGTCGAGAAGTTCGGAAGAATATTCTCACAGAAATATTCTTAGGGATAACTTCGATCGTCGCGGATGCATCGGCCGATCAATGCATCGCCAATCCTACTCAACTAGGATTACAGTATAAAGCTGTTTCCCAATTTGTCGAGTTCGGAAGAATATTCTCACAAGAAATATTCTTAGGGATAACTTCGATCGTCGCGGATGCATCGGCCGATCAGCGTCGCCCAATCCTACTCAACTAGGATTACGGTATAGCTGTTTCCCAATTTGTGAAGTTCGGAAGAATATTCTCACAAAAATATTCTTAGGGATAACTTCGATCGTGCGGATGCATCGGCGCCGATCAGCGTCGCCAATCCTACTCAACTAGGATTACGGTATAAGCTGTTTCCAAATTTTCAGCGGCGAGTTCTGGAGAATAAACCCATATTCTTAAGGATAACTTCGATAACCCTTAATTTCCTCCCCATAATATCCAAGAGAGGAACAACGTGAGGCATGTAAGTCATGTTGACAGGACAACGTGTCGATCGAAGAAATCTCTCCCCTTGTGAATAATCATATCCCAACAACGGTCAAAGCGTCGCTTTCATGAGCTAAAGGCTAGGGCGATGGTTGAAAGCCAAATGATCTCTGTTTCAACAAGGAATCCTCGGAGGACATCTCCATGAAAAGATTAGTCCTCGGCGTGGTTAAACCAACAACTGCGTGATGATGGAAGAATTAGCCGATTGAGGGTTATGAAATTCCATGTATTAAACCGGCGTGTAGCCAACAAGGATTCGCCGACATACGGAGAAGTCAAAAGTCGATGGTTAGTCAAACAACAACCAACCGACCACGAGTTACAAACAAAACTCACCCACCGGCTTGAATCAAGATTTTAACAAGCGGTCGGACAATAAATGCAGCACCGTGATCTTATCGAAATCCTACAAAGAAGCTGGATGAGTGCGAAAGAATCGAAGACTTCGAAGCTAACTTTTGGGACCCTCTGCCGGTGAAGGCGGGAACCATCATGTCAAAGTATTCCAAACTTCGCTTATAAAGAGCGAGGCGAAACACTTTGGAGGGTATCTGTGGCGTTGAAAAATACTTACAAGATCCCGAAACCAACTTCGTGGCGAAGTCGGCGAATGACAACCCATCGAATGATACGGACGCCGAATCGTTAAAGGCGAACCGGCGGCAAACCCACAAAGCAGTTTAAAGCGGACTTGAAGCGGGCAGCGGATTTCAGGACCGTTGAGCGGAGCGAACCAGAATTAGTCACGGAATCAAATCTGAGACGAACCAAGCGAGATGGAAGCAAAGCGATGGAAAAAGCGGCCTGGCTTGGCGAGAGTGGCGCCTCTCGAACAGCGGGGTGGCTCGCCACTGGTAGAGGTACCTCGGCCAGGCAGAGGAACCTCGACCAAGTGGCAGAGGTAGCCTGATTCACTGTGGGGCACCTGGCTCGACTTGGTAGGGTGACTGACAGTGGTAGAGGGTGGTTCGACCACCATGGTAGAGCCACCTCGGTCAGGCCGTAGGAGTGGCTCGCCAGTGGTAGAGCCACCAACCCCCTTCGATTTGTATAAATGGGGGGTCTTCTTCATGAGGCAACATCCGCGGATTTTTGGGGGATTTTGGAGGCTTGGACTTGGTGGACTTCGATCTTACGAAGAATTCTCGCGAGATCCACGAGGCGTCGGCCTTGATTCGAGCATCGTGATGCGAGTTCGATCGGCAATCGCGAGGTAAAGCGAACTTCGGGTCGACTCTGATCAGCGTTGTGATTTCTCCTAGTAGATCTCACCGCTCGGCGATCCTCTCGCCGTGAGTGTGATCCCGGCGATCCTCTCCTTCGTGAGTGTGATCCCCTCGGTAGCCGTTTCCTTCGTGAAGCGAGCCTTCCGTCTGTAGTTCGAGGCAGGGTTTCCACGGATGAATTGCGCGGTGGTCCACGAATGATTCAAGTCCGACGGTGAAGAACCCACATAGCGAGGATTAGATAAGCGGATCCGGCGTTTGTTCGATAAAGGATAAAAGTTGTAATTTTCGTTGTATGCCTTAAAATAAAAGGCATTTCTTTTGTTTGAATTTTTGTTGTAGGCCCAAGAAGCTGTAAACGAGTTTCAAACAGAGCAATGAATACAAAATCGACTTTTACCGCGAACAAGTTTATACTCGTATTCCTGATTGGAGTAGGATTAGGCGACGCGTCGATTAGCGTCGATGCAATCCGCACGATCGGGTTATCCCAAAGAATATTTTTTTATGGAAATATTCTTCCAGGAACTTCTCGACAAATTAGGAAGCGGTTTATACTCGTATTCTGATTGGAGTAGGATTAGGCGACGGCGTCGATTAAGCGTCGATGCAATCCGCACGATCGAGTTATCCCTAAGAATATTTTTTTATGGAAATATTCTTCCGGGAACTTCTCGATAAATTAGGAAACAGTTTATACTCGTATTCCTGATTGGAGTAGGATTAGGTAACGCGTTGATTAGCGTATCGGGGCCTTCGCGAGGTGTTATCCTACCGAATAAATCTTCAGAATCTTCCCAAATATAGCGGAGGGAGTAGGAGCCAATCAACGGACTGATTTGGCACTATTTTGACATCTGGATAAGGTTCCAATTAGGACTCCTAATTAGGGGTTGATTAGAGTCCTAATTAGAATTGATTTGGGCCCATTAGGAGTTGTTATAAATACCCATGATCCTCCTTTGCCTCTGACCTAGGCCGGCCCCCCCTTGGTGTTCTTTTTCTCTTGTTTTCATCTCGTGTCTCGCCGTCTCATCTCTCTCAAACAACGACGTACATGCACGAGTGTTTTATAACGCCTTTTTCTTCTTCTTCTTCTCTTCTTTTCTTTTTTTTTTATTTTGTTTTGTTGTTTCAAAGGTGCAGTGGAAGAGTCAGAACCTGGCGTTGAGGCGGCGGCGGGCGGCGATGGCGCTGGCGGTTCTGGCATCGGCACCGCTACCAAGGGCCGGCTACTGGCCGGTGTTCGCGCCTTGGACGGTAGTCCATTGGTGTCGGGCTTTTTGTTGATTTTCAAGCGTGTATCGACTCTATTTGTCTTCTTTGCGGTTCGATGTCGTCGCGAAGCTCTCATGTTCAAAGGGTCGATCAACTTCGCATGCGCGTGAATGCCGCCTCCTTCTTTTGGTGGTGCGCCCGGCGTTATCATCTTCGTATATATATATATGTTGCATCCCGCAGCTCTCCTTTGTGAGGCGATTGGGAAGAGCGAAATCCTCCTTTGTGGGGACCGACGCTCAGATTCTCGTTTATTTTTCATGTGTACACTCGCTATTTAACCCCGCCGTTTCTCTTTGTGAGGCGATTGGGAAGAGCCGAGATTCTCCTTCGTGGGGATCGGCGCTTCAAAGATTGGTTTTGCTTGGTCATTACCCGTCTCGATAGCTTTAGCGGGGCGATTTCATACCGCACTCGCTCAGAACGGGATATATTGCGCTTTATTTACCGCGACTATTAGGGTATTCGATACGGATGAAATCGTCGTACCCGTTATAAGGTCGTGACTCAATCTATGTAAGATGAATTCAACGCCTTTTACTAACTGAATATTTTCTGATTTCAGTTGATTATTCCTCGGGAGCTTTTCCGAATTACGCGGTTGATGGACGCCATAGTGACTATTATTCCACGTGTGACGATCCCGCGATTTTTATCTCGCCTCGATTTGTACCCGGTACATCATCGGAGACGATTCAGACTATACTTGAGGGGAGTTCCCGCATCCTCAGACTATTGGTCACCGATGCGCCACTTGTGAAAGACACCAGCTCCACTAAACCTTTGCAAAAAATAGATTATCGTTGGTGACTTCGGTTAAGGATCGGATCGGCTTTTATCGAGAGTGAGAGGTGGTTGAACAAAGACGACGGAGGTTCTTTGTATATTCCCCGGATACCTCGTCAGCTCTCATTGATCAAACTTAGACACCATGCTGTGACACGCCGTATGTCTTGACGCCTGACCGAGGAGCATGATCATATTCATTGCGGATTTATTACCCAGCAGCCAGTTCCAGGTTCCAACAGGAATCGTATCATCGGCCTTCATCCCGGAATTGTGGGGTTAGACACACCGCCCCGTGATGAGCTTTTTGTTCCTGCCTCGACTTTGAAGAATTGCCTCGCTACGTTGGGGCGAGAGATGCCGTCATCTAGTCATAGATTTTACGGTTGGGTTCACTCATCAGGTAAACATTGGTGGGGTTGCCTGACCAACTACGTCCTCAACCGATGGGATGGAGAACTTCGTGCCTGCGGCCTGTATTCAGCGATTCGTGCCACCATGTATGGCCTTCCGATCAGCGCCAACCATTTCTTCACCTTATTCGAGCTCTATAATCCAGATTTGAATACGTTTTTCACTAAACACGGCGAGTTGGAGCTGGCTTTACATGAGATGTACCGGATTTCAGGTTTATCCATGGGAAGATCTTTGTATCGAGTACTTCCCTTCGGGGGCGGAATGGTGAAGAAACACACACCCGACCGTTACAAGACTTTATGGGATCTCACTTGTCATTATTATATAGCTCTGACCCAATCTGAACCTTGCGCCAAAAGGAAATCGCAAGTGAGTATGAAACAGTTTGCTAATTACTTGTTCAAGCATTTGGAGGACAAATATGGTGAGGAAATATATGAACTGTCACCGCTCACTCCTTCGAAGGTTAATGAACTGATCGAGAGGTCCGGGGCTAACTCCTATACGCTCAGCTACGCCAAAGATGGTTTTCCCCCAGGGACCAAGTTTGCAACCTTTCTGTGGCATGCGGTGAAGCCTATCCAGCCGACAACTCTTCTAGCCGACTATCTTGTAATCTGGCTAAAGAAATGTGTGGTTCCATATCAATCTGATGATGCTTTACCTTTGGAGGTCCTTTATCCTGCAGTTGAGCTTGCCCACAAGAAGGAACTCTCTCTCCTTCCGGTAATGGTGGCCAATATTCACCGTGGATTGCGGCATATAGTCCGGGCGTTTACTCAGAAAAAGGATGAGCCATCATCACGTATTCCTTCCGCCCGAGTAGAGCTCCCATATACCTATTTGATGGCTTGGCTAGTCTTTCATCGTCCCGACATGATGTCGGCACCGGGTTCCACAGATTCGTCTACTCCTTTCTTGCGGTTGGTAGAGGATTACAGATGGAAGGGGCGCGGCTTTACAGAGATCAAGAAACAAATGCAGATTCATAAAGGGTGGATCTTTTCTAGATGTTTTCCTCGATTCTCTGGTCAATATGGTGAGTCCTTGGTCGACGAGGAGGTGCGAAGACGGCGGAACTTCACTTGACATTGGCTGTTTCAAGCGGCTAGTGAACATCGGGCGGTATCTCACTTTCGAGTAAAGGAAGAATGCTTCATTGAGCCTTATTTTCCCTATCGTTTTGCTCGCCGGTTGATTCACGATCAACTTTATGTTGGGAACCCGAACCGGCGGTTTGAACTTCGTGGTGGACTTGTGGATGGCCGAGCATGGTTATGGGCGTCATGGGATGTACGGTGCTAGATTTAGTCTCGAGCTTCGGACCGTCGGTGAGTCGACATTCCTTCATTGCTGTTGGCTATTAGTAGCTAATGAGTCGGTCCCGTGAGGGCTATCTCAGTTGCGGTGAAGCATTGTTGCGGGCCGACACTCGGACATCCCAAGATGCGTTCTAGCTTCGGAGGAAGTGTCGCCAATCTCATCTGCCAATTGAGACTGAGGAGGAGTTCCACAACTCTGGCGCTGGGATTTTAGGAGAGGACCAAGCTGAGGCTGCAGTTTATGAGAAGAACCTCGGTACTCTCTCCTTTTCCCCTTCGTTTTCTCATCCTTTCCATTGGATTTCTCATTCAACCTAATTTTCGTGAAAATCTGTTGAAGAAGAAATTTCGACCCTCTCGAGGGGTTAAACGAAAGAGGTTAGCCCATAAGAATCGTGTGAATCCTCGGTCCTTTGATATAGACTTGACCAGTAATGATCCAGCCAGTGACGGAGGTAACAATTCACCGTGATGTAATCTGAAATTTTCGGCTTTTGGAGACTGATGTTTCTCCGTTTGCATGCAGTGGGTTTTAGGGATTATGATTCTGGCTTTGATTTTCCTCACCACGATTTTGCTGGGCCCAGTTCTGCTCATGCTGAGTCAAGTTTTACTCAACAAATGTATGGAGCTATGGCGGAGGAGACCAATATAGGACCTGATTCGGTGAATCCAGGTACATCTAACATCGATAATTCCTCTTCTAGATGGCGAATGCGGGAATTAAACGACTCGGAATTCGTACCCCCTCTAATTGCTACTTCGCTTTTTGCTCTTTTAGCGAAATTGCAGGAGACAAATGTGCGAACCGAGACTAAGAGGGTTGACTCCGCTGTAGGAAGTAAGTAGCTTTACCTATTATTCGCCACCTTTTAGCCGCATACATTTTCCTAATGCCTTCTTTTTCAAACTTCTCAATGGAAGATTTCGTGGAAGCTGGTTTATATGACAACACTTCCATGGATGACCTGCGCTTGGTCACAGGATGGCGATGCTCTTGGTGAAGATTTACCCGAAGTCACAATCCCTGAAGAAGGTATGAATTTTCTCTTCGATAATTATAGGACCAGCCATTTGGCCAATACTACTATAATTAAAGGAGCCTGAGAAATTCCCTTTGTGTAGTGGTAAGCACTCCTCTTCCCGCCGCTTTTCGGAGTCCGCTACTACAGCGACGTTGAGGTAGATGAGCATACTGAGGGGTCAGCCATGATGATCCCAGTTGATAGTTACTCTTCGATAGACTTCGCCGGTCCACGAAACTATCTTTGAAGGAGACGGGTAAGAGTCCTCTAACTGAATATGACTTCGCCAATTTTTTGATTAAAGATTCTAAGGTCTTCTTTTCTTTTGTATAGAGCCTACATCTCGACTCCATGATTTGGCGAGAGCGCTGATGCTGGATGAAGATCCATCCCGTTTTATTATCTGTTTGGAAGTACGTTCGTTCTTTTCCTTGGTGAACACGGTGATCGAAAATGTTCTCCATGGCGGGCTTTCTCTTCATCGATTCAGAGCTGCTTGATCCCGGGCGGCCTTGTCACGGGATATGGGTTATCTGAGCTAGCTTCGAGCCATTCTTGATGACCTCGCCCATCTGGAGAGAAAGCTTCAGAGACTACAAGAACTGCGGGAAGCTGAAGCTTCCTCATACGTAGCTACTCAGACCGACGCGCGTTTAGAGGCATGGCGCGATGCTCATATTTTTACTAGGCTCGAGGTCGGATGTAGAAGACAGCGCCCGATCAGCTTCGAGCTATTGTTCTTGAGACATATTCTTCCCTAAGCCATATTGGTGGTATTGTAGCGAGTCGCGGAGAGAATATCTTGCTTTCGAAGAGCTCCATGCAGAGGAAGACAAGATGAGTATTTTGGAGCTGGCTAAGGCCAACAAGGAAGAAGCTCTCGCCGTCGCGTCTAGGGAACTCGAACTATCGAAGCGGCGGTGAGATCGAAGAAGCGACCACGAAGACGAATAGCGATGAGGAGTCCTTCGTATCGAAGGTGGAGAACTCCACCAGGCTTATAGTGATGAAGTGTCTCAGCTCGAACAACAAATCCTTTGTCATAGACTTGATGTTTAAACAGTTGTAGCTCCTTCTATATTTACTTCAAATGAATAAAATCTATTCCTTTCATTGTTTATTATGGTTCTTTTAGCCGTCGAAATAATTAACCATAATACTTATAGGATTTTGGCAAACCCTCGACCCTCAGCGGGTTTGATGAGCCTTTACCAACTACCGTTTGAGTTGGGCTAGCGTCGCGGATCATCACGGATCCGTTACGCGCGTGGCGTTGTGCTAAAAGAATGAAACTCTTCTAGACTTGTTGCTATGATATTGAATACATAGGCTCGGTACTCTTTTACGGGCAAGAGACCACCCGACAGCAGCGTGTTACCGTAGACTCATCCCTTCTTAGGCCGGGATAAAATACCTAGAATGGGACTCGGTGTCTTCTTGGTCGGAAAAAGACTAAGCCCGACAGCGTGTGTTGGCGTTGGCTTTAGGGTTATTGGCCAACCCCAACCCTCAGCGGGTTTGATGAGCCTTTACCAACTACCGTTTGAATTGGGCTAGCATGTAGATTATCTAAATCCGTTCTACACAGCGTTGTGCTAAAAGAATGAAACTCTCTTAGACTTGATGCTCGATGTTGAATCACGTGAAGCCGTCTTTCACGGGAAGACTAACGACAGCGTGTGTTACATGTAGACTCATCCTTCTTAGGCTTGGGATAAAATACCTAGAATGGGACTCACGGTGTCTTCTTCAATCGGAAAAAGACTAAGCCCGACAGCGTGTTAGGCGTTGGTTTTAGGGTTATTGGCCAACCCGACCCTCAGCGGGTTTGATGAGCCTTTACCAACTACCGTTTGAATTGGGCTAGCATGTAGATTATCTAAATCCGTTCTACACACAGCGTTGTGCTAAAAGAATGAAACTCTCTTAGACTTGATGCTACGATGTTGAATCACGTGAAGCCGTCTTTCACGGGAAGACTAACGACAGCGTGTGGTGGCTTTATCCCTTCTTAGGATTTGAGATAACATTCCCCAAGATGAATCTTGGTGCCTTCTTTTGACCAGAGAATAATTGAACCGGAATAAGATTGATTGAGGTGGGAAAGGAAGAATGTATTCTATTTCCCGAAGGTGGAGAGGAAGGAGGATCTTGTCTCCTATCTCCGGGTAAGGGATGAACAAGAGAGGAAGGTTTTGTATCCTATCTCTTGCCGGTGGAGAGGAAGGAGGATCTTGTCTCCTATCTCCGGGTAAGGGATGAACAAGAGAGGAAGGTTTTGTATCCTATCTCTTGCTAGTGGAGAGGAAGGAGGATCTTGTCTCCTATCTCCGGGTACTGGAAAGGAAGGATTTTTATCCTGTTTACAGTGGAAGAGACTAAAAATGGGATCTCCATCTTGAGAATCTTGAAAGATGAAACTAAGAGTGGGATCTCCACTCCGAGAATCTAGGACAAGAGAGGAAGAATGTATTCTATCTCTTGCTTCTGGAGAGGAAGAATGTATTCTATCTCCAGGTGAAATGTGGGAAAGGAAGAATGTATTCTATTTCCGTGAGAAAAGAAAACTAAGGCGGGATCTCGCTCACGAGAGTCTTAAAAGAATGCGGATAGCTTTCACTTTTATAGGATCGCTGACCAAAATTTGAATGTGGACCTCTCGTTCGTGGAATGAATCGAGAGGGAATTTTGCTGGTGGTTGGACCAGGGAGATTTTAATGGGCCCACCGTCAATGAATTTGATCGGTGAGAGAATTTTGAAGGAAAATAAATTTATTTAGGGTTATCCTCAAGAAACGGGTAAAATATTTTTGAGGAACTTCCCGTCAAAATAGGTTATCCTGAATGTACTAAGGGTGGTACTTTTTTAGGAACTTCCCGTTTATCGGCATTAGTTGCCGATCGCCAGTCTGGGTGATAAGGCGATATGCACCGTTTGAATAGACTGTGTCTATTATAAACGGTCCTTCCCATTTGGGTTCAAATTTACCTTTCTTTTTAGAGTTGAGAATTATCGGCCGTCGAGCGGCGAGGACGAGATCTCCCTCCTTAAAGGTTCTCTGTCAAACTTTCTTGTTGAAAGCCCTCGACATCCTAGCTTGATAGAACTCAATGCATTGTTGAGCCTCGAGCTTCTCATCTAACATCTCAAGCTCTTGAGGCGTTTTAATGTTGTTCTTGATTCGTCATCTCTGTTGAAAGGCGTCGCGAATTTGGATTTCCAACGGAGAAGCGCTTCACACCGTAAACCGGGGAGTATGGGGTCGCTCCGGTTAAGCGTCGTCGGTTGTCGCGATATGCCGAGTGCTTCTCGAGTTTATCGTCGGTCTCGCTTGTTATTCTTCACAAGCCGACAAAATCTTGATAATCGTCTTGTTGAGCATACTCGGCTAATCCATTTCTTCTTTGGATTATAAGTTTGTCGAAGAGACATCTTGTATCTTGAACTTTTAGCAAAACGATGAAGGAATTGCGATGAATTAGGGACCGTTATCGTGCACGATCCGTCTCGGGACACCATGTCGATAGATGACATGGTGTTTGATAAACTTGATGGCGGTACTCGCCTTGACTTCTTTTAGCGGGATTGCTTCAGCCCACTTGGAGAAGTAGTCGGTGATCGCTAGAATAAACCGATCTCCTTTAGCGGCGGGGAAAATGGGACCTACAACGTCCACTCCCCATGTCTCGAATGGCCAAGATGTAGCCGAAGGGTGCAATTGTTCTGGAGGCTGATGCATATAGTTCGCGTGAATTTGACACGCGTGGCATTTCCGAGCATATGCAACTGCGTCGTTAATCATTGTTGGCCAGAAGTAACCCATTCTCCTAATTCGATCATAGAGTTTGGGACCAGGCTGGTGTGCGCCGCATTCACCTTTGTCGCTTCGAAGGACCTCTTACGCCTCTTTGTTTGAAGGCAGCGGAGTAACGACCATCATACCCTCGGCGATATAACATGCGGGTCTGCGTGTGTAAAAGAATCGGGAGCTCTTGGCGGGATTGACTCTCTCTCCCTCCGTCTTCGGCGAGAATACCGTGCAAGGCGTGTCGATGATAGGAAGCGGCAATCTCGGGGTTCCAATTCGGTTTGGGTCGTATATACCTCTTTGGTAACTACCCCTTCATTTTCTTGTACCTCATCATATATCAATACAAAAGGCGATGAGTCGGCCGTAACTAGTTGCTCGGTCTCGGAAGGTTATTATACTTATTGCCGGTGCATCCGTAAAGCGTTTGGAAGCGGGATATATTGATGAAGAACTCTTCGAACGAGTTTGCCATTTCGATTGCTACCTGATGATAAGGAATTAGATCAGGATTTCTGACTTCGTAGTCTCCTCGGATCTGTCTGACTATCAGTTGAGAATCGCCGTACGCTTCGAGATATTCAACCCCCAGCTCTTTGGCGAAACTAAGTCCGATAAGTAGCGCGTTGTATTCGGCCACGTTATTGGAGCAAGGTTCAGTGAGCGAATAAGCACGGGGCATGACATGATTCCCCGGGGAAAGTAAGACAACCCCGACTCCCGCGGAGATTTTAGAACATCCGGGGGTATTTGCCACATTAGTAGCCCAAGAAACTCCGTCAAAATACAACCGCCATATTTGTTGGTGCGATGTAGTGTTGACTTCGTGGACTTCATCCGGGAGACCGCCATATAGCTCAACTGCGTCTGTCGTCGGGTTGGCAGCCAAGAGATCGCAAATCGCTTGCCCTTTGACTGACTTCTGTTGTTTGAAGTGCCGGTCATATTGGGACAAGAGCAAAGCCCATTTGCCAGCCAACTCATTGAAGCGAGGTTGGGTCATAAATATTCGGACGGTTCTGGCGGAGATAACATAAATCGTTTGTCCGACCAAATAGTGTCGCATTTTCTAAATTGTGAACACTAATGCAAGGCATTGCTTCTCAACCATTGGATATCGAGACTCCGCAAGACTAATGTCATTTCGGATAATACGCTTGTTGATGACGTGTCATTGTCTTGCGCAAGTAAAGGCTCAGCGAATGGTCGGTCGCTTTGATGTAAATCGAGGAGCGGCTTTCCGCTGCGGTCGCGACAAAACGGGGGTTTAGAGAGATATGACTTAATCTCTTCAAATGCCTTTTGGCAGCGTCATCGAATAAATGATCGCCCTTCTTGTTCAACTTAGAAAATGGTTGGCACTTCGGATAGGTTCGATATGAACCGTCGGATGTAAACTAACCGTCCTTGTAACCCACGAGTTCTCGATTTCTTGGAGGTTGCATTTCTTGAATCGCCTTTACTTTGTCGGGATCGACATGGATTCCTTTATTAGTAGCGACAAAGTAGGAACTTGCCTTGGACATCCCAAGGAAGGATTTGGCGGGGTTCATCTTTAAGCTGGCGGGCTCGCATGAGCTCAAACAACGATACGAGATCTTTGGCGTGATCTAAACATCCGCGACTTTTCCGCGACCAAGTCATCAACATAGCACTTCGGCTGTTTTCGGAGGTGGTCCTAGAAGATCCTCGTCATTGCTTTCGGTGATGCGTGGCCGGCGTTCTTTAAGCCGAGCGGCATGACCAGTATAGCAATATATCTTAGAAGTTCGAATCTTTGTATGTTTGGCGTCATCGGGGTGCATCTTGATGCAGTTGTAACACGAAAAGCCATCCATGAAAGACATTCTTCGAACCGCATGTGTTGTCAACTATGGCGTCGGTGTCGGAAGAAATCATCCTTTGGGCAAGCGGCATTTAGGTCTCTGTAATCAACCACAGACCCTTATCGACCCGTTTTCTTCATGGTGGGGCGATATTTGCCACCAATCCGGTGTTGAATTTCCTTGATGAAACCGATTCCATCAATTTCTTCACTTCATCAACAATTGCTGCGGGATGCGTGGGCCGAAACCGTCTTTGTGGTTGCTTGGCGGGTTTGACATCCACTTTAATGTTAAGGCGATGTGCATACATTAGGGTCAAGTCGGCATGTCTTACGTAGCTCCAGCGAAGGCGTCGATATATTCCACGATAAGAGGCGATCAACTCTTTCTTTTCTTAGGGAAAGGTAGCGATATTTATGAGCTTAGGGTGCTCTTCGTCACCCATATTGACTTGGACTACCTCGTCCTTAGTGGGTGGTTCTCTTTGTTCGAATCTATCCCCAAACTGTTCCCTGAGTTGATCGATCCATGGGTCTTCCCATGTTGGCATATCTTCATCATCCTCAATAGTAGCAGGATGAACTGAAGCCATATTTGACATCAAAGTCTTGAAAGCTTCTCCGAGGCTGGTGTCGGAATCCCAAGCCGAAGAATCAGATGAATGTCTGTCTCCCTCATCGGGTGGCTTATTATCAATCAGCCATGAACATTCATCTTCTGAGGAGGATTCGTATCCCAATCCCTTTCTAAATGCATAGTAGTTATCCGGCTTCCCTCTTGGGACATATGCCGCTTTGGGAGGGACTCGAGGACCTCGCCCAAAACATAGACCTTCCCCTTGTGTCAAGTTGCATCCCCACTTCTTCATGATACCCGGTGTTTACGGACTATATCGAATGTGTGGGGATAGGCCATTGTCATCTTCATCTTCTTCTAAGAAATGATTGGGGCTGCATCTCCTTTCAGTAAACCAAGTCTTTTCACTACTTGATCTTTGTGGGATGGCAGTGTTGTCCCAAAGGAGTCTCGAGCTGTTTTTGTGTAAAGCAAGATGGCCAGAGTTGGTAGGTGCAACTCACGGATTGTTGTATAAACTGTCATCCGTTAGTCAAAGACAAAGGATACTCTAAATCATATTTTATTAATTAAATTGACAAGTTGCCAATTACAACCTTCATCAGGCGATTCTCTATCATCAAGATTGATTACGGTACAATATTATTAATAACAAAACCACCATCGTAATGAAGCCACAGCGGTATCGGCTTCTTTGCATGTCGTGCCTTGGTAGATGGTTGATGTCGGATTCGTTTAGTAAAGGAGAGTCGTGAAATAATTCTCCATTCCTTTAAGCGGTACATGACGACCGTCTTAACTTCTTTATTTGTGTCTACATATTTTAGACGATGAAGAGTGGAGGGACTATAGCGTTATTGTGGATCCAAGGTGACTGACAATAGGTTATAGGAAGTCTCTGCATCGATCACATAGCAAGTGACTTCGGACTTCAAGTCCCCCATCTGGCACTTAATCCGGATTTTACCAAGTGGCCGGGTCCCACTGGTGTTAAATCCGTAAATTATTGTGCTCGTGGATGCCACCATCGCGTGAATTTCGAGGTCAGACATTAATCGCAGGGGCATGATACTCACAGCGGAACCCGGATCAACTTGGATCTAGTTAACTTCATTGGAGCCGATATACCCTGTGAAGTACAGTGGCCTATCATGCTTTGAGTTCTTCGTCTGCATATCCTCCTTCGTAAAGGGGATGCAGGGAAAGTGCTTGGTTGCCAAGTTGCCTTTGTTGTGCGGATTCTTCAGTCGGCTTAATCGGCGGCGAACACTTGAGAATCGGCTAGAGCCTCTTGTAAAGCTTCGAGTCTCTTTCGACAATCGAACCTTCGTGAGAGTTATTCTAGCGGGATGTTTGCCAATTGGGCCATGACATCGGCGGTATGGAGAGCTTCGATGTTCGGTCTATCCCTCTGTCGGACGATTGAATCGGGACTGCTTCGGGAGTTGAGCTTCCTGGATTTGAGGCTGTTTCTTCTTTGCTTGGTGCTTTTTCTCTAGCGGTATGCCAGCATTTCTGCGAGTGGGAAGAGTGGTGGCCACCCGATTCGGCGGCGTCTTGGCGTTTGGATTTGGAATCTCCGGATACTTGTAGCTGTACTCGTGTCCACTCCTTGTAGCAAAGACTTCATGCCCTTCTTCAGAAAACCGGAAAGTCGCCACTTGTTCATCGTTCTTCTCTGGAATTCTTTGAGCGGCATGGCATAGTTGCCTTTTCCTTGGATTTCTTTTTGGCGAAGAGGTAGTCAGCGATCGTCTTCCGACAAGTCGGGGTGGACCCAAAGGATTTCTCCGTTTGTTGTGGTGTGCTGATGCGAGCCCCTTCTTCGTTGCTGTGAGGATCCTCATTCACCATCTTCATTCCTACCTTCTGGCTGGCGTCGGTTGAAACCAATCCAAAGGAACTGATCCGAAGCTTATAGAGACTACATTTGCTCCCACCTTCTTCTCTTTAGAGGGTTTTGGAGTAATGACTTCAACATCGATCAAGGCTTGAATCTTGTCCTTGAGATGGTAGCAGAACTTTGTAGGATGATGTACCACCACAGTGGTAGCGATGCCAGGATCGTAACTTTCTTAGCCTCCTCTTAGTTCACAATTGGGGGCAACTGGATCTTATTGTTCTCCAGAAGGTATTTGAAGATGCCCGGGACTTCCTCGTCTTTGAACGAGTAAGTTTTGGGAAACCTCGAACCGGAAGGTTTCTGATTTTGAGTTGGTTGGCGCCATTGAGGCTGCGATTGCTGTGGTGCATGCTGTTGTGACTGCTATTGTGGTTGCAGTTCGAACGTTTGATTGGCGTCTACAGACTTTGCTGGCGCCTTACCTCTGCTGCATGGCACAAAATTCTGTTTGTTCGTGTTTGTTGCCGGCTGGCCTCTTTCTGCTTTCTTCCTCTTAAGGAACCTTTCAGCCTACTCTCCACAAACCTTCAAGTCCTTCCACGTTATAGATGGTGCTGTCCCCATTGCTTCAAGCACATTCAAGGACAGATTATTGTGGCAGGTTTGGAGAATAAATTTCTCCGTGATGGGATCCCGACAATTCATTGTTTTGTTACGGAATCGTTTGACGAAGGCGTCTACTGTTTCTCCGTCCTTTTGCTTCTCGTCGAACAATGTCCCGATCGATACTTCGGTATCGTCGTCGAAGAAATTAGTGAGAAAGCTAGACTCCATGTTGTCCCAGCTGTGAATGCTCCCCGGCTTGAGACGGCGGTACCAATCGGCGTACTGGCGGTGCCAACGAATGACCGAACCATCGTGGGCTCAAGCTCGATATTACCCCAAGTGGGACTTGAAGTATATCAGGTGTTGAGTTGGTGAGCCCTTCCCATCAAACAGCGTGAAGTTTATTAAGTTAAACTTTGCCGGGTACGGGATTGATTCCCATTCCCTAGGATATGGGCAAGGGATGCCGATTTTCTTCACCTCTTGAGCGGAAATCAATGAGTTGATTTTGCTCTCGAGGTCTTTGATCTTCTCGCTCTCATGAGCAATAACGTCTATATTATGCCCAGCGTTGCGTGGTTTAGGAGGGTTATCATCCTCTTGTGCTTCCTCTTGGTCTGAATCGCTGTCATCTTGGTCGACGTCGATGCGCTGACTCGATTTACCTCGATGTTTTGTCAAGGCTTGGATCTGTTGGTCATGCATTTCTCTCATCGTTTGGATGGCCATATCCATCTCTAGCTTGAAGTTTTCCCGTTGCTTATTCAATGCTTCGTCTAGCATTTTAGCCACTTGATGCATGCTTGATCATAAAGCTACTTGGGGGCACCTTCGCTAGATACGTGATAATCGAGGTAATTATGGAGCCAACATCCGGCGCATCATCCTCATGGTATCCCTCTCAGGAGTTTGTCGTAATTGGACCGTCGGATAGTCCCGGACCGCAAACGAGTTAATCATTGCGATGCGCTGGGAATAGTCCGTGACGACGGTTCTTTGCCGGTCATATTATTAGTGTATTAGTGACCTCTGGTAATTCATTCTCTCGGGATGTCATCCTTCTGCGGAATCACCTTGACCTAGGTCTCGGCGTGTCGGTGCTAAGTCTCTGGAAGACCAATACTCTTTCTGGGGTTTCTTGATGGCAATTGCACTCGAGAGCACTGTCTTGATGAGCTTGGAGCACAAGCATGACCGTATTAGTCTGGGAGAACCTCTTCGAGATTTCTTCGTACCCCCTGCACGGTAGTACAGCTCGTCGGTATGAGTACCGGAGCAACCTGTCGTGCGTCGGCACGGTCCATCGGGTATAACGTTGTCGTCCTCAGACGAAAGCGTCTCCTTCCGAGAATGGACTCGTTCACTACCGAAAATGACTCGCCTTGACCTTTGCTGGTGTGAGCGTGAAGTCTCGGCGGACTTTCGGACTTCGACTTCGGTCCGGTATCGCGGTGTAGGAATCTTCTTGTGAGTCGCGACCCTGTATTAGGATTGTCCGCGATTCCTTTAGCGGACCAGGCGATCCTTGATGGTAAGCCCGCCCGTCGTATGCTTGGCCAAAGTTTGATGTAGACGGAGGTAATTCGGTGTCGATACAACTTTGTCGAGCACAATTCGATTTGGCGCTGGGTGAATTGGTTTGCCAATGGAGCTGGGCTTGGATGCCGGGTTCGTCGGAGTTGACCCGTCGATGGACTTGGGCTTCCAAACTAAGCGATTTGTTGATGGCTTCTTGGCCATCTCCTCCTTCTTCAATTGGCGGCCCGCCAACCAAAGCCCTTGCTTGTGCGAGGCGCGGCGCTTCGGATCACGCTCTAAAGTGTGGAGCGGTTCCGTTTGACTTCGGACCCATTCATTTGTCGCCCGGCTTGTTCGGTAAAAGTCGGTTTTGTATTCATTGCTTTGTTGAACTTGTTTACAGCTTCTTGGGCCTACAAAAAAATTTGAACAAAAGAAAAATTGCCTTTTATTTAAGGAGTACAATGAAAATGAAAGATTACAACTTTTTCCTTTTGTGAACAAACGCTCGGATCTCTATTATACAGGATCCTTGCTTGTGTGGGTTCTTCGCCTGTGCCGGGGACTTTTCGTCCGTGGACCACCGCACAATTCAGATCCTGGTAGAAACCGGATGCGGAACTCTGAGGCGTAGAGGGGCTCGTTTCACGAAGGAAGCGAAGCGCTAAGGGATCACACTCACGAAGGAGAGGATGCGCCGGGGATCACACTCACGAAGGAGAGGATGCGCCGGGGATCACACTCACGAAGGAGAGGATGCGCCGGGGATCACACTCACGAAGGAGAGGATGCGCCGGGGATCACACTCACGAAGGAGAGGATGCGCCGGGGATCACACTCACGAAGGAGAGGATGCGCCGGGGATCACACTCACGAAGGAGAGGATGCGCCGGGGATCACACTCACGAAGGAGAGGATGCGCCGGGGATCACACTCACGAAGGAGAGGATGCGCCGGGGATCACACTCACGAAGGAGAGGATGCGCCGGGGATCACACTCACGAAGGAGAGGATGCGCCGGGGATCACACTCACGAAGGAGAGGATGCGCCGGGGATCACACTCACGAAGGAGAGGATGCGCCGGGGATCACACTCACGAAGGAGAGGATGCGCCGGGGATCACACTCACGAAGGAGAGGATGCGCCGGGGATCACACTCACGAAGGAGAGGATGCGCCGGGGATCACACTCACGAAGGAGAGGATGCGCCGGGGATCACACTCACGAAGGAGAGGATGCGCCGGGGATCACACTCACGAAGGAGAGGATGCGCCGGGGATCACACTCACGAAGGAGAGGATGCGCCGGGGATCACACTCACGAAGGAGAGGATGCGCCGGGGATCACACTCACGAAGGAGAGGATGCGCCGGGGATCACACTCACGAAGGAGAGGATGCGCCGGGGATCACACTCACGAAGGAGAGGATGCGCCGGGGATCACACTCACGAAGGAGAGGATGCGCCGGGGATCACACTCACGAAGGAGAGGATGCGCCGGGGATCACACTCACGAAGGAGAGGATGCGCCGGGGATCACACTCACGAAGGAGAGGATGCGCCGGGGATCACACTCACGAAGGAGAGGATGCGCCGGGGATCACACTCACGAAGGAGAGGATGCGCCGGGGATCACACTCACGAAGGAGAGGATGCGCCGGGGATCACACTCACGAAGGAGAGGATGCGCCGGGGATCACACTCACGAAGGAGAGGATGCGCCGGGGATCACACTCACGAAGGAGAGGATGCGCCGGGGATCACACTCACGAAGGAGAGGATGCGCCGGGGATCACACTCACGAAGGAGAGGATGCGCCGGGGATCACACTCACGAAGGAGAGGATGCGCCGGGGATCACACTCACGAAGGAGAGGATGCGCCGGGGATCACACTCACGAAGGAGAGGATGCGCCGGGGATCACACTCACGAAGGAGAGGATGCGCCGGGGATCACACTCACGAAGGAGAGGATGCGCCGGGGATCACACTCACGAAGGAGAGGATGCGCCGGGGATCACACTCACGAAGGAGAGGATGCGCCGGGGATCACACTCACGAAGGAGAGGATGCGCCGGGGATCACACTCACGAAGGAGAGGATGCGCCGGGGATCACACTCACGAAGGAGAGGATGCGCCGGGGATCACACTCACGAAGGAGAGGATGCGCCGGGGATCACACTCACGAAGGAGAGGATGCGCCGGGGATCACACTCACGAAGGAGAGGATGCGCCGGGGATCACACTCACGAAGGAGAGGATGCGCCGGGGATCACACTCACGAAGGAGAGGATGCGCCGGGGATCACACTCACGAAGGAGAGGATGCGCCGGGGATCACACTCACGAAGGAGAGGATGCGCCGGGGATCACACTCACGAAGGAGAGGATGCGCCGGGGATCACACTCACGAAGGAGAGGATGCGCCGGGGATCACACTCACGAAGGAGAGGATGCGCCGGGGATCACACTCACGAAGGAGAGGATGCGCCGGGGATCACACTCACGAAGGAGAGGATGCGCCGGGGATCACACTCACGAAGGAGAGGATGCGCCGGGGATCACACTCACGAAGGAGAGGATGCGCCGGGGATCACACTCACGAAGGAGAGGATGCGCCGGGGATCACACTCACGAAGGAGAGGATGCGCCGGGGATCACACTCACGAAGGAGAGGATGCGCCGGGGATCACACTCACGAAGGAGAGGATGCGCCGGGGATCACACTCACGAAGGAGAGGATGCGCCGGGGATCACACTCACGAAGGAGAGGATGCGCCGGGGATCACACTCACGAAGGAGAGGATGCGCCGGGGATCACACTCACGAAGGAGAGGATGCGCCGGGGATCACACTCACGAAGGAGAGGATGCGCCGGGGATCACACTCACGAAGGAGAGGATGCGCCGGGGATCACACTCACGAAGGAGAGGATGCGCCGGGGATCACACTCACGAAGGAGAGGATGCGCCGGGGATCACACTCACGAAGGAGAGGATGCGCCGGGGATCACACTCACGAAGGAGAGGATGCGCCGGGGATCACACTCACGAAGGAGAGGATGCGCCGGGGATCACACTCACGAAGGAGAGGATGCGCCGGGGATCACACTCACGAAGGAGAGGATGCGCCGGGGATCACACTCACGAAGGAGAGGATGCGCCGGGGATCACACTCACGAAGGAGAGGATGCGCCGGGGATCACACTCACGAAGGAGAGGATGCGCCGGGGATCACACTCACGAAGGAGAGGATGCGCCGGGGATCACACTCACGAAGGAGAGGATGCGCCGGGGATCACACTCACGAAGGAGAGGATGCGCCGGGGATCACACTCACGAAGGAAGTGGCTGCGGCCATGATGGCGAGCTACCTCGACCCTTGGCCGAGGCACCTCGGCGAGTTGGTAGAGCACCTCGGCCATGTTGGTAGAAGTGGCTCGACCATGATGGCTCGGCAGCCTAACACTTGGCAGGGTCCTAGGTCGCCGTTTTCGTAGTTTCTTGGTTTTCTCGGTCTTCCGGGCTTAGGTCCTGCCTATTCTGACTCTTGGTCTTCCCCGGACTTAGATTTAGTTCCGGGACTAACTCTTGGTTTGTTCCAGTTCCTCCGTTCTGAAATCCGATCGTCTGTTCAAGTCCGGTTTAAATTGTGCTTGTGACGCTGTGGGTTTGCCGTCGGGTTCGTGTCTCAACGATTCGACGTCCGTATTATCCGATGGGTTATCATTCGCCGACTTCCCGCCACGAGTTGGTTTCGGGGATCTTGTAAGTATTTTTTCGACGCCTACATATACTTTGACGGAGCTTCTCGAGCTACTAACGTGGCGAGTGCCCCCGGATGTTCTAAGATCTCCGCTGGGGTTGGGGTTGTCTTAGTTTCCCCAGGAAATCATGTCATGCCCCGTGCTTATTCACTCACCCAACCTTGCTCTAATAATGTGGCCAAATACAACACGCTACTTATCGGACTTAGTTTCACCAAAGAGCTGGGGGTCGAGTATCTCGAAGCGTACGGCGATTCGCAGTTGATAGTCAAGCAGATCCGTGGAGACTACGAAGTTAGAAATCCCGATCTGATCCCCTATTACCAGGTAGCCGTTGAAATGGCAGACTCGTTCGAAGAGTTCTTCATTGAATATATCCCGCGTCTTCAGAACGCTTATGCGGATGCACTAGCGGCGTTAGCTGTATCATTGGCACAACCTCCTGAGACCGAGCAGTTGGTTACGGTCAGGACTCATCAACTCTTTGTACCAATATACGACGAGCTCAAGAAGACAAAGGGGTAGTTGCCAAAGAGGTACATGCAACCCAAACCAAATTGGAGCCCCGAGATTAGCGCATTCCTATCATCGATTACATCTTACATGGTATTCTGCCAGAAGACGTGAAGGAGAGAGAGTCAATCCGACGAAGAGCTTCAAGATTCTTCTATGACACGGAGACCCGGATGTTATATCGCCGGGGGTACGATGGTCTTTTACTTCGATGCCTTTCAAACAAAGAGGCAGAAGAGGTCCTTTGGGAAGCACACGGAGGTGAATGTGGTGCACACCAACCTGGTCCCAAGCTCTACGATCGTATCAGGAGAATGGGCTACTTTTGGTCAACAATGATTAATACTTGCGATCGTGCGCTTCGGAGATGCCAGCGTGTCAAGTTCCGCGAACTATATGCACCAGCCTCCAGAGCAGTTGCATCCTTCGCCTACATCCTGGCCATTCGAGACATGGGGAATAGACGTTGTAGGTCCCATTTTCCCTCCGTCAGTCAAAGGTAATCGGTTTATTCTAGCGATCACCGACTACTTCTCCAAGTGGGCTGAAGCAATCCCGTTAAAAGAAGTAAAGGCGATGCAGTCATCAAGTTTATCAAACACCATGTTATCTACCGACCGCGGTGTCCCAAGATGGATCGTGCATGACAGCGGTCCCCGATTCATCGACAATTCCTTCATTAGGTTTTGCGAAGTTCAAAATACAAGGCGTCTGCGTCGGCGGCCTATAATCCAGTACGCAAATGGATTAGCGAGACATTCAACAAGGCGATTATCAAGATTACAGCGAAGCTTGTGAAGACTAACAAGCGAGGCGGGATGATAAGCTTCGGGCGCTCACGGGCATATCGCTGCAACCGTCGCCGCCAACTAGAGACCCGTATTCTCTGGTCTACGGGTGTGAAGTAGTTCTCCCATTGGAAATCCAGATTCCGTCACTCCGCATCGCCCTTGCAACGGAGATGACAATAGAAGAACAGCATCAGAAACGTCTCGAAGAGATCAAGATGTTGGATGAAAAGTGCCTGGAAGCTCAACAATGCATTGAGTTCTACCAAGCTAGGATGTCGAGAGCTTTCAACAAGAAAGTACGACAACGGAGTTTCAAAGAAGGGGATTTGGTCCTCGCTGCTCGACGACCGATAATCCTCACTTCCAAAAAAAAAGGTAAATTCGAACCTAAATGGGAGGGTCCGTTTGTAATAGAAACGTTTTACTCCAACGGTGCATATCGCCTAATAACACAAAGTGGCGACCGGCAATTAATGCCGATAAATGGGAAGTTCCTGAAGCAATACTACCCTTAGTATCTTCGGGATAACCCATTTCGACGGGAAGTTCCTCGTAGGATGTTTCACCCACTTTCCTCGAGGATAACCCTAGATTTATCCTCCGTTATAATTTCCCTCACCGATCAAATTCCTTGACGGTGGGCCTACAAATTTTCTGGTACATTACCACAATCTCCTCTTGATTCCTTCTATGAACAAGAGGCCCACTCAAAATTTCTTTCCTTGTGGAGATAGAATATAAAATTCTTCCTCTCTAGGCATAAGATCCCTTTGTGATAAGCGGAAGAGTTCTCTCCTTGTTTCATCTTAGGTAGCCCGTGAAGGTATCTGTAGGGATTTTCGAACCGGGTTGTCCGGTGAAGGTCGCTGAGTCTTTTCGATTCTCGGTGGAAACCCCACTTTTAGTTCCATCTTTCATCTTAGGTAGCGCCCGTGAAGGTATCTTGTAGGGATTTTCGAACCGGGTTGTCCGGTGAAGGTCGCTGAGTCTTCGATTCTCGGTGGAAACCCCACTTTTAGTTCCATCTTTCATCTTAGGTAGCCCGTGAAGGTATCGCCGGGATTTTCGGACCGGGTTGTCCGGTGAAGGTCGCTGAGTCTTCGGTTCTCGGTGGAAACCCCACTTTTAGTTCCATCTTTCATCTTAGATAGCGCCGGTGAAGGTATCTTGTAGGGATTTTCAGACCGGGTTGTCCGTGAAGGTCGCTGAGTCTTTCGGTTCTCGAGTGGAAACCCCACTTTTAGTTCCATCTTTCATCTTAGGTAGCGCCGGTGAAGGTATCTTGTAGGGATTTTCAGACCGGGTTGTCCGGTGAAGGTCGCTGAGTCTTTCGGTTCTCGGTGGAAACCCCACTTTTAGTTCCATCTTTCATCTTAGGTAGCGCCGGTGAAGGTATCTTGTAGGGATTTTCAGACCGGGTTGTCCGTGAAGGTCGCTGAGTCTTTTCGGTTCTCGGAGTGGAAACCCCACTTTTAGTTCCATCTTTCATCTTAGGTAGCCCGTGAAGGTATCTGTAGGGATTTTCGAACCGGGTTGTCCGTGAAGGTCGCTGAGTCTTCGGTTCTCGGTGGAAACCCCACTTTTAGTTCCATCTTTCATCTTAGGTAGCCGTGAAGGTATCTTGTAGGGATTTTCGAACCGGGTTGTCCGTGAAGGTCGCTGAGTCTTCGATTCCTCTGGCGGGGTCCACGCTATTGGTTTCATTCGAGAGATAGAACATGAAGTTCTTCTTCTCTCGCTAAGTTAATTCTATCGGCCGAACTCTTTAATCCAAGATTCTTCTTGGGGAATTGGATCGAATCCTAGCGAGGGATAGGTCGGCCTAACAGCGTCGCCGGTTAGTCTTCCGTGAAAAGGCGAAGTCTCGTGGTCAATATCGTAGCAAATGGTCTAAGAGAGTTTCATTCTTTTAGCATAGCGTTGTGTGTAGAGCGGTTTAGATAATCTACATGTTAGCCCAACTCAAGCGGTAGTTGGTAAAGGCTTATCAAACCCGTTGATGGTCGAGGATTTGCCAAAAATCCTATAAGTATTATGGTTAATTATTTGGGGCAGTAAAAGAATTATAATAAACAATGAAAGGAATAAATCTTATTCATTTGAAGCAAATATAAAAGGAGCTACAACTGTTTAGACATCAAGTCTATGACAAAGGATTTGTTGTTCGAGCTGAGACACTTCATCACTATAAGCCTGGTGGAATTCTCCCTGCAGCTTAGCCCTGAAAGACTCCTCATCGGTATTCAGTGTCTTCGTGGCTGCTTCTTCAATCTCGGCCGGTTTACGCCCGGCGATTCGAGTTCCCTAGGCAGCGATGGCGAGAGCTTCTTCCTTGTTGGCCTTGGCCAGCTCCAAAATACTCATCTTATCTTCCTCCGCATGGAGCTCTTTTCTGAGCAGTATTATCCTCTCCGCACTCGCTACAATACCAGTCTGGATATGGCTTAGGAAAGAATATGTCTCAGCAACAACAGCCCGAAGCTGATCGGCACGGTCTTCCAGATCGGACCTCGAGTCGGTAAAAGCACGAGCATCGCACCATGCCTCTAAGCGGCGTGCATGCGAGTAGCTACATATGAGGAAGCTCGGTGCACGCAATTCTTGAAGTCTCTGAAGCTTCCCCTCTAGATGAACAAGGTCGCCGAGTCTTTTCGGTTCTCGGTGGAAACCCCACTTTTAGTTCCATCTTTCATCTTAGGTAGCCGACCGAAGGTATGCGCCGGATTTTCGCACTGTGTTGTCCGATCAAGGTCGCCTCGAAGTCTTTTCGGTTCTCGGTGGAAACCCCACTTTTAGTTCCATCTTTCATCTTAGGTAGCGCCGGTGAAGGTATCTTGTAGGGATTTTCGGACCAAGTTGTCGGTGAAGGTCGCTGAGTCTTCGGTTCTCGGTGGAAACCCCACTTTTAGTTCCATCTTTCATCTTAGGTAGCGCCGGTGAAGGTATCTGTAGGGATTTTCGAACCGGGTTGTCCGTGAAGGTCGCTGAGTCTTCGGTTCTCGGTGGAAACCCCACTTTTAGTTCCATCTTTCATCTTAGGTAGCGCCGGTGAAGGTATCTGTAGGGATTTTCGAACCGGGTTGTCCGTGAAGGTCGCTGAGTCTTTTCGATTCTCGAGTGGAAACCCCACTTTTAGTTCCATCTTTCATCTTAGGTAGCGCCGGTGAAGGTATCTGTAGGGATTTTCGAACCGGGTTGTCCGTGAAGGTCGCTGAGTCTTCGGTTCTCGGTGGAAACCCCACTTTTAGTTCCATCTTTCATCTTAGGTAGCGCCGGTGAAGGTATCTTGTAGGGATTTTCGGACCAAGTTGTCGGTGAAGGTCGCTGAGTCTTTTCGGTTCTGAGTGGAAACCCCACTTTTAGTTCCATCTTTCATCTTAGGTAGCGCCGGTGAAGGTATCTGTAGGGATTTTCGAACCGGGTTGTCCGTGAAGGTCGCTGAGTCTTTCGGTTCTCGGTGGAAACCCCACTTTTAGTTCCATCTTTCATCTTAGGTAGCGCCGGTGAAGGTATCTGTAGGGATTTTCGGACCGGGTTGTCCGTGAAGGTCGCTGAGTCTTCGGTTCTCGGTGGAAACCCCACTTTTAGTTCCATCTTTCATCTTAGGTAGCGCCGGTGAAGGTATCTGTAGGGATTTTCGAACCGGGTTGTCCGTGAAGGTCGCTGAGTCTTTTCGGTTCTGAGTGGAAACCCCACTTTTAGTTCCATCTTTCATCTTAGGTAGCGCCGGTGAAGGTATCTGTAGGGATTTTCGGACCAAGTTGTCGGTGAAGGTCGCTGAGTCTTTTCGATTCTCGAGTGGAAACCCCACTTTTAGTTCCATCTTTCATCTTAGGTGGAATTCTCCTGCGGCTTAGCCACGAAAGACTCCTCATCGGTATTCGGTGTCTTCGTGGTTGCTTCTTCAATCTCGGCCGGTTTACGCCCGGCGATTCGAGTTCCCTAGGCAGCGATGGCGAGAGCTTCTTCCTTGTTGGCCTTGGCGGCTCAAAATACTCATCTTATCTTCCTCCGCATGGAGCTCTTTTCGGCGGTATTATCCTCTCCTTTTCGCTACAATACCACCGATATGGCTTAGGAAAGAATATGTCACAACAACAACGGCTGGTGATGCGTCGCGATCTCTCGTATCACGGACCTCGAGTCCAGTAAAAGCACGAGCATCGCACCATGCCTCTAAACGCGCGTCTGTCTGAGTAGCTACATATGAGGAAGCTCCGGCTGCCTGCAATTCTTGAAGTCTCTGAAGCTTCCCCTCTAGATGAACAAGGTCGTCGGCAATGGCTTTAGCTAGTTCAGGATGACCCATATTCTGTATCAGGGCTGTCCGAGGACCAAGCAATGGCCTAAACTAATGGAGAGAAAGCCCGCCATGGAGAATCTTATCGATCACCATGTTCATCAGGGGAAAGAATGAGCACACTTCTAAACAGATGTTAAGCCGGGATGGATCTTCGTCCACCATCAGCGCCCTCGCCAAATCATGGAGGTGAGATGTAGGTTCTGCATAAGGGAAAAGAGGATCTTAGAATCTTGATCAAAAAGCGATGAATGTATACTTAGTTGGAGGCTCTTACCGCAATCTTTGGTGTGACTTGAGGGGATTGGCGAGTTCTGGGAGGAGTATCTATCATCGGGATCTTGTCAACATGGTGACCCCTCAGTATGCTCATCTATCTCAACAGTCGCTGTAGTAGCTGATTCCGAAAAAGCTGCGGGAAGAGGAGTGCCTGCCACTACAAAAAGAGAATTTCTCAGACTCCTTTAATTATAGTAGTATTGGCCAAATGGCTGGTCCTATGATTAATCGAAGAGAAAATTCATACCTTCTTCGGGGATAGTTGCTTCAGGAAAGTCTCCACTAAGAGTATCGCCTCCCTGTGATAGAGCATGTAGCAGATCATCTATGGCGGTATTGTCGTATAAACCAGCTTCCACGAAGTCTTCCATTGAGAAGTCTGGAAAGGGAAAGCATTAGGAAAGAACAAATGCAACTGAAAATGGGCAAACAATCGTAAGGCGACTTACCCCCTACAATGGGGTTAGCTTGCCTAGTCTCGGTTTGTGCATTTGTCTCCTACAATTTCTCTAAAAGAGCAAAAAGCGAAGAGGCAATTAGTGGAAGTGCAATTAGAGTCATTCAATTCTCGCATTCGCCATCCAGAAGAGGAGTTATCGATGTTAGATGTACCTGGGTTCACCGAATCAGGTCCTACATTGGTATTCCCAGGATCCTCCGCCATAGCCTTATACATTTGTTGAGTGAAGCTAGGCTCGACATGAGTGGCACTAGGCCTAGCAGAATCATGGTGAGGAAAATCAAAGCCAGAATCATAATCTCTAAAACCCCCTGCATGGGAACGGAGAAATGTCAGTCTCCAAAAGGCCGAAAATAAAAAAAAAATCAGACTACATTACGGAGAAGTGTTACCTCCGTCACTGACTGGATCATCGCTGGTCAAGTCTATATCAAAGGACTGAGGATTCACGCGAGTCTTATGGGCTAACTTCTTTCGTTTAGCCCCTCGAGAAGGTCGAAATTCTTCTTCTTCAACAGATTTTCCTGAAAATTTAGTTGAATGAGGAATTCAATAGAGAGGATGAGAAAACGAAGGGGAAAAGGAGAGAGTACCGAGATTCTTCTCATAAACTGCAGCCTCCGCTTGGTCCTCTCCTAAAATCCCAGTGTCAGAGTTGTAGAACTCCTCCTCAGTCTCGTTTGACGGATGAGATTGGCGGCGCTTCCTCTGAGCTGGAACGGCATCTTGGGGTGTTCGAGTGTTCCGCCGCAACGATGCTTCGCCACCGATTCGAGATAGCCCTTCGGGGGCTGGCTCATTAGCTACTAAGAGCCAACTGCAATAAAGAAAAGTCGACTCCAGCTGACGGTCTGAACTCGGTAGACTAAATCTAGCACCGGTACATCCCATGACGCTCCACAACCACGCTCGAAGGCCATCCATAAGTCCACCACGAGCCTGGAGCCATCGGTTCGGGTTCCCAACATAAAGTTGGTCGTAACCGAACTGGCGAGCGAAACGGGAGGGAAAATAAGGCTCAATGAAGCATTCCTCTTTTACTCGGAAAGTGAGATACCCTGGCCTGATGTTCACTAGCCAGTTGAAACAGCCAATGTCAAGTGAAGTCTGCTGTGTCTTCGGCACCTCCTCGTCGACCAAGGACTCACCATATTGACCAGAGAATCGAGGAAAATATCTGGAAAAGATCCACCCTCTATGAATTTGCATCTGTTTCTTGACCTCTGTGAAGCCACGCCCCTTCCACCTGCAATCCTCTACCAACCGCAAGAAAGGAGTAGACGAATCTGTGGAACCCGGTGCCGACATCATGTCGGGACGATGAAAGACCAGCCAAGCCATCAAATAGGTATACGGAAGCTCTACTCGGACGGAAGGAATACGAGATGATGGCTCATCCTTCCACGAGTAGCGCGGGACTATATTCCGCAATCCACGGTGAATATTGGCCACCATTACCGGAAGGAGAGAGAGTTCCTTCTTGTGGGCAAGCTGAACTGCAGGATAAAGGACCTCCAAAGGTAAGGCATCACCAGATTGATATGGAACCACACATTTCTTCAGCCAAATTGCAAGATAGCCGGCTAGAAGAGTTGTCGGCTGGATAGGCTTCACCGCATGCCATAGAAAGGTTGCAAACTTGGTCCCTGGGGGAAAACCATCTTTGGCGTAGCTGAGCGTGTAGGAGTTAGCCTAGGACCTCTCGATCAGTTCATTAACCTCCGAAGGAGTGAGCGGTGACAGTTCACATATATCCTCGCCGAGTTGTCCTCCAAATCTTTGGAGCGGATAAATGGCAAAGCGCCGGACTCACTTGCGATTTCCTCTTGGCATAAGGTTCAGATTGGGCCAGAGCTATATAATAATGACAAGTGAGATCCCATAATGTCTTGTAACGGTCGGGTGTGTGTTTCTTTAGCCGACTTCGGTTCTGATTGGAAGGAAGTACTCGATCTGACATCTTCCCATGGGTAAACCTGAAATTCGGTACATCTCATGTAAAGCCAGCCCCAACTTCGCCGTGTTTTGTGAAAAAGTATTGAATCCGGATTATAGAGTTGAATAAGGTGAAAAATGGTTGGCTGATTGGAAGGCCATACATGGTGGCACGAATCGCGAATACGGCCCAAAACGAAGTTCTCCATCCCATCGGTTGAGGACATAGTTGGTCAGGCGACCCACCAATGTTTACCTGATGAGTGAACCCAGCCATAAAATCTATGACTAGATGACGGCATCTCTCACCCCAACGTAGCGAGGCGGTTCTTCAAAGTTGAGGCAGTAACAAAAAGTTCATCACGGGGCGGTGTGTCCAACCCCACAATTCTGGGATGAAGGCCGATGATACGATTCCTATTCGAACCTGGAACTGGCTGCTGGGTAATAAACCCGCAATGGATATGATCACGCTCCTCGGTCAGATGCCAAGACATCTGGTGTCCGCGGCATGGTGTCTGAAGTCGGTCAATGAGAGCTGACGAGGTATCCGGGGAATATACAAAGGATCTCCGTCGTCTTTGTTCAACCACCGCTCACTCTCGATAAAAGCTATATCCGGATCCTTAACTGAGTCGCCGAATAGATAATCTATTTTTCGCAAAGGTTGATGGGTGGTGTCTTTACAAGTGGCGCATCGGTGACCAATAGTCGAGAATCGGGAACCCCCTCAAGTCTGATCACGAATCGTCTCCGTGATGTCAGGGTGCAAATCGGCGAGATAAAATTGCGGGATCGTCACACGTGGAATAATATTCACTATGGCGTCCATCAACCGCGTAAGTCAGAAAAGCTCCCGAGGAATAATCAACTGAAATCAGAAAATATTCAGTTAGTAAAAGGCGTTGAATTCATCTTACATAGATTGAGTCACGACCTTACAACGGGTACGACGGTTTCATCCGTATCGAAAACTCAGAGAATGATAAATATAGTCGTGTAAACAAAGCGGCAATATATCCCATTCTACAGAGCATGGATACGGTATGAAATCGCTCCCATTAAAGATATCGAGACGGGTGATGACCAAGCAAAACCAATCTTTGAAGCGTCAATCCCCACGAAGGAGAATCTCGGCTCTTCCCAATTGCCTCACAAAGAAGAACGAAGAGGGGTCGTAACGAGTGTATACATGAGAAGATGAAACAGAATCTGAAGCTTCAATCCCCTCAAAGGAGGATTTTGGCTCTTCCCAATCGCCTCACAAAGGAGAGCGAAGCGGGGATACAACGTATATATACGAGAAGATGATAACGCTGGCGCACCACCGAAAGAACGAGGCGTGCATTCACGCGGCGTGCGAGTTGATCGACCCCTTGGAACATGAGATCTTCGCGACGACATCGGAAACTGCAAAAAGGATAAAATAAAGTCAGATATGCAGTTGAAAAATTAGCAAATTCAGCAAAAGAGGCCCGTTTGGTCAGGTCGTGGCTCGCCGGCCATGAATGAGGCACCAACAAGTGCCTCGGCTCCAAACCGTATGGCCTTCGGTCGAGAAACAGCGCCAGGCGCTTCAGCGGCCGGCGCTTTTATTCGGCGCCCTCGTTCTTCTCGCCTCGCCGTTCGTGCCACCTGCACGCACTGAGACAAACAAAAAAACAAAAAAAAGAAGAGAAGAGGAAGAAGAAAAAGGCGTTGTAAAACACTCGTGCATGTACCTCGTTGTTTGAGAGAGATGAGACGGCGAGAGACGAGATGAAAACAAGAGAAAAAGAGCACAAGGGGGGGCCGGCCTAGGTCAGGGGCAAAGGGATGATCATGAGTATTTATAACAACTCCTAATGGGCTCAAATCAATTCTAATTAGGACTCTAATCAGCCCCTAATTAGGAGTCCCAATTAGAACCTTATCCGGATGTCAAAATAGTGCCAAATCAGTCCGATGATTGGCTCCTACTCCCTCCGCCATATTTGGAAGGATTTTAAAGATTTATTCGGCAGGATAACACCTCGTGAAGGATTACATCGACGCCAATCAACACGTCGCCCCTAATCCTACTCCAATCAGGAATATGAGTATAAACTATTTCCTAATTCATCGAGAAGTTCCCAGAAGAATATTCCCATAAAAAAAAATATTCTTAGGGATAACTCGATCGTGTGGATTACATCGACGCCAATCAACGCGTCGCCCCTAATCCTACTCCAATCAGGAATATGAGTATAAACTGTTTCCTAATTCGTCGAGAAGTTCCCGGAAGAATATTTTCACAAAAAATATTCTTAGGGATAACTCGATCGTATGGATCACATCGACGCCAATCAACGCATTGCCTAATCCTACTCCAATCAGGAATATGAGTATAAACTGTTTCCTAATTCGTCGAGAAGTTCCCAGAAGAATATTCCCATAAAAAAATAAATATTCTTAGGGATAACTCGATCGTGTGGATTACATCGACGCTAATGGGAAATAAGTGATTACCTCCTTAGTTGCAAGTATACAACCTTTATCAAGTTATAGTATATAAGATTATCGATCCCACGAGGAACGGGAAGTAGGAAGAGTTTTGATCAAGTTTTGGTTCTCAAATTATGCGCGACAATTAGGAGTTATTCAAATAAAATGAAAGTAAGAAAATGGTGAAAGTGGATGTGGAGAGATAAAAGAGAGTGGATTGGATTATGTGCAAAAGAGGAGAAAATAAAGTTGAGAATGTGGTTGTGGTTATATGCACATAATAACAAAACTAGGTTTGAGATTATATGCACATGAAGGGAATATGAGATTGAGAGAGAAGTAAAAATCAATGAAATCAAAAATAAAGGAAAATAACAAACAAATGAGAAACAAGGATAAGAGGAAAATAAAGAAGGTAAAGTATGGAGGATTAATTAAAGATATGAGGAATCTAGAGTAGATCCACTTAGCTTATCTCAATCTCATGAAAATGAGTTGGATTTGTTAGCTAGTTTCAAACAATCTCTAGGGATCCCACGAATATTAGCTCCACACTTAGAAAAGGGTAATTCCCTAGAGGGTTTTAGCCTCAAGGTGAATTAAAGAAAAGAAAAATCTATTCTAGAAAGTAAATACAAGAATTAAATACATTGCATGAAAGTAAATTGCAAGGAATTAAATTGCATGAAAGTAAATTGTAAGAAAGTAAATTGCATGAAAGTAAATCTATTCTACAAACAAGAAAATAAAGAAGAAAATGAAAAGAAATAAAATAGAAACTAACAACTCTGATCTTAATCTAATCCTCCTTTTGGTCCTTGGATTAGAAGAAGAGAAAGGAAATTGAAGGGTGAAACATTTCATTTATTGTGTAACAAAAGTTATAATTTTGGAAGGTCTTCTCAATGAAGAGTGACCCTCCTCTCCAAATAGAGTTTTACAAAATATTTCACACTCAAAACCCTCGACCTTCACCCTTATTTATAGCCCAACGGAGTTGATGTGAACCATTGGATCAAACCTAGCCAAAAAGGAAGAGAAATCCACCATTAATTCAGAATCTGTTGCAAACCGATCGGTTAGCCAACCGGTTGGTCAACCGATTGGTTCCCAACCGAATTTGTCTTTTCTTGATTTTTCTTCACGAATTTCTCTTGGATCAATTTGGTATCTTGGGCCTTTGTTTGTCTTCGATTTGGGCTTCAAATATTGGTAGAAATTCAGAGAATTTGAGTCATTTGGGCTTTTATTCATTATTTCTTTATTAGCACGCAAAATAAGATAAAAATGATTATTAGTAATATCGTTATTCATATAACATAGGTAATAAGGGTATAAAATGTAATTAAAATGTGATAATCAAATATCCCCACACCTAAACTTTTGCTAGTCCTCTAGCAAAGAAAATAAAAAGAAAACCTAACTCACTTTCGGGAATCACGATTGTATTTAGCACATACAACAAGCCTTTAAACCCCTAGGTTACCCTAGTGGGCGAGTTGTAGTCTCGTGAGGGTTTGCAAGTGAATATACCCACAAAATTCAGTCGACTTGCCAAATTAAAGAAGTTAATAAAATAATTAAATACATTGCATGAAAGTAAATTGCAAGGAATTAAATTGCATGAAAGTAAATTGCAAGAAAGTAAATTGCATGAAAGTAAATCTATTCTACAAACAAGAAAATAAAGAAGAAAATGAAAAAGAAATAAAATAGAAACTAACAACTCCTGATCTTAATCTAATCCTCCTTTTGGTCCTTGGATTAGAAGAAGAGAAAGGAAATTGAAGGGGTGAAACATTTCATTTATTGTGTAACAAAAGTTATAATTTTTGGAAGGTCTTCTCAATGAAGAGTGACCCTCCTCTCCAAATAGAGTTTTTACAAAATATTTCACACTCAAAACCCTCAGCCTTCACCCTTATTTATAGCCCAACGGAGTTGATGTGAACCATTGGATCAAACCTAGCCAAAAAGGAAGAGAAATCCACCATTAATTCAGAATCTGTTGCAAACCGATCGGTTAGCCAACCGGTTAGCCAACCGGTTGGCCAACTGGTTGGTCAACCGATTGGTTCCCAACCGAATTTGTCTTTTCTTGATTTTTCTTCACGAATTTCTCTTGGATCAATTTGGTATCTTGGGCCTTTGTTTGTCTTCAGATTTGGGCTTCAAATATTGGTAGAAATTCAGAGAATTTGAGTCATTTGGGCTTTTATTCATTATTTCTTTATTAGCCTGCAAAATAAGATAAAAATGATTATTAGTAATATCGTTATTCATATAACATAGGTAATAAGGGTATAAAAATGTAATTAAAATGTGATAATCAAATATCCCCACACCTAAACTTTTGCTAGTCCTCTAGCAAAGAAAATAAAAAGAAAACCTAACTCACTTTCGCAGGAATCACGATTGTATTTAGCACATACAACAAGCCTTTAAACCCCTAGGTTACCCTAGTGGACGAGTTGTAGTCTCGTGAGGGTTTGCAGTGAATATACCCACAAAATTCAGTCGACTTGCCAAATTAAAGAAGTTAATAAAATAATTAATTCATTTGATATCTTCAAACATTCCAATTGAAGTTGGTTAATACTCAAGAAAACGTTTTATCATAACTCCAATATAATTTTCTTAAGAAAATCCTTCCATTATAGTTATACAAAACCAAGTTTAACTCAAAAATTTAATTTGAAAGTTTTGAAAAGAACATGCTAACTCTTTGTTTTAAACAAACTTCAAGTCTTTAAATCCATTTAATTTTTCAAGAACATATACAAATATAACTATATATAAAAACATGATTAGTATGACAAATTTTTTTTAACTCTTTATTCCTTGGTGGTTTTGTTCTTTTGATCGGGCTTTCTAAGTGACCATTTAGCGAGTTTTGGGCCAATGAATCCCAACCCAATTGGGCTTAGGTCATTAAGCATAGAAATACTCCTCGGGCTTAATTACTCAGTCAACTTAGGCTTAGTAAAATAGAACCACCAATGATTTTAAGAGAAATTTTTCTTCTTTTATTAAGTTAGTATAATATATATATGAGTATATGTATATATATTCTGAACAATATTTGGATCAAGACAACTTGAAAAATTATTTTCAACTCTAAGTTAGGCATGCAAAAATTTCATTACTTTAATTAAAAATCTAAGTTAAAACTTAAGTAAAGTATACTACTTTGAAAATCATTTCTTGAGAAATTTATTTAGAGTTATCATAAAAGGTAAACTTGAGTATAGAACTAACTAAGGATTAGAAGACTTAAATTCTATCAAATAGATCAATTATTAATTAACTCTATTAAGTTGGCAAGTGATTTTTTTTAAATGACATTAAAAATGGTAAGAAAAAGAGAAAAAAAAAGATAACTAAGATAAAGATAAAATGACTAATTCCCACCCCACACCTAAATTTTGCATTGTCCTCAATGCAAATTCTATTATGCACAAAGTAAAAGCAGATAAGAATAGAAGCACTTACATTTGTTAGGTTGACTTGAACAATGACAAAAATTCTGTAATTACCTTTGGTATGAGAAGGTGAAGTCAAAAATTTATTCTCTCTCTTTTTTTTTTCATATATATATATATATATATATATATATATATATATATATATATATATATATATATATATATATATATATATATATATATATATATATATATATATATATATATATATATTTTGAAAAGAACAAGAAACTCTCACATGAGAGAAGAATAAATTCTTTTATTATTATTGTGGGACAAAAATAAAAATGTAGAATAAAAGATGAAACATGAGAAGCTCACATTCTACATTAAAGCCTACCTTATTGCTGAAAATTTTACCCCGAAATTTAAAGAATTTCAAAATGATATAATCACTGATGTTCTCAAATTCTGAAAATTCCAAGGTTTGCAATGTGTTTTGCAGCAAATTAAGGTAGGTCTTATTGGTGTTATGCATTTTGAACTTAGATTCGTTATTAACAAAAATTTCATCAAAAATAAAATCTTGTTGTTTTCTATTTTCCAAGAATCTAAGTTCATTGACAAAGGGTTCTTCAAATGTTGGCTTCAAGATGCATGTATTCAACATAATTCTCTCGTTCTAAAGGACTTGATTATTAACCTGGTTACCTGACTGTTGTGAATGGATTGCATTCACTTGATCTTGAAAAGTTGAACTTGACCCCGCGTTCCTTGGATTGGTCACGGGTTGACTCGAAATGATCCTTTCTCTCTCACTTATAGTGCTAGCTAGTTGACCAAGTGGGTTTCTAATCTAGCTATGGCTTGAGTGTTGGAGTTGAGAATTTGTCACATTGATTGCATAAAGGAGTTCATCGTGTTAGATGTTTGAGTCAACAAGTTCGTGGTCCGTGTAGAGGTTTTAATCAAGGCTTCCAAACCCTTTCCAAAACATTAAGGCGTTTCTCAACATTTGAAGGAATATGATTTGTAGATTGATGATGAGGAAACCGATTTGAAAATGGTGATTTGATTGTGGAAAATTGGTTTGAGAACTGAAAGCTGCGTTGCCCTTAGGGAATTGTTAGTTTGAAGAGGAGTGAAATTTTGATTTCAGAAATTACCACGATTCCATGCAAAATTGGATGATTTCTCCAACTGGATTATAGGTTGGAGAAAATGGATCATGTCGGATCTTTGGAATCGGCATTCATCTGTTCTAGAGATTGAGTATTTCCTAAGAGTGGACATTGCTCAAGCATGGGAACGAAAGCAGTTATGACAACTGAGGCGAAACTTGATTGATTTGAGCCGAGCTCGTTCTTTGATTTCTAAAGTTTCTAACACGCATAGAATTGTAGCCATCTTAGCTTGAGGCTATGTTTGACTCTAAGGAAGGACCTCTAGAAGCTGGATTGGGTAGCTGATGAATCCACGGTGTTCCCCTTGCATAGTTTTCTCGGATAAATTCTCTAAAAAGTCCCAAGCTTCATCGGCATTTTTCTTCATGAAATCCCCTTGACACATTGACTCTAAGGAAGTTTTTGAAGAATAATCCAATCCTTCATAAATGATTTGGCATAATCGCCACTTTTCAAGACCATGGTGAGGACATTGGATAAGAAGATCTTTGAATTTGTCAAAATACTTCCAAAAAGGTTCTCCCGGGACAATTTTAAAATTTTGAATGTTGTTTCTAAGCTTGACCATTTTGTGGATAGGAAAGAATTTTTTCAGAAAAACTTTTACAAATTCACCCCAAGTTGAGATGGAATCTGTGGGCAAGCTATACAGCCATTTTTTGGCTTTGTCCTTAAGGGCAAATGGAATAAATCGGAGTTTGATCGCATCTTTGGTTAAGTCCCTCATCTTGATCATGAGGCAAACTTCTTCAAATTCGGAGATGAAAATGTAAGCGTCTTCGGTTTCTACTCCTAGGAATTTGGAAAGCATGTTAATAAAATGCGGTCTAAGTTCGAAATTTGCTCCATTAACCTCGGGGAGTTTTATGCAAGAGGGGATTGCATTTCTAGTGGGGTAACAAACATCTTGAAGAACAGGTGGGTTGGTATTGGCCATTTCGTTTAGTTCAAGAGATGGATCAAAACGAATTAAACGATTGGTATTATCCCTAACCCAAGTTTGCATACACCAAAATCAAAATTTTTTTTTTTTGTGAAAAAGGATAAGAGAAAAAGTTAAGAAGATGATGAGGAAAAACTAACTAAAAATAAATCAAGGCAATCACTTTTCAATCACCCTAACTCTAGGGTTAAGCCTAAACTTGACTTAGACTGCTCCTAACCAAAAATTCCCTTAGTGAAAAGATCAAAGTTTACTTGGGTAATTAGCCGTAAGGATAGTACTAGAGGGAGATCAAAGATCAATTAAGTACCTCTTTCCTTCGGGCCTTCACATGAAACCTTGTCTTAGACACCAATTAATCCAAATAAACTTGGACCGGTTCACTTAAGAAATTATTGTTCCTTAATGAGCTCGAATCCTTAGGGGCCAACGTCTAATCAAATTTTAAGAGGCTTGGGTAAGTATAGTGAGGAATTAGTGATTTTGGGCTAAGGAAAGGGTGATGAAATCCCTCACCTTATCTTGATTAATGGGTTTTGCCCTTAAGATATTTTCAAGTGTGTGCCAAATCAAGATGCTCAAATCACTTGGTGAATTCCTACTATTATATGAAATCCAACCCTAAGAATTAAAAGCAACTAAAAGGATGCAAAAACAAAATCTTTTTATTTTTTTATTATGGTCGACAATCAAAAAAATGAAGTTTATTAAGGTCGACAAGGGAAAAAATCCTTTTATTTTTTTTTTTTATTTTTATTTTTATTTTTTATCCTAATTGTCTCTAATGTATATGAACTATCTAAAGGGTGGAATTGAAAATACTAGATAGAGAAGTTACCCATAAAAGCAATGCAAAACCTCGTTGAGGCAATTCTTCAATCTTGAATCTTCAACTCTTGATCTTCAAGCTCCAAGTTCCTACACAAAAGAAAACACACAAAATAAGGAACCAAACTTAATCAAAATCCTACTTATGCACCGTTCCCCGGCAACGGCGCCAAAAACTTGATGGGAAATAAGTGATTACCTCCTTAGTTGCAAGTATACAACCTTTATCAAGTTATAGTATATAAGATTATCGATCCCACGAGGAACGGGAAGTAGGAAGAGTTTTGATCAAGTTTTGGTTCTCAAATTATGCGCGACAATTAGGAGTTATTCAAATAAAATGAAAGTAAGAAAATGGTGAAAGTGGATGTGGATAGATAAAAGAGAGTGGATTGGATTATGTGCAAAAGAGGAGAAAATAAAGTTGAGAATGTGGTTGTGGTTATATGCACATAATAACAAAACTAGGTTTGAGATTATATGCACATGAAGGAATATGAGATTGAGAAAGAAGTAAAAATCAATGAAATCAAAAATAAAGGAAAATAACAAACAAATGAGAAACAAGGATAAGAGGAAAATAAAGAAGGTAAAGTATGGAGGATTAATTAAAGATATGAGGAATCTAGAGTAGATCCACTTAGCTTATCTCAATCTCATGAAAATGAGTTGGATTTGTTACCTAGTTTCAAACAATCTCTAGGGATCCCACAGAATATTAGCTCCACACTTAGAAAAGGGTAATTCCCTAGAGGGTTCTAGCCTCAAGGTGAATTAAAGAAAAGAAAAATCTATTCTAGAAAGTAAATACAAGAATTAAATACATTGCATGAAAGTAAATTGCAAGGAATTAAATTGCATGAAAGTAAATTGCAAGAAAATAAATTGCATGAAAGTAAATCTATTCTACAAACAAGAAAATAAAGAAGAAAATGAAAAAGAAATAAAATAGAAACCAACAACCCTCGATCTTAATCTAATCCTCCTTTTGGTCCTTGGATTAGAAGAAGAGAAAGGAAATTGAAGGGTGAAATATTTCATTTATTGTGTAACAAAAGTTATAATTTTGGAAGGTCTTCTCAATGAAGAGTGACCCTCCTCTCAAATGGAGTTTTACAAAATATTTCACACTCAAAACCCTCGGCCTTCACCCTATTTATAGCCCATGGAGTTGATGTGAACCATTGGATCAAACCTAGCCAAAAGGAAGAGAAATCCACCATTAATTGAGAATCACATTTGCAAACCGATCGGTTGGTCGATCGGTTAGCTAACCGTTAGCCAACCGGTTGGTCAACCGATTGGTTCCCAACCGAATTTGTCTTTTCTTGATTTTTCTTCACGAATTTCTCTTGGATCAATTTGGTATCTTGGGCCTTTGTTTGTCTTGATTTGGGCTTCAAATATTGGTAGAAATTGAGAATTTGAGTCATTTGGGCTTTTATTCATTATTTCTTTATTAGCACGCAAAATAAGATAAAATGATTATTAGTAATATCGTTATTCATATAACATAGGTAATAAGGGTATAAAATGTAATTAAAATGTGATAATCGACGCCAATCAACGTGTTGCCTAATCCTACTCCAACTAGAAATACAGTATAAACTATTCCCTAAGTTTTAATGAGAAGTTCGGAAGAATATTTTCACAAAAAATATTCTTAGGGATAACTCGATCGTATGGATCACATCGACGCCAATCAACGTGTTGCCTAATCCTACTCCAACTAGAAATACGAGTATAAACTATTCCCTAAGTTTTAATGAGAAGTTCTTGGAGAATATTACCATATTCTTAAGGATAAGTCGATAACCCTCAATTTTCTCCCACTGTGGAACCCCAAAGAGGAATAAAATTGACGAATCCTGACGAGGCTTATATTTACGTCGGACAACGCGTCTTATCTCGAAGGAATTCCTCCCACTGTACCGACGCCGATTCATGCGTCGCCGCTGGAGGGCCCACCGATCAGCAGTTTGGAATTCGGAATAAATCCTAAGAAGAATTCCTCCCGCTGTGGATAATTGTACTCCAACAAAGAGTAACACAATATTGACGTCAACCAACGCGTCGCCGTGGAAGGATTCACTGATCAACGATTCGGATCTCCATAAAATTGCGCGCCGGTCAACGCGTCGCATTCGCCGGTTGAAGGCCAAATTCCACATATTTCGACACCAATCAATGCGTCGTAGCGAAGAATTCCCTGACCAACGGAGAAGTCTCGTAAAAAGTTGGGTGGTCAAATTGGACGACAATTCACCAACACGAGTCAATAACAAGTGAGCTCAATCAGCTACAGCTCGAGATTCCGACAACGGTCAGGCAATAAATGCAGCACCGTAACGCCCTTAGCTATCCTACAAAGCACTGGAGACTCTGAAAGGATTGGAGGAATCAAAATACTGAAGCTATTCTTAAGAATAAATTCATCTATCGACTTCTGGTCGAGATCTCAACAACGGTCAGACAAAAATGCAAGATCGCGGATACTTTCAAAGAATCCTACAAAGCACTGGAAAGACTGAAAGGAGTGGAGAGATCAAACGCCAAAGTCATTCACAAGTCCTATCACACCGACTGAAGGGTGAAGGGCTCATCATATCCAAAGTGTCCCAGAGTCGTCAAAAATCGAGACTGAAACACTTTGGAGGGGGTATCTATGGGCGTTGAAAATTGCTTATCAGTACCCGAGCGAGACTCGTGACGGTGGGCTGACAACCGACGACCCATCCGACAACGCGACCCATAACTGCTGACGACGTGATTATGCCGTAAAACGCATAAAGCGAGTCGACGAACGCATGAAGTGAGTCAGCAAGGCGTACGAGTCAACGAAACGACATATCGTGGAATAAACCCGATGACAAAGTTCGACGAGGCGAGTTGACTAAACTCAAACGCCGACGAGACGGAATCAATCGTACTTAGTCCGTCAACACAAATGAGCCGATTAAACTCTGAAAGTTGATCGGATACGGACTCAAACACAACGGCGACATCACCGGAGGAAAATTACGCCGGAATACGGGTAAACGGCGGAGCGAAATGGGTAAACCGAGGCCACAAAGAAAACGAGGCAACTCGGCTATATTGACCGAGGTGACTCGGCCAACATAGCCGAGGTGGCTCGGCCTTCATGACCGAGCCACCTCGGCCAACTTGACCAAGGTACCTCGGTCAAGTGGCCGAGGTGGCTCGGCCATCATGGCCGAGCCACTTCGCCCAAAGGGCCGAGGTGGCTTGGCCATGAGGCCGAGCCACCTGCACACCCCCCCCGATGTTATAAATAGGGGGGTCTCCTTCAGTTAAGGGGGTTGGATTTTTGGATCTCTTGGAAGACTCGCTAGAGCCTGCAGATCCGGATTTTAAAGTTCAAGATCAAGACTTTGTACGAGTTGAGCATTGATCAAGAGAAGAGATGAGATCGGATCTCGAGGAATTGCTATGCTCGATCTACACAAAGAAGGTAGAGAATCGGCTCGAGTCTATGCCAATCCGGTCAACTTCGGTTACCCTCTAGGCTAATCTTCGTCTTAGTCTCGAGGCGGCGTCGATTTCTCCTAGTAGATCTCACCGCTCCGTGATCACCTCCTTCGTGAGTTGGTCCCGTCATTCGGATCTCGCGGTCTAGGTCGATTTTGGATTTACCCTCTAGGCTAATCTTCGTCTTAGTCTCGAGGCGGCGTCGATTTCTCCTAGTAGATCTCACCGCTCCGTGATCACCTCCTTCGTGAGTTGATTCCGTCGGTGTCTTACTTCCTTCGTGAAATAAGCACTCTAGATCCATGATCTTGTATCTAGATCTCCACTTGGATCGAGTTAGCGGTGGTCCACGGACATAAAAGTCCGATGCAGGCAAAGAACCCACGGCGAGGATCCGATAAACGGATCCCGCTTGTTCTAAAAGGGTTAAAAGTTGTAATCTTTTTATTTTCATTGTAAGCCTTATAAAAGCGATATTCTTTGAATTTTGTTGTGGCTGAAGGCGTAACAAGTTCGAAATCAATGACAATCAAAACAACTTTCCCCGCGAACAGATGGATGGTGTAGATGAACAACAAATAAATAATTTGCCCTATGCTTGCATGGATAGGTATGTTTGTTTGTTTTTTTACTAAAGTTATAGTGATGAGTAAAGTTGAGGAAATAATTTGGGAGGAAAATTTATAATTATCATGATTTGGGGAAAAATTTTAAAAACTTACAATTTGGGAAGGGGTGGTACACATTTAAAAAATCTAAAATTAAAATATGAGTAAATTTCAGTAAACCCCCAATAAGTTTGATTTTTGGATCAAAATAAATCATCAATATTTTTGAAACTCTCACTAAACCCTCAATAAGGCGAAAACCTTCAAATTAAGCTCATGAGCTCATGTGTAGTCAAATGATCAAAATATACTCCAATAAATTTTAGCAAAACCCAATAAGTACTATATTCTTTTACTTAACCCCAATAATTTTTATCGAAAAAGTCCAAATAACAAATGTTTCATGTTTTAGATTTTTTCGGAGGTTTTTTGTAATTATTAGAATTTTCAAGAGGTTGAATGTAATTTTTGGATTTTAAAGGGGTTTGTTTCTAATTTTAGAATTTTCTTGGCAATTTGTTTGTACTTTTTAAAATTTTAGATTTTTAAAATAAATTTCTAATTTAAAGTATATGTTTATGATATTTCAATTTTTATCGATTGTTTGTAATTTTAATATTTTTATGGTGCTATTTGTAATTTTTATTTTTTAATTTTTTGTAATTTGCATATTTTTCATTTCTTTGTTTGAATTTTTTAATTTTTAGGGTGTGATTTATAATTTTAAAATTTTAAAAGGTGTTTTTATCCTTTTGATTTATTAAGAGGTTGTTTGTAATTTATGTATGTTTTGGTGTTCATTTAAAATTTTAAAATTCTAAGAGTATTTTAGAAAATTTTAGATTTTTAAGTGATGTTTCTGATTTTATATTTTTGGGGCTATATGTAATTTTGTTATTCTTCAAGGGTTTATTTTTGATACCCTGATTTATCAGACGAGTTTTCTATACTTTTTAGGAATTTTGATGGGGTTGTTTGTATCTTTCAAATTCTTTTATGTTTTGTTTATAATTTTAGATCTTTTAGGTAGCTATTTATAATTTTTCATATTTTAGGGTTTTTTGTAAATTTATGGTTTAATCTACAAAGAAGAATGATTTGAACGATATATACTGCCTTATAATTTTTATCGATGAAAAGTTTTGAGCTAACGCTAATATGGAGGTTAAGTGCAAAAATCAAATCATTTTAGTTGTTTTCTGAAATAATCAAATTCTTGAGGATTTAGTGAGAGTTGCAAACATTTTCGAGTTTTGTGCTCAATGCTAAAGTTATGGGAGGTTTATTGAAATTTACTTTCTAAAATAATTAATGAGGGACACATGACATTTTTTAGATTTTTAATTGTGGATAGTTACAGTTTGTTTAGAATTAATAAAGATTTTATTATTAGATTTTTCTGCTTTTTATGGATAGAATTTTCTAATTATGAATATAAATACTTTTAATTAATAATAATTCTAAGGAGATAAAATAAGTTGTATACATATATCTTCTAATAAGGAATTTAATCACTACTTGATCTCTTTTTCTTCAAATTTTGATTACGATTTTACTTTTACATATTCATTAATTAGGATAAGATTTTCTTGAAATTTTGGTAAAAATTTTAGCATTAATATATTTGAATATATATTATTAATTAGGATAATATTAAAATATAATATCCAAAAGAGTTAAGGGTAATATTGACCATGCAAATTTTTCCTAAACTTACACTTTTATAAGGAGTATGATATGGTATGATTTATATTAGATTATAATTTATATTAATTACAATATATTTTATTATAATTTATATTTAATATATTAATAAAATGTTTAATATTAATGTTATAAAATTTAATATTTAATATATTAATATTAATGTCAAATTATTGTTGACGAAAATACTCACCATGATGTTTTGAAAACACTTTCATAGAAAAACATCATGATGTTTTGAAAATGCCTTATAAAATCATCATGATATTTAAACATAGGGTTTTATATGGAAACCACCTTAAAATAGGGGTGTAATACAGGAACCACCTTTATTATTTAATTTATACAGGAACCACCTTAAAAGTATATTTCGTTTCAATCAACCACCAAAATTCATTTCCTTCTGACCTTTTTTTTATCAAAATTCCTTATCTACCCCTATTTTACTGTTGGGCCCTCTCTCTTTCTCTCTCCCCTCTTTTTCTCCCCTCTCCCTCTTCTTCTACCTCTAACTTTAGGGCTCTCTCTCCTTCCCCCCTCCCTCCCTCTTGATCTCCCCTCTCCCTCTTCTTCTACCTCTAGATTTAGGGCTCTCTCTCTCTCTCTCTCTCTCTCTCTCTCTCGTTCTCCCATCTCCCTCTTCTTCTACCTCTAGATTTAGGGCATGGTTACAAAAAGGGAGGGAGGGGGAGAGCGCCAACAGTAAACACATGGGTAGTTAAGGAATTTTAATAAACAAAGTCAACAGGAAATGAGTTTTAGTGGTTGATTGAAATGCAATATACTTTTAAGGTGGTTCCTGTATAAATTAAATAATAAGGATGGTTCATGTATTACACCCCTATTTTAAAGGTGGTTTCCATATAAAAACCCTTAAACATATCCTTAAAGTTTTTTAAACTTTATTTTCTTATACTCTTTGTCCTTAGGGGGTGTTTGGTTCACTAGTTTTTTAGAAAACTTTATAGAAAAGGGTTGACAGTGGCATTTTTGTAAATAAAAATTTCATGTAGATTTCTATAAACTGTGTTTGGTTCAAAAAAATTTATAGAAAAGTTTTCTATAAAGTAGAGAAAAGTACCCCATTTTATAGAAATCAAATTTCTCTCAAAATAGGTTGAAATCACCAAGAAATCTGACACAAGCAATTAAAAACTAATTTCTATCTACCCGTACCAATTTTTCCAGCTCGATAACATTTCTTGTGGCTCGATTGAGGGTGAAAAATCTAGGGTTTTCTCCCCTCTCATTCCCGCCCCCAAATCCAGTGACGAACCAACTCCTTTGCGCCTTTTCATTTTCCTCCAGATCTCGTGCTCAGTTCTTGACGCCATTATCGCTTGCTCGAGCTCGAGCTTCATTAATTTTCTTGAATCTTGGTTTTTGAGGTGCGGTTGATTTGGGGGTTCCTGAATAATCGGTTTTTAGGTTAAAGAGTCAGTTTTTGTTGATCGATATCTCGTCGGATTTCTCGAGTACACATTTCTGCGCCGATTTGAGGTAAAAAAACCCTAAACCCCTTTTTGTATGGCTGATTTGTGGGTTCTAGTACGGCTGAAAGGGGAAAACGAGCATTGAATCATTAGTGCTCAGGCTTGTTCATTTCTTTAATTTTCTTTAATGAACTCTTTATGGTGCTCAATTTCTTCAATTTCTGCGGTATAATTGATGACTCATGATAAAGGTCTCAGAAGTTTTATTTCTCGTAATATAAAAGTGGTATAATTAAGGTTTATAATCTAGTTAATATTATCCATACTTCTTATTTACATACTGTTGGGATGCGGGGACACGCCCGCACGCCGCGGAAGCGATATTACCCGAGAGAAGGCCCTGATTATATTCCCGTCTCACGAAGGAAACAAGAATAGAAAGTAAAATATCCCAACAAAGTGAGATATCTACTCTTCCCCTCAACAGTACTAGGACTAAATCAAGGGAACCTACAAACAATAGCTAATACACAGCAAACAGCAAAGACACGAGATTTACGTGGTTCGGCAAACTTGCCTACGTCCACCGGAGGGGGTGAGGGGAGATTTGACTATGAAGAAGATAACCGACGACTTGTACAATCCACAAGCTCGTCCCAAAGAAAAAAACTTTGATTTTTACCCAAAAAAAATTGACCTCTCTCTTGTAAAATCTCTCCAAACTCTCTCTTTTTCTCTCTCTAGCCGCCGTCAAAACCCTAGCTTTTTCTCCCATAAAACTCAACTCACAAAATCCTAGGAATAGGTTCCTATTTATAGAGGAAAGAAAAAAAACTTTCCCCTTAAAAAAAATATTCCTTTTTTTTGTTTGTTCTTTATAGGGTTTGCTACAGGAACCTCGGGTTCCTGTAGCGGCTTTCTACAGGAACCCGAAGTTCCTGTAGCAATGTGGGTGGCCCCCACTTTCACAATTCTCCACCTCGTACATCATTTGATAAACCTCAAATTTTGGACGAATACCAGAAGAACAACGCGAATATTACTAGAGAGATCTCCATCACCAAACCAGGCCAATCGGTATTGCACTATCATGGCGCCTATGTACCCTCCACCGGGATCAAGCTAACCGTAGTTCTGCAATTCTCCATATAATCTCCACCTCACCCCATCACCGCCCCGAAGGGCCATGCCCTCTTGGACAGATCAACACGGGCTGATATGAAGCAAGTCCAAGCAATGCTTAAACTTACTACCTGTGACCACCTTGGTTAACAAGTCTGCGGGATTCTCATTCGTGTGTACCTTCGTCAGAGAAATATCGCCTTTCTCTATGACATCCCGCACAAAATGATACCTGACATCGATATGCTTGGTACGAGCATGATGAACTTGATTCTTCGCCAAGTGAATTGCACTCTGACTGTCGCACCACAAGTTCACGTTTTCTTGCTCAATCCCCAAATCATCTAGAAGACCCCACAACCACAATGTTTCCTTCACTCCCTCTGCCATGGCCATGTACTCTCCTCAGAGTAAAAGTACCATCAGTAGTCGTAACATCGACGCCAACTAACCGGAGCTCCATGTATCTGAATAAATAACCGGTAGTAGATCGCCACCGCCTAGATCGCGCATAATCGAGTCCACAAACCCATCAATCTGACATGTTTCTCCACCAAAACACAGACCCGTATCAACGGTACCCTTTAAGTACCTCAAGACCCACTTCACTGCTTCCCAGTGCGCCTTTTCCGGATTCGCCATGAATCTACTGACTACACCGACCGCCTGTGAAATATCTGAGCGTGTACACACCATTGCGTACATTAAGCTTCCAACTGCACTAGCATAGGAAACACGCTCCATGTGCGTCTTCTCTTCCGCTATAGTGGAGGATTATTTACCAGAAAGTCTAAAGTGTGGAGCCAATGGAGTCACCACCGACTTAGTACTTTGCATCCCGAACCTCGGGATCACCCGCTCTATGTAGCCCTTCTGACTCAAGAACAATCGCCGGTTCGCCCGCTCTCTTCTAATCTCTATACCAAGTATTTTCCTAGCAGCGCCCATGTCCTTCATCTCGAACTCTTCACCAAGTTGAGATTTCAGCCTATCTATCTCCACCCTGCTCTTAGAAGCAATAAGCATGTCATCCACATACAAAAGGAGATAGATATAATTACCTCCACGAAGCTTCCGAATATAAACGCAACAATCATAGTCGCTTCGGGAAAACCCATGCTTTAGCATGAAGGAGTCAAATCGCTTGTACCACTGTCGAGGAGATTGCTTCAATCCATACAGTGACTTCTTCAAACGACACACATGATCCTCCTTGTCCTTAACCTTATAGCCCTCAGGTTGATGCATGTAGATCTCTTCATCCAAGTCTCCGTGCAAGAAGGCCATTTTAACATCGAGTTGTTCCAGCTCAAGATCACCATGAGCAACAATACTCAAGAGCACCCGAATAGAAGTGTGTTTCACCACCGGAGAAAATATCTCATTGTAATTCACACCCTCTCTTTGTGCAAACCCCTTAGCCACTAGCCTTGCCTTGTACCTTGTACCACCGAGCTCTGAAAGATCTTCCTTTCTTTTATACACCCACTTACAACCAATAGCTTTTCTTCCTACGGGCAATGGGACCACCTCCCATGTTTGGTTCTTTCGAAGAGATTCCATCTCTTCCTCCATCGCAGCCAACCAACTCTCACTATCCTCATCCCGAATAGCTTCCTTGAAGGAGACCGACTCGTCCTCCTTCACCGAGAGTGCGTATTCAACCAAATTAACCTGCCCATAGTGCTTCAGGGGTTGATCAGCCCCCAGCTTCTATACATGCTTGTATGCTCGCCTTGACCTAGTGGAAACCAAACTATCCTCGAGCTGCTATTATTATAGTGCCTGTGTATTCTCCTGCTGAACCTCCTCCTGCTCAAGCTCATCATTTACCTGACTTCCCATTTGAACACGACTAGAACCTGGTTGGTCTCTAGGTTCTATTTCAATAACCTGTGACTTAGAAGTCTCATCAGTCCTAACACCATCATCCTTGGCGCCCTAGCAATTATGGATTTCTCATCAAAGGTAACATCCCTACTGATCACGAACTTCAAATCTTCCGTACACCAAAGGCGATAGCCTTTTACGCCCTTCACATATCCCAAAAATATTGCCTTCTTGGCCCTCGCGTCAAGCTTTCCCTCGTTGACGTGATAGTAGGCGGTACATCCGAAAATTTTGAGCCTATCATAATCTGCATGCTCTCCTGACCACACCCTATAGGGTGTATCACCATTCAATGTCGAATGTGGTGAACGGTTCACAATGTAACAAGCTGTAGCCACCGCTTCTGCCCACCATTCGTTGCCCAATCCGGTATGATCGCATACTCATTGCTTTCTCCGCAATGTTCGGTTCGATCTCTCTGCGACCCCATTACTGGCGTGGTGTTGACTGTCGGTGTCGAACAATTCCCTCGATCCGCAGAACTCCTTGAAAGCACTATCTGTATACTCTGTACCGTTATCAGATCTCAGTGTCTTCAATTTCTTTCCCGTCCTGTTCTCAACCATTGCTCTCCACTTCTTGAATGTCTCGAACACCTCATTCTTATAGTTCAGAAAGTAAATCCAAGCATACCTCGAATAGTCATTTATGAACGAGATAAAATATCTGGAACCACCCTTGAAAGTTTTCTAAGCCGGATCCCAAACATCCGTGTGCACATAATCTAGTATCCCTTTGCTCTTAGACTTGCTGCTCAAAAACTGGACCCTGTGTGACTTTCCATACACACAATCCTCGCAAAAATCCATGCTAGGTTTCTTCAGATTCTTCAGCAAACCCTCTTTACCAAGCAGAACTAGACCCTTCTCGACATATGCCCAAGCCTATGCCATAACGTATGTGCTCACATGGGTCTCCACCACTTCGCCGGTTCCAACCGTGCATCTCCTGTCGCGAGTAGTACGAGAGTATATAAATTACGGTGACGAACACCCTTCATGACTACAGGGGAACCCCGAACAACCTTCTTCACTCCGTTCTCCGTAACAATTTTACAACCACCGGAGTCCAATGCACCAACTGAGATAAGATTCTTCCGCAAGTCGGGAACGTACCTCACATCCATCAAGGTTCGAACCACTCCATCATGCATCTTGATTTTGATATTACCTAGCCCCACTGTTTTACAAGCATGATTGTTCCCCATCAATACGGTTTCACCATCAATGCCTCTGTAGGTAGTAAACCACTTCCTATTTGGACACATATGGTAAGAGCAACCAGAATCAAGTATCCACTTCCCTGAGATATCCTCGCCACCCGTGACAACATAGCACTCCTTATCACTCCCTTCCTCTGAAACGTAGCTCGCCTCTTCCTTGCCCTCTCTTCTCTCAGTATTGTTGTTGATCTTCTTTCCACCTACTCTCTTATTTGGACAGTCGACCTTGAAATGCCCAACTTCACCGCATTTGAAACACGATTTTCCCGTAAGAGGTCTCGATTTAGATCTAGACTTTCCTCCCTCGTATTTTCCTCACTCATTGCTCCTTCCTCTAGCAAATAATCCCTACGCTTGTTCTTTGTTACCACCAGTAGTCATGTCACTGGTTGCAATCTTCCGAAGGTCATCCGCTAGAAGCGTCGTTCTAGTCTCATCCATCTTCAAATTGTCTCCTACAAGCATCAGTGTTTGCACCAGGTTCTCATAAGACTTCGGCAGAGACAGAAGTAGTAGAGGCGCCTGATCCTCATCTACAACTTTCACATTTATGTCTTTCAAGTCTGATATGATCCTATCAAACTTGTTGATGTATTCCCGGATTGAAGAGCCCTCCTCCATCTTGTAAGTATACAATTTAGATTTTAAATAGATCCGGTTCGTTAGACTCTTCATCATGAAGGTACTTTCTAACTTCGACCACACGTCCGCAGCCGTTTCCTCTCCATCTACCAAGAAAGCTACATCCCTTTCAAGGCATAGGATAATCGACGCCCGTGCTTCCAGATCCAGCTCCTCCCAATCCTCATCAGACATATCCTTGTGCTTCTTCTCTTTTCCAGCCAAAGCCTTGTGTAATTTTTGTGAAATCAGTAAATTTTTCATCTGCATCCTCCAATAGGAAAAATCATTCTTCCCATTGAACTTTTCAATCTCGAATTTTCCCACTTTGACCGATTTACTGGTAGACGCCATTCTCCGTTTGTATTAATAAACCCGCTTTTCTCAGAAATTACCGAGCACCACCTCAAATCAGAAGCTACACCACTTCCAATCTGAATAACAGCTCTGATACCAATTGTTGGGATGCGGGGACACGCCCGCACGCCGCGAAAGTGATATCACCCGAGAGAAGGCCCTGATTATATTCCCATCTCACGAAGGAAACAAGAATAGAAAGTAAAATATCCCAACAAAGTGAGATATCTTCTCTTCCTCTCAACAGTACTAGGACTGAATCAAGGAAACCTACAAACAATAGTCAATACACAGCAAACAACAAAGACACGAGATTTACGTGGTTCGGCAAACTTGCCTACGTCCACGGGAGGGGGTGAGGGGAGATTTGACTATGAAGAAGAACACCGACGACTTGTACAATCCACAAGCTCATCCCAAAGAAAAAAGCTTTGATTTTTACCCAAAATAAATTGATCTCTCTCTTGTAAAATCTCTCAAAGCTCTCTCTTTTTCTCTCTCTAGCCGCCACCAAAACCCTAGCTTTTTCTCCCACAAAACTCAACTCACAAAATCCTAGGAATAGGTTCCTATTTATAGGGGAAAGAAAAAAAACTTTCCCCTTAAAAAAAACATTCCTTTTTTTTGTTTGTTTTTTATAGGGTTTGCTACAGGAATCTCGGGTTCCAGTAGTGACTTGCTACAGGAACTTGAAGTTCCTGTAGCAATGTGGGTGGCCCCCACGTTCACACATACTAATGCTATTTTTTGTTATGAATAACTAGATTTTGATTGACTATGCATGTAAGGGATCTGGATCCTCTCCAATTATCAATTAGATGGTGATTGGAGAGGATCCAATCCCTCTCCTTTTATAGATGATAATGAACAGTTATAGACAATCGTTGGGAGATGCAACAATGCTTGTAATACAAACTGGGCAATCCCTCTCCTTTTAACATCCATGTTACAAATTCAAGAAATGAAGCTAGTCTAGACTCAATGCTATACATGATGGCAAGCTACGACTCCATGATCTCCACCTCCTACATTAGGTGATTTCTAAATTAATAAAACTGGGCATATCTTCTCTTTATCTGAAAAAAAGAGGAATTTAGTTTTGGTGCCGTGTAAATTTGTTGGCTGTCTTTGTCAACATACTTTCCAGTAGCTAAACAATGACTGCTGCCCATGAGATAAATGTAATGGAAGCATGAGGTGTGTGTGTCCTTATGTCCATTTGCTATGTGCATGTGCATGCCCTTTTTCTATGTAGCTCATTCTCCAATTGACCATGATTTTACTCTTAATAGAACTCTTAGTAATATAGATCAACCCAATGTTGCTTTATATTATGCCAATTGTCTGATTTGTGATAGTATAGAAGTTCTCCTTGAAGCATTTCTAGAAGCTTTAGTACTATTCCTCAAATTAAAATTTATACATGGGCCTCATAATCAAAGTTCTATTTAACTGAAATGCTTAATTTGGGCCTTTTCATATTACAATAGTTTGCTTGCTTGATCATTTTATTTCTTTTGATAGAGAATCAGGGATCTTCTGATGCCACATTTCTTTTTGACATCATTGGTTTCTTGATTAATGTTGCACCTTGCATGCAAGGTGAAAATATACATTGATTTCTTTTCTATTCCTATATCTCATTATGGTGAGTTGTATAGTCTTGTGTCAATCATGATTATTATTCAAAATGCGAGTATATAAAAGAGTTTAGTGGATAAGTTTATTGTTCAAAATTTTGTCATTCATCATTGTTGCATAAATGTCTTAAACTATTTTTGTTTTGTAATGAATGTAGATGGATGGTGTAGATGAATAACAAATAAAGAGGATGTGTGCTAATACGACTATTTCTGCTGTGGTTACAATAATAGCTTGTTTATTAAGAATGCGTGCCAGGCGTAAATCAATTTGTAATCATACAAGAGAGGATAAGATGAGGAAAATATTTTGCAGAAATGCCCGCTTCAAGCGTGTATTTGAAGGTTATAGTGATACTTGTAGGTCTTACATTAGAATGAGGCCTAAATCTTTTTTTAAACTTGTGGATATAATGCGAAATAATGGTTTTTTAAAGGACACAAGACACCTTCAAGTTGAAGACCAACTCACTATGTTTCTAAGCATTGTGGGTCATAAAACTAAAAATAGAGTAATAAAGACCGAATTCATAAGATCGGGCGAAACAGTTAGTAGGTACTTTAATAAAGTCCTACAGGCTATGAATGATCTTCGCGATCAATACATGAAGCAAGCACCAAATGAGATTCTACCGGAGATTGCCAACAATCCAAACTATTTCCTTTACTTCAAGGTAAGAGAGAGATAAATTATTTTAGTTAATGATTGTGGTAATTTAATAGTATGAGTAACTAATATTTTGAATAATGTACTATTTTGATAGGATTGTGTTGATGCTATGGACCACTTAGTCAATTAATTAGGGTTAAAGTGTGATTAGGGTCCTCTAACTCCTCTCGATGTCCAAACTGGAAGATCCCTAAAACATCCTGCACATGTCACAACTCGTGAGAGGTTGGGGTTGGATCCCCAATGGTTCATCCGGCGATCAAGTTAGTGGGTAATCTTGAGTGGGGAAAATAAAAGTGTAACACTTCGTGAATTTTCGATCGTATTTTTCTAATATTTTGAGCGTATTTTTCTAGTATTATTTTCCTAATATTTTTCGATCATTATCTTCTAATATTGCTTTTCTAATATTAAATATTATTTTCCTAGCATTTGAAAGTTGAATATTATTTTTCTAGTGTTTAAATATTAAATTTTATTTTTCTGGTATTTAAATATTAAATATTATTTTTAGTATTTAAAATTAAATATTATTTTCTAAAAGTATTATTAATATTTTCTCAAATTTTGAGGATTCTCTCTGAACTCAAAATAGAGTTTTATATTTATATTTATGATTTAACTACATTATAAATTCAATAATTGCGATGAATACTTTTAGTCCTAATCTTGATTCTTGATATTACTAATGATTTTGTAAACTGAGCTTGGAATTTAGTGCGTAGAAATATATGTATATGTGTGTGTAATAATTTTATGAATGTCAATTTTGTTTAATTATCATCATAATAATAAATCCTCTATTTGATGTGTTGTACTATACCCCTCAATCTAACCCTAACCCCTATATATATATATATATATATATATATATATAAATATATATATATATATATATATATATATATATATATATATATATATATATATATATATATATATATATATATATATATATAGGCTAAATTACCAAATTGGCCTAAAATTGACACCACGGTTTCCAATAAGACCTAAAATTATTTCGGTGACAATAAGGCCTAAAAGTGATTCACTTAACCAATAATGCCTACTCATTTGGAATTTTTAAACTTATATTTTAGTCCTCTAAATTTTATTTCTTCTTTCTTTTTACCCCCTCCCTCCCTCCTCCATCTCGCTTTCTCTCTCCCCCATCCCTCCATCCTCCATCTCTCTTTCTCTCTCCCCATCCCTCCATCCTCCATCTCTCTTTCCCCTTCCCATTGTCTTCTTCCTCCTCCTCCATCTCTCTTTCTCTCCCCTCCCTCCATCCTCCATCTCTCTTTCTCTCTCCCCTCTACCCTCCATCTCTCTCTCCCCCTTCCTCATTGCCTCTATCCCCTCCTCCAAAACAATGAGGAAGGAGGAGGAAGAGAAAGAGAGATGAAGGGAGGAGGTGGGGAGAAGATGGAGGGGGAGGAGAGAAAGAGAGATGGAGGAGGAGAGAAGACAATGAGGAAGGAGGAGGAAGAGAAAGAGAGATGGAGGAGGAGGTAGGGGGAAAAGAAAGAAGAATTAAAATTTAGAGGACTAAAATGTAAGTTTGAAAAATTCGAGGAGAAGTATGCCTTATTGGTTAAGTGAGTCACTTTTAGGCCTTATTGTCGCTGAGTCAATTTTAGTTAATGATTGTGGTAATTTAATAGTATGAGTAACTAATATTTTGAATAATGTACTATTTTGATAGGATTGTGTTGATGCTATGGACCACTTAGTCAATTAATTAGGGTTAAAGTGTGATTAGGGTCCTCTAACTCCTCTCGATGTCCAAACTGGAAGATCCCTAAAACATCCTGCACATGTCACAACTCGTGAGAGGTTGGGGTTGGATCCCCAATGGTTCATCCGGCGATCAAGTTAGTGGGTAATCTTGAGTGGGGAAAATAAAAGTGTAACACTCGTGAATTTTCGATACGTATTTTTCTAATATTTTCAGAACGTATTTTTCTAGTATTATTTTCCTAATATTTTTCGATCATTATCTTCTAATATTGCTTTTCTAATATTAAATATTATTTCCTAGCATTTGAAAGTTGAATATTATTTTTCTAGTGTTTAAATATTAAATTTTATTTTTCTGGTATTTAAATATTAAATATTATTTTTAGTATTTAAAATTAAATATTATTTTCTAAAAGTATTATTAATATTTTCTCAAATTTTCGGATTCTCTGAACTCAAAATAGAGTTTTATATTTATATTTATGATTTAACTACATTATAAATTCAATAATTAGATGAATACTTTTAGTCCTAATCTTGATTCTTGATATTACTAATGATTTTGTAAACTGAGCTTGGAATTTGAGTGCGTAGAAATATATGTATATGTGTGTGTAATAATTTTATGAATGTCAATTTTGTTTAATTATCATCATAATAATAAATCCTCTATTTGATGTGTTGTACTATACCCCTCAATCTAACCCTAACCCCTATATATATATATATATATATATATATATATAAATATATATATATATATATATATATATATATATATATATATATATATATATATATATATATATATATATATATATATATATATATAGGCTAAATTACCAAATTGGCCTAAAATTGACACGGTTTCCAATAAGACCTAAAATTATTCAGTGACAATAAGGCCTAAAAGTGATTCACTTAACCAATAATGCCTACTCATTTGGAATTTTTAAACTTATATTTTAGTCCTCTAAATTTTATTTCTTCTTTCTTTTACCCCTCCCTCCCTCCTCCATCTAGCTTTCTCTCTCCCCATCCTCCATCCTCCATCTCGCTTTCTCTCCCCTCCTCCTCCTCCATCTCTCTTTCCCCCTTCCCATTGTCTTCTTCCTCCTCCTCCATCTCTTTTCTTTCTCCCCAGGATGGAGGGTGGGGAGATCCAGGATGGGAGGATGAGGAGGTCCTCCTCCTGAGGGGAGGTGGGGAGGGGAGAGAGGGGAGATGGATGGAGGGAGGGAGAGAAAGAGAGATGGAGGAGGAGGAAAGAAGACAATGAGGAAGGAGGAGGAAGAGAAAGAGAGATGGAGGAGGAGGAGGAAAGAAGACAATGAGGAAGGAGGAGGAAGAGAAAGAGAGATGGAGGAGGGAGGAGGGGAAAAAAGAAGAATTAAAATTTAGAGGACTAAAATGTAAGTTTGAGAAAATTCCAGGAGGGTATGCCTTATTGGTTAAATGAGTCCTTTTTAGGCTTATTGTCAGCTGAGTCAATTTTAGGCCTTATTGGAAACCGTGTGTCAATTTTAGGCCAATCGTAATTTAGCCTATATATATATATATATATATATATATATATATATATATATATATATATATATATATATATATCTTTATTTAAAAACAAAAGAAAACACCTCTCTCTCTCCATACTCTCTCTTCTCTCTCTCTCTCTCTCTCTCTCTCTCTCTCTCTCTCTCTCTCTCTCCCCATCCCTCCATCCTCCATCTCTCTTTTCTCTCTCCCTCTACCCTCCATCTCTCTCTTTCCCCCTTCCCATTGTCTTCTTCCTCCTCCTCCATCTCTCTTTTCTCTCTCCCCATCCTCCATCCTCCATCTCTCTTTTCTCTCTCCCCATCCCTCCATCCTCCATCTCTCTTTTCTCTCCCCTCCCTCCATCCTCCATCTCTCTTTTCTCTCTCCCTCTACCCTCCATCTCTCTCTTTCCCCCTTCCCATTGTCTTCTTCCTCCTCCTCCATCTCTCTTTTCTCTCTCCCCATCCCTCCATCCTCCATCTCTTTCTCTCTCCCTCTACCCTCCATCTCTCTCTTTCCCCCTTCCCATTGTCTTCTTCCTCCTCCTCCATCTCTCTCTCCCCTTCCTCATTGCCTCTATCCCTCCTCCAAAACAATGAGGAAGGAGGAGGAAGAGAAAGAGAGATGGAGGAGGAGGAGGAAAGAAGACAATGAGGAAGGAGGAGGAAGAGAAAGAGAGATGGAGGAGGAGGAGGAAAGAAGACAATGAGGAAGGAGGAGGAAGAGAAAGAGAGATGGAGGAGGAGGAAAGAAGACAATGAGGAAGGAGGAGGAAGAGAAAGAGAGATGGAGGAGGAGGAGGAAAGAAGACAATGAGGAAGGAGGAGGAAAGAAGACAATGAGGAAGGAGGAGGAAGAGAAAGAGAGATGGAGGAGGAGGAGGAAAGAAGACAATGAGGAAGGAGGAGGAAGAGAAAGAGAGATGGAGGAGGAGGAGGAAAGAAGACAATGAGGAAGGAGGAGGAAGAGAAAGAGAGATGGAGGAGGAGGAGGAAAGAAGACAATGAGGAAGGAGGAGGAAGAGAAAGAGAGATGGAGGAGGAGGAGGAAAGAAGACAATGAGGAAGGGGAGAGAGAGATGGAGGGAGGAGGAGGGGAGAGAAAGAGATAGAGAATGGAGGGATGGAGACAGAAGATGGAGGAGGGAGGAGGGTAAAAGAAAGAAGAATTAAAATTTAGAGGACTAAAATGTAAGTTTGAAAATTCCCATGGTACTCGATTCCGAATACTTTACTTTTCAAAAATCAACACCATTTCATTTTCCTTTTTCCAACATCTATTTCTTCCTTTCTTCATCGATTCTCCATTTCATCGATTCTCTCTTTAATCCTTTCCCTTTCCATTCTTCCTTCATCTTTCATCCTTCCGATTCTCTTTGATCCTCACCGCCCCTCCACCTCCTCCATCTCCCCGCCTCCCCTCACCGCATCCACCCTTTCCGCCTCTCCGCCGCCCTCCCACGCCGCCCACCAGCCTCCTCCCCTCACCGCATCCTCCTTCCTCAACTCGTCCGACCCCACTCCACCTCTCCCCGCCCCTACCCACCATGCGCCAGGTTGCGGGTTTCAGACCATGACCTCGCCAGGTCCTCACCCCGCGCCTCACCTAGCCAGAGCCATGTCGATTCGTTCGACGATATCCCCGATGCAAGATCCGTTGCTTTGACTCAGATATTACATTTTAGATTATTTATGAATTATTATATGTATCGGATAATTATGATGCATTATGAACTGCGTGGGATTGCCTGATGATGATTTTATTGATGCTAGCGTGATTATGTGAGATATTATTGAAAAAGGAGAAATTAGAAATATTTTATAAATGAGTTTATTTTTTGGAAAAGACTTATCCGAGATAGTTATCGTCTAAAATAATATTTTAGAATAATCACGAGGAAATGATTTTAAAGGATTTATTTTGAAAAAGAATTTTCAAATATTGCATTTATTTTAATTATTAAGTTATTTGTTACAATAATATATTTTGATAACCGAGGAAAATTATACTTTTAAAGGAATTTTTGTAAAAGGATTTGAAGTATTAATTTAGTGTAAGATGAATATTTGAATTATTAATTAAAAATATTATTTTGGGATAATAGTGAGGAAAGTTATTTTAAAGGAATTGTTTGTAAAGGAATTTTTGAATTATTAGATTTATTATAAAACTAATATTTGAATTATTAAGGTTATTGTCAAAATGTTATTCTAGAATAATCGTGAGGAATAATATTTTAAAGGATTTACTTTATGAAGGGATTTTTGAATTATTAAAGGAATCTTGGAATTATTATTTTATTATTTTAAAAAGTTTCAAAATCTCGTTAGTGAAATTTCCGATATTATCCGTTTACATGTGTAGTTAGCTGTTCGTGGCTCTTGTTATCGCATTTCGTACTGTTTATTGATTATTCATGTTTTCGATGCGTTCTTGTATTGATATGCCGTGTTAATTGCATTTATTCACAATCTTGTTGTGTCCAGAACCGTAGTAGTTCATGATTTAGGGACTTGGTTCGTCATGAACATGACCTAGTGACATGTGTGTGTTGACCATGCTTAGGAGGTGAACCCGTGTTTGATATCGGCATCGTTGACTTGATTTACCTGAGACCGTGGGATGGGAAAGTCTTGGTTCATGTATTCGGATGTGGCCGTTTATGTATCTTCCGCACTGCGCTGTGACATTGTTTCCGCGACTGGCTGGTTTGTTGGGCCCGTGAATCATTTCGCACGTGGCCAGTGTACTTTTGTATTCACCTGAGTCCTGCTTGTATCCGGACAAGCCGGAACCTGATTGCGTGTTGTCCTTTGACCGTTCGTTGTTCCGCGGTATTGGATGCACGTAGAGGATAATGAACCGTCAGTTATCCGATTAATATGAACCTTGACATTAAATGAGATGTAGATCTGAGACTATGACAGAATGGTTAGTTACCCGTTATTGTTGTTTGGAATGCCCGAGTTTTCCGGTTGTTTATATGGTCAGCTCCAGTTGTATGCATGCATCACTTCACCCTATTATATTCGTTTGCATTTCCTGATTACTGCATTTATTTGCATTATTATTATACTGCCATTGCCTGTGGGATCTTGCCGTGTGTTATACATACTGACGTACTCCATTCTCTTGGTGTACATCAGATTTAGATGACGGACAGGTCCAGTATGCAGTCACACTTGAGCCGGAGTTTCCTCAGCAGGAGAACCTCCCAGATGACGGAGTAGATCGAGCTGAAGCTTAGTTTTCTTTTGTTTTCAGTAGTTGATGAACCTTAGACTTCTTTCCGTATTTTCATTTTAGCTCAGTTGACATTATTTTGTGATTCTCTAGTCTTAGCTACATGTATTGTTTCAGACATGTGGACTCTTTATGGTCTTGGATATTATTTTATTTAGTGATATGTACTTCCTGTTCTGGATTATTATTTATTCTTACTGGCTGTGGTTGGGACCTGTGACTGTGATTCTTATTATTGTTACTTGACGCTTGGCGTATTAGATTGAGGAGAAATGTTTTATTTTATTTGTATTTCTTCTCAATCCAATACGTCGCGGACTTGTTCACGCATCGCCTCGGTATTTTGGGAAGGTGGCGATGTGTTTTGGTGGTGGCCCATGCGGTCGGAGAATCGGTTGCTTCGAGTCTAGTCACGATCTCACCACAGCTCCGAAGTTTTCACAAGAAGAATAAGATAAATAATTTAGACGATATCACTATTTCATCCGTAAGACTATATTTGACCCTTATCCCGTAGTTATATTTTAGTCCCTATCTTACCCGGTTCGACTTTGATTTTGACTTCATGTCCTTGTTCTCCCTCGAATGAATTTGATTCCGTCCTTTCTCCACAACCATGATAGGATATGTTTAAGAGTACTAAGTTAGTCGTATTTATCTTGTCCCATTACACTACAAAAAAGGTCCATTAACCAACATTTACAACGGACAAAAAAATTCTTGTTATTAAAAGATAGTAACGACCAATTTTTTAATCCCTCGTTAGTGAGTACATCAATTCTGGGAGAGTTTTTTCGTCGTTACTACTAGCAAAAATCCGTCGTTAATGTGTTATGTAATCACGACAAACAACAAATAGTCGTTAATGTTATATGATTCTCTAAGTAAATAGATGATTTTTAGTGAGATTTAATTTTTAATTTTTAATGAGATTTAATTTTTAATTTTATTAATGATGACATACTTTATAAATTTGCAATGATGTTAATTAATCATTTATTTAAAACAAAAACAAAAGTTAAAATGAAAACAACTCTAACTACCGTTGTTTCTCAATAATCGGTAGACGAAGCCGGTTCACCGCCTAAAACATAGCCAACCGCAATAAATAGGTTTCTAATTAGATTGGGGAAAAAACCCTCAATCGACTCCTCTCGCCGTCTGCCCTTCACTTCCTCTTTACGTGCGTGGCTTGAACCACCTCGCCGATCGGAATCGACCTACGATTTCCTCCTCTACACCATCGTCGTTTACGCTGCTTCCTCTTGAGTTGGTGAAGGCGAGAAACAGGATCAAGAATTGAAAGGTGCGTTATTCGTCAATTTCCTCTCTCATCTATCCTTTTGATCTCTCTTGAAGATATTCTAATTCTAGCGGAGTTCTAGATCAATCTAATTCAATTATTTAAGAAATTGTTATCGGTTAAGAAGATCTATCTATTTCATTAATTGTGTTTTTAAACTCTTACATACATTATATTCTCTTCAGTTATTAAACTGCGTTATCGAAAGGAGTTGATGTTAATTAGTATTGAGGCTTGAATTGGGTTTATGTTGCTCAAGTGCATAGTTAAGTGCCTTTGTTTGTGTGAAGAAGATGATAGCTTAGAAAGGATGGCAAGTGTTTATAAATAGATTAATTTTATATTACGATGGCGTGTAAGCATGATTGTAGGCGGATTATTTAGATTTAAAATTTTGATTCTAGATTCACATTCTCAATTATTGGTTTAAATATGCAGGTCAATATTAGGAGTGTTGATGAAGTCAGTGATTGGAGCTGCTCTTTCATTATCCTCTTGACTTTTGTTCTGCGGTGTATATTTTATCTAATAATTAACTAGTAGCAAAACAATGAATTTCTTGACATTGACTCTTAATTTTTATAATTATTCGCACCTTATTGTCTTGAAAAAGTCGATAAGATTGGTTCCAAATGTAGTTTCATCACAAAATTCTTTTGGTACGTAAGTTCCATATTAATTAAGATTCCTTGCATCTATTTTCAATCTATTTGCAATTGTCTTTTGCCTTAATTTCAACGAGAGAATCATTGCATTAATTTGAGTTTGAAGTCGTAGTTAAGTGCACATGCACGCACACACATGTGTGCGTGCGTGTGTGTCTAGCCGTTTGTCATATCTTATTTTTCTATAGTCAGGTTAGATAGTTTTCAATTTTTCTATATTTGACGACGAGATACTTTCCTACTACCTAAATTAATACTCTTTTCGACTTTTTTACAATAGCATGCGCTACAAGTACTTATTGCACATGCTCCATGATTAAAACTTTCTTTAACAATCGAAGCTTCTTCATTCATGGAATTGACATTGATACCAATTGTTATGTCGAATATTTGAAAATCTTCACAATTCTCTTATTTTGCCTAATTTTAAGCGATTGCCTTAAATTCTATGATTCATTAGAGCAAACATAAGTGTGGTTAGTTGTCCGCATATAGTATTTGCCCTAATCTTGAATTGTCCATAATGAAATATGTCTTGTCATTTTGAGGACCCGTTGTCCACACATATAATGATATTGTACCAAATACTTGCATATTGTCGTCCAACATGCCTTGCTATTTTCGAACCTTGTTTGTCCACATATAACGATTCTATAGCAAATATATGCATATTGTAGTTTAATACTTGCTTCGAGAAAAACAACTAGGGATAAACATAATAGTACATGTTACTTGTATGAAAACTCCTCTGAAACTAAAGTTTTATTTGGATGACTTGGTTGTGTCCCAATGAAGAAGGAATATATATTGCACAAGATTCCAAGTGGTCCTTAAATATGGCTTGGAGAAAGAATTGCTAATAAGCCACATCCAAAGACTAAAATTCATCATGCAAATTTTCTATAGACACCATTAGGGATAATGGGTGTTGAGAATATAATGTCGACTCTAGTATAAAGTTCACATGGGGTATAAACTATATGTGTTATTTGTGTGGATGTATAGAAGGTAAGTTGGAAGGATGATTGATATATCATATATGATACAATGAGATACTAATATTGGTTTCATCTCGTCATTCTATGAATGGAAATAAAATGAATAATATTTGTGGTAATTTTGTAGGTAATTTTGTTATCGTGTTTGCTTCTGAACATGGCACCTAATAAAAGTTGGATGCACAATGTTGATAATCGTGTTAATGCGAAGATTATGTTGGAGTTAAGAAATTTGTGGAGTATGCTATTAGAAAAGTAGGAGGCCACGAGATCCGATGTCCATAGTAAATGTATGAATAACAAAGCCGCACTCTGAGATGGTTGAGTCACATTTGATATATTGGGGAATACCATTGGCTACATTTTGGTACCACCATGGGGAAAGATGTGGGAACCCGAATCAAGTGGAAGATGAAGATGGTTTAGATGTGGGTGATAATGAAGAAGAAGCGAAGTGAGGGCGAGATGCATGAGATGATAAGAGACCATTTCCCATACCAGTGATTACGCTAGACTTGATGGTGATATTAGCTTATCAAGCCAAGAAGTACCTATTGTGGAAGAACCGAATGGTGATGCAAAGACATTCTATAGGCGATGGACATTGCGACAAGCCATTATATGAAGGCAGAACTTCAAAGCTTTAAACAATTGTTAAGCTGCTTCATATAAAGACCCTTGGTCGATGGAGTAATAAATCTTTTACCATGCTATTGGAATTCTTGAAAGAGGAGTTGCTATGGTGAATCATTTTGCCAAGTTCTTATTATGAGGCAAAAAGATAATTCAGATCCGGCATATCTTATAAAAAGATTGATGCTTGTGTGAAGGATTGTATGTTATCTTGGAAAGAAGATGATAGTCTAGAGTCTTGCAAGAAATGTGGTGCTTCTAGATGGAAGCTTGGCGTCGCAATGGAGAAGTCAAATGCAAAGCAAATGGAAAAAAATATCGCAAAGAATCTTGCGTTATTTTCCTCTCGACCTAAGACTCGAGAGATTGTTCATGTCCACAAAAGCGGCGTCTCTTATGAGGTGGCATCAAGATGATAGAATTAAGGATGGCGTGATGAGACATCTGCAGATTCAAAAGCTTGGAAATCTTTTGATGAATCTCATCCATCATTTTCTTTGGAGCCACGCAATGTTAGGCTTGGTCTTGCAGCGATGGTTTTGACCATTTACAAATATGTAGTCCATATAGTATTTGGCTGTGATTCTTGTGCCATATAACTTACCTCCATGGATGTGCATGAAGCCATCTAATTTTATATTGTCAATGCTTATCCCTGACGAGATGCTCGAGGAGATGCCATTGATGTTTACTGACCTCTTATTGAAGAACTGAAGGAATTGTGGGAGTTGGGTATTCAAACATTTGATGCATCATTAAAAGCGAAATTTTATTTTAGCGTCTTTGCTGCTATGGACAATTAATGATTTTCCGACATATGGTAATCTATCGAGGATGGAGCACTAAAGGGGCTTCGCTTGTCCAAAGCTGTCATAAATATACTCATTCGTTGAGATTAATGAATGGGTGCAAGCAATGTTATATGGGTCATAAGTTACCTTAAACACGATCATAAGTGGCGAAAGAACAAGGAATCATTTGGCCAGTCTGAGTTTGGGGTTCCACCAAAGCCACTTTAGGGTTGAGGTCCTAGATCAAGTTGAAGACCTTGAAGGAGCTATCTTGTCTAGAGATCCTCGGATAAAACAAAAGTTTCATGATTTGAGGGGAGACAATTGGAATAAGAAGAGCATCTTTTAAGTTGTCATCTTGGAAGACTAATGTTACGCATAATTTGGATGTAATGCACATTGAGAAAAATATTTGTGATAGCTTCTGGGAACAATCATGAATATTAACGGGAAGCGAAGGATCTGGTGAACTTCGGTTGGATTTACAAGCAATGAATATAAGATCTGATTTGCATCCCATTCAAAGAGGAAATAAGCTTGTTTTGCCTCTGCTTCATACACATTAGGTGCAAAGGACAAGGAATTGTTTTGCAAATTTCTTAAAAATTTGAAAGTACGGATGGATTTTCATCTAATTTATCTCATTGTGTGAACACGAAAGAGCATAAGCTTCTAGGATTGAAAAGTCATGATTTTCATGTTTTGCTCTGGCTTGCTTCTGTTGCATTCGAGTTTTGTTCACGATGAAGTGTATGAGCGATTGTGGAGTTATCATTATTTTTCTCTATTTTATGTGCGAAAGCATTGAAGATGGATGATTTGGATCAAATAGATGCTCAAATTGGCTGATTGTGTAAATTGGAAGGATTTTACCACCTTCTTCTTTTGATATCATGATGCATCTTCTGTCCACTTAGCTTATGAGGCGATGAATGGCGGACCGGTATATTTTCGATGGATGTATCTGTGGAGCGTCAAATGTATACATTCAAATCTTATATTCGTAATAGGGCCCATCGAGAAGGTTCCATTGCGAGGGTTACATGAGATGAGTGCATGACTTTATGCTCTAGGTACATACGACATTGAGACAAAATTCAACCACCTAGAACGAAATTATGATGGAGGACCCAAAACTCTAAGAAAAATCTATCTATTTTCTTTGAACTTGGGCGACCTTTGGGGCAAAGACACGTGACCTTAATGGATGATTGGGTTCGAGCTCACATATCGTGTTAAAGAATTGTGATGAAGTTCAACCCTTTCTTGAGTAAGTTCCAAAGTTCAACACACTATAATTAGTTCTTCAAGATTTCTTTTAATTTGAATAAAAACTCATTTATTTTTGAGTCGAGGGAGCATTCTCGAGATAGTGGCGTGTCGGGCAAGTAAAATGACTAGTGATGAAAAAGATAGATATTTCATTGAGTGGTTTAAGACAAAAGTAAGTATACCATGATATCATAACCATTAGTTAGATTTTTAGCCACATGATTTAGCTAACTTCTCTCATCCTAAGCGTTTTTATAGATAGCTCAATTACATGACGAAGGCAACACTACTTTTGGGGATGAATTTCTCTCATTGGCTCGTGGTCCTTACAAATGTGTGAGATGTTATGATGGCTTTGTCACAAAGGGATATCGATTCCATACAATGCAACATGACGTCAAGTTGCGACATAAAATTATGGTGTTATGGTAGTTGGTGATGATGGAACTGAAAGTGGGAGTAGAGAATACTATGGTGTTTTAGAAATTGTTAAGTTACGATATCTAGGAAACAATCACGTGGTATTGTTTAGTTGTATTGGAGAGATGTACACAATGTCAAGCAAGGCATTAAAGTGGATAAATTTGGCTATGTTAGTGTTAATGGAAGGAGAAACTTGCAAACAAATGAGCCATTTGTGTTGGCTAATCAAGCATTCCAAGTGTTTTACATTGCAGACAATATTAACAAAGGCTGGGAGGTCGTGTTAAAGACACAACCTAGGGACCTGTATGTTATGCCACTAGAAGCTATTGATGATGGTAGGGAGTTGGACGATGATGTTATGGATGATGATCATGAAGCATACCGGGTGATGAGTCATTTACATGTTCAACATGACTTCTTTGGTGGACAATGATGAAGTTAGTAGGAAAAGAAAGGATGGAGAACCAAACACAGTTGATGTACCTTTGTCTTTCAAAAAGCGCAAAACATTGTTAGAATAAATTTAGGGAGGGTCCAGTTTGTTGGTCTCCATTTCTATTTCATCTTTTTAGTTTACTCAAAACATAATATACTCATGACATTCTATACTATTGCTATATGTAGAATTTTGTGTTTTCTTTCTTATTGAATAATTAGTGCCTAGTTTTGTTGAGCAATGTAGCAGGATTGTGATATATTTTCATCACAAGTCATGATATTATGCTAATATTTATATTTTGATTAAATTTCAGTGGACATTATGCCAATATACTTAATTCTACTAGAAAAATTATAAGAATATTATTCTCTACTTCTAGCATTATTTGATTGTTGTGTATGATGATGTTATATAAGTTTTAGTGGACATATATACTTATTTTATTCCCCATCACATAGTGAAGTATATTTATTTTGATATGGTGACAAATTAGTTTTCATTTTGTACTTTTAGATTTATGGCATCATCTAAGAAGCAAATGTATTTGGCACTGGTGCATTAAGCAAAGAGCGGGCAAACATCGCAAATCGGTTAGATATCTTTGGAGGATCTTCATCTAGGCGTTTATATGGCGTTAATGAAAATGAAGAAATATTATTCGAGGAATTGAGCATATTTCACAAGGAAGAAGATCAAAACTAGAAAATGGTTTTATTCATTCTTTTCTTTTTTATTATATTTCTAACAAAGAGTATGATATATACTTTAGAATAATTTGAATTTAATTTTACATTATTAGCGGTGAATGTTGGGCATTACTTTAGAGATGCAAGTGGTGGTTTATCTAACCCATCAAAAGAGTTAGGACCTTCTTGTAGATCGTTGCAACTAGACTTCAATGCCACAAATGAAGAGGTGCAATCTGAAGAATCAGCAGATGAGCATGATCTTAATGTAGATTCAAATACAAATGAAGATCTTGCTAGTAATGGTTTGAATTTCTCTTCTTTTCTTTTTCAATTATATGTATCTAGATCATTTTTCTCCTATCTTGCTAATGTGAAAGAATGTGTAATTAATTTAGTTTTTTATCTTTTGATAATGTGCTTACACTACAAAGCGACCACCCGAGGTAGAAATTTGTGTAAAGAAGTTGCCACCCTCAAGGACGGTGAGAAATTAGAAATCGGCTTTTATCAAAAAGCCATGGAAAAAAGAACCACAAAGCATTTTCAAGACATTGTGGCAGAATAGTTCGTGATTGCTCATCATCTGTCTGAGTAAAATCATGGGATGAAATTCCAAATTCGACAAAAGACATGTGGGCAACAATAAAGGTAACTAATAATGTCCATTATTTTTAATTTTGACTCAAACATCTTCATATGAATTGAAAGAAAATTATCAAATGCATTGATTCTGGGATAATTTTACTTGCCACGATATTGACCAACAGCGATGATTGTTTAAATCACATGAGGAGGTTATGGAATAATTGGCATGGAGAGTTGGCGCTATATAAAAGTGAAATGTGAAGACAATCTAGAAAAGCATTGGCCAATGCACCGCTTTATTGCTCAAGAAGATTGGGTGCGGTTTTGCAAAGAGTTATTTTTACTAAAGAGTTCCAAGTAAGTAATCTCTAATTTTAGTATGTTGTTAAATTACATGTTAGAGTGATATAGGGCTAACATACAAACAAATGAAGAGCTCATGAAATAAATTGTAGGATAAAAGCAAAGCGGAATTCGAAAATAGAGGGGAGCTCAAAATCTTCACCACTGCTTGGCAAAAGCCCTTTAGAATTAGTTGGGCGGTAATTTAAGTATATTGCTTTGCTATACGTACATACAATATCATGGCGTGCTTTATTTTTTTGATAAGTTTTGCTTTGATATGTTTTAAGGGAGGCAAGGATGGAAACCCACCAAACCTAATTACGATGTTTTATGAGACTCGAAAAAAGAAGGATAAAGAGAAGGATGTTGTAGTTTTGGAGGAAGATGCACAGGAGATATATGTAATCTCTAGAAAATTGAATGAATTTTTTTTGAGAATATATTTATATTTACATTCAGAATCTCTTTTTAACCAACATGTGGTTTTTTCCTCTAGGATCAAATGAAAGACATTGTACAGTCCAATCCTTCTATATCTGACATTGACTTGGCGGACGCATGCTTTAAAAATCAAAAGGCTGATCATGTTCTGGATTTGGAGGTGCAATAAAGCGAAAAAGATTTGAAAGGATCACAACCGAGTAGAATGGACCTTATGAAGAAGCTTCAAGAAAAACATCAAGAAAATCTTGAACTTTCGACTCGTGTAGAAGGATTAGAAGGCTGTTCGGCAAAAGATAGAGAGGAAATGCGGCATAAAGGATAGAGAAATGGAAATCCTGGCGTCAAAGAGATAGGGAAGAAATGGAAGTTTCTTCGGCAAGGATAGGGAAGAAATGGAAGTCTCGCCGAAAGGATAGGGAGGAAATAGAAACTACTCGGAACCTCAATTCGTTTAAAGAATGGCTTTTCTAACTATAAATATTATAAATTTATTAAATGCTTTTATTTATTTTATCTCGTGCTTGGTGCTTTGTGATTGTTCTAATGAGCTAAATATTACAAGGTTGTCGATGAACTATGGATGCGGACTTGATGGAGTCGATGGCTTCTTTATTTTTCTTCACTTTTTAGTGTTTTAAGATGTAGAACATATTTTGCCTTTTGGATTAGAACATACTTGATGCTCACTTTCCATATTTTGCCTTTTGGATTAGAACATACTTGATGCTCACTTTCCATATATGTTTCTCTTTCATGGTATATGTTTGATTTATGTGTGTTGCTTATGATACGATGGAACCTGGTGTGAATTGATCATAATTGTGAATATATTTGTTAATAACTATATTTTATTTTCCTATTATTTACGTACATGCCATCAAAGTGTAGCTCTGAATACATGTAAGCAAGAGGTGCCATTTGACTAAAGCATTTACAACATCCATTCCTACAATAATAGATGCGTATCTAAGAATGAAAGTGATCTAAAAATATCTTTATTTTACTTAACGAATTGATTTGTAAATTTGATTTCATAGTGTAATATTCTTACAATGGAGTGTACATGAGATACTTGCCCTAAGTCCTTATGGTAGCGAAGGAGAGTGAGGCTTGGATAAGTTATGACAGTGGCGAGGATTTTCACCTATTTGATTTTCTCTAATACAAAATATCATCATTCTTGATTAGACATTAACGGCTATGAGCATGGTGACAAAGGAGATATTCAAGCAAAACCAAGAGATGAAGGGAGATTCACGACAAAAGGGCATCAAAATGGAAGGCTAACGGTGTCTTGGAGGTAATATTTGCTCAAGTATGCTTTTCCTAATTTTATACTTGGATTGAATTTTCTACTATAAATCTAATAAATGCATTCGTGAGAAGAAAATTGGTTTTACCAATTTGTTTACAAGAAGTCTTCAATCCGGATCACACTTGTGGGACCGTTATAACAATGCAATGGTTCTTTTATGACACCATCAAAGTATTAGCGGTGTAAGTACATTAATTTACGTGAGTTTATGCAAATACTTATTCAATGGTTGATGTTAGTCTAAGAGATGAGCTATAAAATTCACCACTAGCATGATTTCCAGTGTAGATAGTGCAAATCACATTTTAGTGGGGACAACTCCCCAATTTAGTATTCCTACTTACCACCACCCTCTCAATTGTATTGCGGTTCGTAATTTAAATTGTTTTAGCAAATTGAAAAAGCATCCTTATAACCACATTACATTATAAACCAATCTTTCGGATCATGAATGGGTGCTTTGTATCTTTTGCACATGTAAACCAATCTTTCGGATCGTGAATCGTGCTTTGTATCTTTTGCACGACATGTGGTCCTCACATCCTATCTTGCTGCAACATACATCAATGTGGCGATGATGGAAGAAGGCCTCGAAATGTTCATGTTGCCCTTCGGTGCCTTCATGAAGCTCTTAAATGCAACCAAAGATTACTTGGGTGATCATATCTGAGGTCTCTCTCTCTCTCTCTCTCTCTCTCTCTCTCTCTCTCTCTCTCTCTCTCTCCCTCCACACACACATGTGCAGCATGCACATACACACAATCTGCAGCAAAATAAAAGAAACCGGGCATCATTCATTCTAATCTCTATTTCCTGAGGCTGACCGGTTATCATGCGATTGCCATTGATTTATCGTTGATGGAAGCCTACTCTTTAAGTGTTCAACATGAGCAAACAACTCTGGCATACTTCAAGCAAAGCTTGGGCGAGAAGATCTTCGTACCACAGTTGTTGCGATTCAATAATATTTTTCCTCGACAATTGAAGATCCATATTGTTAATTTGAATTTTAATTGCTTATTCTTTGAAAAATGAAGTTACCTATTTTGAAGGATGCTGCATGGCTCGAGTATTTTGAGTCCAAGGTACAAGAACATTGGGCTGCCGCGGAATGGTTTCAAGCCCGATGCCTCAATTGCCACAAAGTCCATCTAAGGTAATGGCTCTATCATAGTGAAATATTGTAGAAGTCGAAAAGCGCAAAGAAGAGTTTAACAAAAGAACTACAAGATCAAGGTTTTCTCGCCAACTCTTCAGCTTGGAAGATTTATGAAATGAATGAGGAAATAACTTCGCTCTTTTCATACCCCGTGTTGAACCTAGGCCAATAGCTTTTCTCCATTATGAGCTTGTCGCATCACTCTCATGCTTGATTAGAATTAAAATATGTATATAAAGTAATTAATTTGTTTCAATCATAATCATATCCGTGGTGCACGACGGATTGATTAACAAGACCAGAACTAAGTGTCGTGGCGGAGTTATGGAACAATACGGAAGATGTTCAAGGGGAAGAATACTGAAGAACAAGTTGAATCATGTTAACTTCGCTAGGATTTTTGTATTACTTTTCTATTTATTTTTCTTCTTGCCAATATGTTGGAAAGAACTAGTGCTTTCATTTTTGTTCTTGGGTTTCTTCCTAATATATGTATGTACTTGTGGAATATCTTTGTCAATAAAAGTTGCATCTTTGTCCTTTTCACTTCTAAAGCTTGTATGTGGTAATCTCTATTGTCAAATTTGTCGTGTTATAATGTGTTTGGAAGGGCTTCCATAAGTGATGACAACTTAATTTAGTCGTTAAAGTGTAGTAACAATGTTCCTAATATTTTGTTCTTAATGTGCTATTAACAACGATTTTTATTTGTCATTAATGTCTATTAACAACGGAGTCAACTACAAGCATGCCAAATTTAACTAATTTTGACTTTACATTAACAAAGGTTTTATTCGTCGTTAATGCCTATCAACGACGGAGTCAATCTGCCAATGGCGCAAATTAAACTAACGTTGATTTTGCATTAACGGCGGTTGTTATTCGTCGTTAATGTTCCACATTCATTACTATTTTAAGACCAACGACGGAACGTATATGTCGCTGTTGTTGACTTTAACGACGGATCAATTTATTCCGTCGTTAAATGTCATTAGCGCCAAGCCTATTAACGACAACCCACGACGGAGCACTTCTCCGTCGTTAGTGCCCATTAACGACGGACATAGATACCTATTACGACGGATTTTTCCATTGTTAATGGACCTTTTTTTTTGTAGTGTTAGGCAAGGTTCTTGTTTCTTCCGTTCCTGTTTTATCACTTTTTGGACCCCGGAGCTTTTCACTGTTTGTTATCCCATCGTTTCGCGACTATACGATCTTCCTATAGCTTCTCTTTCCTCGTCTTTGGTTATTACAATATTTTATTTATCACACATAGTGGTATATTGTATATTTTAGGCTATGTTATTATCTTTGGATTTATATACTTAATTTATTTTATGCATATATATATATATATATGATTTACGTAAATACTTTTGATTGTGTAAATCTTAATTAGTTTGATTATATATGCTTCCTTATTAATTTGATAAATAATCATGTTCAATTAAAATTAACAAACATTATTGATTTTATATATTCTTATCTATGTATGTTTGTGATGATGATTGTGTTTCGTACTTAGTATGGATTTTTATATGCTTAACGATATGTTGTATTGATTTGCATGATTTAATTTCCAATATATATATTTTATTGATTTTTCTTTGGCTACAATATTTTATTTATTTTGGTCAGAATATATTGACACTATTTTACACATTTATAAGTACTATATACATACTTTTACGTATTATATTGATATAGCGCTTTGTGATTGATATACAAACATGATATGATTAATTGATGGCTTTGTGTACTTGCTACTATTAGTGTAAGTTTGATTGCCCTTATTTCTTATATTTCCATTTTGTTTCTACACTTTGGTTTATCAAACTTTAACAGAACCTTTTTAACTAATTGTGTTACCTTTAAATTTTTATTTGATACTTTTGGACTAAAGTATATTTTATTTTGAATTTGTCACCTTCAGTTAAGCATTGTTACATTTACGTTGAGGTTGTCACATTTAGCTATTAATTTTGGTTTAACCGTGGTATGCTTATTTCCTATTTGTTAACTTTGAGTTGAAATTGTCAAATTTGATTTGAACATTGTTATCTTTAACCTTAAATTATTACATTGTTGGATCTTGTTAACTCTAGCTATTAACTATTACCAGTTTTGAACTTTGTTACCTTTAGCTATAAATTCTTTTCATTGAAGGGTTGTCTACTACACACTTGTTCTGATCGACATGATATTATTATTTTTTTCCATTTTAGATTTTGGTATCGTTGAGTTGAGATTTAGTATCCTTAAGTTGAGGTTTGTTATCTTTGGTTATGATTTTGGCTTAATTGTCGCTGGTCTCTTGGATCATTTGTCATAGTCCTTACCTTTATCTTATGACCTTTTGTTGAAATTTATAACTTTTAACCATTAATTGTTATATTCGTTTTAAACTCTGTTACTTATAGATATGAATTGATATTTTCTTTATAACCTTTATGCCTTTAGCACATTTTGTTATATTTAGTTTCACTTTGAATTTTCGTTAACTTTAAGGTGAGTCTTGTCACTGAACCTTGGTATAATTTCATTACCTTTATTTTATATTTGTTTCCTTTTCTGAGTTTTGAGAATTATTACCTTGGTGTCAAAGTCTATTTTTTAATTTTACCATTAGAAGAACTGATATTTATTTTGAGCTCAGATACATTTGTGTAGAAGTTTGTTACCTTTAGCATAATTGTGTCCTTTTAATATTGTTATACTTTAGATTTTGTATATTATGGTCAATGTTTGCTACCTTTTGGAAATGAAATTTTTACTATTTGAGTTATTTTATTTTGATAGTTTTGTGATACATTTGAACACCTATGTCCTTACCACTTTTTGACTTATTCTTAAGATCGGGTTATTACCCTTCGCTTAATTATGTTATCTTTACTTTTATTTTCCATCGAGGTTTGTCATCTTAAGTCATTAGATTATTTGTCTTATACATTATTTTTAGGGGTTTGTTAACTTTAGTTATTAAATGTTGCATTTACTTTTAGTTTGTTGTCTTTAGCCTTGAATTGTTATGTTGTATCTAACTTGTTACCGTTAGCATAATTTTGTTCTTTATATTATCGCTTCAAGATTTGTTAACTTTAGGTTGTAGTTCATTACCCTTCACTTAATCCATATCTCTGTCTTGGGGTTGTCTTAATTCGAGGACGAATTTGTTTTAAGGGGTAGGATGTAACACCCGTGAATTTTCGATCATTATTTTTCTAATATTTTCGATGCATTATTTTTCTAGTATTATTTTCCTAATATTTTTCGATCATTATCTTCTAATATTGCTTTTCTAATATTAAATATTATTTTCTAGCATTTGAAAGTTGAATATTATTTTTCTAGTGATTAAATATTAAATGTTATTTTTCGGTATTTAAATATTAAATATTATTTTTAGTATTTAAAAATTAAATATTATTTTTAGTATTTAAAAATTAAATATTATTTTCTAAAAGTATTATTAATATTTTCTCATATTTTCGTGATTCTCTACTAATTCAAAATAGAGTTTTATATTTATGTTTATGATTTAACTACATTATAAATTCAATAATTGCGATGAATAATTTTAGTCCTAATCTTGATTCTTGATATTACTAATGATTTTGTAAACTTGAGCTTGGAATTTGAGTGCGTAGGAATATATGTATATGTGTGTGTAATAATTTTATGAATGTCAATTTTGTTTAATTATCATCATAATAATAAATCCTCTATTTGATGTGTTGTACTATACCCTCAATCTAACCTAACCCTATATATATATATATATATATATATAGGCTAAATTACCAAATTGGCCTAAAAATTGACACACGGTTTCCAATAAGACCTAAAAATTGACTCAGGCGACAATAAGGCCTAAAAAGTGATTCACTTAACCAATAATGCCTACTCCGGCGACTGGAATTTTTTAAACTTATATTTTAGTCCTCTAAATTTTATTTCTTCTTTCTTTTACCCCTCCCTCCTCCTCCATCTCTTTCTCTCTCCCCATCCCTCCATCCTCCATCTCTCTCTCTCTCTCTCTCCCCATCCCTCCATCCTCCATCTCTCTCTTTCCCCCTTCCCATTGTCTTCTTCCCTCCTCCTCCATCTCTCTTTCTCTCTCCCTCTACCCTCCATCTCTCTCTCTCTCTCTCTCTCTCTCTCTCTCTCTCCCCTTCCTCATTGCCTCTATCCCTCCTCCAAAACAATGAGGAAGGAGGAAGAGAAAAGAGATGAAGGGAGGAAGGTGGGGAGAAGATGGAGGGGGAGGAGAAAAAAAGAGAGATGATGGAGGAGGAGGAAAAAGGAGTGGAGATGGAAATGGGAGGGAAAAATGGAGGATCGAGGAGTCGAAAGAAAAATCCGAAATGGTCGAGAACCATCGATCGAGTCGATCGCCAAAATCTCCTGGTCAGAAATAAATGGACCTAAATAAATTAATTATTTCAATTAAATAATATATATATATATATATATATATATATATATTTCCTCTCCATTACTCTCTCTCTCTCTCTCTCTCCCCATCCCTCCATCCTCCATCTCTCTTTCTCTCTCCCTCTACCCTCCATCTCTCTTTCTCTCTCCCTCTACCCTCCATCTCTCTTTCTCTCTCCCTCTACCCTCCATCTCTCTTTCTCTCTCCCTCTACCCTCCATCTCTCTTTCTCTCTCCCTCTACCCTCCATCTCTCTTTCTCTCTCCCCATCCCTCCATCCTCCATCTCTCTTTCTCTCTCCCTCTACCCTCCATCTCTCTTTCTCTCTCCCCATCCCTCCATCCTCCATCTCTCTTTCTCTCTCCCTCTACCCTCCATCTCTCTTTCTCTCTCCCTCTACCCTCCATCTCTCTTTCTCTCTCCCTCTCTCTCTCTCTCTCTCTCTTTCCCCATGGAAGGAAGGAAGAATCCGGTCGTCGAGAGACCATCAGTTCTCGTCAATCTCCGAATCAATGGATCCCGTCAGTCACTCCGACATAATATCACTTTCGGTCTTAAACTCGTAATTGACAAATCCGATATATATATCCACTCTCCCCCCCCCCCCTCCTTCCATTCCATCCACCCTCCTTGGTCCCATCCTTCCGTTCCATTCCTTCCTTTCCTCTTCCTTCCTTCCTCCATCCTTCCATCCATCCATTCCTCCCCCCCACATCCTCCTCCCCCCCTCCGGCTTCCATTCATGACAGCCACTCCCACCAGTGCCCTCTCCCGTGATCCCTACCATGCCATCACGTTAACGTGGCCAGAATATCGACCCAGCTGTGGTCGACAGCGTCCTTGCGCCAAATAGAGCCATGTCGATTCGTTCGACGATATCCCTGATGCAAGATCCCGTTGCTTTGACCTCGTATATTACATTTTTAGATTATTTATGAATTATTATATGTATCGGATAATTATGATGCATTATGAACTGCGTGGGATTGCACGATGATGATTTTATTGATGCTAAGCGTGATTATGTGAGATATTATTGAAAAAGGAGAAATTAGAAATATTTTATAAATGAGTTTATTTTGAAAAGACTTATCGAGATAGTTATCGTCTAAAATAATATTTTAGAATAATCCAGGAAATGATTTTAAAGGATTTATTTTGAAAAAGAATTTTGAAATATTGCATTTATTTTAATTATTAAGTTATTTGTTACAATAATATATTTTGATAACCATGAGGAAAATTATACTTTTAAAGGAATTTTTGTAAAAGGATTTGAAGTATTAATTTAGTGTAAGATGAATATTTGAATTATTAATTAAAAATATTATTTTGGGATAATAGTGAGGAAAGTTATTTTAAAGGAATTGTTTGTAAAGGAATTTTTGAATTATTAGATTTATTATAAAACGAATATTTGAATTATTAAGGTTATTGTCAAAATGTTATTCTAGAATAATCGTGAGGAATAATATTTTAAAGGATTTACTTTATGAAGGGATTTTTGAATTATTAAAGGAATCTTGGAATTATTATTTTATTATTTTAAAAGTTTCAAAATCTCGTTAGTGAAATTTCGATATTATCCGTTTACATGTGTAGTTAGTCGTTCGTGGCTCTTGTTATCGCATTTAATCTTGTTTATTGATTATTCATGTTTTCGATCGTTCTTGTATTGATATGCCGTGTTAATTGCATTTATTCACAATCTTGTTGTGTCGAGCCGTAGTAGTTCATGATTTAGGGACTTGGTTCGTCATGAACATGACCTAGTGACATGTGTGTGTTGACCATGCTTAGGAGGTGAACCCGTGTTTGATATCGGCATCGTTGACTTGATTTACGGACCGTGGGATGGGAAAGTCTTGGTTCATGTATTCGGATGTGGCGTTTATGTATCTTCGGACCGTGCCAAGTGACATTGTTTCCGCGCTGGGCTGGTTTGTTGGGCCCGTGAATCATTTCGCCGCGTGGCGGTGTACTTTGTATTCACGAGTCCGCTTGTATCCGGACAAGCCGGAACCTGATTGCGTGTAGTCCTTTGACCGTTCGTTGTTCCGCGGTATTGGATGCGCGTAGAGGATAATGAACCGTCAGTTATCCGATTAATATGAGCCTTGACTTTAAATGAGATGTAGATCTGAGACTATGACAGAATGGTTAGTTACCCGTTACTGTTGTTTGGAATGCCCGAGTTTTCCGGTTGTTTATATGGTCAGCTCCAGTTGTATGCATGCATCACTTCACCCTATTATATTCGTTCGCATTTCCTGATTACTGCATTTATTTGCATTATTATTATACTGCCATTGCCTGTGGGATCTTGCCGTGTGTTATACATGCTGACGTACTCCATTCTCTTGGTGTACGTCAGATTTAGATGACGGACAGGTCGGTATCAAGATCACCTTGGCCGGAGTTTCCTCGGCGGAGAACCTCCCGGATATGGAGTAGATCGGTGACTTAGTTTTCTTTTGTTTTCAGTAGTTGATGAACCTTAGACTTCTTTCCGTATTTTCATTTTAGCTCAGTTGACATTATTTTGTGATTCTCTAGTCTTAGCTACATGTATTGTTTCAGACATGTGGACTCTTTATGGTCTTGGATATTATTTTATTTAGTGATATGTACTTCCTGTTCTGGATTATTATTTATTCTTTGCGTGGTTGGGACTGTGTTGTGATTCTTATTATTGTTACTTGGCTGATTAGATTGAGGAGAAATGTTTTATTTTATTTGTATTTCTTCTCAATCCAATACGTCGCGGACTTGTTCCGCATCTTGCTTCGGGTATTTTGGGAAGCGGTGGCGAGATTTTGTGGTGGCCCATGCGAGTCGGACGAATCGGGCTTTCGGGTCTAGTCACGATCTCGAGTTCACGGTTCGAGTTTTCCGCAGTAGAATAAGATAAATAATTTAGCGCATATCACTATTTCATCCGTAAGACTATATTTGACCCTTATCCCGTAAGTTATATTTTAGTCCCTATCTTACCCAGTTTCGACTTTGATTTTGACTTCGATGTCCTTGTTCTCCCTCGAATGAATTTGATTCCCGTCCTTTCTCCACAACCATGATAGGATATGTTTAAGAGTACTAAGTTAGTCATTATTTATCTTGTCCGCATTACACTACAAAAAAGGTCCATTAACGACCAACATTTACAACGGACAAAAAAAATTCTTGTTATTAAAAGATAGTAACGACCAATTTTTTTAATCCCTCGTTAGTGAGTACATCAATTACGGGAGAGTTTTTTTTCCGTCGTTACTACTAGCAAAAATCCGTCGTTAATGTGTTATGTAATCACGACAAACAACAAATAGTCGTTAATGTTATATGATTCTCTCGTAAATAGATGATTTTTAGTGAGATTTAATTTTTAATTTTTAATGAGATTTAATTTTTAATTTTATTAATGATGACATACTTTATAAATTTGCAATGATGTTAATTAATCATTTATTTAAAACAAAAAAACAAAAAAGTTAAAATGAAAACAACTCTAACTACCCGTTGTTTCTCAATAATCAGGCGCGAAGACCCGACCCGTTCACCGCCTAAAACATAGCCAACCGCAATAAATAGGTTTCTAATTAGATTGGGGAAAAAAACCCTCGTATCGACTCCTCTCCGCCTCGATCGCCCTTCACTTCCTCTTTCGTCGTTGACGGCCTGGAACCACCTCGCCGATCGGAATCGACCTCGATTTCCTCCTCTCTACACCATCGTCGTTGCACGCTGCTTCCTCTTCGGTTGGTGAAGGCACCGGATCAAGAATTGAAAGGTGCGTTATTCGTCGAATTTCCTCCTCTCATCTATCCTTTTGATCTCTCTTCTGAAGATATTCTAATTCTAGCGGAGTTCTAGATCAATCTAATTCAATTATTTAAGAAATTGTTATCGGTTAAGAAGATCTATCTATTTCATTAATTGTGTTTTTAAACTCTTACATACATTATATTCTCTTCAGTTATTAAACTGCGTTATCGAAAGGAGTTGATGTTAATTAGTATTGAGGCTTGAATTGGGTTTATGTTGCTCAAGTGCATAGTTAAGTGCACTGTTTGTGTGAAGAAGATGATAGCTTAGAAAGGATGGCAAGTGTTTATAAATAGATTAATTTTATATTACGATGGCGTGTAAGCATGATAGAATTGTAGGCCAGATTATTTAGATTTAAAATTTTGATTCTAGATTCACATTCTCAATTATTGGTTTAAATATGCAGGTCAATATTAGGAGTGTTGATGAAGTCAGTAGTGATTGGGCTGCTCTTTCATTATCCTCTTCGGCTTTTGTTCTGCAGTGTATATTTTATCTAATAATTAACTAGTAGCAAAACAATGAATTCTTGGACATTGACTCTTAATTTTTATAATTATTCGCACCTTATTGTCTTGAAAAAGTCGATAAGATTGGTTCCAAATGTAGTTTCATCACAAAATTCTTTTGGTAGCGTAAAGTTCCATATTAATTAAGATTCCTTGCATCTATTTTCAATCTATTTGCAATTGTCTTTTGCCTTAATTTCAACGAGAGAATCATTGCATTAATTTGAGTTTGAAGTGCGTAGTTAAGTGCACATGCACGCACACATGCGATGCGTGCGTGTGTCTAGCCGTTTGTCATATCTTATTTTTCTATAGTCAGTTAGATAGTTTTCAATTTTTCTATATTTGACAATGAGAGATACTTTTTCCTACTACCATCCTAAATTAATACTCTTTTCGACTTTTTACAAGCTGCTTATGCGCTACAAGTACTTATTGCACATGCTCCATGATTAAAAACTTTCTTTAACAAGTCGAAGCTTCTTCATTCATGGAATTGACATTGATACCAATTGTTATGTCGAATATTTGAAAATCTTCACAATTCTCTCTTATTTTGCCTAATTTTAAGCGATTGCCTTAAATTCTATGATTCATTAGAGCAAACATAAGTGTGGTTAGTTGTCATATAGTATTTGCCCTAATCTTGAATTGTCCATAATGAAATATGTCTTGTCATTTTGAGGACCGGTTGTCCACACATATAATGATATTGTACCAAATACTTGCATATTGTCGTCCAACATGCCTTGCTATTTTCGAACCTGTTTGTCCACATATAACGATTCTATAGCAAATATATGCATATTGTAGTTTAATACTTGCTTCGGAAAAACAACTAGGGATAAACATAATAGTACATGTTACTTGTATGAAAACTCCTCTGAAACTAAAGTTTTATTTGGATGACTTGGTTGTGTCCCAATGAAGAAGGAATATATATTGCACAAGATTCCAAGTGGTCCTTAAATATGGCTTGGAGAAAGAATTGCTAATAAGCCACATCCACACTAAAATTCATCATGCAAATTTTCTATAGACACCATTAGGGGATAATGGGTGTTGAGAATATAATGTCACTCTAGTATAAAGTTCTCATGGGGTATAAACTATATGTGTTATTTGTGTGGATGTATAGAAGGTAAGTTGGAAGGATGATTGATATATCATATATGATACAATGAGATACTAATATTGGTTTCATCTCGTCATTCTATGAATGGAAATAAAATGAATAATATTTGTGGTAATTTTGTAGGTAATTTTGTTATCGTGTTTGCTTGGAACATGGCACCTAATAAAAGTTGGATGCACAATGTTGATAATCGTGTTAATTGCGAAGATTATGTTACTGGAGTTAAGAAATTTGTGGAGTATGCTATTAGAAAAGTAGGAGGCCCTGAGATCCGATGTCCATGCCGTAAATGTATGAATAACAAAACTGGCACTCCTGAGATGGTTGAGTCACATTTGATATATTGGGGAATACCATTGGCTACACATTTTGGTACCACCATGGGGAAAGATGTGGGAACTGAATCGGAAGTGGAAGATGAAGATGGTTTAGATGTGGGTGATAATGAAGAAGAAGCAGAAAGTGAGGACGAGATGCATGAGATGATAAGAGACCATTTCCCATACTTCAGTACTTCTGCTAGACTTGATGGTGATATTAGCTTATCAAGCCAAGAAGTACCTATTGTGGAAGAACCGAATGGTGATGCAAAGACATTCTATAGGCTGATGGACGACTGCGACAAGCCATTATATGAAGGCTGTAAGACTTCAAAGCTTTCGGCAATTGTTAAACTGCTTCATATAAAGACCCTTGGTCGATGGAGTAATAAATCTTTTACCATGCTATTGGAATTCTTGAAAGAGGAGTTGCTACCTGGTGAATCATTTTTGCCAAGTTCTTATTATGAGGCAAAAAAGATAATTCAGGATCTGGGCATATCTTATAAAAAGATTGATGCTTGTGTGAAGGATTGTATGTTATACTGGAAAGAAGATGATAGTCTAGAGTCTTGCAAGAAATGTGGTGCTTCTAGATGGAAGCTTGACGTGCGCAATGGAGAAGTCAAATGCAAAGCAAATGGAAAAAAAATATCTGCAAAAGTACTGCGTTATTTTCCTCTCAGCCTAAGACTCCAGAGATTGTTCATGTCCACAAAAACGGCGTCTCTTATGAGGTGGCATCAAGATGATAGAATTAAGGATGGCGTGATGAGACATCCTGCAGATTCAAAAGCTTGGAAATCTTTTGATGAATCTCATCCATCATTTTCTTTGGAGCCACGCAATGTTAGGCTTGGTCTTGCAAGCGATGGTTTTCAGCCATTTACAAATATGTCGAGTCCATATAGTATTTGGCCTGTGATTCTTGTGCCATATAACTTACCTCCATGGATGTGCATGAAGCCATCTAATTTTATATTGTCAATGCTTATCCCTGGACCAGATGCTCCCGGAGATGCCATTGATGTTTACTTACAGCCTCTTATTGAAGAACTGAAGGAATTGTGGGAGTTGGGTATTCAAACATTTGATGCATCATTAAAACAGAATTTTATTTTGCGTGCTGCTTTGCTATGGACAATTAATGATTTTCCAGCATATGGTAATCTATCAGGATGGAGCACTAAAGGGAAGCTCGCTTGTCCAAACTGTCATAAATATACTCATTCGTTGAGATTAATGAATGGGTGCAAGCAATGTTATATGGGTCATAGGCGTTACCTTAAACCTGATCATAAGTGGCGAAAGAACAAGGAATCATTTGACGGTACGCAGGAGTTTGGGGTTCCACCAAAGCCACTTTCTGGGGTTGAGGTCCTAGATCAAGTTGAAGACCTTGAAGGAGCTATCTTGTCTAGAGATCCTCAGATAAAAACAAAAGTTTCGCATGATTTGAGGGGAGACAATTGGAATAAGAAGAGCATCTTTTTTAAGTTGTCATACTGGAAGACTAATCTGTTACGGCATAATTTGGATGTAATGCACATTGAGAAAAATATTTGTGATAGCTTGCTGGGAACAATCATGAATATTAACGGGAAGACGAAGGATACGCTGAAGACTCGGTTGGATTTACAAGCAATGAATATAAGATCTGATTTGCATCCCATTCAAAGAGGAAATAAGCTTGTTTTGCCTCCTGCTTCATACACATTAGGTGCAAAGGACAAGGAATTGTTTTGCAAATTTCTTAAAAATTTGAAAGTACCAGATGGATTTTCATCTAATTTATCTCATTGTGTGAACCTGAAAGAGCATAAGCTTCTAGGATTGAAAAGTCATGATTTTCATGTTTTGCTACAGCGCTTGCTTCCTGTTGCATTGCGAGGTTTTGTTCCTGATGAAGTGTATGAGCCGATTGTGGAGTTATCATTATTTTTCTCTATTTTATGTGCGAAAGCATTGAAGATGGATGATTTGGATCAAATAGATGCTCAAATTGGCCTGACGCTGTGTAAATTGGAGAGGATTTTACCACCTTCTTCTTTTGATATCATGATGCATCTTCCTGTCCACTTAGCTTATGAGGCGATGAATGGCGGACCGGTATATTTTCGATGGATGTATCCTGTGGAACGTCAAATGTATACATTCAAATCTTATATTCGTAATAGGGCCCATCCAGAAGGTTCCATTGCAGAGGGTTACATCGCAGATGAGTGCATGACTTTATGCTCTAGGTACATACACAGCATTGAGACAAAATTCAACCACCTAGAACGAAATTATGATGGAGGACCCAAAAACTCTAAGAAAAATCTATCTATTTTCTTTGAACTTGGACGACCTTTGGGAGCAGCAAGAACACGTGACCTTAATCTGGATGATTGGGTTCGAGCTCACATATACGTGTTAAAGAATTGTGATGAAGTTCAACCCTTTCTTGAGTAAGTTCCAAAGTTCAACACACTATAATTAGTTCTTCAGTATTTCTTTTAATTTGAATAAAAACTCATTTATTTTTGAGTCCAGGGAGCATTCTCAGATAGTGGCGTGTCAGGCAAGTAAAATGACTAGTGATGAAAAAGATAGATATTTCATTGAGTGGTTTAAGACAAAAGTAAGTATACCATGATATCATAACTTCAGTAGTTAGATTTTTATTAGCCACATGATTTAGCTAACTTCTCTCATCCTAACTGTTTTTTATAGATAGCTCAATTACATGACGAAGGCAACACTACTTTTGGGGATGAATTTCTCTCATTGGCTCGTGGTCCTTACAAATGTGTGAGATGTTATGATGGCTTTGTCACAAAGGGATATCGATTCCATACAATGCAACATGACGTCAAGTTGCGAACGCAAAATTATGGTGTTATGGTAGTTGGTGATGATGGAACTGAAAGTGGGAGTAGAGAATACTATGGTGTTTTAACCGAAATTGTTAAGTTACGATATCTAGGAAACAATCACGTGGTATTGTTTCGTTGTGACTGGAGAGATGTACACAATGTCAAGCAAGGCATTAAAGTGGATAAATTTGGCTATGTTAGTGTTAATGGAAGGAGAAACTTGCAAACAAATGAGCCATTTGTGTTGGCTAATCAAGCATTCCAAGTGTTTTACATTGCAGACAATATTAACAAAGGCTGGGAGGTCGTGTTAAAGACACAACCTAGGGACCTGTATGTTATGCCACTAGAAGCTATTGATGATGGTAGGGAGTTGGACGATGATGTTATGGATGATGATCATGAAGCATACCAGGGTGATGAGTCATTTACGCCGATGTTCAACATGACTTCTTTGGTGGACAATGATGAAGTTAGTAGGAAAAGAAAGGATGGAGAACCAAACACAGTTGATGTACCTTTGTCTTTCAAAAAGCGCAAAACATTGTTAGAATAAATTTAGGGAGGGTCCAGTTTGTTGGTCTCCATTTCTATTTCATCTTTTTAGTTTACTCAAAACATAATATACTCATGACATTCTATACTATTGCTATATGTAGAATTTTGTGTTTTCTTTCTTATTGAATAATTAGTGCCTAGTTTTGTTGAGCAATGTAGCAGGATTGTGATATATTTTCATCACAAGTCATGATATTATGCTAATATTTATATTTTGATTAAATTTCAGTGGACATTATGCCAATATACTTAATTCTACTAGAAAAATTATAAGAATATTATTCTCTACTTCTAGCATTATTTGATTGTTGTGTATGATGATGTTATATAAGTTTTAGTGGACATATATACTTATTTTATTCCCCCATCACATAGTGAAGTATATTTATTTTGATATGGTGACAAATTAGTTTTCATTTTGTACTTTTAGATTTATGGCATCATCTAAGAAGCAAATGTATTTGGCACCTGGTGCATTAAGCAAAGGGCAGGCAAACATGCGCAAATCAGTTAGATATGCTGGAGGATCTTCATCTAGGCGTTTATATGGCGTTAATGAAAATGAAGAAATATTATTCGAGGAATTCGAGCATATTTCACAAGGAAGAAGATCCAAAACTAGAGAAAATGGTTTTTTATTCATTCTTTTCTTTTTTTATTATATTTCTAACAAAGAACGTATGATATACTTTAGAATAATTTGAATTTAATTTTACATTATTAGCAGTGAATGTTGGGCATTACTTTAGAGATGCAAGTGGTGGTTTATCTAACCCATCAAAAGAGTTAGGACCTTCTTGTAGATCGTTGCAACTAGACTTCAATGCCACAAATGAAGAGGTGCAATCTGAAGAATCAACAGATGAGCATGATCTTAATGTAGATTCAAATACAAATGAAGATACTGCTAGTAATGGTTTGAATTTCTCTTCTTTTCTTTTTCAATTATATGTATCTAGATCATTTTTCTCCTATGCTGCTAATGTGAAAGAATGTGTAATTAATTTAGTTTTTTTTTATCTTTTTTTAGATAATGTGCTTACTACAAAGCGACCACCCGAGGTAGAAATTTGTGTAAAGAAGTTGCCACCCTCAAGGACGGTGAGAAATTAGAAATCGGCTTTTATCAAAAACGCCCAGTAGGAAAGAACCACAAAGCATTTTCAAGACATTGTGGCAGAATAGTTCGTGATTGCTCATCATGTCCTGTGCGAGTAAAATCATGGGATGAAATTCCAAATTCAGCAAAGGAGCACATGTGGGCAACAATAAAGGTAACTAATAATGTCCATTATTTTTAATTTTGACTCAAACATCTTCATATGAATTGAAAGAAAATTATCAAATGCATTGATTTACAGGATAATTTTACTTGCCCTGATATTGACCAACACCGCGATGATTGTTTAAATCACATGAGGAGGTTATGGAATAATTGGCATGGAGAGCTGAAGCGCTATATAAAAGTGAAATGTGAAGACAATCTAGAAAAAGCATTGGCCAATGCACCACGCTTTATTGCTCAAGAAGATTGGGTCTGGTTTTGCAAAGAGTTATTTTTTACTAAAGAGTTCCAAGTAAGTAATCTCTAATTTTAGTATGTTGTTAAATTACATGTTAGAGTGATATAGGGCTAACATACAAACAAATGAAGAGCTCATGAAATAAATTGTAGGATAAAAGCAAACGGAATTCTGAAAATAGAGGGGAGCTCAAAAATCTTCACCACACTGGCAGCAAGCCCTTTAGACAGATTAGTTGGGAACTGGTAATTTAAGTATATTGCTTTGCTATACGTACATACAATATCATGGCGTGCTTTATTTTTTTGATAAGTTTTGCTTTGATATGTTTTAAGGGAGGCAAGGATGGAAACCCACCAAACCTAATTACGATGTTTTATGAGACTCGAAAAAGAAGGATAAAGAGAAGGATGTTGTAGTTTTGGAGGAAGATGCACAGGAGATATATGTAATCTCTAGAAAATTGAATGAATTTTTTTTGAGAATATATTTATATTTACATTCAGAATCTCTTTTTAACCAACATGTGGTTTTTTCCTCTAGGATCAAATGAAAGACATTGTACAGTCCAATCCTTCTATATCTGACATTGACTTGGCGGACGCATGCTTTAAAAATCAAAAGGCTGATCATGTTGCTGGATTTGGAGGTGCAATAAAGCGAAAAGATTTGAAAGGATCACAACCGAGTAGAATGGACCTTATGAAGAAGCTTCAAGAAAAACATCAAGAAAATGCTGAACTTTCGACTCGTGTAGAAGGATTAGAAGCTGTTCGGCAAAAAGATAGAGAGGAAATGGAAGCTGCGCGCCAAAAGGATAGAGAGGAAATGGAAGCTGCGCGTCAAAGAGATAGGGAAGAAATGGAAGCTGTTCGGCAAAGGATAGGGAAGAAATGGAAGCTGCTCGCAGAAAGGATAGGGAGGAAATAGAAACTACTCGTCAGAACCTCAATTCGTTTAAAGAATGGCTTTTCCGCAACTATAAATAAGTTATAAATTTATTAAATGCTTTTATTTATTTTTATCTACGTACTTGGTGCTTTGTGATTGTTCTAATGAGCTAAATATTACAGGTTGTGCTGATGAACTATGGATGCAGACTTGATGGAGTCAGTGGCTTCTTTATTTTCTTTTGTCACTTTTTTAGTGTTTTAAGATGTAGAACATATTTTGCCTTTTTGGATTAGAACATACTTGATGCTCACTTTCCATATTTTGCCTTTTTGGATTAGAACATACTTGATGCTCACTTTCCATATATGTTTCTCTTTCATGGCATATATGTTTGATTTATGTGTGTTGCTTATGATACGATGGAACCTGCTGTGAATTGATCATAATTGTGAATATATTTGTTAAGAACTATATTTTATTTTCCTATTATTTTTGTACATGCCATCAAAGTGTAGCTCTGAATACATGTAAGCAAGAGGTGCCATTTGACTAAAGCATTTACAACATCCATTCCTACAACCAATAAGTGCATTATCTAAGAATGAAAGTGATCTAAAAATATCTTTATTTTGCTTAACAGAATTGATTTGTAAATTTTAGATTTCAGAGTGTAATATTCTTACAATGGAGTGTAGATGAGATACTTGCCTGCTGTCCTTATCGGTGGCGAAGGGGAGTGAGGCTTGGATAAGTTTTGACAGTGGCGGGATTTTCACCTATTTGATTTTCTCTAATACAAAATATCATCATTCTCTTGATTAGACATTAACGGCTATGAGCATGGTGACAAAGGAGATATTCAAGCAAAACCAAGAGATGAAGGGAGATTCACGACAAAAGAGGCATCAAAATGGAAGGCTATGATGTCTTGGAGGTAATATTTGCTCAAGATGCTTTTCCTAATTTTATACTTGGATTGAATTTTCTACTATAAATCTAATAAATGCGATCTGTGAAGAAAATTGGTTTTACCAATTTGTTTACAAGAAGTCTTCCAATCGGATCACACTTGTGGGACCAGTTATAACAATGCAATGGTTCTTTTATGACACCATCAAAGTATTAAGCGGTTGTAAGTACATTAATTTACGTGAGTTTATGCAAATACTTATTCGAATGGTTGATGTTAGTCTAAGAGATGAGCTATAAAATTCACCACTAGCATGATTTCCAGCTGTAGATAGTGCAAATCACATTTTAGTGGGGACAACTCCCCCAATTTAGTATTCCTACTTACCACCACCCTCTCAATTGTATTGCAGTTTCTGTAATTTAAATTGTTTTAGCAAATTGAAAAAGCATCCTTATAACCACATTACATTATAAACCAATCTTTCGGATCGTGAATCGTGCTTTGTATCTTTTGCACGACATGTAAACCAATCTTTCGGATCGTGAATCGTGCTTTGTATCTTTTGCACCTGACATGTGGTCCCTCACATCCTAATACTGCTGCAACATACATCAATGTGGCGATGATGGAAGAAGGCCTCGGAAATGTTCATGTTGCCCTTCGGTACCTTCATGAAGCTCTTAAATGCAACCAAAGATTACTTGGAGCTGATCATATACAGGTCTCTCTCTCTCTCTCTCTCTCTCTCTCTCTCTCTCTCTCTCTCTCTCTCCCCTCCACACACACATGTGCGCATGCACATACACACAATGCAACAGCAGCAAAATAAAAGAAACCCAGGCATCATTCATTCTAATCTCTATTTCACAGACTGCAGCCAGTTATCATGCGATTGCCATTGATTTATCGTTGATGGAAGCCTACTCTTTAAGTGTTCAACATGAGCAAACAACTCTGCGCATACTTCAAGCAAAGCTTGGAGCAGAAGATCTTCGTACACAGGTTGTTGCAGCATTCAATAATATTTTTCCTCGACAATTGAAGATCCATATTGTTAATTTGAATTTTAATTGCTTATTGCTGAAAAATGAAGTTACCTATTTTTGAAGGATGCTGCTGCATGGCTCGAGTATTTTGAGTCCAAGGTACAAGAACAGCTGGAAGCTGCACGGAATGGTACTCCGAAGCCTGATGCCTCAATTGCCAGCAAAGTCCATCTAAGGTAATGGCTCTATCATAGTGAAATATTGTAGAAGTCTGAAAAACTGCAAAAGAAGAGTTTAACAAAAGAACTACAAGATCAAGGTTTTACGCCAACTCTTGGTTGGAAGATTTATGAAATGAATGAGGAAATAACTTCGCTCTTTTCATACTCAGAGGTTCGAACTTCTGGCGGGGCCAATAGCTTTTCTCCATTATGAGCTTCTTGCATCACTCTCATGCTTGATTAGAATTAAAATATGTATATAAAGTAATTAATTTGTTTCGAATCATAATCATATCCGGGGTGCACGACGGATTGATTAACAAGACCGAGAACTAAGTGTCGTGGCGGAGTTATGGAACAATACGGAAGATGTTCAAGGGGAAGAATACGGAAAGAACAAGTTGAATCATGTTAACTTACGCTAGGATTTTTGTATTACTTTTCTATTTATTTTTCTTCTTGCCAATATGTTGGAAAGAACTAGTGCTTTCATTTTGTTCTTGGGTTTCTTCCTAATATATGTATGTACTTGTGGAATATCTTTGTCAATAAAAGTTGCATCTTTGTCCTTTTCACTTCTAAAGCTTGTATGTGGTAATCTCTATTGTCAAATTTGTCATTTGTTATAATGTGTTTGGAAGGGCTTCCATAAGTGATGACAACTTAATTTAGTCGTTAAAGTGTAGTAACAGTGGTTCCTAATATTTTGTTCTTAATGTGCTATTAACAACGATTTTTATTTGTCATTAATGTCTATTAACAACGAGTCAACTACGGTGGCCAAATTTAACTAATTTTGACTTTACATTAACAAAGGTTTTATTAAATCGTTAATGCCTATCAACGACGAGTCAGCTGTCAATGGCCAAATTAAACTAGCGTTGATTTTGCATTAGCGGTTGTTATTCGTCGTTAATGTTCCACATTCATTTGTTACTATTTTAAGACCAACGGCGGAGCGTATATCTTTGTCGTTGTTGACTTTTAACGACGGATCAATTTATTCGTCGTTAAATGTCATTAGCGTCAAGCCTATTAACGACAACCCACGACGGAGCACTTCTCCGTCGTTAGTGCCCATTAACGGCGGACATAGATACCTATTACGACGGATTTTCCATTGTTAATGGACCTTTTTTGTAGTGTTAGGCAAGGTTCTTGTTTCTTCCGTTCTGTTTTATCACTTTTGGACCGGAGCTTTTCAGCGTTTGTTATCCCATCGTTTAGCGACTATCACGATCTTCCTATAGCTTCTCTTTCCTCGTCTTTGGTTATTACAATATTTTATTTATCACACATAGTGGTATATTGTATATTTTAGGCTATGTTATTATCTTTGGATTTATATACTTAATTTATTTTATGCATATATATATATATATATGATTTACGTAAATACTTTTGATTGTGTAAATCTTAATTAGTTTGATTATATATGCTTCCTTATTAATTTGATAAATAATCATGTTCAATTAAAATTAACAAACATTATTGATTTTATATATTCTTATCTATGTATGTTTGTGATGATGATTGTGTTTAGCGACTTAGTATGGATTTTTATATGCTTAACGATATGTTGTATTGATTTGCATGATTTAATTTCCAATATATATATTTTATTGATTTTTCTTTGGCTACAATATTTTTATTTATTTTGGTCAGAATATATTGACACTATTTTACACATTTATAAGTACTATATACATACTTTTCATTATTATATTGATATAGCGCTTTGTGATTGATATACAAACATGATATGATTAATTGATGGCTTTGTGTACTTGCTACTATTAGTGTAAGTTTGATTGCCCTTATTTCTTATATTTCCATTTTGTTTCTACACTTTGGTTTATCAAACTTTAACAGGAACCTTTTTAACTAATTGTGTTACCTTTAAATTTTTATTTGATACTTTTGGACTAAAGTATATTTTATTTTGAATTTGTCACCTTGGTTAAGCATTGTTACATTTCGTTGAGGTTGTCACATTTAGCTATTAATTTTGGTTTAACCGTGGTATGCTTATTTCCTATTTGTTAACTTTGAGTTGAAATTGTCAAATTTGATTTGAACATTGTTATCTTTAACCTTAAATTATTACATTGTTGGATCTTGTTAACTCTAGCTATTAACTATTACCAGTTTTGAACTTTGTTACCTTTAGCTATAAATTCTTTTCATTGAAGGGTTGTCTACTACACACTTATTCTGATCGACATGATATTATTATTTTTTTCCATTTTAGATTTTGGTATCGTTGAGTTGAGATTTAGTATCCTTAAGTTGAGGTTTGTTATCTTTGGTTATGATTTTGGCTTAATTGTCGCTTGGTCTCTTCAGATCATTTGTCATAGTCCTTACCTTTATCTTATGACCTTTTGTTGAAATTTATAACTTTTAACCATTAATTGTTATATTAGTTTTAAACTCTGTTACTTATAGATATGAATTGATATTTTCTTTATAACCTTTATGCCTTTAGCACATTTTGTTATATTTAGTTTCACTTTGAATTTTCGTTAACTTTAAGGTGAGTCTTGTCACTGAACCTTGGTATAATTTCATTACCTTTATTTTATATTTGTTTCCTTTTCTGAGTTTTGAGAATTATTACCTTGGTGTCAAAGTCTATTTTTAATTTTACCATTAGAAGAACTGATATTTATTTTGAGCTCAGATACATTTGTGTAGAAGTTTGTTACCTTTAGCATAATTGTGTCCTTTTAATATTGTTATACTTTAGATTTTGTATATTATGGTCAATGTTTGCTACCTTTTGGAAATGAAATTTTTACTATTTGAGTTATTTTATTTTGATAGTTTTGTGATACATTTGAACACCTATGTCCTTACCACTTTTTGACTTATTCTTAAGATGCGGGTTATTACCCTTCGCTTAATTATGTTATCTTTACTTTTATTTTCCATCGAGGTTTGTCATCTTAAGTCATTAGATTATTTGTCTTATACATTATTTTTAGGGGTTTGTTAACTTTAGTTATTAAATGTTGCATTTACTTTTCGTTTGTTGTCTTTAGCCTTGAATTGTTATGTTGTATCTAACTTGTTACCGTTAGCATAATTTTGTTCTTTATATTATCGCTTCAAGATTTGTTAACTTTAGGTTGTAGTTCATTACCCTTCACTTAATCCATATCTCTGTCTTGGGGTTGTCTTAATTCCGAGGACGGAATTTGTTTTAAGGGGGGTAGGATGTAACACCCGTGAATTTTCGATCATTATTTTTCTAGTGATTAAATATTAAATATTATTTTTCTAGCATTTGAAAGTTGAATATTATTTTTCTAGTATTATTTTCCTAATATTTTTCGTCATTATCTTCTAATATTGCTTTTCTAATATTAAATATTATTTTTCTAGCATTTGAAAGTTGAATATTATTTTTCTAGTGATTAAATATTAAATATTATTTTTCTGGTATTTAAATATTAAATATTATTTTTAGTATTTAAAAATTAAATATTATTTTCTAAAAGTATTATTAATATTTTCTCATATTTTCGAGTTCTCACAATTCAAAATAGAGTTTTATATTTATGTTTATGATTTAACTACATTATAAATTCAATAATTGCGATGAATAATTTTAGTCCTAATCTTGATTCTTGATATTACTAATGATTTTGTAAACTTGAGCTTGGAATTTAGTGCGTAGGAATATATGTATATGTGTGTGTAATAATTTTATGAATGTCAATTTTGTTTAATTATCATCATAATAATAAATCCTCTATTTGATGTGTTGTACTATACCCCTCAATCTAACCTAACCTATATATATATATATATATATATATATATATATATATATATATATATATATATATATATATATATATATATATATATATATATATATATATATATATATATATATATATATATATATATATATATATATATATATATATATATATATATATATATATATATATATATATATATATATATATATATATATATATATATATATATATATATATATATATATATATATATATATATATATATATATATATATATATATATATATATATATATATATATATATATATATATATATATATATATATATATATATATATATATATATATATATATATATATATATATATATATATATATATATATATATATATATATATATATATATATATATATATATATATATATATATATATATATATATATATATATATATATATATATATATATATATATATATATATATATATATATATATATATATATATATATATATATATATATATATATATATATATATATATATATATATATATATATATATATATATATATATATATATATATATATATATATATATATATATATATATATATATATATATATATATATATATATATATATATATATATATATATATATATATATATATATATATATATATATATATATATATATATATATATATATATATATATATATATATATATATATATATATATATATATATATATATATATATATATATATATATATATATATATATATATATATATATATATATATATATATATATATATATATATATATATATATATATATATATATATATATATATATATATATATATATATATATATATATATATATATATATATATATATATATATATATATATATATATATATATATATATATATATATATATATATATATATATATATATATATATATATATATATATATATATATATATATATATATATATATATATATATATATATATATATATATATATATATATATATTATTTTAAAAGTTTCAAAATCTCGTTAGTGAAATTTCCGATATTATCCGTTTACATGTGTAGTTAGTGTTCATGGCTCTTGTTATCGCATTTAAATGCTTGTTTATTGATTATTCATGTTTTGATCGTTCTTTTATTGATATGCCGTGTTAATTGCATTTATTCACAATCTTGTTGTGTCCAGAACTGTAGTAGTTCATGATTTAGGGACTTGGTTCGTCATGAACATGACCTAGTGACATGTGTGTGTTGACCATGCTTAGAAGGTGAACCCGTGTTTGATATCAGCATCGTTGACTTGATTTACCTGAGACCGTGGGATGGGAAAGTCTTGGTTCATGTATTCGGATGTGGCCGTTTATGTATCTTCCAGACCCGTGCCAAGTGACCTTGTTTCCCGCACTTGGGGCTGGTTTGTTGGGCCCGTGAATCGTTTCGCATGTGGCCATTGTACTTTTGTATTCACCTGAGTCCTGCTTGTATCCGGACAAGTCGGAACCTGATTGCGTGTAGTCCTTTGACCGTTCGTTGTTCCGCGGTATTGGATGCGCGTAGAGGATAATGAACCGTTAGTTATCCGATTAATATGAACCTTGACATTAAATGAGATGTAGATCTGAGACTATGACAGAATGGTTAGTTACCCGTTACTGTTGTTTGGAATGCCCGAGTTTTCGGTTGTTTATATGGTCAGCTCGGTTGTATGCATGCATCACTTCACCCTATTATATTCGTTTGCATTTCACGATTCGCATTTATTTGCATTATTATTATCTTGCCATTGCACGTGGGATCTTGCGTGTGTTATACATCGGCGTACTCCATTCTCTTGGTGTGCGTCGATTTAGATGGGCAGGTCGATATCTGCGATCACACTTGGTAGGAGTTTCCTCGGCGGAGAACCTCCCGGATAGCCGAGTAGATCGGTGAAGCTTAGTTTTCTTTTGTTTTCAGTAGTTGATGAACCTTAGACTTCTTTCCGTATTTTCATTTTAGCTCAGTTGACATTATTTTGTGATTCTCTAGTCTTAGCTACATGTATTGTTTCAGACATGTGGACTCTTTATGGTCTTGGATATTATTTTATTTGGTGATATGTACTTCCTGTTCTGGATTATTATTTATTCTTACTGGCTGTGGTTGGGACCTGTGACTGTGATTCTTATTATTGTTACTTGACGCTTGGCGTATTAGATTGAGGAGAAATGTTTTATTTTATTTGTATTTCTTCTCAATCCAATACGTCGCGGACTTGTTCACGTACCGCTTTCGGGTATTTTGGGAAGTGGGGCGTGAAAAAAAGTCAAAGTGGGTGTTCTAAGATCAGTTTTCAGTGTCAAAAACCGCTTACCTTGGTCTGCAAATAGTTTCTCTATTTATAGCAATGATCAAGGGGTGGTTTGGTAATTTCAGCCGACAGACAGCTGGCGGCTGAGTCAGCTTTATCTTCATGCGTGTCATTAGGCAAGAGGATGAGGGTCACTTCGACTGGGCATGGGTCGGCGGCTGAATCGGATCCACCTTTACAAGCGTCGTCATCTAAGTGGATGGGGTTGCGTCGACATTTAATGCGAAATGATGGGAGGCACGTGGTACGACGTGTATTAAAGATCTAATAGCTTAGAGAATTGATGGCTAGGATCTTGCATTCAATGCAGCGGCGACTCCTCGCGGGCGAGAGGCTCGAGGTAAGGTGTCATCTTCCTATTCTAGGTGGCAGGTCGGGTAACACCACCTTTTGAGTTGATCCTGCGTGGTTGAAGGCGAGTCAGCCGAGTAGGTTGCCTGTGGGGCCAGCAGCTTTGAAGGGATTCGGATAGGATCATCTTCTGACTTGGTCTTGCACTCATGCTTATGGGGACGACATCTACCGCCTCGTGAGTCATCCTCGCTAGGAGTCAACGAAGAGGACGGCCGAACAAATCATATAACGAGTCACCCAAGGGGGTGTCGTGATGTCGGCAAGCCCCGCCTCGTGAGTCGTCCTCGCAGGGAGTCGGCAAAGATGTTTTGGCTTTGAGAGCCGGGTCTAGCGATTGATGCCGTCTCTCGAGTTGGCTGATACGTTAGTTCGAACCTTCTGAAAGGGGGTTGACTAAGTCTAGCTTCTAACGCGGGATACTTATCTGCCGCTAATCAATGATTAGCATTTGCTGAGCAAACTATTGGCACGAAGGGTTATAACAGAAGGCCCGTTTCGCTTGGAGTCGGCTTAGTCCGGGTCCGAGAGAAATTTGAATTGTGGCTCTTTGGCGGGGCGCATTAATGTGGGATAGGCGAATGGTCCCTTCGATGTGACAGGACTGACGTCATTACCTACTTTTAGCTGCGGACGTTTCATATTTCATGCCGATAGTGGGCTAGTTAAGGCAGACATGCCTTGTCTCGATTGTGGAGAGGGCGCTTTGAAGTCCAAGATGAATCAGGGCCGTTGGCTTCGAACCGACCTGGGCGTTGGATTTTGACAGCTATTGGTCTTGAGTACCTATAAATGGCGGTATTCAGAGGGTGAGGAGAAGCTGTTGCTTTTGAGAGTTCTCCTGCTCGGCAAAATTATCGGGTCTGCTACTTCTTCTCCGGCCAACTCTTTAAATTCATAATGGCGGAGGCTCGTGCTCTAAACGCGACGCAAGAGAGATTGGAGAACCTTTCCTCCAAGGTGACTGCGCCGCAGTTGAAGAATTTTCACTCCAGGTTCGATATCCCCCGTGGGTACAAAATATCGGTGTCGGCGAAATCTCAGGCAGTTTATGACCACGCGGAGGGTAGACAACCCCTGTACATCAAGCACCTGGATTACGGTCTTCGCCTCCCCTTATACCCCTTCATCGATCAAGTTTGTACCGCCCTGGGGGTCTCGCCCATGCAATTGAAGCCTAACGCCATCGCGGCTTTAGTGGGCTATATCGTTATAAGCTATTGGCTGGGGCTGCCGACATCTCTGAATGTTTTCAGCCATCTGGTTACCCTTACAATCAGCTAGAAGGAGGCCCATGGCCACTTCAAAATGGTGGGTGGCTTCAAGATTGTGACCGACCTTCCGGAGTCGAATAAGGACTGGAAAGAAAAGTTCATTTTGGTGGAAGGGATAGGTTTGGAGTTAGGGTGCACGGATTGGCTAGAAATTATTAGAGAGGGCTTGGCCCCTAAGGAGTTGTCGGCTGCAGAGCAAGAGGCTCTTGACCAGATCAGGTAGTTCAAGTGCTCTCAGAAGCAGAGTAGTCTGTTCAATAATTCGGTCTTGAGAGTGGAAGGCGTTTCGTCCGTGACTCCTTCGGCCAAGGATCAGAAGGTAGCTACCAAGGAGATGATCCCCGACTCGACTAGAGGCGAGGAGGGGTTGGGTGCCTCCCCGATCAGCACTCAGGAGGAAGAATTGGCGAGACCAGTCAAGCGTGCCCACCAAGACTTGGCTCTTGCAGAAGGGGTCAAAGGTCAACCTCATGCTACCACGGCCACAATCCAGCCGGCAAGGCAATTGCCTCCGTCCTCTCCAGCCGCCAAAAAGAAAAAACTGAGGAAGGTGAGCAGCCGAGGGCCCGGGGGCACCTCCGCACCTGCTGGGACTGAGGTCGTCCATTTGGACAAAGAGTCGCCTGAACAGGGAGAGAGGACTGTGGCTCAGGCGACTAGTGCTAGAGTTGAGAGTTCTGATATCCGAACAGAGACTAGTAGCGGTGCGGGGGCCTCAAATATTCATGCAGAACCGACTTACCGTCTTGGGAAAGAGCCGGTTATCGAGGAGGGTCAAGATGCTGAGAATTTGAGCTGGCCATTCCCCCATCGTGTTGATGAGATTGATACGCCCACTTGGAACAAGATGAAAGCGTTGATGATCGGCACCGCTCTTACCGGTCCTCGGTATGAAAAGAAGCCAAACCTAGAGCATCGGTATGAACCACCTCGACGTCTTGATGACAGGTCATCGGTCTTGGAGTCTCGCACGGCCCAGTCCAAGGCAGTCGAACAATTTTGGTTGCCCCGCGATAGGGAGATTCTGGCAGAGGTTCCCGACATTGGGCTTCATTTGGTCCTTCGGAGCTATTTGGTCCGAGGGGCTTTGGTGGAAGAGGAGGTGTACAGCCGCATGGAGTGCATTCGAGAGATGTATGCTAAACTTCAGGAAGCAGCGGGAAGTCTGAGAGGTGAAGTCTCGGCCGACCTCGAGCGGGCTCTCAAGGAGTTGTCGGTCAAGGAGGAGGAATTGACTGTTTAGCGCAATGAGATGGAGGTGAAGGAGAATATGGTGGAAAATTTTAAAACTTCAGATGCCCAAAAATCCACCGAGATTGTTCGGTTCAAGCAAGAGCTTGCTGTGGCTCAGAAGAAGACACGCCGACTTGGCGAGGCGATGCAAGAAAGAGACCACGCCTTGGCGCAAGTTGAGGTCGAGAAGATGGCGGCTCAACATGCAAGGAGTCAATTGGAAGAAGAGCATGTGGCCAAAGTCCAGCTTCAAGACGAGAATGCCCGGCTAAAAGAGTCTCTTATCATGACGCAAAGCCAGATCGACTTCTTGGGGTCTATCGCTCATCGGTCGGCAGTTGTTGAGAAATACCGCCAAGGCTTGGTTGGGAAGGCTAAGGTGGCACTCGCTTGCAAAGCTGGTTATGATTATCTGAGAGACCAGCTCCCATCCGAGATGGGGGATGTACTCGGCCGTCTTCACTATCCCCAGAGTGTCGCCTGCTGCTTAGAGATTCTTGAAGATTTAGAGAAGCAAGGCGTGGGGATAGAACTTGGCGAGGATGAGGTATCGACTGAGGGTCATGCCGAAGGGAACGTGTCCCTAGTTGACACTGTGGGTAAAACCGATGGAGCTTCCTCGGGGCACAAAGACGAGGTTGAGCCGAAGTCTCATTCGACCCCTTCCCATCCTTCTGCTAGTGCTCTACCACTGACTCCAGGAGGCGATATGGACTTCTCGGCTTCTCCTTAGTTCAATTTTTTAGGGAATTTTTGTGTATGCAAACTTGTAACTAATTTTGATATATGAATAAGGATGCATTTTTGTTCAGTTCGAATTGGTTCATTTTTATTTATTTTCATGCTTGTGTCAGCAGAGTAGTGTAAGACGAGTTGATCCGCTTATAGGTTCGACTGTTGGTCTATCTTACAAGATTCTATGTATTAGATATTTGGCTCGTGTTCCAGAATTTACGTAGAGCCGAGGCTTTCACTGTTCTTGCAGAAGGATTGACCTGAATAATGAGCCCATTAAACCATTAAGATGGGCTAGGGTCTAACGAACGGGCCTAAATCGACTTATCATGGTGACCTCTTGTGTTGGGATAAAACTTCAGAAACCTCATTGTTAGGTCGCATTCTTGGCCGTCTACATTGGGTGCTAGCGAAAAAACTATTTGTCAAGTAGGTCAAGTCGGTGTTCAAGAACCGTCTTGCGAGTCGACATCCATTTCTTGGGTCGTGTGTTTGGGCTTGGAAGGTTGAGTCGACTTGAGCTTCAGATAGTCGGCCGACATGTAGGTGAAGAAGCTCTCCTTCCTAGGGGCGGTGAGAGGTTTCTGTTTGAAAAGACAGCGTGACATCATGTGGGTCCCGTGGGGGCATCGTTTTGAATTTCGAGAAGAAGCGGTTGTAGTGGAGTAAAGTGAGGCGGTGCTTGGGTTTTCGTGACGCCCGTTCGGTTATCGAGGTAGCATTGGAGCCGTCCGTTTGTAAATGTAGTCCATGCCTGGATGTCGCCGCGTGTCATCCTCAAGATTTATAAATAACACTCTGGGGGGCCAAAGGGGGGTTTTCTTCATAACTTTCTGCTGATTATCACATTTTAATTACATTTTTATACCCTCATTACCTATGTTATATGAATAAAGATATTACTAATAATTATTTTTATCTTATTTTGCAGGCTAATAAAAAAATAATGAATAAAAGCCCAAATGACTCAAATTCTCTGAATTTCTACCAATTTTTGAAGCCCAAATCTGAAGACAAACAAAGGCCCAAGATACCAAATTGATCCAAGAGAAATTCGTGAAGAAAAATCAAGAAACGACAAATTCGGTTGGAAACCAACCGGTTATTAAATTGGCCAACCGGTTAATAACCGTTAATAACCGACGCCAACCGACGGTTTGCAAATGATTCGAATTAATGGTGGATTTCTCTTCCTTTTTGGCTAGGTTTGATCCAATGGTTCACATCAACTCCGTTGGGCTATAAATAGGGGTGAATCTTTGAGGGTTTTGAGTGTGAAATATTTTGTAAAACTCCATTTGGTGAGGAGGGTCACTCTTAATTAAGAAGACCTTCCAAAATTGTAACTTTGTTACACAATAAATAAAAGTTTTCACCTTCAATTTCCTTTCTCTTCTTCTAATCCAAGGACCAAAGGAGGATTAGATTAAGATCAGGAGTTGTTGGTTTCTATCTTATTTCTTTTTCATTTTCTTTCTTGTTCATTTAATTGCTTTGTAGCTTAGATTTACTTTCATGCAATTTAATTTCATGCAATTTACTTTCATGCAATTTACTTTCATGCAATGTATTTAATTCTTGTATTTACTTTCTAGAATAGATTTTTCTTTTCTTTAATTCACCTTGAGGCTAGAACCCTCTAGGGAATCACCCTTTCTAAGTGTGGAGCTAATATTTGTGGGATCCCTAGAGATTGTTTGAAACTAGCTAACAAATCCAACTCATTCTTGTGAGATTGAGATAAGCTAAGTGGATCTATTCTAGATTCCTCATATCTTTAATTAATCCTCCATACTTTATCTTCTTTATTTTTCTCTTGTCCTTACTTTTCATTTGTTTGTTATTTTTCTTTATTCTTGATTCTTGATTTCATTGATTTTTACTTCTCTCTCAATCTCATATTCCCTCCATGTGCATATAATCTCAAACCTAGTTTTGTTATTATGTGCATATAACCACAACCACATTCTCAACTTCATTTTCTCCTCTTTTGCATATAATCCACAACCACTCTCTCTAGCCTCTTCACCACCACTTTCACCATTTTCTCACTTTCATTTTATTTGAATAACTCCTAATTGTCATGCGCATAATTTGAGAACCAAAACTTGAACAAAACTCTCCCTACTTCCCGTTCCTCGTGGGATCGATAATCTTATATACTATAACTTGATCAAGGTTGTATACTTGCAACTTAGGAGGTAATCACTCAAAATTTACCCATCAAGTTTTTGGCGCCGTTGCCGGGGAATGGTGCATAAGTAGGATTTTGATTAAGTTTGGTTCCTTATTTTGTGTGTTTTCTTTTGTGTAGGAACTTGGAGCTTGAAGATCAAGAGTTGAAGATTCGAGATTGAAGAAGTGCCTCCAACGAGGCTTTGCATTGCTTTTGCGAACTTGGAGCTTGAAGTTCAAGAGTTGAAGATTCGAGATTGAAGAAGTGCCTCCAACGAGGCTTTGCATTACTTTTGCGTGGGTAACTTCTCTATCTAGTATTTTCAATTCCACGCTTTAGATAGTTCATATACATTAGAGACAATTAGGATAAAAAAAAATTAAAAAAAAAAGATTTTTTACCCTTGTCGACCCTAATAAACTTCATTTTTTTTTATTGTCGACCATAATAAAAATAAAAAGATTTTTGTTTTTGCATCCTTTTTAGTTGCTTTTAATTCTTAGGGGTGCATTTCATATAATAGTAGGAATTCACCAAGTGATTTGAGCATCTTGATTTTGCACACACTTGAAAATATCTTAAGGGCAAAACCCATTAATCAAGATAAGGTGAGGGATTTCATCACCCTTTCCTTAGCCCAAAAATCACTAATTCCTCACTACACATACCCAAGCCTCTTAAAATTGATTAGACGTTGGCCCCTAAGGATTCGAGCTCATTAAGGAACAAGAAATCCTTAAGTGAACCGGTCCAAGTTTATTTGGATTAATTGGTGTCTAAGGCAAGGTTTAGGGGTTGCGTAAGGCGCTCCGAAAGGAAAGAGGTACTTAATTGATCTTTGATCTCCCTCTAGTACTATCCTTACCTGGCCAATTACCCAAGTAAACTTTGATCTTTTCACTAAGGGAATTTTTGGTTAGGAGCTAGTCTAAGTCAAGTTTAGGCTTAACCCTAGAGTTAGGGTGATTGAAAAGTGATTGCCTTGATTTATTTTTAGTTAGTTTTTCCTTAATTTTTTTTTCTCATCATCTTCTTAACTTTTTCTCTTGTCCTTTTTCAAATAAAAAAATAAAAAAAAAATTTGATTTTGGTGTATGCAAACTTGGGTTAGGGATAATACCAATCGTTTAATTCGTTTTGATCCATCTCTTGAACCAAACGAAATGGCCAATACCAACCCACCTGTTCTTCAAGATGTTTGTTACCCCACTAGAAATGCAATCCCCTCTTGCATAAAACTCACGAGGTCAATGGAGCAAATTTGAACTTAGACCGCATTTTATTAACATGCTTCCAAAATTCCTAGGAGTAGAAACCGAAGGCGCTTACATTTTCATCTCGAATTTGAAGAAGTTTTCCTCATGATCAAGATGAGGGACTTAACGAAGATCGATCAAACTCAGATTTATTCCATTTGCCCTTAAAGACAAAGCCAAAAATGGTATATAGCTTGCCTGATTCCATCTCAACTTGGGGTGAATTTGTAAAAGTTTTTGAAAAATTCTTTCCTATCCACAAAGCGGTCAAGCTTAGAAACAACATTCAAAATTTTAAAATTGTCGGGAGAACCTTTTTGGAAGTATTTTGACAAATTCAAAGATTTTCTTATCCAATGTCCTCACCATGGTCTTGAAAAGTGGCAATTATGCCAAATCATTTATGAAGGATTGGATTATTCTTCAAAAACTTCCTTAGAGTCAATGTGTCAAGAGGATTTCATGAAGAAAAATGCCGATGAAGCTTGGGACTTTTAGAGAATTTATCAGAAAACCATGCGATGGGAACAACGTGATTCATCGATTACCCAATCCAGGTTCTAGAGGTCCTTCCTTAGAGTCAAACATAGCCTCGGAGCTAAGATGGCTACAATTCTACACAGGTTAGAAACTTTAGAAACCAAAGAACGAGCTCGGCTCAAATCAATCAAGTTTACGCCTCGGGTTGTGATAGCTGTCTTTCTGACCCATGCTTGAGCAATGTCCACTCTTAGGAAATACTCAATCTCTAGAAACGGATGAATCTTTGCATTCCGACATCCGATTAATGATCCATTTTCTCCAACCAATAATCCGTGTTGGAGAAAACTCCCGAGGTCAATGGAGCAAATTTGAACTTAGACCGCATTTTATTAACATGCTTCCAAAATTCCTAGGAGTAGAAACCGAAGGCGCTTACATTTTCATCTCGAATTTGAAGAAGTTTTCCTCATGATCAAGATGAGGGACTTAACGAAGATCGATCAAACTCCGATTTATTCCATTTGCCCTTAAAGACAAAGCCAAAAATGGTATATAGCTTGCCTGATTCCATCTCAACTTGGGGTGAATTTGTAAAAGTTTTTGAAAAATTCTTTCCTATCCACAAAGCGGTCAAGCTTAGAAACAACATTCAAAATTTTAAAATTGTCGGGAGAACCTTTTTGGAAGTATTTTGACAAATTCAAAGATTTTCTTATCAATGTCCTCACCATGGTCTTGAAAAGTGGCAATTATGCCAAATCATTTATGAAGGATTGGATTATTCTTCAAAAACTTCCTTAGAGTCAATGTGTCAAGAGGATTTCATGAAGAAAAATGCCGATGAAGCTTGGGACTTTTAGAGAATTTATCAGAAAACCATGCGATGGGAACAACGTGATTCATCGATTACCCAATCGGTTCTAGAGGTCCTTCCTTAGAGTCAAACATAGCCTCGGAGCTAAGATGGCTACAATTCTACACGAGGTTAGAAACTTTAGAAACCAAAGAACGAGCTCGGCTCAAATCAATCAAGTTTACGCCTCGGGTTGTGATAGCTGTCTTTCTGACCCATGCTTGAGCAATGTCCACTCTTAGGAAATACTCAATCTCTAGAAACGGATGAATCTTTGCATCAGATTAATGATCCATTTTCTCCAACCAATAATCCGGGTTGGAGAAATCATCAATTTTGCATGGAATCGGGGTAATTTCTCGAAATCAAAATTTCACTCCCTCTTCAAACCAACAATTCCCTAGGAACCTTGATTTCTTTCAGTTCTCAAACTAATTTTCCACAATCAAATCGACCATTTCCAAATCGGTTTCCTCATCATCAATCTACAAATCATATTCCTTCAAATGTTGAAAGCGTCTTAATGTGTTGGAAAGAGGTTTGGAAGCCTTGATTAAAACCTCTACACAGACCACGAACTTGTTGACTCAAACATCTAACACGATGAACTCCTTTATGCAATCAACAGGACAAATTCTCAACTCCAACACTCAAGCCATAGCTAGATTAGAAACCCAGCTTGGTCAACTAGCTAGCTATAAGTGAGAGAGAAAGGATCATTTCGAGTCAACCGTGACCAATCCAAAGAACGCGGGGTCAAGTTCAAATTTTCAAGATCAAGTGAAGGCAATCCATTCACAACAATCAGGTAACCAGGTTAATAATCAAGTCCTTCAGAATGAGAGAATTATGTTGAATACATGCATCTTGAAGCCAACATTTGAAGAACCCTTTGTCAATGAACTTAGATTTTTGGAAAATAGAAAACAACAAGATTTTATTTTTGATGAAATTTTTGTTAATAACGAATCTAAGTTCAAAAGCATACAACCATTAATACCTACCTCCCATTCTTTGCAAACATCACTAAAACCACGAAATTTTTGGAATTTAAGCACATCATTGATTATATCATTTTGAAATTCTTTAAATTTCGGGTAGAATTTTCGACAATAAGGTAGAATTTAATGTAGAATGTGAGCTTTTCATGTTTCATCTTTTATTCTACATTTTTATTTTTGTCTCATAATAATAAAAGAATTTGTTCTTCTCTCATGTGAGAGTTTCTTGTTGTTCTTTATTTCAAAAAAAAGAGAATAAATTTTTGGCTTCACCCCTTATCTTGAAGGTATTTGCAGAATTTTTATCATTGTTGAAGCTAGTAGAACAAATATAAGTGCTTCAATTATTATCTGTTTTACTTTGTGCATAATAGAATTTGCATTGAGGACAATGCAAAATTTAGGTGTGGGGTGGGAATTAGTCATTTTGCTCTTTATCTTAGTCATTTTTCCTCTTTTTCTTACCATTTTTCCCTTTTTATATCATTTTTCCTCTTTTCATAAAAAAAGTCACTTGCCAACTTAATAAGAGTTGATTAAGAATTGATCTATTTGATAGAATTTAAGTCTTCTAATCCTTAGTTAGTTCTATACTCAAGTTTACCTTTTATGATAACTCCAAATAAATTTCTTAAGAAATGATTTTCAAAGTAGTATACTTTACTTAAGTTTTAACTTAGATTTTTAATTAAAGTAATGAAATTTTTGCATGCCTAACTTAGAGTTGAAAATAAATTTTCAAGTTGTCTTGATCAAATATTGTTCAGAATATATATACATATACATATATATATATTATACTAACTTAACAAAAGAAGAAAAATTTCTCTTAAAATTATTGGTGGTTCTATTTTACTAAGCCTAAGTTGGTGAGTAATTAAGCCCGAGGAGTATTTCTATGCTTAATGACCTAAGCCCAATTGGGTTGGGACTTTTAGAGAATTTTATCAGAAAACCATGCGGTGGGAACCTTGTGATTCATCGATTACCCAATCCAGTTCTAGAGGTCCTTCCTTAGAGTCAAACATAGCCTCGGAGCTAAGATGGCTACAATTCTACGAGGTTAGAAACTTTAGAAACCAAAGAACGAGCTCGGCTCAAATCAATCAAGTTCGCCTCGGGTTGTGATAGCTGTCTTTCTGACCCATGCTTGAGCAATGTCCACTCTTAGGAAATACTCAATCTCTAGAAACGGATGAATCTGCATTCCGACATCCGATTAATGATCCATTTTCTCCAACCAATAATCGGGGTTGGAGAAATCATCCAATTTTGCATGGAATCGGTAATTTCTCAGAAATCAAAATTTCACTCCCTCTTCAAACCAACAATTCCCTAGGAAAGCGCGGTTCTTTCGGTTCTCAAACTAATTTTCCACAATCAAATCACCATTTCCAAATCGGTTTCCTCATCATCAATCTACAAATCATATTCCTTCAAATGTTGAAACGTCTTAATGTGTTGGAAAGAGGTTTGGAAGCCTTGATTAAAACCTCTACGGACCACGAACTTGTTGACTCAAACATCTAACACGATGAACTCCTTTATGCAATCAGCAGGACAAATTCTCAACTCCAACACTCAAGCCATAGCTAGATTAGAAACCCGGCTTGGTCAACTAGCTAGCTATAAGTGAGAGAGAAAGGATCATTTCGAGTCAACCGTGACCAATCCAAAGAACGGGGTCAAGTTCAAATTTTCAAGATCAAGTGAAGGCAATCCATTCACAACAATCAGTAACTGTGTTAATAATCAAGTCCTTGAGAATGAGAATTATGTTGAATACATGCATCTTGAAGCCAACATTTGAAGAACCCTTTGTCAATGAACTTAGATTTTTGGAAAATAGAAAACAACAAGATTTTATTTTTGATGAAATTTTTGTTAATAACTAATCTAAGTTCAAAAGCATACAACCATTAATACCTACCTCCCATTCTTTGCAAACATCACTAAAACCACGAAATTTTTGGAATTTAAGCACATCGATGATTATATCATTTTGAAATTCTTTAAATTTCGGGTAGAATTTTCGACAATAAGGTAGAATTTAATGTAGAATGTGAGCTTTTCATGTTTCATCTTTTATTCTACATTTTTATTTTTGTCTCATAATAATAAAAGAATTTGTTCTTCTCTCATGTGAGAGTTTCTTGTTGTTCTTTATTTCAAAAAAAAAGAGAATAAATTTTTGGCTTCACCCCTTATCTTGAAGGTATTTGCAGAATTTTTATCATTGTTGAAGCTAGTAGAACAAATATAAGTGCTTCAATTATTATCTGTTTTACTTTGTGCATAATAGAATTTGCATTGAGGACAATGCAAAATTTAGGTGTGGGGTGGGAATTAGTCATTTTGCTCTTTATCTTAGTCATTTTTTCCTCTTTTTCTTACCATTTTTCCTTTTTATATCATTTTTCCTCTTTTCATAAAAAAAGTCACTTGCCAACTTAATAAGAGTTGATTAAGAATTGATCTATTTGATAGAATTTAAGTCTTCTAATCCTTAGTTAGTTCTATACTCAAGTTTACCTTTTATGATAACTCCAAATAAATTTCTTAAGAAATGATTTTCAAAGTAGTATACTTTACTTAAGTTTTAACTTAGATTTTTAATTAAAGTAATGAAATTTTTGCATGCCTAACTTAGAGTTGAAAATAAATTTTCAAGTTGTCTTGATCAAATATTGTTCGAATATATATACATATACATATATATATATTATACTAACTTAACAAAAGAAGAAAAATTTCTCTTAAAATTATTGGTGGTTCTATTTTACTAAGCCTAAGTTGGTGAGTAATTAAGCCCGAGGAGTATTTCTATGCTTAATGACCTAAGCCCAATTGGGTTGGGATTCATTGGCCAAAACTCGCTAAATGCTCACTTAGAAAGCCGATTAAAAAGAACAAAACCACCAAGGAATAAAGAGTTAAAAATAAAAATAAAAAAATGTGTCATCCTAATCATGTTTTTATATATAGTTATATTTGTATATGTTCTTGAAAAATTAAATGGATTAAAAGACTTGAAGTTTGTTTAAAACAAAGAGTTAGCATGTTCTTTTCAAAACTTTTAAATTAAAATTTTGAGTTAAACTTGGTTTTGTATAACTATAATGGAAGGATTTTTTTAAGAAAATTACATTGGAGTTATGATAAAAGCGTTTTCTTGAGTATTAACCAACTTCAATTGGAATGTTTGAAGATATCAAATGAATTAATTATTTTATTAACTTCTTTAAATTGGCAAATTGACTGAATTTTGTGGGTATATTCCTTGCAAACCCTCACGAGACTACAACTCGTCCACTAGGGTAACCTAGGGGTTTAAAGGCTTGTTGTATCGCTAAATACAACCGTGATTCTGTGAGTGAGTTAGGTTTTCTTTTTATTTTCTTTGCTAGAGGACTAGCAAAAATTTAGGTGTGGGGGTATTTGATTATCACATTTTTATACCCTCATTACCTATGTTATATGAATAAATATATTACTAATAATTATTTTTATCTTATTTTGCAGGCTAATAAAGAAATAATGAATAAAAGCCCAAATGACTCAAATTCTCTGAATTTCTACCAATTTTTTAAGCCCAAATCTGAAGACAAACAAAGGCCCAAGATACCAAATTAATCCAAGAGAAATTCGTGAAGAAAAATCAAGAAAAGACAAATTCGGTTGGAAACCAACCGATTGGCCAACCGGTTAGCCAACCGGTTGGCCAACCGATCGGCCAACCGATCGGTTTGCAACAGATTCTGAATTAATGGTGGATTTCTCTTCCTTTTTGGCTAGGTTTGATCCAATGGTTCACATCAACTCCGTTGGGCTATAAATAGGGGTGAATGCTGAGGGTTTTGAGTGTGAAATATTTTGTAAAAACTCCATTTGGAGAGGAGGGTCACTCTTAATTAAGAAGACCTTCCAAAAATTGTAACTTTTGTTACACAATAAATAAAAGTTTTCACCCCTTCAATTTCCTTTCTCTTCTTCTAATCCAAGGACCAAAAGGAGGATTAGATTAAGATCAGGAGTTGTTGGTTTCTATCTTATTTCTTTTTCATTTTCTTTCTTGTTCATTTAATTGCTTTGTAGCTTAGATTTACTTTCATGCAATTTAATTTCATGCAATTTACTTTCATGCAATTTACTTTCATGCAATGTATTTAATTCTTGTATTTACTTTCTAGAATAGATTTTTCTTTTCTTTAATTCACCTTGAGGCTAGAACCCTCTAGGGAATCACCCTTTTCTAAGTGTGGAGCTAATATTTGTGGGATCCCTAGAGATTGTTTGAAACTAGCTAACAAATCCAACTCATTCTTGTGAGATTGAGATAAGCTAAGTGGATCTATTCTAGATTCCTCATATCTTTAATTAATCCTCCATACTTTATCTTCTTTATTTTCCTCTTGTCCTTACTTTTCATTTGTTTGTTATTTTCCTTTATTCTTGATTCTTGATTTCATTGATTTTTACTTCTCTCTCAATCTCATATTCCCTCCATGTGCATATAATCTCAAACCTAGTTTTGTTATTATGTGCATATAACCACAACCACATTCTCAACTTCATTTTCTCCTCTTTTGCATATAATCCACAACCACTCTCTCTAGCCTATTCACCACCACTTTCACCATTTTCTCACTTTCATTTTATTTGAATAACTCCTAATTGTCATGCGCATAATTTGAGAACCAAAACTTGAACAAAACTCTCCTTACTTCCGTTCCTCGTGGGATCGATAATCTTATATACTATAACTTGATCAAGGTTGTATACTTGCAACTTAGGAGGTAATCACTCAAAATTTACCCTTCATCTGCCCTAAATCTCTGTTCTGAAATTTCTCTTTTTTCAACAATTCCTAGCCCTCCTTTTCCGATCCACTTCTATGGCTGCTCAAGGTTTCGTTGTTATTCGTAACGAGGCTAGGATTGCCCTATTGAGGACTGTACGGATGAAGATCCTCACCGAGTGATGATGAGGCGGTGTACCACCACGACCATCGCTGGCTACCCCTCTACATCACCCATCTGGAGTATGGGCTTCGGCTGCCACTTCATCCTTTCCTCAAGGAGGTGTGTGGCGTCCTAGGGGTGTCACCTTCTCAGTTCACTCCCAACGCAATCGGCGTCTTGGTGGCATTCTTGGTGATTTGCCATCGAGTTGGGGTCGAGCCAAGTCTGCGTCTTCTCGGCAATCTCGTCGGCATTAAGACGACGAAGAAGGATGCCCACTACTACTTTCACTATCTTGGCGGACATAAGATAGTGTCGAACGCCCCTGAGTCAAACAGAGACTGGAAGGAGCATTTTGTATGGGTAATGGGCATCGAGGAGATCCTGGCTTGTCCGACATGGCCGGATATCAAGAAAGAGGCGCTGAGGCCTTGCATCCTATCGGTCGAAGAGGGCCGACAATTAGAAAAAATTTGCAGCTATGCTAGGTTGAGGGAGACCAGCAATCTATTCGACTCCTCCGTTCTTCGAGCGGCCGGGATTTCATCTTTTCCTGCTTCAGAGAGCGATAAGGCGAAAGCGACCCTCCTAGCCCTTCCTGTGAGCAAGGGCCCTTTCGCGGTCTCAAAGATAGAGGGCTCTGTTTCTGTAGCATCGGCCCTATCTAGCCGGCCCCAGAAATGGTCCAGGGGGATTGTGGTCCCCACGGACTTAACTGGCTTGAGGTCAAATAGGGCGGAGATTCTGGCCGCTTTGGGGGGGCCGAGCCCAGCGACCCAGTAGGAGGGGCCGGAGAAGAAGAAGAAGAAGATAATCGCCGAGCCCCCTGCGGCCGTGACTACTGAGGGAAAGTCAGCAAGCCCCCCTCCTGCTCAAGCCGAAGTCATCATGCTTGATGAAGCCTCTCCCTCCCAGCAAATGAGGGGGAATCAAGAGATGGGGGTGACCGTCCAAGCTGACCGGCCTACAGAGTCGGCTATCCTCACTCCCCAGTCCGAACCCATGACCAAGTCGGGTAAGGAGCCGGCGAGGGTGACTGAGGCAGTTAGAGAGGGGGTGACCAGCTCTCGACCAGCCGCACTTCTAAAGGGTGGTGCCGCCTCAGCTCCAAAGGATAGCCGACTTTGGCCCTACCCCTATCTCATTGCCGATATAGATCCCCAGAAGTGGGAGGAACTCCGAGCTTGCCTCATGGGGGAGATGAGTGACAACTCCCTTCACAAAAATGAGGTTCCTGAGGACACTCGGTTTGTAGCTCCGGCTCCACTTCACAAGGAGGGTTCGGTCATGCGATCGAGCATTACCCAGGTTAGGGCCGTGGAGCCGTTCTCTCTTCCAAAAGATGTACATCTATTAGAGGAGGTGCCGACCGTCGGTTTGCACTTCACCTTGAAGAGTTTTTTTCCTTTGGGGTGCGTTGATTGAGCAGGAGCTTTTCGCCTGGCTGTCCTACGCGCATCGTCTATCCTCAGAGTTTGCAGAGCAGATAGCCGGGGAGGAGCGGGCTAAGAAGGCGGCCGAGCTGAAGGTCAAGGCGCTTGAGGCTGAGATGAACCGAAGGGACGGCAAGAGGCAGCGGGAGTTGGAGATCAGAGAGAGCCAACTCAAGGGGCTCCAGCAGCATCGCTCGAAGCAGTCCGCTATCATTGACGGGCTTAAGACTAAGCTTGGCCGCTTCGAGAGAGAAGCTACTGAGCGGGATGCCCGCATCAAGTACCTGAGCGAGGAGGTTGAGGTGGAGAAGCGCCACAGGATTCATGCCCAAGATGAGGCCCGGTCGGAACGTGTGATGGCCAACAACGCCATTCTCGACTTCAAGGAGGAGCGAAGGGCTCATGAGGCGACTCAAGCTCTTCTTCGATCTGTAGAAGAACGAGTTGCTTTACTGGACTCGCAGGCCCATAAGGTGGAGGTGATTAAAGAATATCTCCAAAGTCCATTGGGCAAGGTCGAAGTGGCGCTAGCGTGCAAAGCCGGATTCGACCACCTCGCCTCCCTTCTACCTACTGGGTTCCGACCCCTTACTGATAACGACTATCCCCCTCGGGTCTTTGCCTATCTCAACTTCTTAAAAGAGCTCGAGGCGGTAGGAGGGAGTATGTCATTGGCAGTAGCGAGCGAAGAAGAGGGAGGAGATGAAGCCGAAGGTGAACTGCAGGAGGTTGCTCCCATTTCGTCCCCTTCGACATTGTCGGTCCCAGCTCCGGATGCTAGTCCCAACCTGCCGAGTCCGACTCCGGCTCCACATCAAGGAGCATAACCCCCCTTTTTTTGTGTGTGTTCGGCCATATATGTATTGCTGTGCTTTGCTTGCTTCTTCTCCTTGCGTGTTTGTTTTTTTTATAAAGTCTATCGATTAATGAATGAATATTTTGGACTTGTGCGTTTTTCTCCAATGTCACCAGTAATTTTGATTTTCTTATTCTGATTTGTTTCTTAGCCGAACATTTATTCGATCCTAGGTCATGTGACCGCGAGTTGGACTTTTGGATTTGACGCCGGCCGAGTTAAGTCGATGGTGTTGATCGAGAATGACACCAAGGGCTTGTCGTCAATGACGACCTAGTGGTCGGGTGCCTTGGACTTAATGAGGACGCCAAGGTCTTTTGGGTCGGCGTCAACTGAATGAGTGAGTTGCCTTGGTTTTACTCATGAGAATGATACCAAGGGCTTATCGGCAATGACGACCTAGTGGTCGGGTGCCTTGGACTTAATGAGGACGCCAAGGTCTTTTGGTTGCCTTGGTTTTACTCATGAGAATGACAACAATGGCTTGTCAGCAATGACGACCTAGTGGTCAGGTGCCTTGGACTTAATGAGGACGCCAAGGTCTTTTGGGTCGGTGTCGACCGAATGAGTGAGTTGCCTTGGTTTTACTCATGAGAATGACGCCAAGGGCTTGTCGGCAATGATGACCTAGTGGTCAGGTGTGTAGACAAAATTTCTGTGCAAGGGTCACAAGACCCTAGTTGTTAAATCTTCAAAACGAGACTTGCTCAAGAGGCGAAGGCTCGACCTCAATCTGAGGTTCACAAGAGGAGCGGGTTCGACATTCGCCTTGAAACTTGACTTTAATCTTAAAGCGAGGTTAAGCCCATAGCGGTGGCTTCGACTTTCATCTGAGGTTAGCCTCTGCGTGAAGCTCACCATCCAACCGAGGCTCGCCATCGCAATGAATCCCAACTCTCGCCGCAGGTCCGGCCCACAACATTGAAGCTAGGCACCCAGCGAGGTTTGTTAATAGCATTAAAACGGGCACTCATCCGAGGTTCGCCCATAGCGGTGAAGCTCGACTTCCAAGTGAAGTTCGCCTATAGCAACGAAGCTAAGCACCAGCGAGGTTAAGCCCATGCGTGGCTTCGCCATCCAACCAAAATGCGAAATACATTCGATCAAGTTCACCCAAACAAATGGGCTCGCCATATAACCAAGTTCATCCAAGTAGCGGACCTCGTTATGCAATCAAGATTTGCCTGTGCAATGAAGTTCAAGAAGCTCGGCTCGTTATTCGACGAGGCTCAAGCTCGCCTTTGTAGCGAACCCAAAGGCCACGAAGCCACGATAACCCGTGGATTAAGTAGTGGACATCGCTATACCCACGCCCATATCGTAACCCACGCTTCACAATTCTAGCATGATAGTTACATGCTAAAAGCCCTATAAATAGCCATGGCGGCTAGGAGAAAAGGACTTTTGGAAAATTCAACACTTGCGCACAAGAGAGATCGAGTTCTTCATCAATCATCAACAACATTGTTCTAATCGTCAACGGAAAGCGGATCTCAACGTGAGCATTGAGTGAAGCATTCTTTCGCCACCAAGAACCCATACAAAAGAGAAGTCGAATCAACCTTCTCTTCCTCTGTAATCGAGAGAATTTGATTGTAAACCCATTCATTCAATCAATAAACTTTTTTCGATCCTACAGAAGATGGCGACCACAGTGGGAGCAACCATTCATTCTGATGAACTGGTGGTGGCGCAATCAGACAAGGTTGCAGTTGGAACCGAGGTTCAAACCTTGGTTATTGAATTCGGTCAGAGTAAGTATGAGGAGTTTCTTTCCTCTGGGGCATCTAGCCTAGTGAAGACACGCAAGTGTCGTCGAGTCTTGTATGAGACTTCACTGGCTTCGCTGAATCCTCTCGGCGAACCTCGACAATCACCGCCTCTCAAGGACAAGGCTCCAAAGTTAGCCGCCAGGCTAAGAAGTGGGTTGTTAAGCAACCCAAGTTAACTTCGATGTTGTTAGCCAAGTTTTGGCTTCGGGCGGTCTCGCTTCGCCTCGGTGAAGACCGACCTTCTAACGGTCCACTCTCAAGACGCGCTGCATAACGCCGACAGAACCAAGCTTCGCCCGGCGTGCTCGAGCTTTGGTCTCGCTGGACGGATTCCACTATCGCCCAAAGAAAGTCAACGAACCTCGCCATCATCAAGGGGTTCATTCAAAACAAGACAATGTCGCCTACCGCTAACCTCGCCCACAAGACTAACGCCGCCCCACCGCAAACTCGGCCCAAGTGGCTAACCTCGCCACAACATGAGGTCCCCTCAAAAGGGATGAGCTCGCCCAAGTGGCTAACCTCGCCACAACGCGGAGGTCCCCTTGAAGGATGAGCCTCGTTTGAGTGGTGAATCTCGCCACGACATGAGGTCCCCTCTAAAGGGATGAATCTCGTCCAAGCAATGAACTTCGCCAACATGAGGTCTCCTCTAAGCGGGGCCGAACCTCGGCGAGGCGGCGAACCTGCGTCGCCAATATGAACCTCGCCGTAACCAAAGGAAACGCAACCTCGCCAGTTCGCCAAACTCGACTCGAGAGCCTCTCATATGAGGCTCGTTTTTGAGAATCAGCGGGGGTACACCCGCCGATCTCGTGATTATCTCACTCGCAAGCTGATGCCGCCAAATGCAATCTCATTGCCGCTGCGGAGAAGCTCATCTCGCATGCTACCAATGTTCATCGACACATCGCCTTCATTTTGAGCGACATTCAATCTGGCCAACTAGACGAAGGCGGTTTCACCATAAAAGCGGCGGTCCACGATGGTCATTCCCATAGAGTGACTATCAACATGGTTGGGAGAAGGGAGCAAGACCCCAACAGTACCGAATCGCCTAACCTCAATATTCCCGTGGTTACGAGGCGCATTAATCAATAGTCGTATTTATCGAGGTACCCATCTTCGCATCGAGCGCAATTCCGCTCGATTATAGACAATTGGTAGGGGTACCGAAGAATTTGAGAACTTGGCATCGCTACGTCTCAACCTTCAATACTAATTTCGATCACGTGTCCTCATGGCGAGCGAGAAGAAGAGATGACACGAAGAATTGAAGAGCAACAAGCTACTATTCTTGCGCAACAAGAATCTATCGCTTAGAAATAATGATGGAGAAACTTGTAGGCAAGAAGAAGACAGACGAAGGAGGATCCAAATCGGGCAGAAGGCTACTAAGGGGATCATGATGTCCACTCGTCATCCGAACCGAGTCAATCCGCACAAAAAGAGCAAGATCATACGTTCCAGGATTTTCAAAAGCAGCTGGATGCTCTCAAACTCCAAGGGTAATCTAAGGAGCTGGGGGTGGCGAGGCCATATCCTATAGAATGGGATGATGTCCCATATCCTCCGAAATTCAAGCCACTTAACCTAGTGCAGTTTGACGGAAAAAAGTTCTCCGTCACAACACATCTACTATTTCCAAGCGCAAATCGAGCATATAACAGGTAATGATCCTATTATGACCCGATTATTCATTAGCACTCTTAAGGGAGTCGCTTTCGAGTGGTTTTGAAGGTTAGAGCCCGGTTCTATCAGCTCTTGGAAAGATTTGCAAAGGCTTTTTATGGCCCAAGTTTTCGATGATGACACTGAGGTGTCTATGGCCACTTTGTTAGCCGAAAAGCAAAAGAAGACAGAGTCCGTCAGCACTTTTGTCAAAAGGTTCCGGAACCAATCATTGCACTCCAGGGACCAAGTCTCGGAAGCGACATTCATCGAGATGTGCAGAGCCAACCTCTCGATCAACATACTTTCGAAGATGGGTGCAGTTGAAGCACACTCTTGGAGAGACTTGGTGAGGCAAGGCGAGCAGGTTGAAAACATGCTTAAGAGGATAGAGGTAGAAGAACCTCAGGACTATTATTCCTAGAAAAGGGGGTAATCAGATCAATTTTACGCCTCAAAAGCAATCGAAGGGGAAGGAGACTCTAGCTGTGGAGACTCAACCTACTTCGAGGCCCTTCAAGCAGAAATCAAATGTTTCTGATAGCCGTCCTCAGAAGAAGTATGATTTTAAGGATGACCAGGTCATCCCAATCCTTAAAACTTTACTCAAAATGAACAAGATCACGCTCCTAAATAAAGAAGCCGGAGGAAGCTTCAAGGACGGATGATCCAAAATACTGCATGTACCATCGAATGGTACACCACCGGTCAGTCATGCTACATCTTGAAAGACAAGATCCAAGTCTTGTTAGAAGTGTGTTATGACTCTGGAGGATCAAGAAGGTGTCTGCAAACATGGTCGCTCTCCAATTTGGCGATTTTGCGGAATTCCAAGTGCAGGATGGTGTAAAACCGATCCATCAAGCAGAAGCCAGAGTTGTGAACTTCGACCTCCAGCAGTGGGAGGCACAAGGTATGGTCCCTTACACTACGCCGAAAGGCAAAATTATGTGGGTTCATCCTAGCTTGTTATCAGATGAGCAATGGACTTCTTCGAAGTCCAAAGGGAGGGCGTGTAATGCTACCTCTGCCGTACCGGAAAAGGAGCAAGTCAATGACTCCACCGAGCAACAAATCACCCCCGTTGCACAACTTCTACCAGCATTGGCTACCCGAGGTGGGAAAGAGTTCTCAAAGGAGTATCTCGAGGCAACACCCGATGTACCAGCAAAGGCGCCAGTCAGTGAGCCCAAAACAAGGGAGATCCGCTACAACAAAGCGCTCAGGAAGGACACGCCTGAAACTTTGAAGGCCCCTTTCCAGTTTGATGATCTAGCTCAACTCTCCAACATCCCGGCGAGAATTACTTTATTCAAACTCTTACGGCTTTCTCAATCTACCAGAGAAGCTCTACGAGAAGCATTAGCGGACAACGAAGCCTTTCTCACTTATTTCCCAGAAAGCTCAGCAGAAGTTTGTGCCCAATGTCACCAGGTCTTCAAGGGGCTAATACCTTGCATTACCTTCTCATCGGAGGACATGCAAGTGAAGAACCCGAAGCATGATAGGCCATTATACTTTACCGGTTACATTGGCTCTGTCGAATCAGCAGAGTTCAAGTTGACGGGATGCATTGAGTATCATCCCATTGAGAATTATACAACATCTTGGGATACCGCTAGACGCTGGCAACAACAGAACCACCATCTATGGTTTCAATGCTACCAATTCGTCCCTTGGGCAAGATCAAACTCAAATGCTAAATATGAGACTTGAAGACGATGTTACCGCTATGTCATCGACGCGATACATCTTATAATTTGCTCTTGGCTCAATTCTCGATCCATGAAAACTTGATCGTCCGTCTACGTTGCATCAATGCATGAAGTATGTAGATGAAGAAGGGATGGTTAAAACATTGGTCGCGAAAGGCAACCATTCAAAGGTGTGGAGAATTATTTTCTTGATTACGTCCACTACCTTGAGGAAGGCCAAACCGTGAACCACGATCGAGGACTATGACAATGAAATGAAGTCGACATAGAGTCCTAACAATGAGTTGTTTTCAATGATGTAAAACCCTTTGTAATCGATCTGAATGATCCTGATGATGACATAGTCATTTTTAATGAAAATTATGATTTAGCTTATGTATCGGGTGTTAAAAGTCATACTGACTTGATGTCAGAAATTCTTCCACGGTTGTATCTTTGAACTGCATTGCACATGCCCATTCACCGCCATTTATGACAACTCAAAGGCACCTTAATTCTTCACAAGCGTTTTTAGATATCGCCCGTAATAATGATCGAAGACATTATCCTTGGGCAGGTCAACAAACCGTTGCAAGCTGAGGTGGAACAACCCCAAGCAAAAGAAAAAGAACCCCAATTTTCATATTTCTCGACGACGACGCAACATTTGATGAAGAAAATGGGATATGACTTCCTTCGTAAAAAGGGTTTAAACTATGGGAAAGGCATCAGGACACCGATCCGACCGCTTATGTTCCTAAGGTCACCGATGATTACTATCATAAAACTTCGTAAAGGGTTGGGATATGAGTCGCCGCATCATGGCATGTTACGATCGAGGGTGAGTCGATCACTCATCTTCGGGCAGCCCGATTCGACGCCAAGATAGGACATGAATTTAGGTCCCTGATGGCCAATATGACCTCAGTTGATCCAATAGAGATTCAAGAAGATGATCTCTTACCGCTATTCGAGGATCCACTGAGTCAACAGCTTGGAATGCAATGGGAACATCGTTTTGAACAACGAGAACCGCCCACTGATGACAAAATAGTCCAAGTTAATATGGGGGATGAAGCTAATCCAAAACCCATATTCATAAGCGATAGTTTGACTGTAGGGTCGAAAAAATGTTTATTGATTGGACGAATGTGTTACAATCAAATTCTCTCGATTACAGAGGAAGAGGAGATTGATTTGACTCCTCTTTTGTATGGGTTCTTGGTGGCGAGAGGATGCTTCACTCGATGCTCAAATCGAGGTTGCTTCCCCGCTGACGATCGATCAAAGCCGCTAATGATCTAGAGGTTGCCGACGAGGTTCGCGGATCTCTCCCCGCAAGAGTGTTGATCTCCCAAGCTTCCAAAAGCTCTCGACTTTTTCCAGCCTAGCCCTTTCTCCCGCTGGCTTTTAGCTATTTATTGAGCTGCGCAGTGAACGCGGCGCAGCATAGAACGCTGGCCGCTACAAGAACGCTGCCGCTACAAGCTTAAGCACGCGAAAAGCGCCAGCCGCTACAAGAACGCTGGCAATGGACCTCGCCGATTCGGGTGCCGCGCGAAGCCTCGCTGCCACCGCTGGCTTAACCTCGCCGACCACCGACGCCGCAGCGAAGCCTTGTCACACTTTGATGCTCGTAAAGATCGAACTCCGCCCACGCATAACCTCAGATTGAGGTCGAAGCCCGCCTCTTGAGCAAGTCTCGCTTTGAAGCGCAATCGGTCTAGCCTCGGTTGAATGTCGATTCACCGCCGTAGGTGAACCTCGGTGGAATGTCGAGATTCACCGCTATAGGTGAACCTCGGTTGAATGTCGAGGTTCACCGCCGTAGGCTAACCTCGCTGAATGTTGAGGTTCACCGCCGTAGGTGAACCTCGGTTGAATGTCGAGATTCACCGCTATAGGTGAACCTCGGTGGAATGTCGAGATTCACCGCTATAGGTGAACCTCGGTTGAATGTCGAGGTTCACCGCCGTAGGCTAACCTCGCTGAATGTTGAGGTTGAATGTCGAGATTCACTGCTGTAGGTGAACCTCGGTGGAATGTCGAGATTCACTGCTATAGGTGAACCTCGGTTGAATGTCGAGGTTCACTGCTGTAGGCGAACCTCGGTTGAATGTTGAGGTTCACTGCTGTAGGCGAGCCTCGTTTGACTTTGATGCTACGGGCGAGCCTCGTCAAACTACTGTTGTAGGCGAGCCTCGTTGAACTTCGACGTTGTGGGCGAGCCTCATCAAACTTTGACGCTAGGGCGCAGCCTCGCCAAACTTTGACGCTAGGGCGCAGCCTCACAAACTTTGACGCTGTGGGCGAGCCTCATCAAACTTTGGCGTTGTGGGCGAGCCTCGTCAAACCGGCGTTGTGGGCGAGCCTCGTCAAACTTTGGCGTTGTGGGCGAGCCTCGTCAAACTTTGGCGTTGTGGGCGAGCCTCGTCAAACTTTGGCGTTGTGGGCGAGCCTCATCAAACTTTGGCGTTGTGGGCGAGCCTCGTCAAACTTTGGCGTTGTGGGCGAGCCTCGTCAAACTTTGGCGTTGTGGGCGAGCCTCGTCAAACTTTGGCGTTGTGGGCGAGCCTCATCAAACTTTGGCGTTGTGGGCGAGCCTCATCAAACTTTGGCGTTGTGGGCGAGCCTCATCAAACTTTGGCGTTGTGGGCGAGCCTCGTCAAACTTTGGCGTTGTGGGCGAGCCTCGTCAAACCGGCGTTGTGGGCGAGCCTCATCAAACTTTGGCGTTGTGGGCGAGCCTCATCAAACTTTGGCGTTGTGGGCGAGCCTCGTCAAACTTTGGCGTTGTGGGCGAGCCTCATCAAACTTTGGCGTTGTGGGCGAGCCTCATCAAACTTTGGCGTTGTGGGCGAGCCTCATCAAACTTTGGCGTTGTGGGCGAGCCTCATCAAACTTTGGCGTTGTGGGCGAGCCTCATCAAACTTTGGCGTTGTGGGCGAGCCTCGTCAAACTTTGGCGTTGTGGGCGAGCCTCGTCAAACTTTGGCGTTGTGGGCGAGCCTCATCAAACTTTGGCGTTGTGGGCGAGCCTCATCAAACTTTGGCGTTGTGGGCGAGCCTCATCAAACTTTGGCGTTGTGGGCGAGCCTCATCAAACTTTGGCGTTGTGGGCGAGCCTCGTCAAACTTTGGCGTTGTGGGCGAGCCTCGTCAAACTTTGGCGTTGTGGGCGAGCCTCATCAAACTTTGGCGTTGTGGGCGAGCCTCATCAAACTTTGGCGTTGTGGGCGAGCCTCATCAAACTTTGGCGTTGTGGGCGAGCCTCGTCAAACTTTGGCGTTGTGGGCGAGCCTCATCAAACTTTGGCGTTGTGGGCGAGCCTCGTCAAACTTTGGCGTTGTGGGCGAGCCTCGTCAAACCGGCGTTGTGGGCGAGCCTCATCAAACTTTGGCGTTGTGGGCGAGCCTCATCAAACTTTGGCGTTGTGGGCGAGCCTCATCAAACTTTGGCGTTGTGGGCGAGCCTCATCAAACTTTGGCGTTGTGGGCGAGCCTCGTCAAACTTTGGCGTTGTGGGCGAGCCTCGTCAAACTTTGGCGTTGTGGGCGAGCCTCATCAAACTTTGGCGTTGTGGGCGAGCCTCATCAAACTTTGGCGTTGTGGGCGAGCCTCATCAAACTTTGGCGTTGTGGGCGAGCCTCATCAAACTTTGGCGTTGTGGGCGAGCCTCATCAAACTTTGGCGTTGTGGGCGAGCCTCATCAAACTTTGGCGTTGTGGGCGAGCCTCGCCGACCATTGTTGAGCTTCGCTTTCGCGTAACCTCGTGTTAAGATTGAACTCCGCCCACGCATCAACCTCGTTGAACGCCGAGCCTCGCAGCCTGTATTAACCTCCTCTTCGCCTCTTAGCATTTTCTAAGGCTTACATGAGAACATGCTACGACTAATGTGTCGTAACTTTCAAGCCGCACGCCGGAACCGGACGAATTATATATGAAAATCGACTATCTCGACGCAGACGGAGCCAATTGTTTCAGTCATTTTGTCCAATTCCTTCCGGTTCGAGAGATATCAGCACTTTTGTCTATTTTGTAAAGTCAAGCCTTCAGTGAACTTAACCTTTAGGCGGACTCGACTTCACTCGATGGACCCTTAAGCTCTTTTGCTCATTCCGAAGTTGTCGTAGGATTAAGGCAATTTTATTGCCTACAAAACCCTCCAAAGTTTTCGTGACTTGAATGTGATTGAATGGAGTCCGAACGCTTTGGATATGAAGACTTGTAAAATGGTCGCCGGGTGCATCTGAGCGAGGAACCTTCTAACTAACTCGTAAATTTGAATTCTTCACTTGCAGCCTAATGATCGCCTCTAGGATTTTTAGCAAACCCCGCCTATCAACGGATTTGATGTGCCTTTACCGACACCGCTTGAATTGGCTAGCCATACTTTTCCCTCAAGATGGTGAGTTTGGCGAGGAGTTTCTTTTAGGCTTAGTGCTAAAATCTCCCTCTATCCTTAGCCGCTCAAGGCGCTGGATTAAAAGATAAGGGCAAATCGCCGGTAGGCCATCATGTGGAAATGATCGAATCGCTCGCTGACATAAAAGTATAACGATCGCGATCAAAAGCAATCAAGTTGTTCGACGGAGAGTATAACAACAAGGATTACAAACAAAATCATTTAGAGGAATGATCATGTGGGAGTAGTCAAGTCGCTCGCGACATGGGAGTATAACGACTATGGTTGAAATAGAGGCACATCGCATGGTAGGCCACTATTCGAAATGATCAATCGCTCAAAGGACATAAAAGTATAACGATCGCGATCAAAAGCAATCAAGTTGTTCGCTGACGGAGAGTATAACAACAAGGATTACTTAACAAAGTCATTTAGGAAATGACTCGTGGGAGTAGTCAAGTCGTTGATGACATGGGAGTATAACGACTATGGTTGAAATAGAGGCACATCGCATGGTAGGCCACTATGTGGAAATGATCAATCGCTCGCTGACATAAAAGTATAACGATCGCGGATCAAAAGCAATCAAGTTGTTCGACGGAGAGTATAACAACAAGGATTACTTAACAAAGTCATTTAGGAAATGACTCGTGGGAGTAGTCAAGTCGCTCAAAGGACATGGGAGTATAACGACTATGGTTGAAATAGAGGCACATCGCATGGTAGGCCACTATTCGGTGAGGGAGTTGATAGGGGTATATTGCTTGGTTAACCACTATCTAACCCAAAGTCACTCTGACAAGTGACGATATGGAAATGATCGTCGCTCAAAGGACATAGAGGTATGATGACTGTGATCGGTAACAAACGCTGAAAGAATAGAATATTGGCGCATCACTTGGTAGGCCAATGGTGGACATCGTAAGGATAAAATATTGACTTGGTAGGTCAATACTTAGAAATGACAAGATAATTGATTAGGGGTAATATTTCTTCGTAAACTTACCATTGATAGCATCATGATTTTGTCGCCTTCTTGATTGGTTAGGCGGTATGCTCCATTCGAGTAAACAGACTCCACCACTAATGGTCCTTCCCATTTTGGTTCGAACTTCCCCTTCTTTTGGAGTTCAAAATCATCGGCGCCTGACGTAGAACCAGGTCACCTTCCTTGAAAATACGACATCGGACTTTCTTATCAAATGCTTTAGAACCGGTCCGTAAAGCTCGATATGCCGTTGAGCCCGTAATCGCCATCCAAAGATTTCAAGTTCCTCAAGGCCGGGCGATGATTTTCCTCGGTTGTCATTCGGTGGATAGCGCTATTGAGCGATGGGGTTTGAATCTCTAACGTAAAATGGCCTCACAACCATAAACCGTAGAATATGGGGTGGTACCGTTTGGGTGCGAACCGTTGTAACAGAAGCCCACGCTTTGCCCCAGCCTTTGTCGCTCCAATCCTTCTTGTTTGAAGAGACCATCTTAGTAAGGATCTTGATGATCGCCTTATTAAAAGCTTCAGCTTGTCCATTCGCAAGGGTAGTAAGTCGTTGACGCTAGATTCTGATTCAAATTTATCGCAGAATGCGCAGTGGCATGACTCGACAAATTGCGACCATTATCATGGACACCGCTTCAAGACATCAGACGGTATATGACATGATGTTTAACAAATTTGATCACATCACTTGTCTTGACCAATCTCAACGGAACGGCTTCGACCACTTTGAGAAATAATCGCTATCGCCAATATGAAGCACCGCCCTTTGAAGAAGGTGGAGAAATCGACCGACGATATCCATTCCCCACGCTTCAAATGGCCGACGCGGGCTAGGATGCAAGTGTTCGGAGGTTGGTGAAGGTAATTAGCATGTATTTGGCATGCATGGCATCATTTAGCGTAAGCTCGGCATCCCTCACCATTGTCGGCCAATAATAACCGAAGTCACGCACCATCCCATAACTTGGGTCCGTGTTGGTGTGCTCCACAAACACCGCCATGAGCTTCTTTCAAGACTTGCTCGCTTCCTTAGTTGACGACATCGGCAAGAACTCCATCATATGACCTTCTATACAAAGTCCAGAATTGGGAATCATAGTAAAATCTTGATGCTCGCCGACTAATTGACTCCTTTCTTTTATGTCTTCGCAATATCCCATGCAAGACATAGTCGATGATCGGAACCGCCAGCCTCGCTTCAAGTGACTTAGGCTCGCTTCGATCGCTTGATCTCAGAACGCATATTTTGGCCGAAATAGTTGCCGACTAGACACAATAACTTGCCGAGTAGCATTCTCGTGGGTAGCGAGTCGCAAGAGACGCCAACAAGATCCGCATAAGTGTTCCGCAAACGTGGTACATGATCAATGTAAAAGCTTTCAAAGGAGTCACTAAAGTTATGGTCACGATAATGAGGGATAAGGTCCTCGTACCGACTTCAGATTCTCCTCTTAGTTGTTTCACGACTAGCTATGAATCCCCAAATGCTTCAAGGTGTTTCCGCCTAAATGTTTGGCTATGTCGAGACCAATCAATAACGCATTATATTCTCGCCACGCTATTGGTGCATGGTTCGATAATCCATACGCCGTGGTATCACGTGGTTTTGTGGAGATATTAATACTACCCCCACTGCTACAACGGGCCGTGGGTCGCCTCGAGGTTCACAAAGAACAACCGCCATACCTGCTCCTTAGAGACCGATTAGCTTCATAAGGTTCATCGTGCATGTCTTGATACAATTCGACTTTCCTTTCAATGGATGGTTAGCCATAAGATCACACACGCCTTGACCCTTCATCGCTCGAGGTTTGAAGTGAATGTCGATCGAGATAATAACAATGCCCATCTAGCCATTCGACCATTCAGCGTGCGGTGGGTCATGAATACCCGTGATAGGGTCAATTTTGAGATGACGGTATGGTCCGGCCCCACTAGATAGTACCGCATCTTTGATGGCGAAGACCAAAGCCAAACATTCCTTCAATGGGAGGATATCGATACTCGGCCCCGACGGTGTCCTCTTGAGGTAATAGGCTGTTAAGTGGCCATTGTCATCGCCCCGTTAAAAGACTGCTAACGATACTCAGAAGGGATGTAAATCGAAGGGCTTTCTGATTTAGGTGCAACTAACACACGATTAGAAAGATATGTTTTGATCTCTTGAATGCCTTAGGCAATCTTCATCCCAAACTAACGATACACCTTTCTTCATGAGCTTCGAGAATGGTTGACATTTCCGATAAATTGGAAATGAATCTGCGAATGTAAGCCAAATGCCCTTGGAGACCACGAAGCTCTCGAGGCTTCTAGGAGGTGGAAGTTCTTGGATAGCTTTGACTTTGTCCGGTCGAGGCGATACCATCCCAGGACTACTTAACCCTAGAAATTTGCCACTAGACATCCCTTAAAAGACTTAGTTGGGTTCATCTTCACCGATGAGCCGCATTATCTCAAATGTTGTCCTCAAGTCGTGTAAATGATCACTTTTGTGACGACTCTTGACCACTAAATCGCTTCACGAGCATTCTACCGCCTTCCGTGAAATGTTTTCGAAGATAGTGGTCATGGCACCGGTATGTAGCCCCCGTTTTTCAAGCCGAAAGGCATAATCAGATAACAAGATATTCCCGACGCTGCTCGAAAGCAAAGGTGCTTTTCATCATCGGGTGCATTTTGATCGATTGTATCGAAAAGCCATCCATAATGCATATCCTTTCAATCCACATGTGTTGTCGATAATGAGATCCGTGATTGGTAGAAGAAAATCATCTTTCGGACATGCTAAATTTAAATCTCGATGTCGGCCTTGCGGTCGGATCTGTCCGCTTTTCTTGAAAACGGTACTATATTGGCTACCCGGTCGAGTGTTGAACCTCGAATGAACCACCTTCGATCGGCTTCTCGATTTCTTTCGATGGCCTTCATGACTTGAGGGGAAAATCGCCGCTGTTGTTGCTTAACGTGCTTAGCACCGGTTTGATATTAAGGTGGTGCATAGCCACTTGAGGGTCTAAGCGGGCATATCTTCATAACTCCAAGCCAAGACATCGATATATTCTCGCATCAAAGCGATGAGGTTCTCCTTTTCCTCGCTGGTCAAACCGCCGCTATAAATATGGGTTTTGGATTAGCTTCGCCCCCATATTTACTCTGACTATTTTGTCATCGGTGGGCGGCTCGTTGTTCAAAACGATGTTCCCATTGCATCCCGAAATGTTGACTTAGTGGATCTTCAATAATGACAACTGATCATCCTCTTGAATCTCAAGTTGATCGGCCGCAGCCATATTGGCCATCGTGGACCGAAATTCATGTCCCGCATCGACTTCTAATCCCAGAAACTGCTCTGCACGATGAGTGCTCAACCGCCTCGCCTCGACATGCCATGAGTACGATGGTGATTCATATCCCAACCCTTTACGAAGTTTTATGATAATAATCATCGGTGGCCTTAGGGACATAAGCGGTCGGATTGGTGTCTTGATACCTTTTCCGTAGCTTAGTCCTTCTTTCTTGAAGGAAATCATACCCCATTTTTCATCAAATTTCGCGCCGCTACAGAAATATGAGAATTGGGGTTCCTTTTCCTCCGCTGGTCGCTTCTAGCTCGCTTTTGCAACTACGATTGATCTTTCCAAGGATAATGTCTTTCTCGATCACTATTCCCGGCCGGTACCATAAAACCGCCATAAGAGTCATTATGCCTTTGGGTCATCATGAGCGGCGGCCGAATTGGCATGTGCAATGTAGGTTCAAAGATACAACCGTAAGTGCATTTCTCGACATTAAGTCAAGATGACTTTTAACACCGGCGTAAGCTAAATCATAATCTTCATTGAAAACGACGATATCGCCATCGATTATTCAGATCGATTACAAAGGATTTTACATCATTGAAAACAACTCCTTGTTGGGACTCTATGTCGCCTTCATTTCACTGCCATAGTCCTCGATCTGTGGTTCATCGGTTTGGCCTTCCTCAAGGTAGTGGACGTAATCAAGAAAATAATTCTCCACACCTTTGAATGGTTGCCTTTCGCGACCAATGTTTTAACCATCCCTCTTCATCTACATACTTCATGCATTGATGCAATGTAGACGGACGATCAAGTTCTCATGGATCCGTGGTCGCACCCAATAGCAAATTATAGGATGTATCAAAGATCAATGACGAGTGTGACGCCTGCCTTCAAGTCTCCTATCTAGCATCTGAGTTTGATTTTGCCCAAGGGACGGAATTGGTGGCATTGAAACCGTAGATGGTAGTCCCGTTGTCGCTAAACGATGCAACAGTATCCCAAGATGTTGTATAATTCTCAATGGGATGATACTCAATGCATCCCGGGTTAACTTGAGCTCTGCTGATTCGACAGAGCCAATGTAACCGTAAAGTATAATGGCCTATCATGCTTGGGTTCTTCACTTGCATGTCCTCCGAGGAGAAGGTAATGCAAGGTATTGGCCCTTGAAGACCCGTGACATTGGGCACAAATTTCTTCGAAGCCCGAAATGAGCGAAAGGCTTCGTTGTCCGCCAACGCCGCAGAGCTCGTAGATTGAGAAAGCCGTAAGAGTTCAATAAAGTGATCCTCGCCGGGATGTTGGAGAGTTAGGCTAAAACATCGAACCGAAGGGGGCCTTTGAAGTTTCGTGTGTCCTTCCCGAGCTTTGTTGTAGCGACCTCCTTGTTTTGGGCTCACTAACTTGCCTTTGTCGCTATGTCGGTGTTGCCTCGATACCCCTTAAGAACTCTTTTCCACCACGGTGGCCAACGCCGGTACAGATTGTGGTCGGACGACCGCCCTTTTCCGGCAGCAGAGGTGGCGCATAAGTCTTCCTTTGGTCTTTGAAGAGGTCCATTGTTCATCCGATAACAAGTCGGGGTGAACCCACATAATTCGCCTTCGGTAGTGTAAGGGACCATACCTTGTGCCTCCCGCCGTTGGAGATCAAAGTTCACAACTCGCTTCGCTTTATGGATCGGTTTTACACCATCTTGCACTTGAATTCCGCAAAGTCGCCAAATAGGAGAGCCACTGTGTTTGTGACACCTTCTTCGATCCTCCCGCAGAGTCATAACACCGCCTCTAACAAGACTTGATCTTGTCCTTCAAAATGTAGCATGACCTCGTTGGTGGTGTACCATTCGATGGTACATGCAGATTTTGATCATCCGCCCTCGGCTTCCTCCGCTTCCTTATTTCGAAGCTTGATCTTGTTCATTTTGAGTAAAGTTTTAAGGATTGGTATGACACGGTCATCCTTAAAATCATACTTCCTCCGAGGACTACCGCCAAAAACATTCGATTTCGCTGAAGGGTCTCAAGTAGGTTGGGTCTCCACGCCAAAGTCTCCTTCCCTTCGATTGCTTTTGAGGAATAAAATTGTTACGATTACCCCCTTTTTATGGCGAGAATCACGGGGTTCCTCGGCCGATCCTCTTAAGCATGTTCTCAACTTGCTCCCTTGCCTCACCAAGTCCCTCCAAGAGTGTGCTTCAACCGCACCCATCTTCGAAGTATGTTGATCGAGAGGTTGGCTCGCACATCCCGATGAATGTCGCCCGAGACCTGGTCCCGGAATGCAAGGACTGATTCCGAATCGCTTGACGAAGTGCCGACAGACTGCCTTCTTTGCTTTTCGCCGCCAGTGGCCATAGACACCTCGTCATCATCGAAAAATCGGGCCATAAAAGCCTTTGCACATCTTTCCAAGAGCCGATAGAACCGTGCTCTAGCCTTCAAACCACTCGAAAGTTTAATTCTTTAAGAGTGCCGATGAATAATCGGGTCATAATAGGATCGCACTGCTATATGCCCGGCTTGGCGCTTGGAAATAATAGATGTGTTGCGACGGAGAGCTTTTTCCGCCGAATTGCACTAGGTTAAGTGGCTTGAATTTTGGAGGATATGGGACATCATCCCATTCTATAGGATATGGCCTCGCCACCCCCAAATTCTTAGATTGCCCTTGGGTTTAAGAGCATCCACCGCTTTTGGAAATCCCATAGCGTATGGTCTTGCTCTTTGTACGCCGGATTCGACCGCCGTGATGACATTGAATGGACATCATGATCCCTCTCGTAGTCCTCTCGCCGATTTGATCCTCCTTCGTCTGTCTTCTTCTTGCCTACAAGTTTCTCCATCATTATTTCAAAACGCCGATAGATTTTGTTGCGCAAGAATAGTAGCTTGTTGCTCTTCAATCCTTCGTGCCATCTCTTCTTCTCGCTCGCCATGAGGACGCCACCGATCACTAAAATCGTGATTCGGTTGAGACGAAGCGATGCCGAGTTCTCAAATTCTTCGAGGTATCCCTACCAATTGGCTATAGTCAAACGGGATTGTCACCCGCACGAAGATCGGTGCTTCGATAGGCCTCGACTATTGATTAATGCTCGTAACCCTCGGGAATATTCGTGGTCGACGATTCAGATCGCCTGTTGGGGTCTTGCTCCCGCCTCCCAACCATGTTAATAGTCACCGGGAATGACCACCGCTGGCCGCTTGTTTCTTATGGCGAAACCGCTTCGCCTAGTTGACGGTCCGATAATCGCCAAAACCGGCCGGTGTGTCGATGAACATTGGGCGCGATCGCAGATGAGCTTTCACGCAAAGAATGAGATTGCATATGACTAGCATCACGCTTTGCAGTGAGGTAATCACGAGATCGGCGGGTGTTCCCTAGCCGATTCTCAAAAACGAGCCTCAGATGAGAGAAGCTCTCCGAGTCGAAGTTTACGACTCGGCGCAGGCCGCCGCTTCCTTTGGTTCCGGGCGGCGGCTTATGGCGCAGGTTCGCCGTCTCAACGAGGTTCATCCGTTCGTAATGGACCTCATGTTGTTGAGTAGGTTTAAGATGACGAGGTTCGCCATTCTCGATGCTTCCACGCACGGGCTCGCCATCGAGCGATGTTCGCCATGTTGTTGGCGCACCGCCGCTGCACGCAGGCTCATCTCTTTCGAGGGGACCTCACATTGTTGGCGCAGGTTCGCCACTTGGACGAGGCTCGCAGCTAGGGCTTACGCTCGCCTTGTAGACGCAGGTTCGCACCGGGCTTACGCTCGCCTTGTAGACGCAGGTTCGCAATGGGCTTACATTCGCCTTGTAGACGCAGGTTCGCACCGGGCTTACGCTCGCCTTGTAGACGAGGTTCGCACCGGGCTTACGCTCGCCTTGTAGACGCAGGTTCGCAATGGGCTTACATTCGCCTTGTAGACGAGGTTCGCACCGGGCTTACATTCGCCTTGTAGACGCAGGTTCGCACCGGGCTTACATTCGCCTTGTAGACGAGGTTCGCACCGGGCTTACATTCATCTTGTTTTGAACGAACCCTTTGATGATAACGAGGTTCGTTGACTTTCTTTGGATGATAGTGGAATCCGTCCAACGAGACCAAAGCTCGAGCACGCCGGGCGAAGCTTGGTTCTGCTCACGACGCTGTTCCGCACGTCTTGAGAGTGAACCGTTAGAAGGTTCGGTCCTCTCATAGGCAGAGCGAGGCTCGCTAGAAGCCAAAACTTGGCTAACAACATCCGAAGTTGACTTGGGTTGCTTAACAACCCACTTCTTAGCCTGCTGGCTAGCTTTTGGAGCCTTGTCCTTGAGAGACAAAGGCTGATTGTCGAGGTTCGCTCGAGAGGATCCAATGTAGCCACGGGGGCTGAAGTCTCATACGAGACTCGACGACACCCATGTCTTCACCGGGCTAAATGCCCTGCAGGAGAGGAACTCCTCGCACTTACCCCGATCGAATTCAATAACCAAGGTTTGAACTCTGCTCCAACCGCAATCTTGTCCGATTGCCACCACCAGCCATCTAATAAATGGTTTCTCCCATCGTGGTCGCCATCTTCAGAGGGTCAAAAATGTTTATTGATTGGACGAATGTGTTACAATCAAATTCTCTCGATTACAGAGGAAGAGGAGATTGATTTGACTCCTCTTTTGTATGGGTTCTTGGTGGCGAGAGGATGCTTCACTCGATGCTCAAGTCGAGGTTGCTTCCTCGCTGATGATCGATCAAAGTCGCTAATGATCTAGAGGTTGCTGACGAGGTTCGTGATCTCTCTCCTGCGCAAGAGTGTTGATCTCCCCAAGCTTCCAAAAGCTCTCAGACTTTTTCCAGCTAGCCAGCCCTTTCTCCCGTTGGGCTTTTAGCTATTTATTGGAGCTACCGCAGAATCGTGGCGGCCGCTACAAGAACGCTGCCGCTACAAGAACGCTGCCGCTACAAGAACGCTGCCGCTACAAGAACGCTGCCGCTACAAGAACGCGCAATGGACCTCGCCGACTCGTGCCGCGGGCGAAGCCTCGCCAAACTTCGACGCTAGGGCGCAGCCTCGCCAAACTTCGACGCTAGGGCGCAGCCTCGCCAAACTTTGACGCTAGGGCGCAGCCTCACAAACTTCGACGCTAGGGCGCAGCCTCACAAACTTCGACGCTGTGGGCGAGCCTCACAAACTTTGACGCTAGGGCGCAGCCTCGCCAAACTTTGACGCTGTGGGCGAGCCTCGTCAAACTTTGGCGTTGTGGGCGAGCCTCACAAACTTCGACGCTGTGGGCGAGCCTCGTCAAACTTTGGCGTTGTGGGCGAGCCTCACAAACTTCGACGCTGTGGGCGAGCCTCGTCAAACTTTGGCGTTGTGGGCGAGCCTCACAAACTTCGACGCTGTGGGCGAGCCTCGTCAAACTTTGGCGTTGTGGGCGAGCCTCACAAACTTCGACGCTAGGGCGCAGCCTCACAAACTTTGACGCTGTGGGCGAGCCTCATCAAACTTTGACGCTAGGGCGCAGCCTCGCTGAACTTCGACGCTGTGGGCGAGCCTCATCAAACTTTGACGCTAGGGCGCAGCCTCGCTGAACTTCGACGCTGTGGGCGAGCCTCACAAACTTCGACGCTGTGGGCGAGCCTCGTCAAACTTTGGCGTTGTGGGCGAGCCTCACAAACTTCGACGCTAGGGCGCAGCCTCGCTGAACTTCGACGCTGTGGGCGAGCCTCACAAACTTTGACGCTGTGGGCGAGCCTCACAAACTTCGACGCTAGGGCGCAGCCTCGCTGAACTTCGACGCTGTGGGCGAGCCTCACAAACTTCGACGCTGTGGGCGAGCCTCACAAACTTTGACGCTGTGGGCGAGCCTCACAAACTTCGACGCTAGGGCGCAGCCTCGCTGAACTTCGACGCTGTGGGCGAGCCTCACAAACTTCGACGCTAGGGCGCAGCCTCGCTTGACTTTGATGCTACGGGCGCAGCCTCGCCAAACTTTGACGCTGTGGGCGCAGCCTCGCTGAACTTCGACGCTGTGGGCGAGCCTCGCCAAACTTCGACGCTAGGGCGCAGCCTCGCCAAACTTTGACGCTAGGGCGCAGCCTCGCCAAACTTCGACGCTGTGGGCGAGCCTCATCAAACTTTGACGCTAGGGCGCAGCCTCACAAACTTTGACGCTGTGGGCGAGCCTCACAAACTTCGACGCTAGGGCGCAGCCTCGCTGAACTTCGACGCTGTGGGCGAGCCTCACAAACTTCGACGCTAGGGCGCAGCCTCGCTGAACTTCGACGCTGTGGGCGAGCCTCACAAACTTCGACGCTGTGGGCGAGCCTCGTCAAACTTTGGCGTTGTGGGCGAGCCTCATCAAACTTTGACGCTAGGGCGCAGCCTCGCTGAACTTCGACGCTGTGGGCGAGCCTCATCAAACTTTGACGCTGTGGGCGAGCCTCGTCAAACTTTGGCGTTGTGGGCGAGCCTCACAAACTTCGACGCTGTGGGCGAGCCTCGTCAAACTTTGGCGTTGTGGGCGAGCCTCACAAACTTTGACGCTAGGGCGCAGCCTCGCTGAACTTCGACGCTGTGGGCGAGCCTCACAAACTTCGACGCTGTGGGCGCAGCCTCGCTTGACTTTGATGCTACGGGCGCAGCCTCACAAACTTTGACGCTGTGGGCGCAGCCTCGCTGAACTTCGACGCTGTGGGCGAGCCTCGCCAAACTTCGACGCTAGGGCGCAGCCTCGCCAAACTTTGACGCTAGGGCGCAGCCTCGCCAAACTTCGACGCTGTGGGCGAGCCTCATCAAACTTTGACGCTAGGGCGCAGCCTCACAAACTTTGACGCTGTGGGCGAGCCTCACAAACTTCGACGCTAGGGCGCAGCCTCGCCAAACTTCGACGCTGTGGGCGAGCCTCGTCAAACTTTGGCGTTGTGGCGAACCTCGTGTTAAGATTGAACTCCACTCCACGCATCAACCTCGGCTGAACGCCGAGCCTCGCAGCCTGTGGCTTAACCTCCTCTTCGCCTCTTAGCATTTTCTAAGGCTTACGGAGAACATGCTACGACGAACAGGTCGTAACTTTCAAGCCGTACGTCGGAACCGGACGAATTATATATGAAAATCGACTATCTCGACGAGACGCAGCCAATTGTTTCAGTCATTTTGTCCAATTCCTTCCGGTTCGAGAGATATCAGCACTTTTGTCTATTTTATAAAGTCAAGCCTTCAGGTGAACTTAACCTTTAGGCGGACCTGACTTCACTCAGATGGACCCTTAAGCTCTTTTGCTCATTCCGAGTTGCTGTGTAGGGATTAAGGCAATTTTTATTGCCTACATTGACAGCTGAAGAAAAGGAGAGCCTTATCGCTTTGGTACGGAAATATATCGATGTCTTCGCATGGAGTTATGAAGATATGCCTGGTTTAGACCCTCAAGTGGCCATGCACCGCCTTAACATCAAGCCAGGAGCTAAACCTGTTAAACAACAACAACGACGATTTTCCCCTCAGGTCATGAAGGCCATCGAAAGAGAAATCGAAAAACTAATCAAAGCAGGGTTCATCCGGGAAGTGCAGCATCCTGACTGGGTATCAAATATAGTACCCATGGTAAAGAAAAACGGACAGATCCGACTGTGCGTTGATTACCGAGACTTAAATGCAAAGATGTCCTAAAACGATTTCTACCAATTACGGATATTATCATCGACAACACATGCGGGTTTGAAAGGATGTCTTTATGGATGGATTTTCGTGCTACAATCAAATCAAAATGCATCCCGATGATGAAAAGCATCGCCTTCGAACACCGTCGGGGATATCTTGTTATCTGATCATGCCCTTTGGCTTGAAAACGCGGGCTACATACCAACAGAAGATGACCACTATTTTCCAAAAATATTTACGAAAACAAGTGGAATGCTACGTAGATGATTTAGTAGTCAAGAGTCATCGCAAAGTGATCACTTGCATGACTTGAAGACAACATTTGAGATAATGCGGCACATCACCTGAAGATGAACCCAACTAAGTCTTTTCTCGGGATGTCTAGTGGCAAATTTCTAGGGTTCGTGGTCACAGCAGATGGTATACGTCTTGACCCGGACAAGGTCAAAGCTATCCAGGAACTTCCACCTCCTAGAAGCCTCAGAGAGCTTCGTGGTCTCCAAGGGCGTTTGGCTTACATTCGCAGATTCATTTCCAATTTATCGGGAAAATGTCAATCATTCTCGAAGCTCATGAAGAAAGGCGTATCGCTCGTTTGGGATGAAGATTGCCAGAAGGCATTCGAAGAGATCAAAACATATCTTTCTAATCCCCCTGTGTTAGTTGCACCTAAATCAGGAAAGCCCTTCCTAATTTACATCCGCTACGAGTATGCAAGTAGCGTGTCTTTTAGCACGTGACGATGACAATGGCCACGCAACAGCAGCCTATTACCTCGGGACGCCACGGGCCAATATCAATATCCTCCCATTCAGAAGGAATGTTTGGCTTTGGTCTTCGCCATCCAAAAGATGCGACATTATCTAGTGGGACAGACTATACACGTCATCTCTAAAATCGACTCCATACGGGTATTTATGACCCAACCTGGCACGTTGAATGGCCGAATGGCTAGATGGGCACTGTTATTATCTCAGTACGACATTCACTTCAAACCTCAGAAGGCGATGAAGGGTCAAGCTGTGTGTGATCTTATGGCTAACCATCCATTGAAAGAGAAAGTCGAATTTTATCAAGACATGCCTGATGAACCTTATGAAGCTAATCTGGTCTCTAAGGAACAGGTATGGCAGTTGTTCTTTGATGGAGCCAGAGCGACCCTCGATGGCCCCGCTATAGCCGAGTGGGGTAGTATTGATATCTCCACAAAACCACGGATATCACGAAATGCGGTCGCTATCGTAACCATGCACCAATAGCGTAGCGGTATAATCGTTATTGATTGGTCTTGACATAGCCAAACATTTAGGCGTGAAACACCTTGAAGCATTTGGGGATTCACAGCCTAATCGTGAAACAACTAAGAGGAGAGTACGGTCGCACGAGGACCTTATCCTCATCATGCCAGCCGTGACTTTAGTCGACTCGTTTGAAAGCTTTTACATTGATCATGTACCCCGTTTGCAGAACACTTATGCTGATGCATTGGCGTCTCTTGCAGCTACGCTAGCCTTACCTGAGAATGCTACTCAGCAGATTATTATGTCTAGTCGACAACTATTTTGGCCAAAATATGCATTACAGATCCAAGCAGTCGAAGACGAACCTAAGTCACTTGAAGCACGACCGGCGGTTCCCGATCATCGACTATGTCTTGCATGGGATATTGCCCAAGACATAAAAGAAAGAGAGTCAATTCGCCGACGAAAGCATCAAGATTTTACTATGATTCCCACTACGCACTTTATATAGAAGGTCATATGATGGGTTACTGCTTCGATATTTATCAACTAAGTAAGCAGAGCAAGTCTTGAAAGAAGCTCATGACGGTGTTTGTGGAGCACACCAGCCTGGACCTAAGTTATGGGACCGGCCAGAGACTCGTTATTATTGGCCGACAATGATAAGGGATGCCGTGGCTTACGCTAAACGATGTCATGTATGCCAAATACATGCTAATTACCTTCACCAACCGCCGGAACACTTGCATCCTACCGCCACGTCCTGGCCATTTGAAACATGGGGAATGGATATTGTTGGTCCCATTTCTCCGCCTTCTTCAAAAGGACACTGCTTCATATTGGCGATAACTGATTATTTCTCAAAATGGGCTGAAGCTATTCCATTGAGAATGGTCAAGACTAGTGATGTGATCAAATTTATCAAACATCACGTCATATACCGATATGGTGTGCCAAGGCAGATTGTCCACGACAATGGTCCACAATTTGTCAGTCATGCTTTCACGCGATTCTGCGATAAATTCCGAATCCGGAATTTAGCATCAACAGCTTACTATCCTGCTGCGAACGGACAAGCTGAAGCTTTTAATAAGACGATCATCAAGATCCTTACTAAGATGGTCTCTTCAAATAAGAAGGATTGGGATGACAAGTTGGGACAAAGTTTGTGGGCTTACCGCGACAACGGTTCGCGACACCAACGGTACCACCCCATATTCTTTAGTTTATGGTTACGGCTATTTTACCGATGGAGATTCAAATTCGCCGCTACTTAATAGCATTAACCACGTGAATGACGATCAAAAAATCATCGCCGACGCTTTGAGGAACTTGAAATGCCGATGAAACCCACTACGTGCTCAACAACATATCGAAGTTTTACCAAGTCCGGATTTCTAAAGCATTTGACAAGAAAGTTAAGTGTCGCATTTTCAAGGAAGGCGACCTCGTTCTCGCTGTCCGACGCCCAATGATTTTGAATTCCAAAAAGAAGGAGAAATTCAAACCAAAATGGGAAGGACCATTCGTGGTGGAGTCTGTTTACTCGAATGGAGCATACCGCCTAACCAATCAAGAAGGCGATAAAATCATGATGCCTATTAATGGTAAGTTTCTGAAGAAGTATTACCCTTAACTTTTTGTTAGCTCCGCAAGATAGTAGCTTCAGCCTGCATAGTTCGCTCATCGATCCTCGACAATAGGACGGTGGGGTTACAGAATGTTATCACATTGAAAGTACCTATGTGCTATACAGTGTTCTACCGTCTGAAGAATATCACCCGTATCTAATTATTAGGGATAGTGATCCGCCATGTGTCGACTCATTACCTTTTCATTTCTGAAATATTGACCTACCAAGTGATGTGTCAACATTTCATCCTTCCGATGTTCGTCATTTCTCATAAATGACGTTCACTGTCCAATATTGACCTACCAAGTGATGTGTCAATATTTCATCTTTTCGATGTTCGCCATTTCTCATAAATGACGATTCATTGTCCAATATTGACCTACCAAGTGATGTGTCAATATTTCATCTTTCCGATGTTCGTCATTTCTCATAAATGACGTTCACTGTCCAATATTGACCTACCAAGTGATGTGTCGATATTTCATCTTTTCGATGTTCGCCATTTCTCATAAATGATGACATCCTTTGTCCAATATTGACCTACCAAGTGATGTGTCAATATTTCAACTTTTTGATGACGTTTATTGTCCAACATCGGCCCACCAAGCGATGTGCCGATATTTCAACCTCGCCATCCTCATAATTGAGGCTCGTTTACAATTTAGTTGTTTGTAAATAGAGGAGAGATTTTAGCAGTTAAGCCTAAAAGAACCTCCTCGAAAACTCACCATACTGAGAGGAAAAGTATGGCTAGTCCAGTTCAAACCAAGCATACCGTAAAGACATACCAAGTCCGTTGATAGCTGGGGGTTTGCTAAAAATTCCAAATTGCAGATACAAATTGCGCAAGAAAATATTGAATGAACACAAAAGAGGGAATTTTATTCATAATTCAGTCGAAGATATACAAGTTACAAGTGCTCGATGGCCTGACGGATTTCTGCAGCAAGCGTAACCATAGCTTCCCGGTGAGCAGCCTTAACCTCTTCCGTAGCTTGATTATGGAGATCTTTATCAGAGAGTATCGGCATGTGGCTCACGGCAACACTTAGCTTATCCAATTCATCGATTCAAATTTTGCAATCGCCGCTGGTGTTCTCGCCCATTGAGCCGCCGAGTCCGATGTCTCTGTGAGCGCCTATTAGTTCACTCTCCGCCGCCGCTAGCTTGGCTTGGATATCGAGGAGCGCAACCTTATAAGAGTCAACCAGAAGTCGTTGGTTACGCTCGATGTCCGCAATCCTCTTGTTTTCATTAAATATAGTTGCGGTCATTTCCGAAATGGACCACCGCTTTTCTCAAGTATTTGACTGAGCTCAAATTGGGAATCATCCCTTTGCCTTATAAGCCGCATGGCACGATCTTCAATCTTGAAACGAAGGGCCGATCGCCGACTTTGCCATTTGTGGAAGAGGGCCTCACTGCGCTGACGCAGCGATAGGGCAATGTAGCCGTAGCATTAGTCAAGCTCGCATCACATCCGTGAGAGGTTCCAATACGCTTTGATCCCAAAGAAAATCCCCACCACGCCCAACACTTGAGTAGGAGATTCTTTTAGGATGGTGAGGAAATTATTATGAATCATAGATACCGTATTTTTTGACAAGTCAAAAGAAGAGGGGTAGCAGAGAAGGGCTTGACCCCAATGGACAAACCGATGCCTGGATGGGCGGAACTTCAATTGAGGGGTGGTAACGATACCAAAGCAAGTGAAGTTTCGTGCACAATCGTAGGTGGATCGCCAGATCATCATCTTGAGTCCCGTCTCCCACTGTAAATAGTAGCGTCACCGTGGATATTTCAAAGATGGACCGGAGCACTCTCAACAACGCCGTGGACGCCTTCGCCAGCCGCATCAAACCGTAGTGTGACTAATCGAGCCTCTTGCCGCACTCGCTGGCCAAACGCTTAGTTCGTGGAGGCCACGGTCTTTGGAGCCTCGAATCGTTGGCACCGGCTTCGCTTCTCCGCCGTTTCTCCTAACATAAAAAATAAATAAATAAGGAGATGAAAAGAATTAGACAAAGTGATAATCTAAAGGATTATGACAAGTCAAAATTATCGCATCAAGAGACCCCGAACGGAATGGTCTCCTCGAGTATAATGCCGCCAGCCGACCGGGCGAAGCCATGACTTTCGAGAGATTCCCGTGGAGGAGGCTCAAGGTTCGCCTCGGGAACGAATGTCCGGTGCCCCGATGCGATGCAACCCTAGTAGGATCCTCAAAGACCTAAAGAAAAGGAATGTTACTACCATATTCGCTCAACTGAGGGGCTTAGGAACACGCCGCCATCCGTGAGCCTCATCTATCTCTCGCCCGGTCTCATGAGGGTCGGGTTGGCGGATGGTTCCCGGGTCTCATGAGGGCCGGATTGGCGTGATGGCTCCACATTAACACGGGGTTTAGCAACTCCAAAGATCCTTTTCGCATGCAAGAACTCCTTCACCGGCATACGACTCTTAGCGAGCTTTGTCCCTCTTATAACGGCGCCGAATTAATCGTAGCCCAGAAGAGTTGATGTTGAAGCTTGGAATTTCGGCGTTTGCTATACAGTGCCATTTATAGTAGGCAAAAGTCGTCCGGGGTTGCGGATCCCACTGTGGAAGTGAAAAACGAACACCCGTGCCACCCGCAACAGTCCAATGCTAGGCCCGGGCGCCAGAAGTCAGGCCGCAGCCATAAGATTGCAACTGAGTGTTGGGATTACCTATTTACAAGTGATCATACCCGAGTTGACGGGCAAAATGACATAGTAGGTAAGGTTCTGCCACACACACTGGACCAAAGTGGTAAATAAAGTACCCCGGGCGGATGTTCAAGAGCAACAAGAAATAGCCCAATGACAAAGTGGTATAACCCTGGGCGTCAGATTCATCCACCATAGTTCCGCCTCAGCTAGCCCCCGAGAAGCGGGAAAGCACCGCTGAAAGAATAAGTCTTATAATCCCGAGAGCACGCCACGCAGACCATGTAGTGTCCGCCCACTGAAGTTTTCAGCCTTTGGACAAATGGGGTAATTTGTCCATCAACCTGTTTAGAAGGTGCACTCATAAGCGTAGGGCAATGCATGACAAACTATGCCATAAGGTAGGCATAAGGCAGCTCTACTCTAGGGTTCTCGCCTTGATTGAAAGCTCGCGAAAGACACCGAATTCCCAATGAAGGCGGCGATCATAGCAGAAGGAGAGCATATTGACGCCGGAGCCGTGCAAACAACCGAAAAATCACATCAACACACAACAAGATCAAAACCGCTAGGGCTACAACATGTTTGTTTGGGTCGAAAGTTGATTCCATTTGTAAAACTAGAGAAAATTACACTTTTGGTTCTCAGTTACAAAGAAATTTAATAACTCTCTCACAAACTCGAACAAAAGACGCTACAAGTGTAGATCTCCTATTTTCGGGACTTTGCTCGCCGGGACGCGAATCCGTGGACCACCGAAAGGCCGATCGCCGAATCGACGGTTTAGTTGATGCTTCGCAAAGGAAACAAGAACTTCAAAGAAATATCTTAGCAAGGTAAGATATCTACTCTTCTCAAGAATTAAGGCAAAGCTTAATCTCGAGGAATCTCCCAAGGAAGCTTCAAGAACGCTCTTGATTTGATGAGGAGTTCACTCTTGGATCTTCAAGGTTCACCAAAGGACTCCTCTCTCTAGAAATAATCTCCTCTCCCTTTCTGATGGCCGACCTCCTGCCCAAGTGGACGTAGGAGGGTATTTATAGTCTTTGGGAAACGTGCCCTCTGAAAAAACACAAATGTCATAAGTGCTCGACATTTGTAGTTAGCGCGCAGCTCAATCGCCACAACCGCCACGGGCGGCGCAGGCAAAGAGGGTTGCTCGCTAAACCGCCTTCGCTTCCTAGCGGTGGCAAGAGTCGGCTACCGGGTACGAGGCATATAATGCCTCGCTAACCGGCGCAGGCAAAGGTCGCCCCTCCACCTGTTGTAACGGTTTCACGCTTTTAGGCACGATTAAATGCCCTAAAATCACGCCTAGTGGGCGATTTTCGCGCGGTAACCGCCCATTAACGATCTCAATGTTTCTCAGGCCGATAAAGTCAAGTGGGCCCCACCAAAGATTGATTTAGACGCTTCAAGAAGTCGCTTCAAGTATCCCGGTGTTCGTGATTTGGCGCAGGCACAAGTAAGTGTCTCGCTAGTAGCGAGACACATCAAGGTGTCTCGCCGTGGTGAGGCATTCAACAAGTGTCTCGCTAGTAGCGAGACATCAAGGTGTCTCGCCGTGGTGAGGCACCAACAAGTGTCTCGCTAGTAGCGAGACACATCAAGGTGTCTCGCCGTGGTGAGGCACCAACAAGTGTCTCGCTAACGGCGCAGACATGAGCAAGTGTCTCGCCATGGCGAGAGATTAAACCGCTGTCTCGCGATCAGAAGCGACACAATCTTCTCATGTGTTGACTTCTTGAGATTCCGACGACGCTGTCCTTCGATCTTCTCATAATTTAGTCATATTTGAGGTTCTCGCAGCAATTTTGATGCCTACAGATACCCTCCAAAGTTTTCGCACTCTCAGATTTTATCGAGGGGTCCGAATACTTTGATAAGATGCTTTGCTTCGCTCAACGCTGAACTTGGTAGAAGAGGCCCATGTTTTGCTTCGCCAAACCCCTGCTACGACGCCACCGACCATAGTTTGGGATCAATAACTGTTGCATTCGTATTTGAATGGATTGAAGTGTCGAAGTCAATTTTGGACTAATCATCTTCATCTTGAAAGTCATCGCTTGGGTTGCGATTGAATGCCTTGAGAGTCATTCAGAAAAAGCGTCATCTGGTTTTCTGAATATCAGACTTTCAGGAAAGCTTCTATATGTAATATGGAACCGATTTGTCTTGAATATACTGCCTTGAGCCTTAGAGTTGCCGAGACAGTTTGGAATTGTGTCTTCTTGGGGCTAAAACGAACCCTCGCTTGTGTCTTCTGGGGCTTAAAACGAACCCTCGCTTGTGTCTTCTGGGGCTTAAAACGAACCCTCGCTTGTGTCTTCTGGGGCTTAAAACGAACCTCGTTATCGAGTAGACCTCTCATTCATAAAAGGAATCGAGAGGAGATTTTGATAATGGTCCTAACTGTAGGAAGGTTTGACCAGGATAGGGATTTTGAGACAATCCTAACCGCCTAAGGTTTGATCGCCAATTGAAGTGGACCTCTCGCTCATGGAAGGAATCGAGAGGATTTTGGCCGTGGTCCTAACTGTAGGAAGGTTTGACCAAGTGGGAGTGAAAATTTAAAAATGATCCTAAGCGTAGGAAGGTTTGATCGATAGGAGTTTTGAGACAATCCTAACCGCCTAAGGTTTGATCGCCAATTGAAGTGGACCTCTGCTCATGGAAGGAATCGAGAGGATTTTGGCCGTGGTCCTAATCAGAGGAAGGTTTGACCAGATAGGAGTTTTGAGACAATCCTAACCGCCTAAGGTTTGATCGCCAACTGAAGTGGACCTCTGCTCATGGAAGGAATCAAGAGGGATTTTGCCCATGGTCTAGATAGAAATTTGGAGACGATCTTCACCGCCGAAGGTTTGATCGCCAACTGAAGTGGACCTCTGCTCATGGATTATCCACCCCCAGCTTTCTTTGCAAAACTGGGTTGTCGGAGTGAAGATGAGAAGCAGTTTAACCTCTTGTACTCATCGGAGGCTATAAGAAGGAGAAGCAGTTTAACCTCTTGTACTCATCGGAGGAAAGGGAGCAGTTTATACTAGTATACCTGTCGGAGTGCAGAGGGAGCAGTTTATACTCGTATACCTGTCGGAGTCATATTTGATTCAGCTTATTTCGGCGTTAAGACGCCGGCTTCAACCAAGAATTGGATGATGGCCTTGAGAGCTAAGCAATCCTTTGTAGGATGGAGGATCCTCCTGTGGTACGCACAGTATTTAGGGTCCGAAGTCTTGTCAGCCTCCTCCTGATTTATAATCGAAGGCAACTTGATTTTGTTGTTATCAAGGAGGTGTTTGAAGATGATTGGAACTTCTTCGTCTCTGAAAGAGTATGTCCTGTGGAATTCTGGTTTAGAAGCTTTTTGACGTGGTCGTGGTTGCGACGCTTGACTATCAGCAGTCACAGATGCCTTTCCTCTATTACGAGAGGAAAAATTTACTTCTGAGGGGTCAGCCGTCATTTTGCCTCTTTCAGCTTTCTTCCTTCTGAGGAAACGTTCGCTTGTTCTCCTCGTATTTTTAGGTCTTTCCATGTAATTGGCGGACGACCCCATGACTTCCAAAGAATTCTATAGAAAGATTGTTGTGGCAAGTCTTCAATATGAACTTTTCAAGAATTGATCCCCGCATTCATAGCTTTATTATGAATCGCTTAACTAAGGTGTCGATTGTCTCCCCACCTTTCGCTGCCTAGGAGAGTTCCAATGGAAACTTCGTGTCATCATCAAAGAATTTATCGAGAAAAGAACTTTCCATGTCCTCCCAGCCAGCTAATACTCCCTACTTTGAGTCTTCGATACCAATCAAAGGCATTCACAAGAGTACCGACGAATGACCGAACCACCAGAGGCTCGTTTCGAGATTACCCCCAAATGTGATTTGAAGTAAATCGTGTTGTGTAGGTGACCCTCTCGAGTCAAATGGCGTGAAGTTGATCAAATTGAATTTCAAGGTAAGGGATTGAATCCCACTCTCTAGGATACTTAACACGGATACCACCTTTTGACTTCCTCGTGGACATCAAAGCATTGATTTTATCTTCAAGCTCTTTCATCCTTTCGCCATCATCCTCCCTTGTTTTGGATTACTTCCAATAGGAAGAATTGGACTATTTCCACCTTGAGCACCGATGCTTTCTTTGGAGGTTGATCGGTAAATGTGTTCATCAATCTTCAATCGCCGCTTCGACATTATGAGCATTATGGTGGGTAACTCCACCTTGTTGACCGGATTCAGCCGCTGATCGACCTGTGTTGTGCAACCGTATGGGTTTGCAACTCCCTCATCTCTGCTGCATGGCTAGCTCCATCTCTCGCTCATTTCGCCTTAAGCTCTTCTCTTTGCTTGGCTAAGGCTTCTTGTAACATTTGAGCCGTGACATCGAGTAATGGTAAAAGCTTCTGCGGGATGGCGACCAAAGACTTGACATTGTGTCATCTGAAGCTATCGCCGAAGTTGGTGTCGGAAGTTTCGCCATCGATGACTCTCCTCATGCATCCTTCTATAGTCGATGCGCTGGTAGCTCGCAATTGTAACCGACATTCTCCGAGAAATCGAGACCCAACCTTTCCTCCAGAGTGAAGTCGATCCGTGATCCGCCACCGTCCTTTCCCTTTGTTCACCATGTTGATAGTCACTTCGAAACTCATCAAATTGATGGATGATCTCTTTCTTCTTCGACATCGCCTTGACTCGACTTCAGATTTTCCGCTGTCGACAGGGAGCCGCTCAATACCGGCTCTTTGTGGGTGAGCGCTCACCTGAAAGGTGCACATCCCGACAACAATGTCTTAATTAATTGTGCACACGAGCAAGAAAAATTTATTTCATCAATCGTTCTCTTTCGTGTGTTGCCACCCCCAGACTGATGGTGTGGTTGGTGTGGTTTATCACAAATTGCACTTCCACCCCCAAGTGTAGCGTTGTCCTTAGTGGAGGACCGTCTTCTTTGAGGACGCCGCCATTTGACTTGAGAGACAACTTCCATCGCTGGCTTCGCTATCCGGTTGCTTCAGATGAATCACGAGGGTCCGGTCATCTCTCGTGATTTTGCGAAGTCACTTGCCTCAACTTCTTCTTCTCGCCAGACTCGGTAATCCAAGCGCTTCTTCACCGGTACCTTGCCTTTATTTCCGGTCAGGACCAAGACGACTAAACACCGGTTGTCGGATTTTCGACTTAAAGGTTGATACCTTAGCCGAGAAGTGGAAGAAAGGGGCTGAAAAGCCCATTTTTGTCAAGGTATTGAAGACCGCCTCGCCAAGCATGCAGGCAGCCAGATCGTCTTCACCGGCGCCGAGATATTATTATACCGCCACCGTCAACAGGCACCGATAATCACATTTTAATGACATTTTAATAACCTCATTATCTATTTTATATCAATAAATATGTTACTAATAATATGTTTTATCTTATTTTGCGTAATAATGGAGTATTAATGAATAAAAGCTCAAATGACTCAAATTCTCTCAATTTCTACCAATTTTGAAGCCCAAATCAAGACAAACGAAGGCCCAAGATACCAAGGGAATCCAAGAAGAATTCGTGCAAAAATATCAAGAAAAGACAAAATCCGTTGGCAACCAATCGGTTGACCAACCGGTTATTAACCGGTTATTAACCGGTTATTAACCGACGCCAACCGATTGGTCAGCAGCAGATTCAATTTAGGAAAGATTTCTTCCTTTTGGCCAAGTTTGATCCAATGGTTCACATCAACTCCGTTGGGGTATAAATAGGGTAGTATCCGAGGGTTTAGAGGTGTGAAATATTTTGTAAAACTCCTTTTGGAGAGAAAAGGTTGCTCTTGTTTGAGAGTACCTTTCATTGTAATAATTTTTCCTCAATAAATAAATATTTTCTCCCCTTCAATCCCATCTTCTTCTTCTTGTTCAAGGACCAAAAGGAGGATGAGTTGATGATGATGAGTTGCGTGTTTCTTTATTTCTCTTTATTATTTCTTTTTCTTTCTTGTTATTTATTTGCTTTGTAGTTTAGATTTAATAGCTTTTGTAGTTTAGATTTATTTGCTTTGTAGTTTAGATTTAATAGCTTTTGTAGTTTAGATTTAATTGCTTTGTAGTTAGATTAGTTTAGAATTTTTCTTTTCTTTTTATTTTCTTTCTTTTCTATTTGTTTGAATTTCCCAAGATGTTGAACTAAACTCTTGTGGGGATCTAGGTTGCATGAAACTAGTCTAATCTCTTTTGTGTTTATGAATCATCTCTCTTATGCTTAAAAGATCATGTTTAGGTTAATCAACTAGAGAACTAATCGATAGAAGAAGAATTTGATAGTTTATGCTTTCCTTAAGTGGTTTGATAGGCTATGCTTATGAATTCTAGGATTATTATCTTGTTATTACTCTTCATGAGTTTGAATTTCAATTAGGTGATAATTTGATAAGTTATGCTTTCCTTAAGTGGTTTGATATCTTATGCTTAATAAATCTAATATGAGATGTGGTAAAAGAGAATTTTTCATAGATTATAATTTGAGTTAGCTAGTGGATTCAATTCTAGATTCCTTCATCTCTTATTGAAATCTCGTCTTTTTAATTGTGATTCCTTTCACACACAATCCAAATCCACTCTCTCATCACTTCATCATATTTTCATATTATCTTGAATAAAACCCTAATTGTCACGCATAATTTGAGAACCGAACTTGAATCAAACACTTCCTATTTCCCGTTCCTCGTGGGATCGACAATCTTAAATACTATAACTTGACAATGGTTGTGCACTTGCGACTATAAAAGGTAAACACTCGTTTTTGCCCATCAAGTTTTTGGCGCCGTTGCCGGGGAACGGTGTTAAGTAGGAATTTGTTTTTCTTAGTTCTTTAACTTGTGTGTTTGTCTATTGTGAATGACAAAAGGAGCTTGAAGGCAAGGAGTTGAAGATTCGAAATTGAAGGTTGCCTCCAACGAGGCTTTGCATTGCTTTTGCGCAGGTAACTCTTCTCTCTAGTATTTTTAATTCCACCCTATAGGTAGTTCATCACATTAGAGACAATTAGGTTAATATAAAAAAAAAAAAAAAAAACTGACTTTCTTTCTTGTCAATTCAAAAAAAAAAAATATTTTTCTTTCTCATCCTTTTAGTTGCTTTTAATTTCTAGGGTCGCATTGCATATAATAGTAGGAATTCACTAAAGTGATTTGAGCATTTTGAATTGACACTCACGAAAATATCTTTAAGGGCAAAACCCATTAATCAAGATAAGGTGAGGGATTTCATCACCCTTTCCTTCACTCCAAAAATCACCGATTCCTCACTACACAAACCCAAGCCTCCTAAAAGAATTAGACGCTGGCCCCTAAGGATTCGAGCTCAATAAGGAACAAGAAATTCTTGAGTGAACTGGTCTAAGTTTATTTGGATTAATTGGTGTCTAAGGCAAGGTTTAGGGTTGCGTAGTTACCGCAAGGAACGAGGTACTTAATTGATCTTTGATCTCCTCTAGTACTATCCTTACGGCTAATTACCCACGTGAACCGGATTTTTTCACTTAGGAGTTTTGGTTAGAGCCGGTCTAGCTGAAGTTTAGGCTTAACCCTAGAGTTAGGTGATTGAAAAGTGATTGCCTTGATTTGTTAATTTTTCTTTTCTTCTTCCCTCTTCTTCTCTTTTCACCATCTCACTAACTTTTTCATTTTAAAAAAAAAATATTTTTCTTTCTCATCCTTTTAGTTGCTTTTAATTTCTAGGGTCGCATTGCATATAATAGTAGGAATTCACTAAAGTGATTTGAGCATTTTGAATTGACACTCACGAAAATATCTTTAAGGGCAAAACCCATTAATCAAGATAAGGTGAGGGATTTCATCACCCTTTCCTTCACCAAAAATCACCGATTCCTCACTACACAAACCCAAGCCTCCTAAAAGAATTAGACGCTGGCCCCTAAGGATTCGAGCTCAATAAGGAACAAGAAATTCTTGAGTGAACTGGTCTAAGTTTATTTGGATTAATTGGTGTCTAAGGCAAGGTTTAGGGTTGCGTAGTTACCGCAAGGAACGAGGTACTTAATTGATCTTTGATCTCCTCTAGTACTATCCTTACGGCTAATTACCCACGTGAACCGGATTTTTTCACTTAGGAGTTTTGGTTAGAGCCGGTCTAGCTGAAGTTTAGGCTTAACCCTAGAGTTAGGGTGATTGAAAAGTGATTGCCTTGATTTGTTAATTTTTCTTTTCTTCTTCCCTCTTCTTCTCTTTTCACCATCTCACTAACTTTTTCATTTTAAAAAAAAAATATTTTTCTTTCTCATCCTTTTAGTTGCTTTTAATTTCTAGGGTCGCATTGCATATAATAGTAGGAATTCACTAAAGTGATTTGAGCATTTTGAATTGACACTCACGAAAATATCTTTAAGGGCAAAACCCATTAATCAAGATAAGGTGAGGGATTTCATCACCCTTTCCTTAAGCCCAAAATCGATTCCTCACTACACAAACCCAAGCCTCCTAAAAGAATTAGACGCTGGCCCCTAAGGATTCGAGCTCAATAAGGAACAAGAAATTCTTGAGTGAACTGGTCTAAGTTTATTTGGATTAATTGGTGTCTAAGGCAAGGTTTAGGGTTGCGTAGCTCGCAAGGAACGAGGTACTTAATTGATCTTTGATCTCCTCTAGTACTATCCTTACGGCTAATTACCCACGTGAACCGGATTTTTTCACTTAGGAGTTTTGGTTAGAGCCGGTCTAGCTGAAGTTTAGGCTTAACCCTAGAGTTAGGGTGATTGAAAAGTGATTGCCTTGATTTGTTAATTTTTCTTTTCTTCTTCCCTCTTCTTCTCTTTTCACCATCTCACTAACTTTTTCATTTTAAAAAAAAAAAAAATCTCTTGATTTTGGTTCATGCAAACTTGGGTTAGGAATAATACCAATCGCTTAGTTCGCCTCGATTCAACTTCTCAACCAAACGAAATGGCCAATCCTCCCGCTCTTCAAGATATCGCTACCCAACTAGGAATGCTATCCCTTCATGCATTAAGCTTCCCAAGCAAATGGAACTAATTTCAACTCCGACCACATTTCATCAACATGCTTCCAAAATTTTAGGAACGTAAACCTAAGACGATATATTTTCATCTCTCAATTTGTAGAAGTCGCCTCATGATTAAAATGAAAGACCTAACTGAGGATGCAATTAAACTTCGATTTATTCCCTTCACTCTTAAGGACAAAGCAAAAAATGGTATCAGCCTACCCACGATTCGATTTCAACCCGATGATTTTGTAAAAGTTTTTCTAAAAAATTCTTCCCAATTCACAAAACGGTCAAGCTTAAACAAAGATTCAAAATTTTAGGATTGTCCCGTGAACCATTCTCGAAGTATTTCGATAGGTTTAAGGATCTCCTCATCCAATGTCCTCACCATGGTCCGAAAATGGCGATTGTGCCAAATCATTTACTTAAGGATTGGACTATCCCGCAAAAACTTCCTTAGAGTCTATGTGTCAAGGGGATTTTATGAAGAAAATGCCGATGAAGCGGGATTTCTTAGAGAGTCCGTCAAAAACCATGCAATGGGAACACCGTGGATGACCGTGGTGCATCGGTTCCTCAAGCCAAATCTAGTGGTCCTTCCGAGGAACTAATATAGCCAAGCAAAGATGGCGACGATCATGCGTGAGGTTAGAAGCTCTCAAATCAAAGAACGCCTCGCCAAGTCAATCAAATCTCGCCAGTTGTCACAATTGTCACCCCCATCTCATGTTGCCGATGAATGCCCTCTTTAGGATCTAATCACCACTAGATCGTTAACGCCAGATTCCAAAGATCCTAGAAATGATCCTTTTGCCCCAACCTACAATCCGGTTGGCGGAATCATCCCAACTTTATGGAACCAAGGAAGTTACCCCCAAATCAAAATGTCAATCCCACCTCAAACCAACAAATTCCTAGGGGAAACACGATTCCGCTCAATCCACCAAACAATTTCCATCACTCAAATCTACCTTTTCAAATTTCCTCCTCATCAACCCATCTAATCTTTCTAACCCAGATCAGAAAACGCCTTGGTGTCATAGAAAAGGGTTTAGAAGCCATGATCAAAACCACCACCAACCTGTTGACTCAATCATCCAACACTCTAAATTCCTTCATGCAAACAACCAACCAAGCAATCAACTCAACACTCAAGCCATCGCCAGATAGAAACCCAACTAGGGCAGCCAGCAAACGCCGTGGAGGAAAGAGAGAAAGGAACATTTCCAAGTCAACCTCAGAGTCAACCCTAACAACATTGGTTCAAACCCAAATCACCCATCTCGTAAATGCAATCCATACGCTGAGATCCGGGAAACAGATAGATAACCAAGTCAACACCTTCACCAAACTTCGCCTCCCATCCAACACACTCCTTCCGATGACCAAGACGAAATCAAACCGAAGTCTAATCCAGATAGGAATACACCCGCTGCACCCTTTCCAGATAGACTTAGACATAGGAAAAACTCTCCCAAGTAGAGAAAATCCTAGAAACTTTCAAACAGTCAAGATCAACATCCCTCTCTTAGATGCAATGGAACAAATTCTCTTATGCAAAATTCTTAAAAGATTTATGCACTAAGAAAAGAATCACAAATATTCCAAAGAAAGTCTTTCTTGTCGCTAATATCGCTGACATGCTCTCAAAGCCCACCCCTTTGAAATATAAGGATCCAGTTGTCCTACTATCCCGTATAATAGGAAACACCGCCATTGATAGGGCATTACTAGACTTAGGAGCTAGTGTAAACCTTCTTCCCTTTCACATTTCAGCCTAGGTGTAGGAGAACTTAAACCGACAAGATGTACCCTACAATTAGCCGATAGATCCGTGAAGATTCCCAAGGGAGAGGTAGAGGATGTTTTGATTAAGGTTGAGAGTTCATTTTCCTGTTGATTTCATCGTCCTAGAGATGCACTGCTCCCAATCTCAAGGGTCAAATCCCACCATCCTAGGAAGACCATTCTTAGCAACCTCAAATGCTTTAATCAATTGTAGAACTGGTCTTATGAAACTATCCTTTGGAAACATGACTGCCGATCTTAATATTTTCAACTTAGGAAGACAACCCCTCGGATCCATCCGATCAACCCTTAGAGGTAAACTTCATTCGTGGTATTTCCAAAGGAGCAACAAGAAGAGGAGTGTAGTTCGACATCGTTTTTCGACCTAGTCATGGAGGAAACTTTCGACGACTATATAGGACTAGATTCACCAATCAATCATGTCTCTCAAATCACCGGCAACGCGAGCCATTAGATATCGAGCCTCAACTCAACTTCGCCTTCCATCGAGGAACCCCTAAGTTAGAGCTCAAACCATTACCCAAAATCTTGAGTATGCCTACTTAGGGAGAATGAGAGTCACTGTCATCATCTCTTCAAAATTGACACTGCTCGTAAGGAAGCCCTCTTAGTAGTTTTAAGAGAGAATAGGAAGCCATTGGATGGACCATGGCTGATATCAAGGGATTAGTCCAACCATTGTTCAACAATCGAATCCACTTGATTGATGATGCCAAACCTACTAGAGATCCTCAACGAGGTTAAACCCAGAATGAAAGAGGTCATAGGAAAGACATTCGAATGTCTCGATCATGGGATCATTTATCCCATTTCAGATAGTTCCCGGTAAGTCCGTCCAAGTAGTTCCGAAAAACTGGATCACCGTGATCCAAAATAATGCTAATGAACTAATTCCCACTCAATCCAAACCGTTGGCGAAGTCCGCATTGACTATAGAAAACTCAACTTAGCTACCCTGAAAGATCACTTCCGCTTCCTTTCATAGACCAAATGTTAGAACGCCTAGCGTGACATGAGTTCTATTGTTTCTTGATGGATATTCAGGTTATAATCAGATCCCCATTGCCCTTAAGATCGAGAAAACCACTTTCACATGCCCATACGGAACCTTTGCATATCGCCAAGATGCCTTTTGGGTTGTGTAACGCACCGCCACATTCCAACGCCGCATGATTAGTATCTTCTCGACATGGTAGAACGCTTAGAAATTTTCATGGACGACTTTTCCATCTTTTGGCACACATTCTCGTAATGTTTGAATCATCTTCGACCGGTCCTATTACGATGTAGGAGAAAAATCGACTCTTAATTGGGAGAAATGTCATTTCATGGTCAAACAGGCATTGTCTTAGGTCATGTCATTTCCAATAGGTATCGGTTGACAAAGCTAAGGTAGATCTTATTTCAACCTTCCTCCAAAAATGTTAAGGATGTCGATCATTTCTTGGCCATGCCGGTTTCTATAGACGCTTCATCAAAAATTTTAGCAACATTGCTAGACCTTTGACCAATCTCTTAGCTAAGGATACCATTCAATTCTCCCTTGAATGTCTCAAAGCTTTTGATTATCCAAAAAGAACTAACCACGTACTCATCATTCATGCACCGATTGACCTTACCCTTCAATTAATGTGTGATGCATCCGATTCGCAATTGGTGCCGTTTCTAGGACAACGATTGATGGAAAATCGCATGTAATCTACTATGCCAAGAGGGACACTAAACGATGCTCAACAAAATTACTCATCGAGAAAGAATTTTAGTCAGCCGCCTTTGCCTTAGAAAAATTCAGTCCTATCTCATCGGTCTTTGACCAAAGTATTCACAGATCACGCCAAGACTTAAGTATCTTTTGACCATGAAGGATGCAAAAGCACGGCTCATTAGATGGATTCTCCTACTCGTGAGTTTGACATTCAGATCCTTGACAAAAAGGCATAGAAAACCCCGCATCATCATCTCTAGACTTCCAAATGCACCAACATCAAATGTCCCAATCAATGAACTTTTTCCAGACTAACAACTCCTACAAATCCAACTGCTCCATGGTTTGCGATATTGTCAATTACTTAGTCACTAAACAGCTCCTCTCATTGGTCTAAACAGATAGATCTCGCTTTCTCTCCCGTGTAAAATACTTCTACCGGGATGATCCATATCCGCTTAAGTAATCGGCCCGACGATTTTTAGGAGGTGTATTCCAAATGAAGAAACTAGGAGTGTTCTATCTTTTGCCACGAAAGCAAGCATGTGGGGCCACTTTGGCTCAAGAAAACAAATTAAAAAATTCTCCAAGCAGGGCTATATTGGCCAACTGTGTTCAAAGATTCCTATGAGTTTTGCAAAACCTCAGAACTGCTTGTCACTCTTAGGTAAAATCACTAGAAGAAATATGATGCCCTTACAACCCATTTTAACTGTTGAACTTTTTGATTTGTGGGGTATAGATTTCATGGGACCTTTTCCAAATTCCTTCTGTAATATGTACATTCTAGTGGCCGCCGAGTATATGTCGAAATGGGTTGAAGCGGTTGCTTGCAAGACTAATGATAACAAGGTTGTTGTTCGGCTTCAAGGAGAATATTTTTTCACGATTTGGTGTGCCCCGAGCAATAATTAGCGATAATGGTACACATTTCGCAACCGCCTTTGAGGCATTAATGAGGAAGTACTCCATCACACACAAACCGCCAACTCCTTATCACCCGCAAACCAAAGGGTCAAGTAGAGGTCACAAATAGGCGATCAAACAAATTCTAAAAAATAGTTTCTCACAATGTAAAGGATTGGTCCTTAAAACTCGCGATGCTCTATGGGCATATCGAACGGCCTTTAAAACTCGCTAGAAATGTCACCGTCTGAGACTTGTTTTGGAAAGGCCCGCCATTTACCGCTTGAGTTAGAACACCGAAAGCAATGTGGGCAATTAAACAACTTAACCTTGATTTAGACTTAAGGTGAAAATGAGAATGCTTCAATTAAATGAGTTAGAGGAAATTAAACGATGCATATATAAATTCAAAATTTATAAAGAGAAAACCAAGGTTTTTCACGACAACTCAATATTACTGAGAAACTTCACATCGTGACAAAAAGTTTTACTTTACAACTCAAGACTACACATTTTTCCCGGTAAATTAAGATCACGATGGTCGACCGCTTATTGTCACTCAAGTTTTCTCACATGGGCTATCGAGATTAAAGATCCTAAAATGATCATGTTTTCAAAGTGAATGGTCAACGCTTAAAACCCTTTTAGAATCTTCTACACTTGGAGAGGAGGAGGTGTTTGTTCTCCATGAGCCACACTATCGTAATTCAAAAAAAAAAAAATCTTGTAAATCATCGGCATAATAATAAAAAACATTTGGTTTCGCTTCCCTCGCATTAATGTGTCAATGCGCTTAATTTTTTCTGTTCCGTGTCATCCCAACATCCGTAGTGCTTCCACTCTTCTCCATGTTACTTTCTGCATTTACATTGAGGACAATGCAAATTTTAAGTGTGGGGTGGACTTAGTCAAATTTCTCTCAGATTTTAGTCATTTTTCATTTTCTTTTTCTTATTCATTTTTCTTCTTCTTCTTCTCTAAAAAATAAAAATAAAAATAAAAAAAAAAAAAATTGTCACTTGCCAACTTAATAGAGTTGATTAATAGTCTTCTAATCCCGAAGTTAGTGATACACTCAAGTTTACCTTTTATGATAATTTTAAATAAATTTCGAAGAATGATTTTCAAAGTGGTATACTTTACTAAAGTTTAACTTGATGTTTAATCGAGTGATGAAATTTTTATGCGTTTAACTTAGAGTTGAAAATGATTCTTTAAGTTGCATTAACCCAAATATTTTTCAGAACATATATACATATACACATATATATATTATACTAACTTAACAAAAGAGTGCTAAAAATGGGCACCAAATAAATTTCTCTTAAAATCATTGGTAGTTCTTTATTACTAAGCCTAAGTTGACTGAGTAATTAAGCCCGAGGAGTATTTTATGCTTAATGACCTAAGCCCAATTGGGTTGGGATTCATTGGCCCAAACTCGCTAAATGGTCACTTAGAAAGTCCGATTAAAAAGAATAAGACTACCAAGAAAAAAAAAAAAAAAAAACTAACCATGTTTTTATATATATGGAAATAATGGTATATGTTCTTGATTTTTCAAAATGGGTTAAGAGACTTGAACATTGTTTGAAACAAAGAGTTAGCATGTTTCCTTCAAAACGCTTGATTAAATCTTTGAGAAAACTTGGTTTTGTATCACTACAATGGAAGGATTTTCTTAAGAAGTTTACTTTGAAATCATGATAAAAACGTTTTCTTGAGTATTAACCGACTTGTGGAATTTTTGAATTATTCAATTAGCTTCTTTAAATTGGCAAGTTGATCAATTTTGTGGGTATATTCACTTGCAAACCCTCACGAGACTACAACTCGGCCCACTAGGGTAACCTAGGGTTTAAAGGCTTGTTGTATGCTTAAATACAACCATTCCGCTGAGTGAGTTAGATTTTTCTTTTCTTTCTTTTTCATTTTTCTTCCTTGCTAGAGGACTAGCAAAAGTTTAGGTGTGGGCTTATTTGATAATCACATTTTAATGACATTTTAATAACCTCATTATCTATTTTATATCAATAAATATGTTACTAATAATATGTTTTATCTTATTTTGCGAATAATGGAGTATTAATGAATAAAAGCTCAAATGACTCAAATTCTCCTAATTTCTACCAATTTTGAAGCCCAAATCAAGACAAACGAAGGCCCAAGATACCAAGGGAATCCAAGAAGAATTCGTGCAAAAATATCAAGAAAAGACAAAATCCGTTGGAACCAATCGTTGACTAACCGCTAACCGTTGGCTAACCATTGCTAACCGATCACAACCGATTGGTCTGCAGCAGATTCAATTTAGGAAAGATTTCTTCCTTTTTGGCCAAGTTTGATCCAATGGTTCACATCAACTCCGCTGGGGTATAAATAGGGTAGTATCCGAGGGTTTAGAGGTGTGAAATATTTTGTAAAACTCCTTTTGGAGAGAAAGGGTTGCTCTTGTTTTAGAGTACCTTTCATTGTAATAATTTTTCCTCAATAAATAAATATTTTCCCCTTCAATCCCATCTTCTTCTTCTTGTTCAAGGACCAAAAGGAGGATGAGTTGATGATGATGAGTTGCAGGTTTCTCTTTATTTCTCTTTATTATTTCTTTTTCTTTCTTGTTATTTATTTGCTTTGTAGTTTAGATTTAATAGCTTTTGTAGTTTAGATTTATTTGCTTTGTAGTTTAGATTTAATAGCTTTTGTAGTTTAGATTTAATTGCTTTGTAGTTAGATTAGTTTAGAATTTTTCTTTTCTTTTTATTTTCTTTTCTTTTTCTATTTGTTTGAATTTCCCAAGATGTTGAACTAAACTCTTGTGGGGATCTAGGTTGCATGAAACTAGTCTAATCTCTTTTGTGTTTATGAATCATCTCTCTTATGCTTAAAAGATCATGTTTAGGTTAATCAACTAGAGAACTAATCGATAGAAGAAGAATTTGATAGTTTATGCTTTCCTTAAGTGGTTTGATAGGCTATGCTTATGAATTCTAGGATTATTATCTTGTTATTACTCTCTTCATGAGTTTGAATTTCAATTAGGTGATAATTTGATAAGTTATGCTTTCCTTAAGTGGTTTGATATCTTATGCTTAATAAATCTAATATGAGATGTGGTAAAAGAGAATTTTTCAGATTATAATTTGAGTTAGCTAGTGGATTCAATTCTAGATTCCTTCATCTCTCTTATTGAAATCTCGCCTTTTAATTGTGATTCCTTTCACACACAATCCAAATCCACTCTCTCATCACTTCATCATATTTTCATATTATCTTGAATAAAACCCTAATTGTCACGCATAATTTGAGAACCGAACTTGAATCAAACACTTCCTATTTCCGTTCCTCGTGGGATCGACAATCTTAAATACTATAACTTGACAATGGTTGTGCACTTGCGACTATAAAAGGTAAACACTCGCTTTTGCCCATCAAGTTTTTTGGCCACGGAACGTGTTAAGTAGGAATTTATTTTTCTTAGTTCTTTAACTTGTGTGTTTGTCTATTGTGAATGACAAAAGGAGCTTGAAGGCAAGGAGTTGAAGATTCGAATTGAAGGTTGCCTCCAACGAGGCTTTGCATTGCTTTTATGCAGGTAACTCTTCTCTCTAGTATTTTTAATTCCACCCTATAGGTAGTTCATCACATTAGAGACAATTAGGTTAATATAAAAAAAAACTGACTTTCTTTCTTGCTGACCATAATTAAAAAAAAAATATTTTTCTTTCTCATCCTTTTAGTTGCTTTTAATTTCTAGGGTGCATTGCATATAATAGTAGGAATTCACCAAAGTGATTTGAGCATTTTGAATTGACACTCACCGAAAATATCTTTAAGGGCAAAACCCATTAATCAAGATAAGGTGAGGGATTTCATCACCCTTTCTTCACCAAAAATCACCGATTTCTTACTACACAAACCCAAGCCTCCTAAAAGAATTAGACGCTGGCCCCTAAGGATTCGAGCTCAATAAGGAACAAGAAATTCTTGAGTGAACTGGTCTAAGTTTATTTGGATTAATTGGTGTCTAAGGCAAGGTTTAGGGGTTTCCGCAAGGAACGAGGTACTTAATTGATCTTTGATCTCCCTCTAGTACTATCCCACCTGCTAATTACCCACGTGAACCGGATTTTTCACTTAGGAGTTTTTGGTTAGGAGCGGTCTAGCCGAAGTTTAGGCTTAACCCTAGAGTTAGGTGATTGAAAAGTGATTGCCTTGATTTGTTAATTTTCTTTTCTTCCCTCTTCTTCTCTTTTCACCATCTCACTAACTTTTTCATTTTAAAAAAAAAAAAATCTCTTGATTTTGGTTCATGCAAACTTGGGTTAGGAATAATACCAATCGCTTAGTTCGCTTCGATTCAACTTCTCAACCAAACGAAATGGCCAATCCTCCCGCTCTTCAAGATATCATACCCAACTAGGAATGCTATCCCTTCATGCATTAAGCTTCCAAGCAAATGGAACTAATTTCAACTCCATCACATTTCATCAACATGCTTCCAAAATTTTAGGAATAAACTGAAGACGATATATTTTCATCTCAATTTGTAGAAGTCGCCTCATGATTAAAATGAAAGACCTAATCGAGGATGCAATTAAACTTGATTTATTCCCTTCACTCTTAAGGACAAAGCAAAAAATGGCAGTACAGCCTTACCCACGATTCGATTTCAACCTCGATGATTTTGTAAAAGTTTTTCTAAAAAATTCTTCCCAATTCACAAAACGGTCAAGCTCGTAAAAAAGATTCAAAATTTTAGGATTGTCCCGTGAACCATTCGAAGTATTTCGATAGGTTTAAGGATCTCCTCATCCAATGTCCTCACCATGGTCCGAAAATGGCGATTGTGCCAAATCATTTACTTAAGGATTGGACTATCCCGCAAAACTTCCTTAGAGTCTATGTGTCAAGGGGATTTTATGAAGAAAAATGCCGATGAAGCGGGATTTCTTAGAGAGTCCGCCGAAAACCATGCAATGGGAACACCGTGGATGACCGTGGTGCATCGGTTCCTCAAGCCAAATCTAGTGGTCCTTCCGTAGGAACGAATATAGCCAAGCAAAGATGGCGACGATGCGCGTAGGTTAGAAGCTCTCAAATCAAAGAACGCCCCGCCAAGTCAATCAAATCTACTTCGAGGTTGTCACATGTGGAGTCCCCATCTCATGTTGCCGATGAATGCCCTCTTTAGGATCTAATCACCACTAGATCAGCGTTGCCAGATTCCAAAGATCCTAGAAATGATCCTTTTGCCCCAACCTACAATCCCGGTTGGCGAATCATCCCAACTTTGCGTGGAACCAAGGAAGTTACCCCAAATCAAAACGCCAATCCCACCTCAAACCAACAAATTCCTAGGGAAACACGATTCGCTCAATCCACCAAACAATTTCCATCACTCAAATCTACCTTTTTCAAATTTCCTCCTCATCAACCGATTTAATCTTTCTAACCCATCGAAAACGCCTTGGTGTCATAGAAAAGGGTTTAGAAGCCATGATCAAAACCACCACCAACCCGTTGACTCAATCATCCAACACTCTAAATTCCTTCATGCAAACAACCAACCAAGCAATCAACTCAACACTCAAGCCATCGCCAGATAGAAACCCAACTAGGGCACTAGCAAACGCCAGGAGTGAAAGAGAGAAAGGAACATTTCCAACCCTGAAGTCAACCCTAACAACATTGGTTCAAACCCAAATCACCCATCTCGTAAATGCAATCCATACGCTGAGATCCGGGAAACAGATAGATAACCAAGTCAACACCTTCACCAAACTTCGCCTCCCATCCAACACACTCCTTTCCATGACCAAGACGAAATCAAACCGAAGTCTAATCCAGATAGGAATACACCCGCTAACCCTTTCCGAGATAGACTTAGACATAGGAAAAACTCTCCCAAGTAGAGAAAATCCTAGAAACTTTCAAACAGTCAAGATCAACATCCCTCTCTTAGATGCAATGGAACAAATTCTTATGCAAAATTCTTAAAAGATTTATGCACTAAGAAAAGAATCACAAATATTCCAAAGAAAGTCTTTCTTGTCGCTAATATCGCTGACATGCTCTCAAAGCCCACCCCTTTGAAATATAAGGATCCGTGTTGTCCTACTATCCCGTGTATAATAGGAAACACCGCCATTGATAGGGCATTACTAGACTTAGGAGCTAGTGTAAACCTTCTTCCCTTTCTTTCTTATCACAGCCACTAGGTGTAGAGAACTTAAACCACAAGATGTACCCTACAATTAGCCGATAGATCCGTGAAGATTCCCAAGGGAGAGGTAGAGGATGTTTTGATTAAGGTTGAGAGTTCATTTTCCTGTTGATTTCATCGCCCTAGAGATGCACTGCTCCCAATCTCAAGGGTCAAATCCCACCATCCTAGGAAGACCATTCTTAGCAACCTCAAATGCTTTAATCAATTGTAGAACCGGTCTTATGAAACTATCCTTTGGAAACATGATCCGATCTTAATATTTTCAACTTAGGAAGACAACCACGTGATCCATCCGATCAACCCTTAGAGGTAAACTTCATTCGTGGTATTTCCAATGGAGCAACAAGAAGAGGAGTGTAGTTCACATCTGCTTTTTCACCTAGTCATGGAGGAAACTTTCGACGCATTATATAGGACTAGATTCACCAATCAATCATGTCTCAAATCATCGGCAACGCTGAGCCATTAGATATCGAGCCTCGAACTCAACCGCCCTTCCATCGAGGAACCCCTAAGTTAGAGCTCAAACCATTACCCAAATCTTGAGTATGCCTACTTAGGGAGAATGAGAGTCCGCATCATCATCTCTTCAAAATTGACACTGCTCGTAAGGAAGCCTCTTAGTAGTTTTAAGAGAGAATAGGAAGCCATTGGATGGACCATGGCTGATATCAAAGATTAGTCCAACCATTGTTCAACACCTAATCCACTTGATTGATGATGCCAAACCTACTAGAGATCCTCAACGAGGTTAAACCCAAGAATGAAAGAGGTCGCTAGGAAAGACATTCTAAATGTCTCGATCATGGGATCATTTATCCCATTTCAGATAGTTCCTGGGTAAGTCCGGTCCAAGTAGTTCCGAAAAAATCTAGGATCACCGTGATCCAAAATAATGCTAATGAACTAATTCCCACTCGAATCCAAACCGGTTGGCGAGTCTGCATTGACTATAGAAAACTCAACTTAGCTACGGAAAGATCACTTCCGCTTCCTTTCATAGACCAAATGTTAGAGCGCTAGCGGGACATGAGTTCTATTGTTTCTTGGATGGATATTCGTGTTATAATCGATCCCCGCCTGAAGATCAGGAGAAAACCACTTTCACATGCCCATACTGAACCTTTGCATATCGTCGCATGCCTTTTGGGTTGTGTAGCACCGCCACATTCCAACGCCGCATGATTAGTATCTTCTCTGACATGGTAGAACGCTTTCTAGAAATTTTCATGGACGACTTTTCCATCTTTGGCGACACATTCTCAGAATGTTTGAATCATCTTCGACTGGTCCTATTACGATGTAGGGAGAAATCGACTCTTAATTGGGAGAAATGTCATTTCATGGTCAAACAGGCATTGTCTTAGGTCATGTCATTTCCAATAGGGTATCGAAGTTGACAAAGCTAAGGTAGATCTTATTTCGAACCTTCCTCCAAAAATGTTAAGGATGTCAGATCATTTCTTGGTCATGCTGGTTTCTATAGACGTTTCATCAAAAATTTTAGCAACATTGCTAGACCTTTGACCAATCTCTTAGCTAAGGATACGCCATTCGAATTCTCACTTGAATGCCTCAAAGCTTTTGATTATCTGAAAAAAGAACTAACCACAGCCCCGATCATTCATGCACCAGATTGGACCTTACCCTTCGAATTAATGTGTGATGCATCTGATTCTGCAATTGGTGCTGTTCTAGGACAACGTATTGATGGAAAATCGCATGTAATCTACTATGCCAAGAGGGACACTAAACGATGCTCAACAAAATTACTCATCGCGAGAAAGAATTTTAGTCAGCCGCCTTTGCCTTAGAAAAATTCAGTCCTATCTCATCGGTCTTTGACCAAAGTATTCACAGATCACGCCGCACTTAAGTATCTTTTGACCAAGAAGGATGCTAAAGCACGGCTCATTAGATGGATTCTCCTACTTCAGGAGTTTGACATTCAGATCCTTGACAAAAAAGGCATAGAAAACCCTGTGGCAGATCATCTCTCTAGACTTCCAAATGCACCAACATCAAATGTCCCAATCAATGAACTTTTTCCAGAACAACTCCTACAAATCCAACTGCTCCATGGTTTGCGATATTGTCAATTACTTAGTCAAGCGACCCTCTCATTGGTCTAAACAGATAGATCTCGCTTTCTCCCGTGTAAAATACTTCTACCGGGATGATCCATATCTGTTTAAATCTTGTCTGTCAATTTTTAGGAGGTGTATTCCAAATGAAGAAACTAGGAGTGTTCTATCTTTTGCCACGAGCAAGCATGTGGGGCCACTTTGGCTCAAGAAAAACAGTAGAAAAATTCTCGGTGTGGGCTATATTGGCCCGTGTTCAAAGATTCCTATGAGTTTTGCAAAACCTATAACCGTTGTCGACTCTTAGGTAAAATCACTAGAAGAAATATGATGCCCTTACAACCCACGATTCGATTTCAACCTCGATGATTTTGTAAAAGTTTTTCTAAAAAATTCTTCCCAATTCACAAAACTCAAGCTCAAACAAAGATTCAAAATTTTAGGATTGTCCCGTGAGCCATTCCGAAGTATTTCGATAGGTTTAAGGATCTCCTCATCCAATGTCCTCACCATGGTCCGAAAATGGCGATTGTGCCAAATCATTTACGGGATTGGACTATCCCGCAAAACTTCCTTAGAGTCTATGTGTCAAGGGATTTTATGAAGAAAAATGCCGATGAAGCGGGATTTCTTAGAGAGTCCGTCAAAACCATGCAATGGGAACACCGGATGACCGTGCATCGGCTCAAGCCAAATCTAGTGGTCCTTCCGTGAACTAATATAGCCAAGCAAAGATGGCGACGATCATGCGAGGCTAGAAGCTCTCGAATCAAAGAACGCCTCGCCAAGTCAATCAAATCTCAGTTGTCACAATTGTCAGCCCCCATCTCATGTTGCCGATGAATGCCCTCTTTAGGATCTAATCACCACTAGATCGTTAACGTGATTCCAAAGATCCTAGAAATGATCCTTTTGCCCCAACCTACAATCCCGGCATGAATCATCCCAACTTTATGGAACCAAGGAAGTTACCCCAAATCAAAACGCCAATCCCACCTCAAACCAACAAATTCCTAGGGGAAACACGATCCGCTCAATCCACCAAACAATTTCCATCACTCAAATCTACCTTTTCAAATTTCCTCCTCATCAACCCATCTAATCTTTCTAACCTGATCAGAAAAACGCCTTGGTGTCATAGAAAAGGGTTTAGAAGCCATGATCAAAACCACCACCAACCTGTTGACTCAATCATCCAACACTCTAAATTCCTTCATGCAAACAACCAACCAAGCGATCAACTCAACACTCAAGCCATCGCCAGATAGAAACCCAACTAGGTAGCAAAACGCCGAGTGAAAGAGAGAAAGGAACATTTCCAAGTCAACCCAGAGTCAACCCTAACAACATTGGTTCAAACCCAAATCACCCATCTCGTAAATGCAATCCATACGCTGAGATCCGGGAAATGATAGATAACCAAGTCAACACCTTCACCAAACTTCGCCTCCCATCCAACACACTCCTTCCGATGACCAAGACGAATCGAACCGAGTCTAATCCAGATAGGAATACACCTTGCACCCTTCCGATAGACTTAGACATAGGAAAACTCCCCAAGTAGAGAAAATCCTAGAAACTTTCAAACAGTCAAGATCAACATCCTCTCTTAGATGCAATGGAACAAATTCTTATGCAAAATTCTTAAAAGATTTATGCACTAAGAAAAGAATCACAAATATTCCAAAGAAAGTCTTTCTTTGCTAATATCGCTGACATGCTCTCAAAGCCCACCCTTTGAAATATAAGGATCCGTGTTGTCCTACTATCCCGTATAATAGGAAACACCGCCATTGATAGGCATTACTAGACTTAGGAGCTAGTGTAAACCTTCTTCCCTTTCACAGTTTCATCAGCCTAGGTGTAGGAGAACTTAAACCCACAAGATGTACCCTACAATTAGCCGATAGATCCGTGAAGATTCCCAAGGAGAGGTAGAGGATGTTTTGATTAAGGTTGAGAATTCATTTTCCTCGTTGATTTCATCGCCCTAGAGATGCACTGCTCCCAATCTCAAGGGTCAAATCCCACCATCCTAGGAAGACCATTCTTAGCAACCTCAAATGCTTTAATCAATTGTAGAACTGGTCTTATGAAACTATCTTTGGAAACATGATCACGATCTTAATATTTTCAACTTAGGAAGACAACCCTGTGATCCATCTGATCAACCCTTAGAGGTAAACTTCATTCAGGGTATTTCCAGTGAGCAACAAGAAGAGGAGTGTAGTTCCGACATCTGTTTTTCTGACCTAGTCATGGAGGAAACTGACGACTCGATATAGGACTAGATTCACCAATCAATCATGTCTCAAATCACCGGCAACGCGAGCCATTAGATATCGAGCCTCGAACTCAACTCGCTCTTCCATCGAGGAACCCCTGTTAGAGCTCAAACCATTACCCAAAATCTTGAGTATGCCTACTTAGGGGAGAATGAGAGTCTGCCTGTCATCATCTCTTCAAAATTGACACCTGTTCAGAAGGAAGCCCTCTTAGTAGTTTTAAGAGAGAATAGGGAAGCCATTGGATGGACCATGGCTGATATCAAGGGGATTAGTCCAACCATTGTTCAACACCGAATCCACTTGATTGATGATGCCAAACCTACTAGAGATCCTCAACGAGGTTAAACCCAGAATGAAAGAGGTCATAGGAAAGACATTCAAATGTCTCGATCATGGGATCATTTATCCCATTTCGATAGTTCCCGGTAAGTCCGGTCCAAGTAGTTCGAAAAATGGGATCACCGTGATCCAAAATAATGCTAATGAACTAATTCCCACTGAATCCAAACCTACATGAAGTCCGATTGACTATAGAAAACTCAACTTAGCTACCCGAAAGATCACTTCCCGCTTCCTTTCATAGACCAAATGTTAGAACTTCAGCGTGACATGAGTTCTATTGTTTCTTGGATGGATATTCAGGTTATAATCAGATCCCCATTGCCCCGTAAGATCGAGAAAACCACTTTCACATGCCCATACTGAACCTTTGCATATCGCCGCGATGCCTTTTGTTGTGTAACGACCACATTCCAACGCCGCATGATTAGTATCTTCTCTCGACATGGTAGAACGCTTAGAAATTTTCATGGACGACTTTTCCATCTTTGGCACACATTCTCGAATGTTTGAATCATCTTCGACCGGGTCCTATTACGATGTAGGGAGAAAAATCGACTCTTAATTGGGAGAAATGTCATTTCATGGTCAAACAGGCATTGTCTTAGGTCATGTCATTTCCAATAGGGTATCGGTTGACAAAGCTAAGGTAGATCTTATTTCAACCTTCCTCCAACAAATGTTAAGGATGTCGATCATTTCTTGGTCATGCCGGTTTCTATAGACGCTTCATCAAAAATTTTAGCAACATTGCTAGACCTTTGACCAATCTCTTAGCTAAGGATACCATTCAATTCTCACTTGAATGCCTCAAAGCTTTTGATTATCTAAAAAGAACTAACCATACCGATCATTCATGCACCGATTGACCTTACCCTTCAATTAATGTGTGATGCATCCGATTCGCGAATTGGTGCCGTTTCTAGGACAACGTATTGATGGAAAATCGCATGTAATCTACTATGCCAGAGGACACTAAACGATGCTCAACAAAATTACTCTCATCGAGAAAGAATTTTAGCCGTCGCTTTGCCTTAGAAAAATTCAGGTCCTATCTCATCGGTCTTTGACCAAAGTATTCACAGATCACGCCAAGCTTAAGTATCTTTTGACCAAGAAGGATGCTAAAGCACGCTCATTAGATGGATTCTCCTACTCGTGAGTTTGACATTCAGATCCTTGACAAAAAGGCATAGAAAACCCCATCATCTCTCTAGACTTCCAAATGCACCAACATCAAATGTCCCAATCAATGAACTTTTTCAGATTTAACAACTCCTACAAATCCAACTGCTCCATGGTTTGCGATATTGTCAATTACTTAGTCACAAACAGCCTCCCTCATTGGTCTAAACAGATAGATCTCGCTTTCTCCCGTGTAAAATACTTCTACCGGGATGATCCATATCCTGCTTAGCATCGGCCCGACGATTTTTAGGAGGTGTATTCCAAATGAAGAAACTAGGAGTGTTCTATCTTTTGCCACGAGCAAGCATGGGGCCACTTTGGCTCAAGAAAAACAAAATTAAAAATTCTCCGGCTATATTGGCCAATCTGTTCAAAGATTCCTATGAGTTTTGCAAAACCTGAATCGTTGTCACTTAGGTAAAATCACTAGAAGAAATATGATGCCCTTACAACCCATTTTAACCTGTTGAACTTTTTGATTTGTGGGGTATAGATTTCATGGGACCTTTTCCAAATTCCTTCTAATATGTACATTCTAGTGGTCATCGAGTATATGTCTAAATGGGTTGAAGCGGTTGCTTGCAAGACTAATGATAACAAGGTTGTTGTTCTGCCGAAGGAGAATATTTTTTCACGATTTGGTGTGCCCCGAGCAATAATTAGCGATAATGGTACTTCGAACCGCTCCTTTGAGGCATTAATGAGGAAGTACTGATCACACACAAACCGCCAACTCCTTATCACCCTCAAACCGTGGTCAAGTAGAGGTCACAAATAGGCGATCAAACAAATTTAAAAAATAGTTTCTCACAATGTAAAGGATTGGTCCTTAAACTCAAGCGATGCTCTATGGGCATATCGAATGGCCTTTAAAACTCGCTAGAAATGTCACCGCATGCACTTGTTTTGAAAGGCCTGCCATTTACCGCTTGAGTTAGAACACCGAAAAATGGGCAATTAAACAACTTAACCTTGATTTAGACTTGGCAGAAAATGAGAATGCTTCAATTAAATGAGTTAGAGGAAATTAAACGATGCATATATAAATTCAAAATTTATAAAGAGAAACCAAGGTTTTTCACGACAATTCAATATTACGGAGAAACTTCACACCAGACAAAAAGTTTTACTTTACAACTCAAGACTACACATTTTTCCGGTAAATTAAGATCACGATGGTCGACCGCTTATTGTCACTCAAGTTTTCTCACATGGGCTATCGAGATTAAAGATCCTAAAATGATCATGTTTTCAAAGTGAATGGTCAACGCTTAAAACCCTTTTAGAATCTTCTACACTTGAGAGGAGGAGGTGTTTGTTCTCCATGAGCCACACTATCTCGTAATTCAAAAAAATCTTGTAAATCATCAGGCATAATACTTAAAACATTTTCGCTTCCCTCGCACACGTCAATGCGCTTTCAATTTTTCTTGTTCCGTGTCATCCGAACATCCGAAGTGCTTCCACTCTTCTCCATGTTATTTCTGCATTTACATTGAGGACAATGCAAATTTTATGGGGTGGACTTAGTCAAATCTCTCAGATTTTAGTCATTTTTCATTTTCTTTTCTTTTCTTTTTATTTTCTTTTCTTTTTCTTTAAAAAAAAAAAAAAAAAAAAAAAAAAATTTGTCACTTGCCAACTTAATAGAGTTGATTAATAGTCTTCTAATCCCGAAGTTAGTTATACACTCAAGTTTACCTTTTATGATAATTTTAAATAAATTTCCTAAAGAATGATTTTCAAAGTGGTATACTTTACTAAAGTTTAACTTGGATGTTTAATCGAGTGATGAAATTTTTATGCGTTTAACTTAGAGTTGAAAATGATTCTTTAAGTTGCATTAATCCAAATATTTTTCAGAACATATATACATATACACATATATATATTATACTAACTTAACAAAAGAGTGCTAAAATGGGCACCAAATAAATTTCTCTTAAAATCATCGGTAGTTCTTTGTTACTAAAGCCTAAGTTGACCGAGTAATTAAGCCCGAGGAGTATTTTTATGCTTAATGACCTAAGCCCAATTGGGTTGGGATTCATTGGCCCAAAACTCGCTAAATGGTCACTTAGAAAGCCCGATTTAAAAAGAACAAGACTACCAAGAAAAAAAAAAAAAAACTAACCATGTTTTTATATATATGGAAATAATGGTATATGTTCTTGATTTTTCAAAATGGGTTAAGAGACTTGAACATTGTTTGAAACAAAGAGTTAGCATGTTTCCTTCAAAACTTTTGAATTAAATCTTTGAGAAAACTTGGTTTTGTATCACTACAATGGAAGGATTTTCTTAAGAAGTTTACTTTGAAATCATGATAAAAACGCTTTCTTGAGTATTAACCGACTTGTGGAATTTTTGAATTATTCAATTAGCTTCTTTAAATTGGCAAGTTGACTGAATTTTGTGGGTATATTCATCAAACCCTCACGAGACTACAACTCGCCCACTAGGGTAACCTAGGGTTTAAAGGCTTGTTGTATGCTTAAATACAACCGCCATTCCCAAAGTGAGTTAGGATTTTTCTTTCTTGTTATTTATTTGCTTTGTAGTTTAGATTTAATTGCTTTGTAGTTTAGATTTAATAGCTTTTGTAGTTTAGATTTAATTGCTTTGTAGTTTAGATTTAATAGCTTTTGTAGTTTAGATTTAATAGCTTTTGTAGTTTAGATTTAATAGCTTTTGTAGTTTAGATTTAATAGCTTTTGTAGTTTAGATTTAATAGCTTTTGTAGTTTAGATTTAATAGCTTTTGTAGTTTAGATTTAATAGCTTTTGTAGTTTAGATTTAATTGCTTTGTAGTTAGATTAGTTTAGAATTTTTCTTTTCTTTTTATTTTCTTTTCTTTTTCTATTTGTTTGAATTTCCCAAGATGTTGAACTAAACTCTTGTGGGGATCTAGGTTGCATGAAACTAGTCTAATCTCTTTTGTGTTTATGAATCATCTCTTATGCTTAAAAGATCATGTTTAGGTTAATCAACTAGAGAACTAATCGATAGAAGAAGAATTTGATAGTTTATGCTTTCCTTAAGTGGTTTGATAGGCTATGCTTATGAATTCTAGGATTATTATCTTGTTATTACTCTCTTCATGAGTTTGAATTTCAATTAGGTGATAATTTGATAAGTTATGCTTTCCTTAAGTGGTTTGATAGGCTATGCTTATGAATTCTAGGATTATTATCTTGTTATTACTCTCTTCATGAGTTTGAATTTCAATTAGGTGATAATTTGATAAGTTATGCTTTCCTTAAGTGGTTTGATAGGCTATGCTTATGAATTCTAGGATTATTATCTTGTTATTACTCTCTTCATGAGTTTGAATTTCAATTAGGTGATAATTTGATAAGTTATGCTTTCCTTAAGTGGTTTGATAGGCTATGCTTATGAATTCTAGGATTATTATCTTGTTATTACTCTCTTCATGAGTTTGAATTTCAATTAGGTGATAATTTGATAAGTTATGCTTTCCTTAAGTGGTTTGATAGGCTATGCTTATGAATTCTAGGATTATTATCTTGTTATTACTCTCTTCATGAGTTTGAATTTCAATTAGGTGATAATTTGATAAGTTATGCTTTCCTTAAGTGGTTTGATAGGCTATGCTTATGAATTCTAGGATTATTATCTTGTTATTACTCTCTTCATGAGTTTGAATTTCAATTAGGTGATAATTTGATAAGTTATGCTTTCCTTAAGTGGTTTGATAGGCTATGCTTATGAATTCTAGGATTATTATCTTGTTATTACTCTCTTCATGAGTTTGAATTTCAATTAGGTGATAATTTGATAAGTTATGCTTTCCTTAAGTGGTTTGATAGGCTATGCTTATGAATTCTAGGATTATTATCTTGTTATTACTCTCTTCATGAGTTTGAATTTCAATTAGGTGATAATTTGATAAGTTATGCTTTCCTTAAGTGGTTTGATAGGCTATGCTTATGAATTCTAGGATTATTATCTTGTTATTACTCTCTTCATGAGTTTGAATTTCAATTAGGTGATAATTTGATAAGTTATGCTTTCCTTAAGTGGTTTGATAGGCTATGCTTATGAATTCTAGGATTATTATCTTGTTATTACTCTCTTCATGAGTTTGAATTTCAATTAGGTGATAATTTGATAAGTTATGCTTTCCTTAAGTGGTTTGATAGGCTATGCTTATGAATTCTAGGATTATTATCTTGTTATTACTCTCTTCATGAGTTTGAATTTCAATTAGGTGATAATTTGATAAGTTATGCTTTCCTTAAGTGGTTTGATATCTTATGCTTAATAAATCTAATATGAGATGTGGTAAAAGAGAATTTTTCATAGATTATAATTTGAGTTAGCTAGTGGATTCAATTCTAGATTCCTTCATCTCTTATTGAATTCTCATCTTTTAATTGTGATTCCTTTCACACACAATCCAAATCCACTCTCTCATCACTTCATCATATTTTCATATTATCTTGAATAAAACCCTAATTGTCACGCATAATTTGAGAACCGAACTTGAATCAAACACTTCCTATTTCCCGCTCGTGGGATCGACAATCTTAAATACTATAACTTGACAATGGTTGTGCACTTGCGACTATAAAAGGTAAACACTGCTTTTGCCCATCAAGTTTTGCATTGCTGTTCTGGGAACTATAGTAGGAATTTTTTTTTTCTTAGTTCTTTAACTTGTGTGTTTGTCTATTGTGAATGACAAAAGGAGCTTGAAGGCAAGGAGTTGAAGATTCGAGATTGAAGGTTGCCTCCAACGAGGCTTTGCATTGCTTTTGCGCAGGTAACTCTTCTCTCTAGTATTTTTAATTCCACCCTATAGGTAGTTCATCACATTAGAGACAATTAGGTTAATATAAAAAAAAAAAAAAAAACTGATTTTTCTTGTTTAATTATATTAAAAAAAATATTTTTTCTCATCCTTTTTAGTTGCTTTTAATTTCTAGGGCTGCATTGCATATAATAGTAGGAATTCACCAAAGTGATTTGAGCATTTTGAATTGACACTCACTTGAAAATATTTTTAAGGGCAAAACCCATTAATCAAGATAAGGTGAGGGATTTCATCACCCTTTCCTTCGACCAAAAATCACTGATTCCTCACTACACAAACCCAAGCCTCCTAAAAGAATTAGACGCTGGCCCCTAAGGATTCGAGCTCAATAAGGAACAAGAAATTTTGAGTGAACTGGTCTAAGTTTATTTGGATTAATTGGTGTCTAAGGCAAGGTTTAGTCAAGGTAGCAGGAACGCAGGTACTTAATTGATCTTTGATCTCCCTCTAGTACTATCCCACCGCTACCCACGAACCGGATTTTTCACTTAGGAGTTTTGGTTAGAGCTGGTCTAGCCGAAGTTTAGGCTTAACCCTAGAGTTAGGTGATTGAAAAGTGATTGCCTTGATTTGTTAATTTTTCTTTTCTTCTTCCCTCTTCTTCTCTTTTCACCATCTCACTAACTTTTTCATTTTTAAAAAAAATCTCTTGATTTTGGTTCATGCAAACTTGGGTTAGGAATAATACCAATCGCTTAGTTCGCTCGATTCAACTTCTCAACCAAACGAAATGGCCAATCCTCCCGCTCTTCAAGATATCTCGCTACCCAACTAGGAATGCTATCCCTTCATGCATTAAGCTTCCCAAGCAAATGGAACTAATTTCAACTCCGACCACATTTCATCAACATGCTTCCAAAATTTTAGGAACAAACCAAGACGATATATTTTCATCTCTCAATTTGAAGAAGTCTCATGATTAAAATGAAAGACCTAACTGAGGATGCAATTAAGCTTCGATTTATTCCCTTCACTCTTAAGGACAAAGCAAAAAATGGTGCATAATTTTACCCACGATTCGATTTCAACCTCGATGATTTTGTAAAAGTTTTTCTAAAAAATTCTTCCCAATTCACAAAACGGCAAGCTCGTAACAAGATTCAAAATTTTAGGATTGTCCCGTGAGCCATTCGAAGTATTTCGATAGGTTTAAGGATCTCCTCATCCAATGTCCTCACCATGGTCCGGAAAATGGCGATTGTGCCAAATCATTTACTTAAGGATTGGACTATCCCAAAAACTTCCTTAGAGTCTATGTGTCAAGGGGATTTTATGAAGAAAAATGCCGATGAAGCTGATTTCTTAGAGAGTCCGTCAAAAACCATGCAATGGGAACACCGCGGATGACCGGTGCATCGGTTCCTCAAGCCAAATCTAGTGGTCCTCCGTAGAACGAATATAGTCACCAAGCAAAGATGGCGACGATCATGCGTAGGCTAGAAGCTCTCAAATCAAAGAACGCCCCGCCAAGTCAATCAAATCTCGCCAGTTGTCACAATTGTCGGGCCCCATCTCATGTTGCCGATGAATGCCCCTTTAGGATCTAATCACCACTAGATCAGGTTAACGCCAGATTCCAAAGATCCTAGAAATGATCCTTTGCCCCAACCTACAATCCCTTGGCATAATCATCCCAACTTTGGAACCAAGGAAGTTACCCCCAAAATCAAAACGCCAATCCCACCTCAAACCAACAAATTCCTAGGGAAACACGATTCGCTCAATCCACCAAACAATTTCCATCACTCAAATCTACCTTTTTCAAATTTCCTCCTCATCAACCGACGAATCTTTCTAACCCGTATCAGAAAACGCTTGGTGTCATAGAAAAGGGTTTAGAAGCCATGATCAAAACCACCACCAACCTCGTTGACTCAATCATCCAACACTCTAAATTCCTTCATGCAAACAACCAACCAAGCGATCAACTCAACACTCAAGCCATCGCCAGATAGAAACCCAACTAGGGTAGCAAACGCCGTGAGTGAAAGAGAGAAAGGAACATTTCCAAGTCAACCTCAGGTCAACCCTAACAACATTGGTTCAAACCCAAATCACCTATCTCGTAAATGCAATCCATACGCTGAGATCCGGGAAACAGATAGATAACCAAGTCAACACCTTCACCAAACTTCGCCTCCCATCCAACACACTCCTTCCGATGACCAAGACAAATGAACCGAAGTCTAATCCAGATAGGAATACACCCGCTGCACCCTTTCCGTGATAGACTTAGACATAGGAAAACTCTCCCAAGTAGAGAAAATCCTAGAAACTTTCAAACAGTCAAGATCAACATCCCTCTCTTAGATGCAATGGAACAAATTCTCTTATGCAAAATTCTTAAAAGATTTATGCACTAAGAAAAGAACCACAAATGTTCCAAAGAAAGTCTTTCTTGTCGCTAATATCGCTGACATGCTCTCAAAGCCCACCCCTTTGAAATATAAGGATCCGTGTTGTCCTACTATCCCGTATAATAGGAAACACCGCCATTGATAGGGCATTACTAGACTTAGGAGCTAGTGTAAACCTTCTTCCTTTTCGCTTTATCGCCAGCCTAGGTGTAGGAGAACTTAAACCGACAAGATGTACCCTACAATTAGCCGATAGATCCTGAAGATTCCCAAGGAGAGGTAGAGGATGTTTTGATTAAGGTTGGAGAATTCATTTTCCCTGTTGATTTCATTGTCCTAGAGATGCACTGCTCCCAATCTCAAGGGTCAAATCCCACCATCCTAGGAAGACCATTCTTAGCAACCTCAAATGCTTTAATCAATTGTAGAACTGGTCTTATGAAACTATCTTTTGAAACATGATCACGATCTTAATATTTTCAACTTAGGAAGACAACCCCGTGATCCATCCGATCAACCCTTAGAGGTAAACTTCATTCGTGGTATTTCCAAGGAGCAACAAGAAGAGGAGTGTAGTTCCACATCCTGCTTTTCCGACCTAGTCATGGAGGAAACCTTCGAATTTATATAGGACTAGATTCACCAATCAATCATGTCTCAAATCACCGGCAACGCGAGCCATTAGATATCGAGCCTCGAACTCAACTGCCCTTCCATCGAGGAACCCCTGTTAGAGCTCAAACCATTACCCAAAATCTTGAGTATGCCTACTTAGGGGAGAATGAGAGTCCGCTCATCATCTCTTCAAAATTGACACTGCTCGTAAGGAAGCCCTCTTAGCGCTTTAAGAGAGAATAGGAAGCCATTGGATGGACCATGGCTGATATCAAGGGATTAGTCCAACCATTGTTCAACACCGAATCCACTTGATTGATGATGCCAAACCTACTAGAGATCCTCAACGAGGTTAAACCCAAGAATGAAAGAGGTCGTTAGGAAAGACATTCTCAAATGTCTCGATCATGGGATCATTTATCCCATTTCAGATAGTTCCCGGTAAGTCCGGTCCAAGTAGTTCGAAAAATCGGGATCACCGTGATCCAAAATGATGCTAATGAACTAATTCCCACTAATCCAAACCGGTTGGCGAAGTCCGCATTGACTATAGAAAACTCAACTTAGCTACCCTGAAAGATCACTTCCGCTTCCTTTCATAGACCAAATGTTAGAACGCCTAGCAGACATGAGTTCTATTGTTTCTTGATGGATATTCGTGTTATAATCAGATCCCCATTGCCCCGTAAGATCGAGAAAACCACTTTCACATGCCCATACTGAACCTTTGCATATCGCCAAGATGCCTTTTGGGTTGTGTAACGCACCGCCACATTCCAACGCCGCATGATTAGTATCTTCTCGACATGGTAGAACGCTTAGAAATTTTCATGGACGACTTTTCCATCTTTACACATTCTCGTAATGTTTGAATCATCTTCGACCGTCCTATTACGATGTAGGAGAAAAATCGACTCTTAATTGGGAGAAATGTCATTTCATGGTCAAACAGGCATTGTCTTAGGTCATGTCATTTCCAATAGGGTATCGGTTGACAAAGCTAAGGTAGATCTTATTTCAACCTTCCTCCAAAAATGTTAAGGATGTCGATCATTTCTTGGTCATGCCGGTTTCTATAGACGCTTCATCAAAAATTTTAGCAACATTGCTAGACCTTTGACCAATCTCTTAGCTAAGGATACCATTCAATTCTCCTTGAATGCCTCAAAGCTTTTGATTATCCAAAAGAACTAACCACAACCATCATTCATGCACCGATTGACCTTACCCTTCAATTAATGTGTGATGCATCCGATTCTCGCAATTGGTGCCGTTCTAGGACAACGTATTGATGGAAAATCGCATGTAATCTACTATGCCAGAGGGACACTAAACGATGCTCAACAAAATTACTCACATCGAGAAAGAATTTTAGTCGCCGCCTTTGCCTTAGAAAAATTCAGTCCTATCTCATCGGTCTTTGACCAAAGTATTCACAGATCACGCCAGACTTAAGTATCTTTTGACCAAGAAGGATGCTAAAGCACGGCTCATTAGATGGATTCTCCTACTTCGTGAGTTTGACATTCGATCCTTGACAAAAAGGCATAGAAAACCCCGTGGGCATCATCTCTAGACTTCCAAATGCACCAACATCAAATGTCCCAATCAATGAACTTTTCCAGACGAACAACTCCTACAAATCCAACTGCTCCATGGTTTGCGATATTGTCAATTACTTAGTCACCAAAACAGCTCCCTCTCATTGGTCTAAACAGATAGATCTCGCTTTCTCTCCCGTGTAAAATACTTCTACCGATGATCCATATCTGCTAAGCACCGCCCGACGATTTTTAGGAGGTGTATTCCAAATGAAGAAACTAGGAGTGTTCTATCTTTTGCCACGAGCAAGCATGGGGCCACTTTGGCTCAAGAAAACAAATTAAAATTCTCCAGTTGTGGGCTATATTGGCCAACCGTGTTCAAAGATTCCTATGAGTTTTGCAAACCTCAGAACTTGTCGTTTAGGTAAAATCACTAGAAGAAATATGATGCCCTTACAACCCATTTTAATGTTGAACTTTTGATTTGTGGGTATAGATTTCATGGGACCTTTTCCAAATTCCTTCTAATATGTACATTCTAGTGGGTCACGAAGTATATGTGGGAAATGGGTTGGCTTCTTGCAAGACTAATGATAACAAGGTTGTTGTTCGGTTTCAAGGAGAATATTTTTTCACGATTTGGTGTGCCCCGAGCAATAATTAGCGATAATGGTACACATTTCGCAACCGCCTTTGAGGCATTAATGAGGAAGTACTCATCACACACAAACCGCCAACTCCTTATCACCCTCAAACCAAGGGTCAAGTAGAGGTCACAAATAGGCGATCAAACAAATTTCAAAACAAGGCCACAACAGAAGGATTGGTCCTTAAAACTCATGATGCTCTATGGGCATATCGAACGGCCTTTAAAACTCGCTAGAAATGTCACCGCATTGACTTGTTTTTGAAAGGCCCGTCATTTACCGCTTGAGTTAGAACACCGAGCAATGTGGGCAATTAAACAACTTAACCTTGATTTAGACTTGGCAGAAAATGAGAATGCTTCAATTAAATGAGTTAGAGGAAATTTGAACGATGCATATATAAATTCAAAATTTATAAAGAGAAAACCAAGGTTTTTCACGACAATTCAATATTACGAGAAACTTCACACCAGACAAAAGTTTTACTTTACAACTCAAGACTACACATTTTTCCCGGTAAATTAAGATCACGATGGTCGACCGCTTATTGTCACTCAAGTTTTCTCACATGGGGCTATCGAGATTAAAGATCCTAAAATGATCATGTTTTCAAAGTGAATGGTCAACGCTTAAAACCCTTTTAGAATCTTCTACACTTGAGAGGAGGAGGTGTTTGTTCTCCATGAGCCACACTATCTGTATCCAAAAAAAAAAAAAAAAAAAAAAAAAAAAAAAAAAACTAACCATGTTTTTATATATATGGAAATAATGGTATATGTTCTTGATTTTTCAAAATGGGTTAAGAGACTTGAACATTGTTTGAAACAAAGAGTTAGCATGTTTCCTTCAAAACTTTTGAATTAAATCTTTGAGAAAAACTTGGTTTTGTATCACTACAATGGAAGGATTTTCTTAAGAAGTTTACTTTGAAATCATGATAAAAACGCTTTCTTGAGTATTAACCGACTTGTGGAATTTTTGAATTATTCAATTAGCTTCTTTAAATTGGCAAGTTGACTGAATTTTGTGGGTATATTCACTGAAACCCTCACGAGACTACAACTCGCCCACTAGGGTAACCTAGGGTTTAAAGGCTTGTTGTATGCTTAAATACAACCGCCATTCCCAAAAGTGAGTTAGATTTTTCTTTCTTTCTTTTTCTATTTGTTTGAATTTCCCAAGATGTTGAACTAAACTCTTGTGGGGATCTAGGTTGCATGAAACTAGTCTAATCTCTTTTGTGTTTATGAATCATCTCTCTTATGCTTAAAAGATCATGTTTAGGTTAATCAACTAGAGAACTAATCGATAGAAGAAGAATTTGATAGTTTATGCTTTCCTTAAGTGGTTTGATAGGCTATGCTTATGAATTCTAGGATTATTATCTTGTTATTACTCTTCATGAGTTTGAATTTCAATTAGGTGATAATTTGATAAGTTATGCTTTCCTTAAGTGGTTTGATAGGCTATGCTTATGAATTCTAGGATTATTATCTTGTTATTACTCTTCATGAGTTTGAATTTCAATTAGGTGATAATTTGATAAGTTATGCTTTCCTTAAGTGGTTTGATATCTTATGCTTAATAAATCTAATATGAGATGTGGTAAAAGAGAATTTTTCATAGATTATAATTTGAGTTAGCTAGTGGATTCAATTCTAGATTCCTTCATCTCTCTTATGCTTAAAAGATCATGTTTAGGTTAATCAACTAGAGAACTAATCGATAGAAGAAGAATTTGATAGTTTATGCTTTCCTTAAGTGGTTTGATAGGCTATGCTTATGAATTCTAGGATTATTATCTTGTTATTACTCTTCATGAGTTTGAATTTCAATTAGGTGATAATTTGATAAGTTATGCTTTCCTTAAGTGGTTTGATAGGCTATGCTTATGAATTCTAGGATTATTATCTTGTTATTACTCTTCATGAGTTTGAATTTCAATTAGGTGATAATTTGATAAGTTATGCTTTCCTTAAGTGGTTTGATATCTTATGCTTAATAAATCTAATATGAGATGTGGTAAAAGAGAATTTTTCATAGATTATAATTTGAGTTAGCTAGTGGATTCAATTCTAGATTCCTTCATCTCTTATTGAATTCTCATCTTTTAATTGTGATTCCTTTCACACACAATCCAAATCCACTCTCTCATCACTTCATCATATTTTCATATTATCTTGAATAAAACCCTAATTGTCACGCATAATTTGAGAACCGAACTTGAATCAAACACTTCCTATTTCCGCTCCTCGTGGGATCGACAATCTTAAATACTATAACTTGACAATGGTTGTGCACTTGCGACTATAAAAGGAAAACACTCGCTTTTTCCCATCAAGTTTTTGGCGCCATGCGGGAACGTTAAGTAGGAATTTTTTTAGTTCTTTAACTTGTGTGTTTGTCTATTGTGAATGACAAAAGGAGCTTGAAGGCAAGGAGTTGAAGATTCGAATTGAAGGTTGCCTCCAACGAGGCTTTGCATTGCTTTTGCGCAGTAACTCTTCTTTCTAGTATTTTTAATTCCACCTATAGGTAGTTCATCACATTAGAGACAATTAGGTTAATATAAAACCTGAATTTTCTTTTCTTTTTATTTTCTTTTCTTTTTCTATTTGTTTGAATTTCCCAAGATGTTGAACTAAACTCTTGTGGGGATCTAGGTTGCATGAAACTAGTCTAATCTCTTTTGTGTTTATGAATCATCTCTCTTATGCTTAAAAGATCATGTTTAGGTTAATCAACTAGAGAACTAATCGATAGAAGAAGAATTTGATAGTTTATGCTTTCCTTAAGTGGTTTGATAGGCTATGCTTATGAATTCTAGGATTATTATCTTGTTATTACTCTTCATGAGTTTGAATTTCAATTAGGTGATAATTTGATAAGTTATGCTTTCCTTAAGTGGTTTGATAGGCTATGCTTATGAATTCTAGGATTATTATCTTGTTATTACTCTTCATGAGTTTGAATTTCAATTAGGTGATAATTTGATAAGTTATGCTTTCCTTAAGTGGTTTGATAGGCTATGCTTATGAATTCTAGGATTATTATCTTGTTATTACTCTTCATGAGTTTGAATTTCAATTAGGTGATAATTTGATAAGTTATGCTTTCCTTAAGTGGTTTGATAGGCTATGCTTATGAATTCTAGGATTATTATCTTGTTATTACTCTTCATGAGTTTGAATTTCCCAAGATGTTGAACTAAACTCTTGTGGGGATCTAGGTTGCATGAAACTAGTCTAATCTCTTTTGTGTTTATGAATCATCTCTTATGCTTAAAAGATCATGTTTAGGTTAATCAACTAGAGAACTAATCGATAGAAGAAGAATTTGATAGTTTATGCTTTCCTTAAGTGGTTTGATAGGCTATGCTTATGAATTCTAGGATTATTATCTTGTTATTACTCTCTTCATGAGTTTGAATTTCAATTAGGTGATAATTTGATAAGTTATGCTTTCCTTAAGTGGTTTGATATCTTATGCTTAATAAATCTAATATGAGATGTGGTAAAAGAGAATTTTTCAGAGATTATAATTTGAGTTAGCTAGTGGATTCAATTCTAGATTCCTTCATCTCTTATTGAATTCTCATCTTTTAATTGTGATTCCTTTCACACACAATCCAAATCCACTCTCTCATCACTTCATCATATTTTCATATTATCTTGAATAAAACCCTAATTGTCACGCATAATTTGAGAACCGAACTTGAATCAAACACTTCCTATTTCCGTTCCTCGTGGGATCGACAATCTTAAATACTATAACTTGACAATGGTTGTGCACTTGCGACTATAAAAGGAAAACACTCGCTTTTGCCCATCGTTTTTAGGGCTGCTTCGCTAACGCTGTGAGGTAAAATGAAATGCCTCTCTACCAAGATTGTTGCCGAAAGTAGTCTTGAGCCGATTTTGATGTCGACTTTGGGACCCATGCTTGGCGCATTTTGGAGTCATTGTCGGGTTGATTTTGACTCTTGCGCCTTTGTGAATAACGCACGCGTCGGCGCTGCAATTTTGAATGCGCCCTTCCTTGTCAATCGGGTCCTTTGACGAGAACCCATTCTTCCTGGGAGAAGTAAGTCATGGATTGAGGTTGAGGCGCGAAGCTTATCGACGCCTCAACGTGAGTTCAGATTGTAATGAACTCCATCCGCCTACTTCGTGGCCTTGGCTAATTGACGAGCCATCTTTGACGCCGTCTTTGGCGCAGCCCTTCGCCGAAAGCGCTTGAGATCTGTTGAATGACTCTTCAAAGGAGTCAACTTGAGCAAGAGTTCCTTTGAGATCCACCGGTGTTGGCTGAGAGGGGAAATCGCCCGCCGCAGTTTAACGAGAATCGCCATGCGATCACAAACGAATCCAACCTCCCTCTTAGGGACCTCCGATGTTTGCGGGTGAGGAGGACTTCATGAGGAAGAGGAGAGATATTCTTCAACTTTACCGACGAAGAAGTAATCCACCATCGACCATGAAGTCGGCCTGACACGAAGGCGTCGCTGACACAACGATTCCTACCGAGACCGCTGGCTCCCACCGGGTCGCCATCGTTTGGGTCGAAAGTTGATTCCATTGTTCCAGAAAATTACACTTTTGGTCCTCGCCAAAAGAAATTTAATAACTTTCACAAACTCTCAACAAAAGACGCTACAAGTGTAGATCTCCTCAAGTTGTGGGATTGCCCAGCCGGATCGCCAGAATCACCACCGAGTCGACATCGCCGATCGACGGGGTTTAGTTGATGCTTCAAGAAAGGAAACAAGAACTTCAGCCCTTAGCAAGGTAAGATATCTACCTTCTCAAGAATTAAGGCAAGTTAATCTCAGGAATCTCCCAAGGAAGCCAAGAACGCCTTGATTTGATGAGGAGTTCACTCTGGATCTTCAAGGTTCACCAAAGGACTCTCTCCTCGAAATAATTCCTCTCCCTTTTCGATGGCCGCACTCCGCCAAGTGGACGAGGGAGGGTATTTATAGTCTTTGGGAACGTGTCTCGAAGAAAAACACAAATGTCATAAGTGCTCGACATTTGTAGTTAGCGCCAGAACTCGAATCGCCTTCGCTGTCACGCTACCGGGCGGGCGTAGGCAGATGGCCGCCACTAAACCGCCAGCTTCCCTAGCGGTAGCAGACGGCCGCTACCGGCTACAGGCATTATGGGCCGCCGCTAACCTGGCGAGGTAGTGTCGCCCTCCAGCCTGTTAACGGTTTTGTCGCTTTTAGGCACGACATTAAATGCCCTAAAAATCACTTCTATATTACCGTAACCGCCCATAAACGTATTCAACGCTTTCCGCTACCGATAAATTCAAGGGCCCCACCAAAGATTGATTTAGACGCTTCAAGAAGTCGCTTCAAGTATCCCGTGTTCGTGATTTTGCAGGCACAAGTAAGTGTTCGCTAGTTAGACACATCAAGGTGTCTCGCCGTGGTGAGGCACCAACAAGTGTCTCGCTAGTAGCGACATCAAGGTGTTCTTCGCCGTATGCAGACACACGCGTCTCGCTAACGGCAAGACATGAGCAAGCGTCGCTCATGGCGAAGCACAAACCGTTGTCTCGCAGATCAGAAGGACACAATCTTCTCATGTGTTGACTTCTTGAGATTTCGACGACGTTGTCCTTCGATCTTCTCATAATTTAGGTTCATGCAAACTTGGGTTAGGAATAATACCAATCGTTTAGTTAAGCTCGATTCAACTTCTCAACCAAACGAAATGGCCAATCCTCCGTTCTTCAAGATATCTTGACTAGGAATGCTATCCTTCATGCATTAAGCTTCGGCAAATGGAACTAATTTGAACTCCGACCATTTCATCGCTTCCAAAATTCTTAGGAGCAATGAAGGCATATATTTTCATCTCGAATTTGTAGAAGTCGCCTCATGATTAAAATGAAAGACCTAGCGAGGATGCAATTAAACTTGATTTATTCCCTTCACTCTTAAGGACAAAGCAAAAATGGTACATGCGGCTTACCCAGTCGATTTCAACACAGGATGATTTTGTAAAAGTTTTTCTAAAAAATTCTTCCCAATTCACAGCAGTCAAGCTCGAAGCATTCAAAATTTTAGGATTGTCGGGTGAACCGATACGGAAGTATTTGATAGGTTTAAGGATCTCCTCATCCAATGTCCTCACCATAGTGCGGAAAAATGGCGATTGTGCCAAATCATTTAGAAGGATTGGACTATCTGCAAAACTTCCTTAGAGTCTATGTGTCAAGGGATTTTATGAAGAAAAATGCCGATGAAGCGTGGGATTTCTTAGAGAGTCGAGAGAAAAACCATGCAATGGGAACTTGTGATGACCAGGGTGCATCGGTTCCTCAAGCCAAATCTAGTGGTCCCGTAGAAGCGAATATAGCATTGAAGCAAAGATGGCGGCGATCATCGTGGGTTAGAAGCTCTCGAAATCAAAGAGCGCTCTGCTCAAGTCAATCAAATCTCGCCTCAGGTTGTCACAATTGTCGGTCCCATCTCATGTTGCCGATGAATGCCCTCTTTTAGGATCTAATCAGCCACTAGATCGGAGTTAGCAGCGCATTCCGGCATCTAGAAATGATCCTTTTGCCCCAACCTACAATCGGTTGGCGGAATCATCAACCGTGGAACCAAGGAAGTTACCCGAAATCAAAGCGTCAATCCCACCTCAAACCAACAAATTCCTAGGGGAAACACGATTCGTTCAATCCACCAAACAATTTCCATCACTCAAATCTACCTTTTCAAATTTCCCTCCTCATCAACCGGCGAATCTTTCTAACCCGGTCGGGAAAAGCGTCTTGGTGTCATAGAAAGGGTTTAGAAGCCATGATCAAAACCACCACCAACTGTTGACTCAATCATCCAACACTCTAAATTCCTTCATGCAAACAACCAACCAAGCAATCCTTCGAACACTCAAGCCATAGCGGGATAGAAACCCAACTAGGGCAGCTAATAGCGGCTGTGAGTGAAAGAGAAAGGAACATTCAAGTCAACCTGTAGTCAACCTAACAACATTGGTTCAAACCCAAATCACCCATCTCGGGTAAATGCAATCCATCGTTGAGATCTGGAAACGAGATAGATAACCAAGTCGAGAACACCTTGACTCAAACTTAGTCTCCCATCCAACACACTCCCGATGACCAAGGCGGCCGAAGCGGAGTCTAATCGGATAGGAATACACCGTTGCACCCTTTCGAGATAGACTTAGACATGGAAAACTCTCCCATAGAAAATCCTAGAAACTTTCAAAGCGAGTCAAGATCAACATCCCTCTCTTAGATGCAATGGAACAAATTCCCTCTTATGCAAAATTCTTAAAGATTTATGCACTAAGAAAAGAATCACAAATATTCCAAAGAAAGTCTTTCTTCTTTGCTAATATCGGTGACATGCTCTCAAAGCCCACCCCTTTGAAATATAAGGATCGGTTGTCCTACTATCCCGTGTATAATAGGAAACACCGTCATTGATAGGGCATTACTAGACTTAGGAGCTAGTGTAAACCTTCTTCCCTTTTCGGTTTATCGGCTGACTAGGTGTAGGAGAACTTAAACCGACAAGATGTACCCTACAATTGGCCGATAGATCCGTGAAGATTCCCAAGGAGAGGTAGAGGATGTTTTGATTAAGGTTGGAGAGTTCATTTTCCTGTTGATTTCATCGTCCTAGAGATGCGACCGTTCCCAATCTCAAGGTCAAATCCCGTCATCCTAGGAAGACCATTCTTAGCAACCTCAAATGCTTTAATCAATTGTAGAAGCGGTCTTATGAAACTATCCTTTGGAAACATGGTATCGATCTTAATATTTTCAACTTAGGAAGACAACCACTGATCCATCGATCAACCCTTAGAGGTAAACTTCATTCGTTATTTCGGTGAGCAACAAGAAGAGGAGTGTAGTTCCGACATCTGTATTTTCAGCGTGTAACCGCCCATAAACGTATCTGAACGTTTCTCTGCGCTGATAAATTCAAGTGGGCCCCACCAGCATTGATTTAGACGCTTCAAGAAGTCGTTTCAAGTATCCTGGGTGTCTGCATTTGGCGAGGCACAAGTAAATCTCGCTAGTTGCGAGACACATCAAGTGTCTCTTCGTGGTGAGGCACCAACAAGTCTCGCTAGTAGCGAGACACATCAAATGTCTCGCTAGTAGCGAGACACATCAAATGTCTCGCTAACGGCAAGACATGAGCAAGTGTCTAAGCTCATGGCGAGGCACAAACCGATGTCTGCCTTAGCGTAGCGAACACAATCTTCTCATGTGTTGACTTCTTGAGATTTCGACGACGTTGTCCTTCGATCTTCTCATAATTTAGTCATATTTGAGGTTCTGCAGCAATTTTTAATGCCTACAATGTTTCAGCCACAGCATGAGATAACCTGCTAACGTCGCTTTCGAAGAAATGGGTTCCCCGGCCTGATAGATATAGGTATCAAAGGTCATGCCCGCTGGAAAGCCCTGCTCATCTGTGGAGGGTACATAGGAAAGCGAAGTTTACCAAGCACTAGCTTCGATAAAGGGCCTGCTTCAAGAGGGTCTAAAGGGAATACAGAACCCTTCTTATTGTCCAAACCGGTGAAAAGATAATGGGCCCAAGTCTTTGTGGGCGGTCTTTTCACCTTTCTTATCTGCCATGACCTTGGGGCAGCACAAATATGGTAATGACACATCAACTCGATGAAGTCGCAACAATTTGAGGGTAATCTTTCTCCAACCTTACCAGCTCTCTGTGGCTTGGGATATACTCCTCATAAGGATACCGGCCGTACGGTAGTCCTGAAACCTCAGCCATCTCGTGCAAAGTGACGCCTAACTCACCGTCAGGAGTGAAGAATGTGTGGGTATCAGGGTTGTATAATTTCAGGATGCCAAAGAATTGGTGAGAATTGGTCTTCAAGCCAAACTGAGTCGCCCTGATCGGCGCATAGAGTCCGATCCTTTGAAGATCTTCGAGATGGTTCGTGAGAATATATTCGGTGACACGCGGCCACCATTGAGAAGAACTCCAACGAGACCAGCCAGGAGTCCTGAAATCTTTGGCAGGAAATTGACGCTGAGAAGCATGAAAAGTCCGACCAAAAGTATTGGCTTCAACAGCTGACTCGCCGACGGGAAAATCCTTTTGAAATGATCCTGGATGCAGGCCAGTGATGTAATAGCCATGGCGGTCTACTTGCGCACCATCTCGGAAAAAATGGCCACAAGTCACTCCATCTTGGGAAGGAGTTAAATCCCGATCATCATTAGGAGAAAGCAACCCTAAATCGGTAAGTGAGCGATCCGTTCCATCGCAGGCAGGAACATAGGACGTTGGCCCACGACTCTAAGCCACCGGCAAGGACCCAAATCAAGCAAGTCGGTGTCTTCTAAATCATCACCGAACAAAAAAACAGGCTTCTTGATGGGCGTCCGGTCGATAGATTCCAAAGGGGCATCCGTCACTAATCGCCTTAAAGTAGAGGCCGAAAGCTCTGAAAGCAGTTTGAGAGCCTCCTCGTTTCTATCCTCAAATATAGGGACATCCCCAAGAGAGGAATAATAAATGTCAAGGTCGGTACCTTGAGCACTGCTTGCGCCAAAAGCACCCCGATGAGGGATAGGGGCAGACGAATGCTCAACTGCACATAAGACAAATGAGGTAAAATAAGTCAGAGTAAAAGTTGAATCATTATTTCAATGAATTAAGGCTATGATAATAACAAGGCTGGTCGAATCAACGAGACTTCAAAGCGAGCCTCGTCAACAAAAAAGCGAGCCTCGCCAAGCGAGACTCATCCTTCAAAAAGCGAGCCTCGCCAAATGAGCCTCATCCAACAAAAGCGAGCCTCGCCAAGCGAGCCTCGAACCTCGCCAGCGAGACTCATCCTTCAAGAAGGCGAGCCTCGCTAAACAAGACTCATCATTCAAAAAGGCGAGCCTGCCAAGCGAGCCTCGTCTAAAGAATCAAACCTCGCCAAACAGACGAGTTTCAAAACAGAGACCCTATGGGGATCTGGAAGATCAAGAACCTCGATGAGGTTTATCGGTCAAATGAGGCAAGCCTCGTCAAAATGTTGGCCTTGATTAGAAAGTTATAATCTTTGAGATCGACCTGCGTCTCGAGTGAAAATCATGTCATAAAATCAACTCTGTGATTTTAAAAGTCATGTCTTGGCGAGCAATGTCCTTAGGTCTTTTACTGTGAAAATAGAGCGGTGATTGGGGAGAGCGAAGTCCCATGAACCTTTGCCTTACCCGATGCGGTTTTGGGGCCATTGCTTGGCGTTAAGGAGATCTCGGTGATTTAGATATTGGTGGCTTGAAGAAGATGGCGGTGGGGGTTCTCTGTGGCCTCTCGCTGTCATATATAGGGTCTCGAAGAACCCAACCGACGGCCAAAATATACGGCCTAGATCTCTCACGTGATCCTCAATGCGAGATCTTCGGACGAGATCTTTGGATGTGAAAAGTCACTCGAAAGGTGTCGAATCCCCAATTTGCCCGCGTGGATGCGGTTTAAAGAGATCAGCAAGCGCCAAGGGTCGATGAGTGCGAGGTTCGTAGCCTTGCCCTCATATTTGAACTCCTGACGAGGTTGGCGTGTGAGCCTCGCCGATAGTCGTTAGAAAAATTCAAAGTATTCCAGACCCCACACAACCTGATTCAAGTCTGAAAACTTTGAAGGGGGTCTTGTAGACAGTCAAAAAATTCTCTAGGCGAGGGCCACGCGCACCCTAGTTGTTAAAACTTCAAAACGAGACTTGCTCAAGAGGCGAGGCTCGACCTCAATCCGAGGTTCACAAGAGGAGCGAAGTTCGACATTCGTCTTGAAACTTGACTTTAATCTTAAAGGCGAGGTTAAGCCCATAGCGGCTTCGACTTTCATACGAGGTTCGCCTACAGCAGCGAAGCTCACCATCCAACCGAGGCTCGCCTACTGCAATGAATCCCAACTCTCAAGCGAGGTCCGTCCACAACATTGAAGCTAGGCACCCAAGCGAGGTTCGTTAATAGCATTAAAGCGGGGCACTCATCCGAGGTTCGCCTATAGCGGCTTCGACTTCCGCCGGTTCGCCTATAGCGAAGCTAAGCACTAGCGAGGTTAAGCCCATGCGTGGCTTCGCCATCAACCAAAATGTGTAAATGCATTCGACTGAAGTTCACCCAAACAGCGAAGCTCGTCATATAACTGAAGTTCATCCAAGTAGCGGACCTCGTTATGCAATCAAGATTTGCTCAGGCAACGAAGTTCGAAGAAGCTCAAAGCTCGTTATTCGACGAGGCTCGAAGCTCGCCCTTGTAGCGAACCCAAAGGCCACGAAAGCCAAGATAACCATGTGGATTATGTAGTGGACATCAGTTATACCCACGTCTATATCAGGTAACCCACGTTTCCACAATTCTAGCATGATAGTTACATGCTAAAAGCCCTATAAATAGCCATGAGCAGCTAGGAGAAAAGGACTTTTGGAAAATTCAACACTTGCGCACAAGAGAGATCGAGTTCTTCATCAATCATCAACAACATTGTTCTGATCGTCAACGGAAAGCGGATCTCAACGTGAGCATTGAGTGAAGCATTCTTTCGCCACCAAGAACCCATACAAAAGAGAAGTCGAATCAACCTTCTCTTCCTCTGTAATCGAGAGAATTTGATTGTAAACCCATTCATTCAATCAATAAACCTTTTTCGATCCTACAAGGTGCCTTGGACTTAATGAGAACGCCAAGGTCTTTTGGTCGGCATCGACCGAATGAGTGAGTTGCCTTGGTTTTACTCATGAGAATGACACCAAGGGCTTGTCGGCAATGACGACCTAGTGGTCGGGTGCCTTGGACTTAATGAGGACGCCAAGGTCTTTTGGGTCGGTGTTGACCGAATGAGTGAGTTGCCTTGGTTTTACTCATGAGAATGACACCAAGGGCTTGTCGGCAATGACGACCTAGTGGTCGAGTGCCTTGGACTTAATGAGGACGCCAAGGTCTTTTGGGTTGGCGTCGACCGAATGAGTGAGTTGCCTTAGTTTTACTCATGAGAATGACACCAAGGGCTTGTCAGCAATGACGACCTAGTGGTCGGATGCCTTGGACTTAATAAGGATGCCAAGTTCTTTTGGGTCGGCATCGACCGAATGAGTGAGTTGCCTTGGTTTTACTCATGAGAATGACACCAAGGGCTTGTCGGCAATGACGACCTAGTGGTCGGGTGCCTTGGACTTAATGAGGATGCCAAGGTCTTTTGGGTCAGCGTCGACCGAATGAGTGAGTTGCCTTGGTTTTACTCATGAGAATGACACCAAGGGCTTATCAGCAATGACGACCTAGTGGTCGAGTGCCTTGGACTTAATGAGGGCGCTAAGGTCTTTTGGGTCGGTGTTGACCGAATGAGTGAGTTGCCTTGGTTTTACTCATGAGAATGACACCAGGGCTTGTGGCAATGGCGACCTAGTGGTCAGTGCCTTGGACTTAATGAGGACGCCAAGGTCTTTTGGGTCGGCGTCGACCGAATGAGTGAGTTGCCTTAGTTTTACTCATGAGAATGACACCAGGGCTTGTCGGCAATGGCGACCTAGTGGTGGGTGCCTTGGACTTAATAAGGATGCCAAGTTCTTTTGGGTCGGCATCGACCGAATGAGTGAGTTGCCTTGGTTTTACTCATGAGAATGACACCAAGGGCTTGTCGGCAATGACGACCTAGTGGTCGGGTGCCTTGGACTTAATGAGGATGCCAAGGTCTTTTGGGTCAGCGTCGACCGAATGAGTGAGTTGCCTTGGTTTTACTCATGAGAATGACACCAAGGGCTTATCAGCAATGACGACCTAGTGGTCGAGTGCCTTGGACTTAATGAGGACGCTAAGGTCTTTTGGGTCGGCATCGACCGAATGAGTGAGTTGCCTTGATTTTACTCAAGAATGACACCAAGGGCTTGTGTTGAGTAGTCCAGATAAAATTTCACACTAAACAATAGATAATCATTAGTAAAAAGATTTTGCGGTGTGAATGGACTTTCAATACCTAGTTATTGATAAAATCTCCTAAGGTGCTTGACATTCCCGGGATGTTGCAAAATCCTTCCATCATAGCTCCTGAGGAGATAGGTGCCCGGACGAGTTTCCTCTAGGATGGTGTAGGGTCCTTCCCACGTAGCGGCTAGCTTGCCTGGCTTGGTATCTTTGTCGAAGATGGCTCGGCGAAGGGCGAGGTCACCAATATTGAATCTTTAGGGCCGAACCTTGTTGTTGTAGTGACGGGATATGCGTTGTTGGTTGATGACTTGAGATCTGAGAGCCTTTTCCCGAACTTCATCAACGAGGTCGAGCCCGAGGCGGAGTCCTTCCTCGGTCATGTCTTCATCAAAATATTTTAGCCGAATGGTCGGCATGCTAACTTCTACTGGGGCGACTGCTTTCGCTCCATACGCCAACTTGAAAGGGGTTTCACCTGTTGAGTTCTTGTGGGTGGTGCGATACGACCAAAAGATTTCGGGCAATTCATTGACCCAACTTCCTGCGGCTTTGCCCACCTTCTTCTTAAGAGCTTGAAGGATACACTTGTTGGTGGCTTCCGCAAGTCCGTTGCACTTTGGGTGGGCCACTAAGGCAAATTTGAGCCGGATATTCCATTCTTGACAGAAGCTTCGAAAGCCTTTGCTGTTGAACTGAGTGCCGTTGTCGGTGATGAAGGCGAGAGGGACGCCGAAGCGGCATACGATGGACCTCCATACAAAGTTGGTGATGTTGATCTCTCTAATTTTGGCTAAAGGCTCAGCTTCAATCCATTTCGTGAAATAGTCGATGGCTACGACCAAAAATCTCTGTTGACCAGAGTCGATTGGGAGCGGCCCTAGCAAGTCTAATCCCCATTGGGCGAATGGGATCGGGCTCAATATTGGGGTTAGCTCGGTGGCGGTGGCTCGATAGCTGGCACTTCTTGCAATGGGCCACCAGTCGCCGAGATTCGGCTAAGATGGTGGGCCAGTAGTATCCTTGGCGGATGATCTTCTGAGCAAGAGTTCAGGCCCCTGGGTGATTTCCACAGGTCCCTTCATGGATCTCCGTGAGGACATAGCTGGCCTGGGTCGGTCGAAGGCACCGGAGATAAGGCCCCACTCCGCTGCTGGAGTAAGACATCCTGTAGAGCTGATCATCGATCATTAGGTACCAGAGGGCATTCCTGCGCAGACTTTTGGCTTCAGCGGCGAGTTCTGGTGCAATCCCCTTTGTCAAATATAGGATGATGGGATCTATCCAACAAGGTTCGGCAGTCATCTCTGCCTGCATGACCGATTCTGGAGACTTGGAAATGCTTGGGCATTTGAGAGTGTTGGTATGAATAGGCCTTGGGCCTTCTCTTGAACTAGTGGATCCGAGCTTGGACAAGGCGTCCGCCCGCGCGTTGAGGGTGCGGGGGATTTGGGTGACTCTGGATTTTGCAAATCTGTTTAGCAGTTCCTGAACCGCCTTCAAGTATAGGATCATCCTCGGATCTTTGGCTGCATATGCTCCATTTACTTGATGGACCACCAATTGAGAATCAGCAAGGATGTAGAGGCACTCAGCCTTCCCCGCTAAGGCGGCTCGGAGGCCGGCCATAAAAGCTTCATATTCGACCTCATTGTTGGAGGCTGAAAAACCAAAGGCAATGGAGTGCTCATGCGTCGTCCCATCAGGGCTACGCAAAATGACTCCTGCCTCGCTGCCGGCTTCACCTGAGGAGCCGTCCACCCTTGGCAACCACCAGGATTCAAATTTTGGTGAGTTATGCTCAAGGTGACGTATCTGGGAAGGGGAAGCTTGGGCAGTCCGAGGTTTTGGAGGCGCGGGTTGGCTAGGAAGCAGTGGAGGGGATGGTTCATCTTCATTTGCGCCAACTCGGTAAGGAAGTCGGTGAGAGCTTGGGCTTTGATGGTCTTTCTTGGTTCGAACTGCACATCATATTCACTAAGTTTGACTAACCAAGTGATCATCCTTCCCAAAGTGGTTGGAGTGCCGAGAGCTTTCTTCAGGGGCATGCTTGTCCGCACTATGATCGAGTGCACTTGGAAGTATGGGCGGAGTCTCCGTGCCCTGATGATGAGGGGGAAGGAAGCTTTCTCGATGAGGGGGTAGTTAAGCTCACCCGCCTTTAAAATCTGGCTGACATAATATACTGGCTTCTGGATACTGTCCTCTTCTCGAACCAGGACGGAGCTAACAGCTTCGAGAGACACGGCCATATAGAGGATCGAGATCTCTCCTGCAATGGGTTGGCTTAGCAGCAGCTTGGTACTCAAGTATGCTTTGAGAGCTCTGAAGGCTTCACTGCACTCCGCCGTCCAACTCATACTTTGTTTCTGCTCCTTGCTTCCTCTTAGGATTTTGAAGAAGGGGAGGCTCCTCTCGGCCGACTTGGAAAGAAAGTGACCCAATGCAGCGATCTTCCCGTTCAACCTCTGCACATCTCTCATGGTACAAGATTCGGGCAGCTGCTCTATGGCGGCTATCTTCTCGGGATTTATCTCAATTCCTCTTCGTGTGATTATAAATCCCAAGAACTTTCTCAATTGTATCCCAAAAGCGCACTTGGCTGGATTGAGCTTCATGTGGTAGCGCTGGAGAACGGAGAAGGTCTCTTCCAAATCCGCCATGTGGGACGACGCCAACTTTGATTTCACCAATATGTCGTTAACATAGGCTTCCACATTGCGGCTGAGCTGGGGCTTGAAGATCTTGTTGATCAACCTCTAATAAGTGGCTCCTGCATTCTTGAGACTGAAGGGCATCACCTTGTAGCAATACGTCCCTTGGTCTGTGATGAAGGCTGTCTTCTCTTGGTCGTGCTTCGCCATAAGAATCTGATTATATCCTGAGAAGGCATCCATGAAGCTCAATAGGGCGTGACCAGCGCTGTTGTCCACCAGCTGGTCAATCTAAGGGAGTGGGTAGCTATCCTTTGGGCAGGCTTGATTGAGGTTGGTGAAGTCGACGCACATCCTCCATCTGTTGAGCGTTTTCTTCACTAGCACCACGTTAGATAGCCAGTCGGGATATTGGACTTCCCGAATAAAGCCGGCTCGTAAGAGCCGATCGACTTCATCTGCTGCCACTCTCTCCCTCTCCGGGCCAAGATGCCTCTTCTTCTGGCGGATCGGCTTGGCATGTCGGTCTATTGAAAGTTTGTGGCTCACTACTTCCGGGGGAATTCCCGGCATATCCTCGGGGCCCCAAGCAAACACGTCAGTGTTCGCGAGAAGGAATGCTATGAGTGCACTCTGTTGTGGTTTGACCAGGCTGGACCCGATCTTGATCTTCTTCTCCCCTTCCCGATCGATTGGTATCTCCATAAGTTCTTCCACTGGAGTCGTTCTCTCTCGCTCCATTTTCTCCTCTAACTGGAGGCTTGTCTTCTCGATGGGTAATGTTTTGTAGGTGCCTTTCCCCTTCATTGAGAGCATATAGCAAGATTTGGCCTCCCTGTGGTTGGTCCTGGCCATTCCAACCCCCATAGGATTTGGGAACTTTATCATCTGGTGGTATGTAGAAGGTATGGCCCGCAAGTTATTGAGGGCGGCTCTCCCTAAGATGACATTGTAGGCCAATTTGATGTTCATCACCAGGAACTGTGTCTGCACTGTGGACTATTGAGGAGGCTCTCCAACCGTCAGGGGAAGTGTGATGATCCCTTCCGGTATGATTGCGTGGCCCGTGAATCCAATGATCGGGCCTAGGCAAGGCTGCAGCTTGGACCAGTCGATACCCATCTGATTGAAGGCATCGATATAAAGAATGTCGGCCGAACTGCCCGTGTCGACCATAACTCGTTTTACTTGATAGCCATTGATCCTAGCTGTGATGATGATAGGGTCTTCATGAGGCATCTCAACACCTTCCAGGTCCGAGTCACTGAAAGAGATGGGCTCTTTCGTCTTGGGCTTCTTGCCGGCTCGATCAACCTGCAGAGCTCGCTTGGCATACTTCTTGCGAGCATTGTTGGAGGTTCCTCCTGCTGTGGGACCACCACTAATGGCTAGGATGGTTCCCTTGCTGCTCCCTCTGGGATGTTGATTGTCGGTCGGCTGCTGCGGACGAGATGGCTGGGGACGGGGCGACCTAGCGCGGGACCGCTTGCCAGTCTTCTCTGGTGGGGGGTCTCGCCTATCTTGCCGGTCAATATACTTCCGCAAGAATCCTCTGTTACAAAATAGCAAAACTTGCCCTCTTCACCACATGCACTGCCAAATGATTCAGGCGGTACTAATGTGAACTTTGTGCCATATCCACATCAACCTTTTATTCCACCACATACAATGCCGAACGCTTTCCCACAATTCCCACCCTTTGAAGGCAACTATAGTGGAATGAGCCAACAACATGTGTCATACACTAACATGTTAAACAGTCCCCAAGGCTTGTATATTCCATCTTTGAGTTCTCAAAGCAACGGTCCACAACAAATGTCACCAACCATTGGTGAATCTGGTGGACCTCAAAGCAATATCATTGATGTGAGTCAGGAGGTATCACCCTCCAAAAAAATAAAGAAAATTGGCTTGCAAGAGAAAAGTGCCTACAACAAGAGGAAGTACTAGCCTCAATTCGGAGGGGATTTCCAACATGTGGTGGCTCCCCGAGCATGATGCGGCCCTTATACTGTGTCTTGCAGAACTCGCAGATAGTGGAATGAAGGTTGATAAAAACTTCAAAGCTGAAGCTTACAAAATTGCAGCTATGAAGATCAACATGAAATTCAAAACAAACTACACCCACCTTCATGTGATTAATCACATGAAAACTTAGAGAACCAAATATTTTGATATGAAGGCTTGCACCAACATAAGTCGTGCTCGGTGGGATGAGAAAAACTGTATGGTAATCCTAGATGAGGAGACACTTAAAACATGGGCTCATGTATTATTTCTATCATAACAATGAATTTAATTTAATTGGACATGAGAAGGTTATAATTAATTTCATACATCATTTAGTCAAATTACATTTCAATTTTCACATATTACAGGACAAAAGTAATTCTAAGCTAAGAGGATATATAAACAAGCCTCTTCCTTTCTATAGATATTTACAGAAGATCATGGGTGATGATCAAGCTAGGGGTGAATTTGTTAGCCAGTTTATGATAAGATTGGCATTAACAACGCCATTCCTCTTGATGATGACAATAGAGACATTCCATTGGAGAGTGAAACTGAGCCTCATTTTGATGCTAACACTACCACAAACCCCACTTCTAACAAATCCCCGAATGAATCTAAAACAAAGCCTTCCTCAAGCAAAAAACCAAGAAAATCCAATGATGATGAGTTGATACATAGCTTTGTTGAGTCAATGTCAGATTCAATTAGAAATCAACACATAATACATTGGACTAAACAATTAGTTCCAGCTTTGAAGACTCATAGTGACTCATATAGTGACGAGTTGCTCGACAAGGTCTTAGATCATTTGTATGAAAGTGAGCATGAGGCAAGAAGATTTTTTATCAAAACGAAGGAGGCACAGAAGAGGTATATTGCAAGTCTTGCGGTGGCCCATGGGTAGGATACATCCTCACTTTGATGGATTAATATGATCTTTTGGGTTTTGTTATTTTGTGCACACAACACTCCATTTTGCTACTTCACATGATTTGCATATACTTTGCATTTCATGTTGCTAATTCCTAAATCCCCACACAAACTTATATTTTGTTAATTGCAAACTTTAGATGTTGCAATTCATGTTGCTAATTCTTGTTGTTGGTTATATTCGTGTTGTTATTTACTCCTCTTTAGTTTGATCTTACTGACGGATGGCTATTTGTGCTTAGATTGAGCTAATGGTTATTGGCTTCTTGTGCTATATAATGCTCAGTTTGAGCTTAATGATGGATGGCTTTATTTGGTACTCAATTTTGAAATGGATTCTTTTCATTCATATTTATTTAGATGGGCAACGATGATGATAATAAACTAAAAATGTAGCCTATATTTATTGTGTAATGTTTAGGTGAGGCAATTTTGTGTGGAATGCAACCTACATTGATACTGTAATGTTATTCATGGCTGATTTGTGCTCAAGTTGAGCTTTTGGTGCTGTTTTCTGATTTTCGAGGTTGTTTAGCTCTCTATTGTGATTATATTGGGCTGATTGTGCTCAGGTTGAGCTGTTAGTGCTGTTTTCTTTTGGTTTGGCTGATTTTCGAGCTTGTTTAGCTCTCTATTGTGATCATATTGGGCTAATTTGTGCTCAGGTTGAGCTGTTTTCTTTTGGTTTGGCTGACTTTCAAGCTTGTTTAGCTCTCTATTGTGGTCATATTGGGCTGATTTGTGCTCAGGTTGAGCTGTTGGTGCTGTTTTCTTTTGGTTTGATTGATTTTCAAGCTTGTTTAGCTCTCTATTGTGTCTATGATGGTGATTTATGCTCGAGGTTGAGTTTGTTGGTCTTGTTTTCTTTTGGTTTGACTGACTTTCGAGCTTGTTTAGCTCTCTATTGTGATCATATTGGGCTGATTGAGCTCAGATTGAGCTGTTGGTGCTGTTTTCTTTTGGTTTGACTAATTTTCGAGCTTGTTTAGCACTTTATTGTGTCTATTATGGCTGATTTGTGCTCAGGTTGAGCTTTTGGTACTGTTTTCTTTTGGTTTGATTGATTTTTAAGCTTGTTTAGCTCTCTATTGTGATTATATTGGGTGATTTGTGCTCGAGGTTGAGTTTGTTGGTCTTGTTTTCTTTTGGTTTGGTGATTTTCGAGCTTGTTTAGCTCTCTATTGTGATCATATTGGGCTAATTTGTGCTCAGGTTGAGATGTTGATCTTTGTTTTCTTTTGGTTTGGTGACTTTCGAGCTTGTTTAGCTCTCTATTGTGGTCATATTGGGCTGATTTGTGCTCAGGTTGAGCTGTTGGTGCTGTTTTCTTTTGGTTTGATTGATTTCCGAGCCTGTTTAGCTCTGTATTGTGTCTATTATGGCTGATTTGTGCTCAGGTTGAGCTGTTGGTGCTGTTTTCTTTTGGTTTGACTGACTTTCGAGCTTGTTTAGCTCTCTATTGTGATCATATTGGGCTGATTGAGCTCAGATTGAGCTGTTGGTGCTGTTTTCTTTTGGTTTGACTAATTTTCGAGCTTGTTTAGCACTTTATTGTGTCTATTATGGCTGATTTGTGCTCAGGTTGAGCTTTTGGTACTGTTTTCTTTTGGTTTGATTGATTTTTAAGCTTGTTTAGCTCTCTATTGTGATCATATTAGGCTGATGGTGCTCAGGTTGAGCTGTTAGTGCTGTTTTTTTTGGTTTGACTGATTTTCAAGCTTGTTTAGCTCTCTATTGTGTCTATGATGGCTGATTTATGCTCAGGTTGAGCTGTTGATGCAGGATTTTGAATGATATGTTGGCAATGATGATGGTTAACTAAATAAGATTGCAAACTAGTTTACAATATTCATAATAACATAAGGCGTTCTTTAGTACGTTATTAGAACGCAATCTACGTTGAACTTGTAAATTTCAGTTGAGGCAATCAATTTTGACAAAAGACCAGTAGCTGAGCCAACTTAGTACATGAAAATAACAAATTAGGACATGAAATTGCCAAAGTTGTACATGATTTTTTTAGATCATTGATTTCGATCTAACCAAAGTAAATAAACTTCTAGTCTACGATGTTGGCCAATCCCCTCCTTACCCATATTGGGCACAGTCCCATTGTAACCAACATCATGCACGTGAGTTAAGAGATCATTCATGTTCCAATTTATGTAGGGGATATCGTTGTAGTAGGGACACCTCCACCACCCGTTTCGGTCTCTAACGTTTAAAGCATTGGCTCTTAGCATATTTATGCTACTTTCATTATATCTCACATCTCATCATGCTCTCGATCTTCATCTGTATATGAAAATAATTCCTCATAGGTTTGTTTCTGCGGTAGTTTCCGAGCATGCTGATTACAAAAAAAAAACTAAGTAATTTGACATTGGGAAAATAGTAGAAGAATTTTTAGTTCTTTTTAAACAAAATACTTACCTTTGAATTTTGTGCACTTGAAGATTCACCAATGTCTCTAACATTCTTACTCATGTTTTTTAACTTTGCAAATCTTGTGTTCATGGATAGTTGAGGATAGAGGGATTTTATAAGATTTGAGGATGCCAAACTAGCCGTTAAAATAGTCGTTAAACTAGCCATTGTAAAGTGATGAATAAGATTAGCAAAACTTTTCTACAAATTTTTCATAAGCAACCAAACAAAAGAAAATGAGAACTTGCTATTTCTATAAAGTAATGGGCCCATTTTCTTTTTTTGAACCAAACAAAGAAAGTACAAGAAACAAGAAAATTGGTACTTTTTGAGTTCTCAAAACTTTTCCTATAATTTTTTATAGAAATACAAGGAAATCTACTTTATGGGTTTGGGCTAAATTACCAAATTGGTGTTTAAAGTAGACCACAATGACCAAATAGGTATTTAAAGTTACTCCGGCGACAATATGGTATTTAAAGTGGCTAGAAGTGACAAAAACACCCAAAAACTCATCGCCGGTAATTTTTTCTGTTGACGTGCCACGTGAGATGCTGATGTGGCCTAATTAAAGTCAACGTGGCCATGGTAGTTGAGATCAGTCAAGCTATTATAATTTGGGGCAAGTTAAAACTAGGGCTTTATAATTTGAAAGTTGAGTTTCTTTTCAAACAAGCAAAATTGACCCGCGCGTTGCCGCGGCATTTGTATGATGAAATCAAAAAATAATGGTTAAATACTTTGCTTAGAAAATTTTTTCTTAATTTGTGGATAAAAATGTTTTTAGGATTTGCAAAATAGGTAAATTAGTGTGAACGAACAAAGAAAATGGTTTAAGCATTTGGTTTAAAAAATTAACTTGTCATCAAAAATATTTTTGGTTTTATATCATAGATAAAGTAGTCCATGAAAATTTTTAAAAATAATGATTTAAGCATTAAGATAATTCTAATGCCTTTGGTAGTTGTATTGTAGATAAAGGCAAAAAATAATACTTTAAGCATATTAGTTTGGAGAAAGGCAAAAAGAAAAGCTCATTTTATTTGGAAAAATATTAGCTAAAGTATTTGTATGATACTAATGACTTGGTAGTCATTACATTACACAAATTAGCATGGAGAAAAGAAAACAATAAAATAAAATAAAGGCTCATTTGGTTTAGAAAGAAATGTTTTTGAAAATTAGTCCCTCACAACTTCAATTATTCCATATTAGTCCCTCAAATCTCAATAATTGCTTATTAGTCTCTCAAATTCTAAGGGGCCTTACAATTTGGTTCCTTAATGATGAAAATAAATCTTAGTTATGATTTCCCTCTTAAATCTCATCTAGCTCAAAAAAATGATTATTTACAGTTTGGTAATCTAAAGTTTACACCTTTTAACTTTAACACCAAAGGTTTTGGCAATTTGATATCCTAAAGTTCACACCTTTTAATTTTGATACCTCAAAGTTTTTCTTGACACTTTTGTTAAGACAAAGTTTACATCTTGTTAACTTTGATACCCAAAGTTTTTGATAATTTGATACATTAAACTTTTTCTTAAACTTTAGGGTATTAGAGTTAAAAATGTTAAAACATTGGGGTACCAAAGTAAAAGAAAATTAGAATCTTTAAGGTATGAAAGTTAAAACCGTATAAGCGTTAGGGTAGCAAAGTGTTAGAAAAGGTTTGGGGTATCAAAGTTAAAAAAAGTGTAATGTTTGGGGTATCATAGTGTCAAATAAACTTGTGTATATCAATGTTTTAAAACATTGTCAACTTTAAAGTGCCAAATTGCAAACAACTCTTTAAAAATATTAGATGATGATATTTTGGACATTGAGGGTAAAAGCGCAATAAGACAATGATTTGATGGAGTAATGAGCAATTATTTAGATTGAGATACTAATGTGAAATTATTGAAGATTTGAGGGACCAATATCTAAACAACGCTATGTAAAAATACCCTCTAAAATGCTAAATTATAAATAACCTTTTAAAAATATTAGATGAGGGTATTTTTGTCAATGACGTACCAAATTACATTGACCTTAGAATTTGAGGGACTAATGAACAATTGTTGAGATTTGAAGGGCTAATATGCAATTATTGAGAATTTGAAGGACTAATCAGCAATTACTAAGATTTGAGGGGCTAATATGCAATTAACACAAAAGTTACTATTCATTTGCACAAGAGCTACAAGACTACTCCCAATAACTTTAGTATATACCATAAAAATTGACGTAGTTCTGCGTATTTGTATGATGAAATCAAAAATAATGGTTAAATACTTTGCTTAGAAAATTTTTCTTAATTTGTGGATAAAATGTTTTAGGATTTGCAAAATAGGTAAATTAGTGTGAACGAACAAAGAAAATGGTTTAAGCATTTGGTTTAAAAAATTAACTTGTCATCAAAAATATTTTTGGTTTTATATCATAGATAAAGTAGTCCATGAAAATTTTTAAAAATAATGATTTAAGCATTAGGATAATTCTAATGCCTTTGGTAGTTGTATTGTAGATAAAGGCAAAAAAATAATACTTTAAGCATATTAGTTTGGAGAAAGGCAAAAAGAAAAGCTCATTTTATTTGGAAAAATATTAGCTAAAGTATTTGTATGATACTAATGACTTGGTAGTCATTACATTACACAAATTAGCATGGAGAAAAGAAAAAATAAAATAAAATAAAGGCTCATTTGTTTTAGAAAGAAATGTTTTTGAAAATTAGTCCCTCACAACTTCAATAATTCCATATTAGTCCCTCAAATCTCAATAATTGCTTATTAGTCTCTCAAATTCCTAGGGTCTTACAATTTGGTTCCTTAATGATGAAAATAAATCTTAGTTATGATTTCCCTCTTAAATCTCATCTAGCTAAAAAATGATTATTTACAGTTTGGTAATCTAAAGTTTACACCTTTTAACTTTAATACCAAAGGTTTTGACAATTTGATATCCTAAAGTTCACACCTTTTAATTTTGATACCTCAAAGTTTTTCTTGACACTTTTGTTAAGACAAAGTTTACATCTTGTTAACTTTGATACCCAAAGTTTTTGATACTTTGATACATTAAACTTTTTCTTAAACTTTAGGGTATTAGAGTTAAAAATGTTAAAACATTGGGGTACCAAAGTAAAAAGAAAATTAGAATCTTCAAGGTATGAAAGTTAAAAAGCGTATAAGCGTTAAGCGTAGCAAAGTGTTAGAAAAGGTTTGGGGTATCAAAGTTAAAAAAGTGTAATGTTTGGGGTATCATAGTGTCAAATAAACTTGTGTATATCAATGTTTTAAAACATTGTCAACTTTAAAGTGCCAAATTGCAAACAACTCTTTAAAAATATTAGATGATGATATTTTGGACATTGAGGGTAAAAGCGCAATAAGACAATGATTTGATGGAGTAATGAGCAATTATTTAGATTGAGATACTAATGTGAAATTATTGAAGATTTGAGGGACCAATATCTAAACAACGCTATGTAAAAATACCCTCTAAAATGCTAAATTATAAATAACCTTTTAAAAATATTAGATGAGGGTATTTTCGTCATTGAGGTACCAAATTACATTGACCTTAGAATTTGAGGGACTAATGAACAATTGTTGAGATTTGAAGGGCTAATATGTAATTATTGAGAATTTGAAGGACTAATCAGCAATTACTAAGATTTGAGGGGCTAATATGCAATTAACACAAAAGTTACTATTCATTTGCACAGTAGCTACAGTACTACTCCCAATAACTTTAGTATATACAAGCAAAATTGACCCGCGAGTTGCCGCGGCATTTGTATGATGAAATCAAAAAATAATGGTTAAATACTTTGCTTAGAAAATTTTTCTTAATTTGTGGATAAAAATGTTTTTAGGATTTGCAAAATAGGTAAATTAGTGTGAACGAACAAAGAAAATGGTTTAAGCATTTGGTTTAAAAAATTAACTTGTCATCAAAAATATTTTTGGTTTTATATCATAGATAAAGTAGTCCATGAAAATTTTTAAAATAATGATTTAAGCATTAGGATAATTCTAATGCCTTTGGTAGTTGTATTGTAGATAAAGGCAAAAAATAATGCTTTAAGCATATTAGTTTGGAGAAAGGCAAAAAGAAAAGCTCATTTTATTTGGAAAAATATTAGCTAAAGTATTTGTATGATACTAATGACTTGGTAGTCATTACGCACACAAATTAGCATGGAGAAAAGAAAAAATAAAATAAAATAAAGGCTCATTTGTTTTAGAAAGAAATGTTTTTGAAAATTAGTCCCTCACAACTTCAATAATTCCATATTAGTCCCTCAAATCTCAATAATTGCTTATTAGTCTCTCAAATTCCTAGGGGTCTTACAATTTGGTTCCTTAATGATGAAAATAAATCTTAGTTATGATTTCCTCTTAAAGCTCATCTAGCTAAAAAATGATTATTTACAGTTTGGTAATCTAAAGTTTACACCTTTAACTTTAATACCAAAGGTTTTGACAATTTGATATCCTAAAGTTCACACCTTTTTAATTTTGATACCTCAAAAATTTTTCTTGACACTTTTGTTAAGACAAAGTTTACATCTTGTTAACTTTGATACCCAAAGTTTTTGATACTTTGATACATTAAACTTTTTCTTAAACTTTAGGGTATTAGAGTTAAAAATGTTAAAACATTGGGGTACCAAAGTAAAAGAAAATTAGAATCTTCAAGGTATGAAAGTTAAAAAGCGTATAAGCGTTAAGCGTAGCAAAGTGTTAGAAAAGGTTTGGGGTATCAAAGTTAAAAAAGTGTAATGTTTGGGGTATCATAGTGTCAAATAAACTTGTGTATATCAATGTTTTAAAACATTGTCAACTTTAAAGTGCCAAATTGCAAACAACTCTTTAAAATATTAGATGATGATATTTTGGACATTGAGGGTAAAACTGCAATAAGACAATGATTTGATGGAGTAATGAGCAATTATTTAGATTGAGATACTAACGTGAAATTATTGAAGATTTGAGGGACCAATATCTAAACAACGCTATGTAAAAATACCCTCTAAAATGCTAAATTATAAATAACCTTTTTAAAAAAATATTAGATGAGGGTATTTTCGTCATTGAGGTACCAAATTACATTGACCTTAGAATTTGAGGGACGAATGAACAATTGTTGAGATTTGAAGGGCTAATATGTAATTATTGAGAATTTGAAGGACTAATCAGCAATTACTAAGATTTGAGGGGCTAATATGCAATTAACACAAAAGTTACTATTCATTTGCACAGTAGCTACCGTACTACTCCCAATAACTTTAGTATATACAAGCAAAATTGACCCATGAGTTCTTGCATTTGTATGATGAAATCAAAAATAATGGTTAAATACTTTGCTTAGAAAATTTTTCTTAATTTGTGGATAAAAATGTTTTAGGATTTGCAAAATAGGTAAATTAGTGTGAACGAACAAAGAAAATGGTTTAAGCATTTGGTTTAAAAAATTAACTTGTCATCAAAAATATTTTTGGTTTTATATCATAGATAAAGTAGTCCATGAAAATTTTTAAAATAATGATTTAAGCATTAGGATAATTCTAATGCCTTTTGTAGTTGTATTGTAGATAAAGGCAAAAAATAATGCTTTAAGCATATTAGTTTGGAGAAAGGCAAAAAGAAAAGCTCATTTTATTTGGAAAAATATTAGCTAAAGTATTTGTATGATACTAATGACTTGGTAGTCATTACGTACACAAATTAGCATGGAGAAAAGAAAAAATAAAATAAAATAAAGGCTCATTTGTTTTAGAAAGAAATGTTTTTGAAAGTTAGTCCCTCACAACTTCAATAATTCCATATTAGTCCCTCAAATCTCAATAATTGCTTATTAGTCTCTCAAATTCCTAGGGGTCTTACAATTTGGTTCCTTAATGATGAAAATAAATCTTAGTTATGATTTCCTCTTAAAGCTCATCTAGCTAAAAAATGATTATTTACAGTTTGGTAATCTAAAGTTTACACCTTTAACTTTAATACCAAAGGTTTTGACAATTTGATATCCTAAAGTTCACACCTTTTAATTTTGATACCTCAAAAATTTTTCTTGACACTTTTGTTAAGACAAAGTTTACATCTTGTTAACTTTGATACCCAAAGTTTTTGATACTTTGATACATTAAACTTTTTCTTAAACTTTAGGGTATTAGAGTTAAAAATGTTAAAACATTGGGGTACCAAAGTAAAAAGAAAATTAGAATCTTCAAGGTATGAAAGTTAAAAATGTATAAACGTTAGCGTAGCAAAGTGTTAGAAAAGGTTTGGGGTATCAAAGTTAAAAAAGTGTAATGTTTTGGGTATCATAGTGTCAAATAAACTTGTGTATATCAATGTTTTAAAACATTGTCAACTTTAAAGTGCCAAATTGCAAACAACTCTTTAAAAATATTAGATGATGATATTTTGGACATTGAGGGGTAAACCGCAATAAGACAATGATTTGATGGAGTAATGAGCAATTATTTAGACTAATGTGAAATTATTGAAGATTTGAGGGACCAATATCTAAACAACGCTATGTAAAAATACCCTCTAAAATGCTAAATTATAAATAACCTTTTAAAAATATTAAATGAGGGTATTTTCGTCATTGAGGTACCAAATTACATTGACCTTAGAATTTGAGGGACTAATGAACAATTGTTGAGATTTGAAGGGCTAATATGCAATTATTGAGAATTTGAAGGACTAATCAGCAATTACTAAGATTTGAGGGGCTAATATGCAATTAACACAAAAGTTACTATTCATTTGCACAAGAGCTATAGTACTACTCCCAATAACTTTAGTATATACAAGCAAAATTGACCGTAGCGTTGCTTGACATTTGTATGATGAAATCAAAAATAATGGTTAAATACTTTGCTTAGAAAATTTTTCTTAATTTGTGGATAAAAATGTTTTAGGATTTGCAAAATAGGTAAATTAGTGTGAACGAACAAAGAAAATGGTTTAAGCATTTGGTTTAAAAAATTAACTTGTCATCAAAAATATTTTTGGTTTTATATCATAGATAAATAGGCCATGAAAATTTTTAAAATAATGATTTAAGCATTAGGATAATTCTAATGCCTTTGGTAGTTGTAGTAGATAAAGGCAAAAAAATAATACTTTAAGCATATTAGTTTGGAGAAAGGCAAAAAGAAAAGCTCATTTTATTTGGAAAACATATTAGCTAAAATATTTGTATGATACTAATGACTTGGTAGTCATTACGTACACAAATTAGTATGGAGAAAAGAAAAGAAAATAAAATAAAATAAAGGCTCATTTGTCTAAGAAAGAAATGTTTTTGAAAATTAGTCCCTCACAACTTCAATAATTCCATATTAGTCCCTCAAATTTCAATATTTGCTTATTAGTCTCTCAAATTCTAAGGGTCTTACAATTTGGTTCCTTAATGATGAAAATAAATATTAGTTATGATATCCCTCTTAAAGCTCATCTAGCTTAAAAAAAGATTATTTACAGTTTGGTAATCTAAAGTTTACACCATTTAACTTTAATACCAAAGGTTTTGGCAATTAGATATCCTAAAGTTCACACCTTTTAATTTTGATACCTCAAAGTTTTTTTTTGACACTTTTGTTAAGACAAAGTGTATATCTTGTTAACTTTGATACCCAAAGTTTTTTGACACTTTGATACATTAAACTTTTTCTTAAACTTTAGGGTATTAGAGTTAAAAATGTTAATAAATTGGGGTACCAAAGTAAAAAATTTAGAATCTTTAAGGTATGAAAGTTAAAAATGTATAAACGTTAGGGTAGCAAAGTGTTAGAAAACATTTGGGGTATCAAAGTTAAAAATGTATAAACGTTAGGGTAGCAAAGTGTTAGAAAAGGTTTGGGGTATCATAGTGTCAAATAAACTTGTGTATATCAATGTTTTAAAACATTGTAAACTTTAGAGTGCCAAATTGCAAACAACTCTTTAAAAATATTGGATGATGGTATTTTGGATATTGAGAGGTAAACTTGCAATGAGACAAGGATTTGATGGAGTAATGAGCAATTATTTAGATTGAGATACTAATGTGAAATTATTGAAGATTTGAGGGACCAATATCTAAACAACGCTATGTAAAAATACCCTCTAAAATGCTAAATTACAACTAACCCTTTAAAAAATATTAGATGAAGGCATTTTCATCATTGAGGTACCAAATTACAATGACCTTAGAATTTGAGGGACTAATGAACAATTATTGAGATTTGAAGGGCTAATATGCAATTATTGAGAATTTGAAAGACTAATCAGCAATTACTGAGATTTGAGGGGCTAATATGCAATTAATAGAAAATTTACCGTTCATTTCCATATAGCTATAGTACATATATAAACATAAATAAATTAATCTTTCATTTAACTAATTAACCAAGGATTACAGAACAAACTAAAGTTATTGGGAGTTACTGTAGCTTGAAAAGATGTTTGCTACAGTATAACTCCCAGTAACTTTAGTAAGTACAAGCAAAATTGACCCGCGCGTTGCCGCGGCATTTATATGATGAAATCAAAAAATAGTGGTTAAATACTTTGCTTAGAAAATTCTTTCTTAGTTTGTAGATAAAAATACTTTTAGGATTTGCAATATAGGTAAATTAGTGTGAACGAACAAAAAATGGTTTAAGCATTTGGTTTAAAAAATTAGCTTGTCAAAAAATATCTTTTGGTTTTGTATCATAGATAAAGTAGTCCATGAAAAGTTTAAAAATAATGATTTAAGCATTTGGATAATTCTAATGCCTTTGGTAGTTTAAAATATTTTAAGCATATTAGTGTGGAGAAAGCCAAAAAGAAAAGCTCATTTTATTTGGAAAAATATTAGCTAAAATATTTGTATGATATTAATGACTTGGTAGTCATTACATTACACAAATTAGTATGGAGAAAAGAAAAAATAAAATAAAATAAAGGCTCATTTGTTTTAGAAAGAAATGTTTTTGAAAATTAGTCCCTCACAACTTCAATAATTTCATATTAGTCCCTCAAATCTCAATAATTGCTTATTAGTCTCTCAAATTCTAAGGGGTCTTACAATTTGGTTCCTTAATGATGAAAATAAATCTTAGTTATGATTTCCCTCTTAAAGCTCATCTAGCTCAAAAAATGATTATTTATAGTTTGGTAATCTAAAGTTTTACCTTTTAACTTTAATACCAAAGGTTTTGGCAATTTGATATCCTAAAGTTCACACCTTTTAATTTTGATACCTCAAAGTTTTTCTTGACACTTTTGTTAAGACAAAGTTTATATCTTGTTAACTTTGATACCCAAAGTTTTTGATACTTTGATACATTAAACTTTTTCTTAAACTTTAGGGTATTAGAGTTAAAAAGTTAAAACATTGGGGTACCAAAGTAAAAAGAAAATTAGAATCTTTAAGGTATGAAAGTTAAAAATGTATAAATGTTAGGGTAGCAAAGTGTTAGAAAAGGTTTGGGGTATCAAAGTTAAAAAGGTGTAATGTTTGGGGTATCATAGTGTCAAATAAACTTGTGTTTATCAATGTTTTAAAATATTGTCAACTTTAAAGTGCCAAATTGCAAACAACTCTTTAAAAATATTAGATGATGATATTTTGGACATTGAGGGGTAAAATTTCAATAAGACAAGGATTTGATGGAGTAATGAGCAATTACTTAGATTGAGATTCTAATGTGAAATTATTGAAGATTTGAGGGACCAATATCTAAACAACGCTATGTAAAAATACCCTCTAAAATGCTAAATTATAAATAACCTTTTAAAAATATTAGATGAGGGTATTTTCGTCATTGAGGTACCAAATTACATTGACCTTAGAATTTGAGGGACTAAATGAACAATTGTTGAGATTTGAAGGGCTAATGTGCAATTATTGAGAATTTGAAGGACTAATTAGCAATTACTAAGATTTGAGGGGCTAATATGCAATTAACAGAAAAGTTACTATTCATTTGCACAGTAGCTACAGTACTACTCCCAATAACTTTAATATATATATAAATTGGGGTTCTCTTCCAATTAGGGCTGAAATCATAAGGATCCCCATTGAAATCATGCCCCTTCATATAGCATTAAATCATCAATTTTCATTCCAATTTTGAAAATAGAATCCTACCTTTTCTTTCACAATAACCCCCAATCTTAGCAGCTACACCCTACACGAGATCGTGGGTGGACGAAATGATCACTCCTCAGAGGTCCACTAAACTGTCCGCAAGGGAATCTCTACATTTTCCATCACGAGATTAATAGCGATCTTTGTCCTCTCCAAGAATAGAGAAAGAAATGGGAAAGGGGAAAGAAGAGAGAGAGAGAGAGAGAGAGAGAGAGAGAGAGAGAGGGAAGAGGGAAGAGGGAAGAGGGAAAGGGAGAAAGTGAAGTATTCGGGCTTTTTTTTGGGTAGTTAATACACCGCTTTTAATATGGCCACACTAGCTTTAATTAGGCCATATCAGCATCACGTGATATCTCACATGACATATCAACGGTAATAAGTTGTCGGAGATGAATTTTTAGGTGTTTTTGTCACTTCTAGCCACTTTAAATACCATATTGTCGCCGGAGTAACTTTAAATACCAATCTGATCATTATGGTCCACTTTAAAGACCAATCTGATAATTTAGCCTTTCCTTTTCCTATTTTTTTTAATAGAAATTGAACCAAACACCCCCTTGTACTCTTTGTCTTTATGTAATGCCTGCGCTGTGTTTGTGAATAGTTCCAATTCCCAAATGATATAATTATTGGACATGACGCGGCTCTTTCTAATTGTCTAGATCGATTCAGTACAGCTTGAAGAATCATGATTCATGCATGATTTTGATGCCCTTAGGACCCGCAGGAAGATCAACCAAAGGACAAGGATAGAACCCACTAAAGCCAAATTCTTACTCCCCTATAATATATGGTTATACTAAATTTCATATGTTCGATGGATTCGGGTTGGGTCCGTAATTGGCGGGCCTAAGAAGACCAATCCCCGGAGGTCCACAAACTGCTTTGGAGTGGGCAGAGGAGAATAGACCTTGTGAAGAATTTTGTAGTTAATAATTTTGAATAGCTTAAAAGTTTCAAAACTATTATTATGGGTGAGAGAAACAGTTGACGAGGATGGGAACTGGAATTATTAATGGGTTTCCTTGATTCTTCTCGTTAGCAAATTTGACGGTGAATATCCCTCCTGCCAATAACTAAACAAACAGTTAGAAGGCCCCGAGGCGTGATTGCTTCGATGACCCTCTAATGCTTAAGTCAGTGACTGCGAGAAGAAGGTCTAATGTTATTCTTAATTTTAAATTAGATTTACTCCTGCCTACAGTTGATTTTACATCAGTAGGGATAGATTTACGGAAAGATGGTATTCACATTTAGAGCCGGTTTACTAGTGAAGTCATCACGTTTTGATGAAACATCACGTTAGATTATCTTTCTAACTTTATCGGGTACTCACTTTAATAGAAAATACAACTGTAAGCCGCACTATTAGCTTTCTGGTTGGTGCCGACTCAAACTCCAAGTTGGATCCGGATTCAAAAGCTAGGCCTAGTCCTAGTAGCTTTCTTAAAGGCCAAGTTAACAGTTTTATTGTAGGCCAAGTTGACTTGGTGAGCAAGTCAAATGTGTTTTTAAATAAGACATCCTATTCTAGGATTTTTTAGTAGAGCAGAGAGAGAGAGAGAGAGAGAGAGAGAGAGAGAGAGAGAGAGAGAGAGAGAGAGAGAGAGAGAGAGAGAGAGAGAGAGATACAATATTCTTATAATCAGGGTTTAACAGGGGGTATAACCGGGTTCAAGGGTATTGTGAGAGAAAGGGTTTCACAGTCTTTATCTGTGTAAAAGATTGTAATTTGGAGATGATAGTGGATTGTTTTCGATTCTGTACTTTTTCCCTATTGAAGATTTTCCACATTAAATCTTGTGTGTGATTCTATTTGCTGCGTTCGGTGATTATCGGGGTTTTTGCGTGATCCAAAAAATCCCAACAAGTGGTATCAGAGCGGGGTTCGACGGTTCGTGGAGGTTCAAGCAGTGAGCGATCGGTGAGGCGTTGGAGATCGATGGTGTGAGGATTGACACCGGCGAAGTAGACAAACGGTAGACGGCGGAAGCGGTGCTAAGAGTTGGGTTCGTTGGTCTCTGTTTGCGTGAAAGGTTGGAGGAGAGGAGTCATGTGAACAACACGTGAATAAAATAAAAATAAAAATAATAAAGTTTCCTGTGGCAGGCGGCGGAACACTATTCATGTGGGTGAGGAGGGTTTAGTTAAAAATTATTTTTTAAATTAAATCCGACGGTGCAAATTGATTTGTCTTTTGATCGGGGAATTGGAGGTAGAATTTAACGATCCAGGAGTCGTTCCTAGGGTTTTTTGACGTGCTGAGTTCATTTTTGACACTGGTTCCACCAAAATTATCTTCTACAGTGACTGATTTGAATTTGGTTAGAGGATGATGATATCTTCGGGTCTGAAGTTTGATATTTTGATATTCAATGGTAAGACAAATTTTACAGTTTGGCAGTGTACGGTTTAAGATTTTCTTGTGAAGCAGGGTGTTGATCAAGGTTTAGAGGAGAAGAAGCCTGAAGGGATGAAGGATGGTGAATGGAGTTTCATACAAAAGAAGGCGGTCAGCAACATTCGTTTGGCACTCGCCCCCGAGATCAAGTATAACGTTATGTAGGAGACCACGTCAAGGGGGTTGTGGGACAAGCTCAAGGAGATTTATGCATCGAAGTTGATGATAAACCGATTGCATTTGAGGATGGAGGTTTATTCATTGAAGATGGAAGAAGGTACTACTATTCAAAACCACATTAACACCTTCAATCAGCTAGTTTGCCAACTTATGAATATTGATAAAGAGAATAAAAAAGAAGAGCAAGCACTACTCCTACTGTCTTCCCTACTGAAATCGTACAAGCCGTTAGTTCAGACGATAATTGTGGGGAAGCAGACTAAATTTAACGATGTGACAACACTCATATGTGAGAATAAAAGAATGATAGGGAAGAAGAGTGCATTTAATGGTGGTGAGAGTGCACTAGCTTTTGAAGGTTCAAATCTAGGGAGGAGTAAGGGGTGATGTGACAATTATTGAGGAAAATCAAAATCTTAGGCCCGAGACAACAACGAAAGAGAGTGCTGCTATTGTGAAGAGAAGGGTCACATTCAGTTCATATGTTTCCACATTAGGCAAATGAAGTTTCAAGAAAATGGAACGAAGGAGAACTCCTCGGCAGTTGTGTGTGATGAAAATGTGATGCTGATGCGAGTAATAATTGACTATTAGATTCTGCAGCCTCTATGCACGTTTGCAAAAATAAAGAGTGTTTTGACACATTGAAGATGGATGAAGAATTTGGCGACGTGATCGTTGGAAACAATGAGAAGATGAAGGTTGAAGGCATTGGGAGTGTTCGCTTCAAGGTCGAAATTCTTCATCATGTGAGATATGTGCCGTCATGTGGTGCTAATTTAATTTCGTTGGGTGAGATGACATCACGTGGGTACAAATATGTGGGTAAAGGAGAGTGATGCAAAGTGTATAGAGATGATGATTTGATTTTGCGAGGGAGGAAGAATAGCAATCATATTTACGATGGGCGTTCTGTTAATGTGTAGGTGATACTTCTCAGACTCTTGTCCACAAGGGAGATGTGAAGATCAAGAAGAAGAGAGTGAGTTTTTCTGAAGCCGTTGAGATACTTGGAGATTTTTCGTCAAGGGAGGATATGTTTGGTGCTGACTCAAACTCCAAGTTAGATCCAGATTTGAAGGCTAGGCCCAGTCCTAGTAGCTTTCTTAGAGGTCAAGTTAACAGTTTTCTTGTAGGTCAAGTTGATTTGGTGGGTAAGTCTTGGGTGTTTTTAAATAGGACATCCTATTCTAGGATTTTTTTAGTAGAGAAGAGAGAGATAGAATATTCTTGTAATCAGGATTTAACAGATGGTGTAACCGGGTTCAAGGGTATTGTGAGAGAGAGAGTTTCGCAGTCTTTGTTCGTGCAAATGATTATAATTTGGAGGTGATAGTGATTGTTTTTGATCCCGTGATTTTTCCTTGTTGAGGGTTTTCCACGTTAAATCTAATGTGTAATTTTATTTGCAGCGGTTAGTGGTTTTCAAGGTTTTTACGTGATCTAAGAAATCCCAACACTTTCCAATCAGGAGAGACTTTTTCTCATTAGATTGTATTCTCTACAACTTGAATTGCAAAACCTTTAGCTGCTGGTGGCAGATTTTTGAGCAAATAGATATAGTTTTCACTTTAGCAAGATATATCCGCGCTTTGCTTCTTTTATCTTTTCTTCATGGTTACCAAAAGTTTTTTTTACCATGTGTCTTTTGAAAACTACCAATATAAGGATATTATTTGCTATATCTTTAAAACTTTTTAGACGTTTTCAGTAATTTACCCAAAATTTATAACAAGGAAAGAGACCTATAATTTTTCTGGCTTTTATTCGGTGTTCCACCGACAATACAGTTCATGGGATATAATGAAATGTCTTTTAGTCAATATCTTATTATTATTACAACTTTTTTGCTGGCCATCAAGTTTTTTTTTTCAGTGATTTTTAGCCGAAAATGGACCTAACAAATATTTTTCTACATTATTATGCGGAAAAAAGCAAATCATCGGGGCCCAACAGGCCCCAGCGCTATCTGGGACCACCTAGTTCCAAATCCCCAGCGGTGTCATTCTCTTATTAATTAACGTGACCCGAGGTGCAACAGATGAGGTGCGGGTGCACTAATTTAGGTCAGTGGCAAAAAAGTAATTCTTACCAACACTTCCTCCAAAGTCTTCCGCTTTTCACGTGACACGAGAAGAAAAAAAAAAGGAAAGATCCTTAACGTGCCAAATAAAAAAATAAAAAGTCCACCTAAAAAGAAAACCCAATTCCACGTGTGTCACAATATAACAACCGTACGATCTGAAAACAAATCAATCTCGACCGTGCAAAGTGTAATCATCTGTACATAACGTTCCCTTGGCAACAACGGGCCCCACCGGAGAATAAATCGTCCACATCAGTGAGAATGATGGCGAGGTATAAAGAAAAAGCAGCAAAGGAGATTCCCCTGCCACGTGTCGGTCACCACTAGAGAATGGCGGCTGTCGGTGATGACGTCACCCGTGCCGGTGCTGGAGGGAATCCAGATCTTTGCTGCGCAGAGAAGCTTCCTTTTTCTTATTACTCTCTTAACCCCCTCAATTAGCCCAAAAAGGACTAAAAAAACATCCGCCATGGCCACCAACCTCCTCAAAATCTTTTTCCTCTGTATCGGTTTCGTATCGGCCGAGCCCGACACGAGCCGCAGAGCTCTCCACGAGCCTCTGTTCCCGATCCAGTGGACCCCACCGCCGCCTCCGGCATCGTCCGACCCGTTCCCGGAGACCCCGACGCCGCCGTCGCCGTTCTTTCCCGACCAGCCGCCTTCCCAAACCGGCAGCGTTCAGACCCCCAACCTCCCAATTTCGTCCCACCCGAAACCTTCCAAATCGAGCAAGAGCGTAATCGTAGCAGTTTCGGTCTCGGCATCGGTCGCGTTATTGGCATTAGTGGCCTTATCGGGTTTCTTTCTCTACCGTCGGAGGATCAAGCGGGCTCCGCCCGATACCCGAAAGCTCATCGGCGGTGAAAATGGAGAGAGGAGGAGGTTTCAGCCTCCGCCAGCGCCGGAGTTTCTCTACCTTGGGACGATGGAGCCGACGGAGAGACGGCGAGTCAGCGAATCAAACGATTCGCCGTATCGAAAGCTGAGCTCTGACAGGAGTCTGGAGACCCACGTCCCAAGCCCAGAGCTTCAGCCTCTGCCGCCGCTGGTCGGCCCCGCGGCGAATCGCCGCGTCCCACCGCCGCCCCCGCCGGTGGCGTTGGCGACGATGGGCTCGTCCGATGACGATGGATTCTATACGCCGAACCGCTCGGTGGCGTCTCTGACCAGCGAGAGCCCGAGCTCGCCTCTTTCACTCTCACGGCGGAGCCTCCCTGGTTCAATTGGGAGGAAAGAGATTGTAGTTCCCCCGATCGAGCATAATCCTCGGTCTCGGCGAACTTCGCCGAGGATGCAGTTTCCGAATTCTTCGCCCACTCAAATCAAACACCCAATTCAGCCACCGCCACCGCCACCGCCGCCTCCTCCTCCGCCGCCTCCACCGCTGAGACATTCAACGGAAGCTCCGGTTGTGAAAATGGCGAGCATGCCTTCGTCGAGGAGGCAATTGTTGAGGCCTTTACCGGCGGAAGCTACTAGAATTGGGATCCCTTTTCCTCCGTCTAGACTCAGTAGTGGAAGTAGTAGTGGTAGTTCTTCGCAATTGGGGGAGGAGGCTGGAGAGAATTTGGATGGGGATTTGAAACCAAAGTTGAAACCTTTGCATTGGGATAAAGTCAGGGCGAGTTCTGAGCGAGCCACGGTTTGGGATCAAATGAAGTCGAGCTCATTCCAGTAAGAACATTTCTGGTTTATTGTTAAATCTTTTGTATATACGAGGCTGGAAACAAATTCAGACTAATTGAACATTGAGATGGTAGTGCTTATATTCATTTAAAATCTTCAAATTGCGTTTTGAATATCCTTCAGATATTAGTCCAATGTTAATATATATATATATATATATATATATATATATATATATATATATATATATATATATATATATATATATATATATATATTTGATTCTGTAGTCTATAGGTTATGAGTTTGTAATTGTTTCATTACATAGACACTTTTATCTGATTCTTTTAATAATATTCAAATATAGTTGGAAAATTATCACATTATAATGATAACGTATAAATCCCTAATTTGGTATAAATCCCTAATTTGAAGATTTGTTTAAAAGATTCGATTCGACATCTACATAGCTCAAAGAAAGTATATAACTTAGATTAGAAAACTTAAGAAAGGTTGAAGCAGAACATCTAAAATGCTAATGAATATGAATACCGGATAAGCAAATGAATCAAATATGTGGATACTTATACTTGACTCATGATATCTGAATGCTAAAAGTATTTGCTTTCTCTTAAATGATCTTCGCAATCTACATAAAACAAGATACTACTGATACATTTGATAATATTCGACCAATTTCCCCCTGTAATTGTGAGGGTGTTTTTGTATGGCAGATTGAATGAAGACATGATTGAGACCCTGTTTGTCAATAATGCCACTAACCCTCCTACTAAAGAAACACGTAAGAAACCTGTTATGCCTCCATTCAAGAAGGAGAACAGAGTTTTGGATCCAAAGAAGTCGCAAAACATCGCTATTCTTCTAAGGGCACTGAATGTGACTCGCGAGGAGGTGACTGAAGCACTTTTAGATGGTGGGAATTCTTCTAAAATCACCTGTTTAATATGCCCAATTGATTCTCTTTTTAGCTGTTGCTTATTGCTCAGGTTGTTTTAGAGTATGCTACTGTTTTCTTTTCGACATAACTGGTAGACTGTTAGGGACCGTTTGGATGACAAGAAGTATTGGAAGTAACTTTTAAAATTATGAAGTAGGAAGGAGCGGAAGTAATATTTTTTTGTTTGTTTGTACTTCTTTCTTTCATTCACTTTTTTGTGTTTGGGTATCAATTGAAAATATTGTTAGGAAGTATCTAATATAGCACTTGAAAATATATTACTAATATTGATATTTACACCATGGTGAAATTACCTCTTCCTCTCATCACGGTGGACATTTTAATAATTATTTTCATAAAAAAAAGTAAACAATACGATGGATACATGGATAAATGTGGCCATGGCGAAAATCCTTTTTTGCTTCACGACTATCCCAATCATATGCATTCTATATAACAATATCGATGATTGCACAAGCATTTTTCTCAAATATGCGTGAAACCTAGTGCCTTATTATCTATTAATTAAGATAGAATTAAATTATTGTTCCATGGAACTTATTCCATGAACAGTGGATATACTTGGATTCACATTTACGCGTCCATGCGAGAGATAGAGTGGATATGGATTGACTTCCAAGATCCCTATTTTCATGTGAACAAAATCTTTTACATGGACCCCACATTTGTTTTTTTCCTATTTCTAAGCTTTTTCGGGGACTGGAAGATGGGAAAAACTTTTCTAAAGGAGAGGTACCACCTAGGTACCACATCACTATTTTAAGGAAGTAGTGGAAATAGCTTTCTACATAAACAAATAACTTTTTTTGTTCAGAAGTAGCAAAAGTAGCATCTACTTCATCTACTTCATAGCTACTTCCGTGCAAACAAATAGGCCTTAGAATTTTACCTACTAACTAATTTAGGCTTTGAATGAAGGTAAAAACAAAATGTCAGCAAATATGTTCAAACTAGTGCGATGATATGTGCATTGGAGTTTGTATATTGACAGGATGAAGTGTCATGTTCCCAAAACACTCACTAATTGAAATAGTAACTTCTAGAGATAAAGGAGTGCTGATGAGTGAGTCTATCCATTTTGTTCTTTTTCTTTTCCATGTGAGTGACACATACATTACTAATTATCACCTCTGCATGAAATCCACTACCCCAAATTTATTTAGACATTGGAAATTTATATCCACTTCTGGCCATTCTTTTAGATGTAGTTATGAATTCCGTAGCCCCACTTAAAGAAAATTATATGCAGAATGCTTCAATACAACAATCTACAGATTCAAGAACCATAAATGATTCATCATCATACTTCTCTTGCATTGATGTATAAACTATTTACTTGCTACGAAGGTCCTGCTTGACATCAGCTGACTGTTGTATGATCATGTAAATATGTGAACTAAATAGAAAATTTTCCAAGCTCTGCATGATGGTTCAAATTAATGTTCAACGTTTATTTATGTTGATGTTGGTATAATATCACAATAAGTATCCTAATGATGTTCCTTATATAGGTTAAGTTTCCTGTAAATTGTCCTCTGTTACTTCATAATTTGCTCAATACACCTCAAAGAGAATAACAGGATCATCTCTGCTCAAATTATGCGCTAACTTTTTGGTAGAGGTGCTCATTTTTGAAATCCCTCAAATCTGGTCATAAATAGTGAGGTCTATACTCAGTTGTATGATGTACCACACTTAAATATGTGCATTATCCTTATTGTTCATTTTAACATATTGACAACTCTTTGTGCACATGTTTGCATCCAGTTTCTCTTTAAGTTCTGACTGTAACTTCATGATCATGGAAAGATGTAGGCCGGACTTCAGGATTCAGGAATATGCAGCATGGGAAAGATGTAAAATATGATGTAGCACTGTGACAGAGGTCCTGGGGCAACCACAAGACTCTAAAGAGATACTTAGTTAATAAATTAAAATGATGGAGTTGAATGAAAATTTAATGGTTAGCTGAAAATTATTAGTCACAAAACTTACTTCCACAATATTAATCTGGATATATACCAGGGCTATCTGATAAACGTTACATATGAAATCAGGAAAGCTTGACGTCTACAGTTAGAAACAATTGAGCTGAAGAAACTGAATCTAGATATGTCTAGTTAAAAACTAGCACAAGTGAAACCCCAAGAGAGTCCTTTTTCTTCAGAAACTTTTTTGTTGTGTTCTATGGGTACCTAGAAAAGGAAGAGCTCTGCTATAAAAAGTAATAAATAAAAAAAGAAAAAGAAAAGGGAGAGCTTTTCTGCGAGTTTCCATGTTTTCCTCAAAATAAAATAAAATAAATACATAAATAATAAATGAACAATAACATTACAGTAAGTAATGATAAAGTTGCCTCACAGCTAGATATAGGTGCTACTGCGTTCACAATGTTCATTGAATATGTTAGTTCTGCAAATCATCATTTACCTTTCCGTTATTATTTCCTAATTATGTTTCACGAACTATATGTATGTTGAAGTGTTTTACTAAATATATCTACTAGTAGTTGGGTTCATGTATGTAGTTAACGTTGCTTCTAACAGGTAATCCTGAAGGCTTAGGGGCCGAGCTTTTGGAAACTTTGGTCAAGATGGCTCCCACAAAAGAGGAAGAAATAATATTAAGAGAATACACTGGTGATTTATCCAAACTGGGATCTGCAGAGAGGTTTCTAAAGGCAGTCTTGGATATACCTTTTGCCTTCAAAAGAGTTGATGCAATGCTCTATAGAGCCAATTTTGAGTCAGAAGTCAGGTATCTGTGGAAATCCTTTGAAACCCTTGAGGTAAGAGTGTTAGATGTTTTTTTTTTTAATCTAAATTATTCCCTGTACAAATGTAATTGAGAAATTGGGTGTCATTTAAAGATAGATATGGTACGAAGATAGTACCTGAAACTAGCTACGTTAAACATTAGCTTCTCATTGGACCAAAGTGCAATATATATACCATTTATATTGTTCCTATATGAGTTAGATTCCTTGGTCCAATTGATTATCATGATATGTTCTTTAGTTCTTCGTGATTGGGATTTATAAAGACCAACGTTCTCTACCATCGTATGGCAGACACGTAATGTGTGGCTACAAAAAGATATATTCTGCTGATACATGAATTTTGGACATATTTTGAACTATGAATTCAATCTTATAAATTTCTTGCATCTGTCAAATTCTTCAAATGCCCATTGCTTTATACCTGTACGCCTTCTCGAAATGTCAAAATCATAAAATTTTCCATTACCCTACACTCTCTTCTGTTTTTGGCCTCATAGGAATCAATGGGAAGTAATAGAAAAGGGGGAAAAAACCGATCAAGATCGCTTCTTTCATCCATTATTCTTACCTTTTTTTTTGGACAAAAGTGTCATTTTCATAATGTATTGCCCTCTGCAATCTCTCCAGGCAGCTTGCGAGGACTTGAGCAGCAGCAGATTATTCCTCAAGCTACTAGAAGCTGTGCTTAGAACAGGAAACAGAATGAATGTCGGTACAAACCGAGGAGAGGCTAAAGCCTTCAAACTAGACACTCTCCTAAAGCTTGCAGACGTCAAAGGAACTGACGGAAAAACAACTCTCCTACATTTCGTCGTCCAAGAAATCATTCGATCCGAGGGAGCAAGCTCTGATGCACCATCAGAAGACCCTTCGAACAAAACCAAAGACAATGAATTTAGAAAGCAAGGATTAAAAGTCTTGGCTGGGCTCAGTAACGAGCTTGGAAACGTCAAGAAAGCAGCAGGTATGGATTCTGATGTTCTAAGCAGTTATGTTAGAAAGCTAGAACTTGGATTAGAGAAGATAAGATTGGTATTGCAATTAGAGAGATCTTGTGACCAAGGATTGAAGTTCTTCGATTCGATGAAATTGTTTCTTAAAGAGGCTGAAGGGGAGATTGCTCAAGTTAAGGCTGAAGAGAAGAGGGCAATGGGACTAGTGAAAGAGATTACTGAGTATTTTCATGGAGATACATCAAGGGAAGAAGCTCATCCTCTTAGGATTTTCATGGTGGTGAGGGATTTCTTGTCAGTTTTGGATCATGTATGCAAGGATGTAGGAAGATTACAGGAGAGGACGATGATGGGGTCAGCGGGATCGTTTAGGATCTCTTCGAGTGCTTCTTTACCAGTTCTACATCGGTATGATCCAAGATTGCATAGAAATTCTGATGAGGATAGTTTTTCTTCGTGAAATAAATCAGGAGGTATGTGATGAATTTCAGTTGTTTACATGTGCCATTCATCTCTGTACAGGAAATAAGCTACTGAGGAAAGGAAGAAACTTGTCATATAAAATTTTCTTGTTACATAGATTAAAGTATAGCAGCATTAGAGGAGGCTTAAAGATTGGAACCTGACATATTATAGAGACTAGGTTCCTCCACAATGTAATTGAGTGTATGGATAATTATTAACATTTATTCATATTTTTTGTATTCTTTTCATAAATCAAATATGCCGTGAATGGAATGGCTATGGTCACAAAATCACGCTAAACCCCCTAATAACTTTTACAGAAAACGCCAAAGTTAACACCATTACATTCGACATGGCACGTGCAACTCATGTGATTTAAAAAGACCAAAATACCCCTTAAATTATTTTAAAATCCATTTATAACCCCTTTTTTATATTTTCACTAAAAATGGAAATCTCTTCTCTATTGTCATTCGTTCGTCCTTTTACTTGCGCCGCGCCCAGTTTAGCCACCTGAACCCTTTTTTTTTGTTTGCAATTGTCCTTCAAAATGTCTCTTTATGTTGTTTTTTTTGCTCTAATTTATGGGGATTATCTGCAAAACGTGGAAACTTACTGGGAGTTTTTAGCAATTCCAAAAGTTAGTGAGAGTTCGTTGCAATTTTGAAAGTTATCAAGGTCTATTACAGAATGCTGAAAGTTCTTGAGGGTTTATGTAATTTACCCTACATCATGATTTTAACTCAGCAAGAGCTCTTCATGTTTAGTGGAGTTTTGACTTGGTTATCTGCCATCACATAGAAGTAGGAGTAGGTCTTACAACCCAAGAGGGTCTAGCTAAGTTGCTAAGTTGTCTATAAGTAGTACTCCAATGTGTCAGGTTCGACACTCTTGGGGAGCACTCACAGGAATTTAATTTCCTAGAATACCCAATACCGTGCATTGGGAGCTGCCCCTTAGCCACGCTCGGAGGTTTGATACCAGGATCATGGGAAAGTACCCTCGCCAAACCAACAAAAAAAAGGAAACAAAAAAGGTAGAGGGTCTTACATAAATTTAGTGGAGTCGTGCCTTTTCTCAGGACATTTGTTTTTAAAGACTTCATCAGTTAAATTTAGGTCTTTACATGAACAAATAAGAAAATTTTCCCGAATACCCATGAACTTGGTGTTTTCAAACAAAGAGAAATTCATGAAAATATGCAGAGCAGTCCAATTATGATCTTCTATATTATCCAACGTTTTCATCGGAGAAATGAACCAACATTTTACCCTGAGACATTCTTAGAAAAGTAGAAAATTTATTAATCAACATTTCTTACAACTTGCTATTACGTTGAGCAATGACCAAATCCGAACACCATTTCTCTTAGTATAATGAGAACACTTGCACACAATATCACCGTAACAAACAAAAGAACAAATATAGTCCAATGACAAAAGGTCAATCATAGAGCTCTCACTTCTCAAGCTCAAAAGCAGACGCCACGAAGCTATCAGAAAGTCCAGTGCCAGTCTTGAAGGTGAGCTACTCCGATGAGGGATTTTCAAAGTACATCTCAACAACCGAGAGCCACAACAGAAGCTCTTTGGTCTTGACCCCAGTCATCTTTTTCATCTTGCGAGGCTCAACTAATGCGGTCACCTCAGTTGCATAAGAAACCTGACGCTTGATCTTCTTGAAGGTGTGATTCTTACTCTTCTTCTGAATTATCCATATGAATCCCGATGCACGATTATAGCCAAATTCCTCGATATCCTCCATTGGGAACAAACCCAATGGAAGGCAGATCTCTTTGAGAAGTTCAATGATCATCTTCTTGCACTCGACATCTCCATGGAAGATCTCTGCACCTGAGCGGTGGCTCTCGATGGTCTGAGATGCCATTGTTTTTCAAATGCTTAGGAAATAATAATGGAAGAAGCTTGGAGATGATGAGAATTGTTTTAATTGTGATGGGAGATGTTGAAGAGTAGTGAAGTTGATGTGGACATCTCAGCACGTGCGCGGGACTTTCGCCGTGTTTATCGTAGAGAGGCCAGTATTCCAGACTCATACCGATTCTGTTATTTGGTTTTGATTGATTGATGATAGATTCGCTTGCCGTTTTAGTTTACTTTTGAATTTAAATTTTGAATTTTGAATTTTGAATTATGGTTAAATTTAGCAGCTAATCTGATTGTAATTGATTGAGAGAGATTTGAGGGATTTGTATTTCAAAGCCTATTTAAACAGCTTGTAATCGATCTCGAGATTATTATTGAATGAATAAAATTTCAGTGATTAATTACTTTGTTAAGGTGTGAAACACGGGTGTGAAACCCTAACTAACTCTTTCTCTCTCCTCCCTATTCCTCAAATTAACTCTTCCCTCCTCACGCATTTCATCTCTTCCTCGCTCTTCTTCACTCCACCTAACCCCCTGAACTTCCCGATCCTCTTGACCCTGAAAAGCTTTCTTTTCGACCCTGATTTCCCTTTTGATGATCTCGATCCTTATATTTGTTTTTTGACGATCCATTTTATTTTATTTTATCCTTTTTTATTTTTTTATGAATCCATTTTTTCACCCAGATTTTACCTCGATCTGAGCTGATATGGTCTCAGATCACCTCGTTCCGACCGACCCCCAGACTCCCCATAACCGCCTTTAAACCCTCTGCCCTCTCCTTCCTCTCTAGGATCCACGCCGCCAAGCCCTCAAGTCCGGACCAACCCCATCCTTCGCTTCTGTACTTCGCGCTTCGTTTCCCCTCCTTTCCCAACCTTTATTGAACCCCTTTGCCTTTATTTACGCAGCAGCTGACCCTTGCAGATCGCCCAGCTTGTAATGATCCGGAACAGAGTGGTAGACTTAAAGCTCTCTCAGTGGTTCGACTACCAGTCTTTCGACACTCCAGACGGGTATATCGAACGCGTGGCTCCTCAGATTGTCGATAGCGTGGAGAGCCGTTTGGGGATCAGTTCGTGGCACCGGCGTTTCCACCCCGACGCCTCTCTTCATCCCAGTTACGTAGCTCTCGGAGGGAAATTGCCTCCCCTCACATTCGGTGTCGCCGCACTACCTCCGGAGGATCCGCACGTCGAGCCTATTCAGGACGACAAAGGTCTCGTTTTCTTTCGACCCAGTATCATAGGAACTGCTATCGTATTTATGTTATTGTCAATTTTAGTATCAGTAGCGATTGTGCTGTATTCAGTTTGATTAGTGAGCGAGTGATTCTGTTGGACTGCGTACAACTGCTAATCTAAATATTACAAGTCGAACTTTATTACAAGAATAAATCATTACAATTATTTTCTGAATAATTTACAAGGTCATAAGCTAAGTACATTGCAATTTTTGTTAAAAACCATCGTCAGTGTCGCTTTATTCTTGAGCTTCCTGCCTAGATCGATCGCTGATTTGGTGAAGCATTGTTGTCGCCGATCTTCATACCTACACACACATTGTTTCACATCATTTTTGGTATCAGAGCGTGGTTCTAGGATTAGGAAGTTTTTTTTATTATTTTATTTTTTAGATTAGTTCAGGCTTTAATTTAAAAAAAAAACTAGTTTAGTTGAGTCTTATATATATATAAAAAAAAGAAGTTGAGTCTTATTCATATAAAACAAAAAAAAAATTTAGTTACCATTCAGTTCATTTAGTTGTTAGTGCATGCCCACTCGCACGGGTTTACCATATCGATTAGGAGAGTCAAGTGAATCATCTAGTGAGTCCAGCATGTCAGGCAGTGTAGATTCCGAGATCGTTAAGAAATTCGATGAGCTAGCAGGACAATTATGTGCCATAGCTCAAGAATGTAGAACTACCCGTGAGACCCTGGCCGGTTTTCAGAACGAAACCAACGATAGGCTCGCTAGGCTTGAAGAAATGCGTGTTACAATTCCGCCGCCGCAAGATCAAGGAAATGGACATGGCCATATCGTTCATCGTCCCCTCCATCAACCCGCACCGATCCCGATCGCCACCGGAGTATTAAGGTTGAAGCACCAACCTTCGATGGCAAGCTCGACCGCAAGCTTTCTTGGTGGTGAAAACATGGATCGCTATTTCGACTGGTACGCACTGACGGAGCCTCGAAAAGTCAAATTTGTCGCAATGAAGCTTACTGGGCCAGTCTGCCAATATTGGTCCAACCTCGAGATGCTAAGGCATATTAGAGGAGAGTTACCAATCCTGACTTGGCGAGAGATGACCGACGAACTGAAACGAAAATACCTTCCACCGTCGTTCTATCAGAGATTACTTGACAAGTGGCATCGCCTCACTCAAGGAACCAAGTCTGCAAAGGAGTACGTTGCTCAATTTGACGAATTGTTTACACGATGCAGCACCATCGAGCAAGAGGCACCAGCGAAGGTCTTATCAAAGTTTCGAGCTGGATTGAGAAGCGACCTCCAAACTGAACTCTTTGCTAGAGGAGTAGATACCCTTGAAAAAGCCTACGCCTTAGTTCAAGACTTAGATGAAGCTAAATCCCACCAATCCCATAAGAGTCAAGATTTTCAATCCTATTCCTCCCAGACTTCCCGTGCCACTACCTCTAGTCAAACCCAGAATCGATCTAACCCTAATTCTTCCCAGCCTAGAGTCGACGCCAAGGGCAAGGAGCCCGAGAAAGATTTCTCCAAGATTGGCCCTCATGTCAAATGCTACAAATGTCAAGGGTATGGACATGTTTCATAATTGTCCTAATCTGCCACAAGATCTCTATCATCGATGGCCAATACGATATGAGCCTCGAGCTTAACGACGATGAATTTGTCCATCTAATTGATGATGATACCAAGATTTTGAGGATGGCGTGATGATCATATTCTAAGTTGTCTTAGGCAAATTAAATCCCCACCATATCTGTTGTTAGATGCGCCATCTCCCAACCCAAACTCGTTGATGATTGGAGACGTACTTCCATTTTTCACACGCTCACCAAGATTGGCGTTAAGAATTGCAAAGTGATCGTGGATAGTGGAAGCCGATTAATGCGGCTCCTCACCGTGATAGCCAAGATTGGTCTTAAGGCCGTGAACTAAAATTGCTTATCAAGCACTGAACAAGACTCGTAAGCGGTGGGTTGATAACCGACGATCCATCCGGACGGCGCTGACTTAACGCCGACGCGCGGATTACGCCGCGAAAACGCCGAAGTGAGTCAGGCGCATTTGCGCCAGCCGAAACGACGCTGGCCGTGGAGAAAACCCGACGACGAAGCTCAACGAGACGAAGTTGGCTAAACTCAAAACGTTGACAAGGCGGAATCAACCGCATTTAGTCCGCCGATGCAAACGAACCGCTTGAGCTCGAAGTTGATCGGACACGGACTCAACACAACGGCGACATCACCGGAGCAAAACTAAGCCCTAAGACCGAAGAATCGACGAAGAATCGACTCGAGAAGTCGACTAAAAACGACAACGACGAGCCATACAAACCTCTACCAAATTAATAGGGTTTCACCACTTTGTCGAAAGCCACCTACCAACTTGTCGAGGTGCCTCTACCAAGTGGTAGGAGGGCTCACCACTTTGTCGAGCCACCTCTACCAACTCGAGGTGCCTCTACCAAGTGGTCGAGGTGTCGCCATGGCCGAGCCACCTGCTGGTCGCTACAGCACCCTTGGTTTTTGTATGGGGGTCTTGCTCATGGAGAGGTTGGATTTCGATCTTGGACTGGGACTTGGTGATTTTGGCGACTTCAAGAGCCCTCGGAGATCTACGACGACGGTTCCGAAAGCACCGGCGAAGCTCAAGTCCACCGACGCCGATCTATAGGCGGAAGGTAAACAAACTCGGGTCGAACTACAGATACCCTCTAGGTTAAGCCGTCTTAACCTCGTGGATAGCGCCAGATTTCTCCTTGTAGATCTCACCCGCTCGGCGATCCTCTCCTTCGTGAGTGTGATCCCCGCAGCGATCCTCTCCTTCGTGAGTGTGATCCCCTCGGTAACCGTTTCCTTCGTGAAGCGAGCCCCTCGTCTGTAGTTCCGAACCCGGTTTACACTGTGATCGGGATTGCTGTGGTCAACGGACACAATAAGTCCCCAAGACAGCAAAGAACCCACGCAAGCGGGATCCCTAAAATAGAGATCCTCGTGTTTGTTCACAAAAGGAAGAAAGTTGTAATTTTCGCTTTCATTGTACGCCTAAAATAAAGGCATTTCTTTTGTTTGAAATTTTGTTGTAGGCCAACGGCCGTAGTTTAATTCAAACGAGCAATGAATAACAAACCAACTTTCCCCGCCAACAAGCCGGGCGACCACAATTGAGCCAAGCCAAAGAAAGAAGCCGTTGCGGTCGCGAACCGCGATCCCGATCCCGGCCATCGAGGAGGTCGAGTTCGAGTTCGACCGTAAGAAGTATGAAGAATACCTCTCCTCCTCGTCGGATCCAGTTCCCCATAAGTCCAAGATGGTCTCCGCCGCAAGGAAGACCCGACGCCAAAGCGGAGGCAAGAAAATCCACCACCATCGCCGTCAAGACTGCAGACAACGGTGGTTCCCCGGCCCTAACAACGGCCAAACCTTCAGAACCCCTGTCTTCACTGGGGGTCGATTTCGCCAATGGCGTCGTGACTCTCTCCAAGAGAGCCCGCCGAGGCGACGCGCCACCGGTTGGTCAGCGCTACAAGACTTGGTTTTGTATAAATAGGGGGTCTTGCTCATGGAGAGGTTGGATTTCGATCTTGGACTGGGACTTGGTGATTTTGGCGACTTCAAGAGCCCTCGCGAGATCTACGACGACGGTTCCGAAAGCACCGGCGAAGCTCAAGTCCACCGACGCCGATCTATAGGCGGAAGGTAAACAAACTCGGGTCGAACTACAGATACCCTCTAGGTTAAGCCGTCTTAACCTCGTGGATAGCGCCAGATTTCTCCTTGTAGATCTCACCCGCTCGGCGATCCTCTCCTTCGTGAGTGTGATCCCCGCAGCGCATCCTCTCCTTCGTGAGTGTGATCCCCTCGGTAACCGTTTCCTTCGTGAAGCGAGCCCCTCGTCTGTAGTTCCGAACCCGGTTTACACCAGATCGGATTGCGCTGTGGTCAACGGACACAATAAGTCCCCAAGACAGCAAAGAACCCACGCAAGCGGTGATCCCGGAAATAGAGATCCTCGTGTTTGTTCACAAAAGGAAGAAAGTTGTAATTTTCGCTTTCATTGTACGCCTAAAATAAAGGCATTTCTTTTGTTTGAAATTTTGTTGTAGGCCAACGGCCGTAGTTTAATTCAAACGAGCAATGAATAACAAACCAACTTTCCCCGCCAACAAGCCGGGCGATTACATTAGAGCCAACAACGCCAAGAAAAGAAGCCGTGGTCGCGAACCGCTGATCCCGATCCCGGCCATCGAGGAGGTCGAGTTCGAAGTTCACCGTAAGAAGTATGAAGAATACCTCTCCTCCTCGCCCGCATCCAGCCTCCCGCAAGTCCAAGATGGTCTCCGCCGCAAGGAAGACCCGACGCCTCAAAGCGGAGGCAAGAAAATCCACCACCATCGCCGCCAAGACTGCAGACAACGGTGGTTCCCCGGCCCTAACAACGGCCAAACCGTAACCCCGCCTTCACAGGGGTCGATTTCGCTAATGGCGCCGTGACTCTCTCCAAGAGAGCCCGCCGAGGCGACGCCACCGGCGAAACAATTAGCCCAGCGAAAGAATCAATGGATGGGGTCCGCTATGAGGCGGATCTAAGATCCAAGTTGACTCGTAGGTCGAATTGAGATTGTAGCCGATTCCTACAGCTCTACACGGACTAATGGGTCCGAAGTCAAACGGAATCGATCCACGCCAGAACGATCCGAAGCGCCGCTACCGCGCACGGCTTTGGTGCAACAAGCCCGCGAAGTTGAAGAGGGAGGCGCCAAGAAGTCGCCGACAACTCGCCTAGCTGGAAGCCCAAGTCCGTCGAGACTTCAACTTCGATGAAACCAACATCCAAGCCTAGCTCCGCCAAGCCAACTCCGCCTCCCCGTGCTCAAATCGAAATTGTGAGCACCTCAACAAAGTGGCGCTGACACCGGTCACCTCCGCCGTCAGACCAACTTTCGGCGGCTAACTCGCCACGCACTGCCAGTACCGCCAAGGATCGCCTAGGTCCGTTAAAGGAATCGCGGGTCACTCCTAATACAGGGGTCGCACTAACAAAGATAAGAAGAAACCCGCAGCTACTCGCGACCGCTTCAAATCGAAGTCCGAGCCCGCCGAAGATTCACACTCGCTGGCGGTGTCGCGCGTGACTTATGAAAGGCCTATTTGTTCTCGAAGGAGACGCCTCATCCGACGATGACAACGTTATACCGAGAAGTCAACACACGATAGGTTGCTCCAGATTCATGCCGACGAAGTTGTACTATCGCGGCCGGGGTACGAGTAAATCCCAAAGAGGAACGCCTGAATCAAACATGCCTTGCTTGTGCTCGAAACTGATCAAGGCAGTGTTATCGGAGTGCAATTGCGCTGAAACGACTCCGGAAAAGGCGTCGGTTTTTGATAGGCTCGGCACGAGAGTCGACGAACCCAAGTCAAGACGCTTTCGCAAAAAGAGATGGGCGCCTCAAGGTGATGAATTGCCGAGTGTTACCATCAATATGACCAGCAGAGGGACGTCGTCACATGCCGTTCGGCATCGCAACGAATGACTCGATTGCGGTCCGGGACTGTTAGACGACCCAATTATCGCAAGATGCAGAAGGGATTACCCTCAGATGATGAAGTGTCGGATGCCGGCTCCGCAATGGCTTCCGATAATACAATCTCCAAAGATAGGACAACCTTGCGGCGTTCATGATCAGCGGATCAAGTGTCCCGGATGCTTGAAGAGGCCCTAACCAAGCAAAAGGACACTTTAAGCTTGAATGGAACCGCCATGCGCCAGATGAGAGCAATGCATGACCAACAGATCCAGCGATAATGAACCGCCAAGGCGAGCCAAGTCGTCGCAATAATGTCAATTTAACGGATAGCGACACGGACGAGGAAGGAGGTCGAACGTAGATGGTCATGCCGCCAAAGAAAACGCTTAGCGATAACACCGCCGCTCCTCCCCAAGTTTACCCGAACGGAGATGTAGGGAGAACGAAAATTAAAGACCTTGAGAGCAAAATCAATACTTTGATTTCCGCCAAGAGGTAAAGAAGACGGTATACCATGTCCTTACCCAAGGGAGTGGGAATCAATCCGTGCAGACAAAGTTCAACCTCATCAACTTTACGCCATTTGATCTGAAAGGGATCACCCACTCAAAGACTTGATCTACTTCAAGTCTCATCTAGGCGTTATCTCCGCAACGAGCCCTTGATGGTTCGGTCATTCGTTGGCACCCTTCGTGAGTCAGCTTCGATCGACGGCACCGCCTCAAACCGTGGAGCGCATAGCCGGGATGATATGGAGGCCATGTTTCTCACCAATTTTTTCGACGATGACACCGAGGTATCCATCGGTTCTTTGTTGGACGAGACGTAAAGACGGGAAACAAAGTGGATAACTTCGCCAAGAGGTTCGTAAATAAGGCAATGAATTGCCGAGACCGATAACGAGAAGTTCATTCTCCAAACTTGTCATAGCAACTTGTCATTGGGCGTGTTGGAAGCAATGGAACCGCACCGCCCGAGACCTCGAAAGATTTAAGGATACGTGGAGAGCAAGCCGAGCGATTCCCGAGGAGGAAGAAAGCGAGAGAGGTCACCTATAGTGGATGCTCACAAGCGTAACTTTGTCCCCGTGGCAAAGGTAAAGCACCAAAGAAAGTCTCAGACGCTTAATCAAACGCTCAACAACCACAAATGCAGCCGCAACAACGGCACCGCAAAGAATCGCGTTCTCAATGGCGCCAACAAACTCGAATCGAAACCATCCGGCCGAGGTTTCCCAAAACTTACTCGCTCAAGGACGAAGAAGTTCCGCATCTTCAAATACCTTCCGAAAACAACAAAATCCAGCTGCCCCAATTGTAGACCAAGAGGAGGCAAACAAGGTTACTGATCCAATGGCTTATCACTGTGGCGGTACACCATCCTACAAAGTTCTCGCTACCATCTCAAGGACAAGATTCAGCCTTGATCGATGTTGGAGTCATTACTCGAAACCCTCTAAAGCTTCGGATCGGTTCCTTGGATTGGTTCCAACCGACGCCGCTTGTGAAGGTAGGAATGAAGATGGTGAATGAAGATCCTCACCGCAACGAAGAAGGCTCGCATCAGCATTACCTACTCAAAACGGAGAAATCCTTTGGGTCCACCCCGACTTGTCGGAAGACGATCAAGGACTACATCCTCGGCCAAAAGGAAGACCAAGGGAAAAGGCAAGCTATGCCATGTCGCTCAGAATTCCAGAGAAGGATGATGAAAAAGTAGCCACCTTCCATTTCACGAAGAGGAGCACGAAGTCTTCGCTACTAGGAGCGGATACTAATATAGTTACAAATATCCTGAGACTCCAAACCCAAATGCTAAGACACCGAACCGGGTGACCACGACTCTCACTGCGGCAGAAAGGACATCAGCAGACAACCGCTAAAGAAAAAAAGTACAAGCAAAGGAGAAACAACTCAGTCCAGAAGCTCAACTCCGGCAAATTCCATTCAATCGCCTCGATTGTGAGGGATAGACCGAACATCGGCTCTCCATACCGCTGACGCCATGGCCCACCGGCGAACATCCCGCCGTAATAACTCTCTACGAGTTGCTCCGATTGTCAAAGGAAACCCGAAGCTCTACAAGAAGCTCGCCGATTCGAGGTGTTTCTCACTGCATCGCCGATTCGAAGAATCTACACAACAATGCAACTGGCAACCAAACACTTCCCTGCATCACTTTTACAAAGGAGGATATGCAGACGAGAGATTCCAAGCACGATAGGCCGCTATACTTCACCGTATATTGGCTCTAGTGAAGTTAACCGATCCAAGTCGATCCGGGTTCACAGGAGCATCATGCCCTGCGCCTCATGTATCACCTTGAATCCTCGCCAAGAGTCAAGGCCAACGGGCACAATGATCTATGGTTTAACACCGGTCTCTGGTAAAATCCTGATAAAGTGCCAAATGGGGATTTAAAGTCCAAGTCACCGCTATGTGATTGACGCAGACTTCCTATAACTTATTGTTGGGTCGACCTTGGATCCACGTAACGCTATAGTCCCATCTACTCTTCATCGTTGTCTCAAATATGTAGACACGAATAATGAGGTCAAGACGGTGGTCGCGACAAACAACCGCTTAAGGGGTAGAGAATTATTTTATCGATTCTCTCCTCTACGGTAATGAGTCCAAATCAATCATCTACCAAGGCACGGATGGTGAAGAAGCCGATACCGGCCGCTTGATTATAGTGGTGGTTTTGTTTTGAATGACATTGTACCCCTTGTAATCAATCTTGACGATGAAGAATCGCCGATGAACATTGTAATTGGCAAATTGCCGATGAATCAATAAATGACGCATTTAGAGTACCCTTTGTCTTTGAATGATGTAATGGCGAGGTTTATACAACGATCGAGTTGCACTTACCAACTTCGGTCATCTTGCTTTACACAAAAGCAATTCCAAGACTCCTTTGGGACAACACTCGCCATCCCACTAAGATCAAGTAGTGAAAAGACTTGGTTTACTAAAAGGAGATGCGGTTCCAACGTAATCATTTCTTAGAAGAAGATGAAGATGACAACGGGCCTATCCTCCACACATTCAGATATAGTACGTAAACACCGGGTATCATGAAGAAGTGGGGTACGACTTGACACAAGGAGAAGGTCTATGTTTGGTGAGGTCCTCGAGTCCCTCCTAAGGCGATATGTCCCAAAAGGGAAGCCTGATAACTACTATGCATTCAGACGGGATTGGGATACGAATCATCCTCGAAGATGAATGCTCATGGTCGATTGATAATAATCCACCCGATGAGGGAGACGACATTCGCCCGATTCTTCTGGCTGATTCGACACCGCCTCTGAGAAGCTTTCAAGGCCTTGATGTCGAATATGGCCACGATCGATCCTCGCTACTATTGAGGGTGATGAAGATATGCCAACATGGGAAGACCCATGGATCCATCAACTCAGAGCAGCTTTGGGGATAGATTCAACAAAGAGACCCCCTACTAAGGACGAGGTAACCCGTGCTAATATGGGTGATGAGGAGCATCCTAAGCTCATAAACATCAGTAATACTCTTCCCTCGGAAGAAAAGGAAGAGTTGATCGCCCTAATCGTGGAATATATCGATGTATTTGCCCGAGCTACGAGGACATGCCAGACTCGACCCTAATGTGGCAACACATCGCCAACATCAACATGGATGTCAAACCCGCCAAGCAATCGAAAGACGGTTTCGCCCACAAATCTTACAGCGCATCGTAGACGGCAAAGAAACTCATAGAATCGGATTCATCGAGGAAATTCAACACCCGGATTGGGTGGCTAATATAGTCCCGGCCATGAAGAAGAATGGTTCGATTAGGATCCTGTGGTCGACTCAGAGACCTAAACGCCGCTGCCCAAAGGATGATTTCCGCCAATCACCGACGCCATAGTTGACAATACGTGTGGATTCGAGGATGTCCTTTATGGATGGTTTCGGTTACAATCAAATCAAGATGCACCCCGATGACGCCAAACACACAGCCGCTCGTAACGCCCATCAGATATTTTGCTACACGGCCATGCCGCTCGGTTTAAAGAACGCCAAGAACATACCAGCGAGCAATGACTAAAATTTTCGGGATCATCTCGGGAAAGCGGTCGAATGCTACGCCGATGACTTGGTCGTGAAAAGCCGCGGACAAAGGAGATCATATCAAAGATCTTAGAACGGTATTCGAGCTCATGCGACTCATCGCCTAAAGATGAACCCCGCCAAATCCTTCCTTGGGATGTCGGTGGCAAGTTCCCGGCCGTCGTCACCGACAAAGGAATCCACGCCGATCCCGATAAAGTGAAGGCTATTCAAGAGTTGCAACCTCAGAAATCGAGAGAACTCGGGTTACAAGGGCGATTGGCATGACATCCGACGGTTCATATCGAACCTATCCGGGAAGTGTCAACCATTCTCTAAATTGAACAAGAAGGGCGGTCGCTTATTTGGGACGACGATGTCGAAAGCGCTTGAAGAGATCAAATCGTATCTCGCTAAACCTCCCGTTTTGTTGCACCGCAGCCGAAAACCGCTCCTCGATCTATGTCAAGGCAACGGATCATTCGCGCTTTACTCGCCAGACGACGATGACGCACATTAACAGTAAAGGTATTACCCGAGCCAACATCGGGGCCAAGTCTCGATACCCAATGGTCGGCGGTGCCTTGCATTAGTGTTCGCGATTCGGAGATGCGACACTATTTAGCCTCCGCGACGATTTATGTTATCTCTAGCGTAAATCCGGTCCGGATATTTATGACCCACGGCTTCAATGAGTTGGCGTTTGGCGAAATGGGCCTTGCTCTTGTCCCAATACGACCTGCACTTCAAACAACGAAGTCGGTCAAAGGGCAAGCGACGGCGACTGGTCGCCAACCCGACAACGGATGCGGTTGAGCTATATGATGATCTTCCTGATGAAGTCCGTGAAGTCAACACTACGCCGCACCAACAAATATGGCGATTGTACTTTGGCGGAGCTTCGGCCACTAATGTAGCAAGTACCCCCGACGCTTCTAAAATCTCACGGAGTCGGAGTTGTCTTGATTTCCAGGAATCATGTCATGCCCGTGCTTATTCACTCACGAACCTGTTCCAATAGCGTAGCGAATACAGCGCTACTTATCGGACTTAGCTTCGCCAAAGAGCCGGGGTCAATATCTCAAGCGTATGGAGATTCACAACCGATAGTTAAGCGGTCCGTGGTGACTCTGAAGTGAGGAACTCGATCCGTCCCCTATCATCGTAGCCGCTGAAATGGTCGACTCATTCAAGAATTCTTCATCGAATATATCCCACGCCCAAAACGCCACGCAGATGCATCGGCGGCGCAATGTGGTCGTTAGCACAACCTTCCGAGACCGAGCAATTAGTTGCGGTCGGGACTCACCGACTCTTCGTACCATATATGATGGGGTACAAGAAGACAAAGGGTAGTTACCAAAGAGGTACATGCAACCCAAACCAAGTTAGAGCCCCGAGATTGGCGCTTCCTATCGCCGACACGCTTTACACGGATTCTCGCCGAAGACGGAAGGAGAGAGAGTCAATCCCCAAGAGCTCCTGTGATTCTTTTACGACCACGGAAACCCGGATGCTATATCACGGGGTACGATGGTCTTTACTCCGATGCCTTTCAAACAAGGAGGCGTAAGAGGTCCTTCGAAGCACACGAAGGTGAATGTGGTGCGCACCGGCTGGTCCCAAGCTCTGGCGAATCGGAGAATGGGCTACTTTGGCCCACGATGATTAATGACGCAATGAGCACGGAATGCCACGCTGCGTCGATTCACGCCAATTATATGCATCACTCCGTGAGCAACCGTGATCCTTCGCCACGCCCGCCATTCGAGACATGGGGAATGGACGCTGTAGGTCCCATTTTCCTCCGTCGGTTAAAGGAGATCGCTTTATTCTAGCTTATCACCGACTACTTCCAAGTGGGTCAAGCAATCCCACTAAAGGAGGTCAGGAAAATCCGCCATCGATTCATCAAACACCATGTCATCTATCGACATGGTGTCCCAAGACGGATCGCATGACAACGGTCCCCAATTTATCGGCAATTCCTTCATCAAGTTTTGCGAAAAATTCAAGATACAAGATGTCTCGCCGATGTTCTATAATCCAAAGAAATAATGGGTTAGGCGTTCAACAAGGCGATCATCAAGATTTTGTCGGCTTGTGAAGAATAAGCTTAGACCGACGATAAACTCTGAGAAGCACTCGGGCATATCGCACAACGGCACGTGACGCCACCGTGAGCGCACTTCACTCTCGGTCTACGGGTGTGAAGCGATTCTCCGCTGGAAATCCAGATTCGCCACTTCGCCGCCTCTGCAAATGTAGATGACGACCAAGAACAACATCAAAAACGCCTCAAGAGCTTGAGATGTTAGATGAGAAGCTACCGAGGCTCAACAATGCATTGAGTTCTATCAAGCTAGAATGTCGAGGGCTTTCAACAAGAAAGTTCGACAGAGAACCTTTAAGGAGGGAGATCTCGCCCCCGCTAGACTAATCGATAATCCTCACCTCTAAAAGAAAGGTAAATTCAACCCAATGGGAAGGACCGCTTATAATAGACACGGTCTATTCAAGCGGTGCATATCGCCTTATCACATGTAATGGCGCACTCAATTAATGCCATAAATGGGAAGTTTCAAAAATACTATCCTTAGTATATTCGGGATAACCCATTTTGATGGGAAATTCTCGAGAATATCTCACTCATTTTCATGAGGATAACCATAAGTTATTGTGTTTTCTTCCAAAATTCTCTCACCGATCAAATTCATTGACGATGGGCCCACTAAAAATCTTCTTGGTCCAACCACCAAGAAAATCCCTCTCGATTCCTTCCACTAACAGAGGTCCACTTTCACTCGTTAGCAATCCTACAAAAACGAAAGCTATCCGCACTTTCCAAGATTCTCTGAGTGGAGATCCCACTCTTAGTTTCTCATCGGAAATAGAATACATTCTTCCTTTCCCACATTTTACCCGAGATAGAATACATTCTTCCTCTCGAAGCAAGAGATAGAATACATTCTTCCTCTCTTGTCTTAGATTCTCTGAGTGGAGATCCCACTCTTAGTCTCATCTTTCAAGATTCTCAAAATGGAGATCCCATTTTAGTCTCTCCCACTGGAAACAGACAAAAATCCTTCCTTTCCAATATCCTGAGATAGGAGACAAGATCCTCCTTCCTTCCATCAATAAGAGATAGGATACAAAACCTTCCTCTCTTATTTCAAATTAAGTGAGCACACGGAGATAGGACACAAAACCTTCCTCTCCACCGGCAAGAGATAGGATACAAAACCTTCTCTCTTGTTCATCCCTTACAGGAGATGGGAGACAAGATCCTCCTTCCTTCCACCTTCGAAATAGAATACATTCTTCCTTTCCCACCTCAATCAACCTTATGACGGTTCAATCCTTCTCCGGTCAAAGAAGCCAAGATTCATCTTGGGGTGTTTCATCCCGGCCTAAGAAGGATGAAGTCGACGCCAACACGCCACGGTTTAGTCTTTTCTCCCATTGAAGAAGACACCGAGTTCGACTGGGTATTCCATCCCAAACCTAAGAAGGATGAAGTCGACGCCTAACACGCTGCCGTTTAGTCTTTCTCCGATTGAAGAAGACACCGAGTTCGATTCGGGGTATTTTGTCCGAAGCCTAAGAAGGATTAAGCCAACGCCACCACGCTGTCGTAGTCTATTCCCGTGACAAAGACGGCTTCACGTGATTCAACATCGTAGCATTAAGTCTAAGAGAGTCTCATTCTTTAGCACAACGCCACGCGGCGGAACGGATTTGGACAATCCGCACGCTAGCCCAACTCAAACGGTAGTTGGTAAAGGCTAGTCAAACCTGAGGGCCGGGGTCGGCTAATAACTCCTAAAGTCGACGCTTAACACGCTACGGCTTAGTCTTTCTCCGATTGAAGAAGACACCAGAGTTCGATTCTGGGGTATTTCATCCCGAAGCCTAAGAAGGGATTAAGCCAACGCCTCACACGCGTTGCCGGGCGATCTCTTGCCCGTAAAAGAGTACCAAGCCTATGTATTCAATATCATAGCAACAAGTCTAGAAGAGTTTCATTCTTCCAGCACAACGTCACGTGCGGAACGGATTTGGACAATCCGCACGCTAGCCCAATTCAAACGGTAGTTGGTAAAGGCTAATCAAATCCGTTGACGGCTGAGGGTTTGCCAAAAATCCTATAAGTATTATGGTTAATTATTTCTGGCGAAATAAAAGAATCACAATAGAGCACAAAAGAGGACAGAACTGAGTTTTGCTTTAACTCAGATACTTTATTGAGGAAAGCTTGTTGAAGTTCCTCCTGAACCTCGGCCCTGAAAGTCTCCTCGCTGCCATTAAGGGCCTCCGCAGTCTCCTTCTTGATGTCAACCAGCTTCTGCTTCGAGAGTTCAAATTTCTCGGGCACGACCGCGAGAGTCTTTTCTTTGTTGGCCTTTGTCAGCTTCAAGACGATCAGGCTCTCCCTCGCCGCTTGGGGTTCCTGTTCGAGCTCTACTATCCTCGCTTCCAAAGAAATACACAAGACCAAAGTGTCCCACCAAGACTAAGCTTCAAAGAACAACGGTCTCCAATGATGCACCCGCCTCGCTGCATGTGAACTTCGAGTCCAAGAATAACGCTAGCCCCGCCAAGCCGCCGCCAGCCGAGCCTCTGCTCTATATATGAGGAGAGCTCGGCTACTTCAAAATCTTGTAGACTTTGGAGCTTAACCTCTAAATGGTCGAAATCATCAGCAAGGTGGCCTGGGCAGACTCAATCTTCCAGATATTCTCCCATGCCCTACTCCAAATAGGATTACGAGTATAAACTAATTCCCGGTTCTTAACGAAGTTCCCGGAGAATATTACCATATTCTTAAGGATAACTCGATAACCCTCAATTTCCTCCGCTATGGGACCTCAAGGAGGGATAAAATTTCGACGAGGCTTATATCGACGGACAACGCTTCTACCGAAAGGACTCCTCATTAATCAGACGCGCCGATTCATACATCGCCACCAGGGCCTACCAATCAACAATTGGGAAGAATACCTCCCACCGTGGATGAACACACCGCAACGAAGTAATGCAAGAGCGACGCCAACCAACGCCGTCAACGAAGGATTCACCGATCAACGGTTCGATCTACAAAAGAATTCCCCGATCAACTGAGGAATCTCGAGGGTCAATTGACGACAATCCACCGACGCCGAAGTCAACAATGAAGGAAACTTGATTAGCTACGCTGAAATTCCAACAACGGTCAAGCAATAAATGCAAAGACCGCGACACCCCGGGATCCTACAAAGCACCGGAGAACCCGAGAGGATTGAGGAATCAACATCGAGCCAACCTCAAAGAAATTCATCTATCGACTTCGGTCGAGATTTCACAACGGCCGACAAAAATGCAAGATCGTAATACCTTCAAAGAATCCTACAAAGCACCGGAAAGATCAAGGGAATGGAGAGATCAAACGCCGTGGTCATTCACAAGTCCTATCACGCCAATTAAGGAGTGAAGGGCTCATCATGTCCAAAGCATCCCGCACTCATCAAGAATCGACCAGACGCTTTGGAGGGGTATCTCAGAGGCGTTAAAATTGCTTATCGCATCTCAACAAGACTCGTAAACGGTGGGTTGATAACCGACGATCCATCCGACGGCCGACTCGAACGCCGCCGACGCGGATTACGCCGCAAAACGCTGCAGTGAGCCTCCGCGAGGCGCACGGTTACCGAACGACGCCGCGGGAGAAAACCCGACGACGGCTCAACGAGACGAAGTTGGCTAAACTCAAAACGCTGACAAGACGGAATCAACCGCATTTAGTCCGGCCGATGCAAACGAACCGCTTGAGCTCGAAAGTTGATCGGACACGGACTCAACACAACGGCGACATCACCGAGCAAAACTAAGCCCGAAGACCGAAGAATCGACGAAGAATCGACGGAGAAGTCGACGAAAAACGACGCTAAACGACGAGAGCCACCAAACCTCTCAAATTGGTTGTGGTTTCTCGGCCACTTTGTCGAGCCACCTCGCCAACTTGCCGAGGTGCCCTACCAAGTGGGAGGAGGCGCCACTTTGCCGAGCCACCCTACCAACTCAGCCGAGGTGCTCCGCCAAGCTGCCGAGGCCACTTTGTCGAGCCACCCCAACTTGGTCGAGGTGCCCTGCCAAGTGGTCGAGGTGGTTCTGGGCGGTCGAGCCACCGTTGGTCGCGGCTACAAGACCCCTTTGGTTTTTGTATAAATAGGGGGTCTTGCTCATGGAGAGGTTGGATTTGGGATCTTGGACTGGGACTTGGTGATTTTGGCGGACTTCAAGAGCCCTCGCGAGATCTGACGCCGCGGTTCGAGCAGCCGCGACTCAAGTCGATCGGCGTCGGATCTATAGGCGGAAGGTAAACAAACTTCGGGTCGAACTCTGAGATACCCTCTAGGTTAAGCTTCGCCTTAACCTCGTGGATAGCGCTGTGATTTCTCCTTGTAGATCTCACCGCTCGGCGATCCTCTCGCCGTGAGTGTGATCCCATGACGATCCTCTCGCCGTGAGTGTGATCCCTCGGTAACCGTTTCCTTGTGAAGCGAGCCCTCGTCTGTAGTTCGGAACCGGGTTTACACGAGATCGGATTGCGCTGGTCAACGGACACAATAAGTCCGACGCAGGGCAAAGAACCCATGGCGAGGATCGGGAAAATAGAGATCCTCGTGTTTGTTCACAAAAGGAAGAAAGTTGTAATTTTCGTTTTCATTGTACGCCTAAAATAAAGGCATTTCTTTTGTTTGAAATTTTGTTGTAGGCCAACGAAGCTGTAAGCGAATTCAAACGAGCAATGAATAACAAACCAACTTTCCCCGCGAACAAGGCCGTACCCCACCCTAATCCATACAATGTATCATGGATCAATGATACTGCACTTCATGTCCAAGAAAGGTGTTTAGTCCCTCTTCAATTCGCCATTTACAAAGACCAAGTTTGGTGCGATGTTCTGAAGATGGACGTGGGTCAAATCATTCTTGGAAGACCCTGGCTGTTTGATAACGATGTTCACATCTTTGGACGGTCAAACATGCTGTTGTTCGAGCACGATGGGAAGAAGGTCAAAATCCTTCCAGTTCAACCAAAAGTTAGTGATAAGCAGCCCACTCCAGCTAAATCGTCCAAAGGCGTTAACCTGATTGGAGCCAAAGAGATCGACCGAGAATTAGCCAATGGAACCCCATTCTTCATCCTCGCTGCTAGAGAAACTCCTAAGAATAGCGCCGATATGATTCCTCTAGAAGTCGCTCCTTTGTTGGAAGAATTCGCTGACGTTTTCCCTGAGGACCTCCCGGATCAACTTCCCCCGATGCGTGACATCCAACACGCAATTGATCTAGTCCCGGGAGCAACTCTTCCCAATTTGCCTCACTACAGGATGAACCCCAATGAACATGCAGAACTGAAGAGGCAAGTTGATGAGCTGCTGAAGAAAGGCTTTGTGAAAGAAAGCATGAGTCCCTGTGCGGTCCCCGCATTACTGACGCCAAAAAAAGATGGAACATGGCGTATGTGTGTGGATAGCCGCGCGATCAACAAGATCACGGTGAAATACCGTTTTCCCATTCCCCGGTTGGATGATATGCTTGACTTAATGTTTGGAGCCACTATCTTTTCTAAGATTGATCTTAAGAGTGGCTACCATCAGATTCGTATCCGTCCCGGCGACGAATGGAAAACCGCTTTCAAGACGAAAGATGGATTATACGAATGGATGGTCATGCCCTTTGGTCTGACTAATGCTCCGAGCACTTTTATGAGAGTGATGACTCAAGTACTCAGCCCTTCAGGAAAATTCTTGGTGGTATACTTTGATGACATCCTTATTTACAGTAATTCTCGGGAGCAACACATAGACCATCTGCGACAAGTTTGTACCGTGTTAAGAAAAGAACAACTCTATGCCAATCCTAAGAAATGTACTTTTCTTACACAAAAAGTTATTTTTCTAGGGTTCGTAGTTTCTTCTGAAGGAGTATCCGCTGACCCTGAGAAAGTTAGAGCTATAGAAGAGTGGCCCGAGCCCAAGAACATTAGAGATGTTCGAAGCTTCCATGGACTCGCTACTTTTTATCGTCGGTTTATTAAGGGTTTCAGTACCATCATGGCCCCTATTACCGATTGTTTGAAAAGGGGTGAATTCGAGTGGTCAAAGGCCGCTACCAAGGCATTTGTGGAGATCAAGCAAAGGATGTCGCAGGCACCTGTAATGCACCTACCGGATTTCTCTAAGGTCTTTGAAATTGCATGCGATGCCTCTGGTATTGGCATAGGTGGAGTCCTATCTCAAGAAGGACATCCCGTTGCTTACTTTAGTGAGAAGCTGAATGACACTAGGCAACGTTATTCTACCTATGATAAAGAATTCTATGCGGTGATACAATCTCTTCGACACTGGCGTCACTATTTATTACCGAAAGAATTTGTCATCTATTCGGACCACGAGGCCCTTCGATATATTCACTCTCAAAAGAAATTGAACGCCAGACATGGTCGATGGGTTGAGTTTCTCCAGGACTATACCTATACGATCAAACATAAAGCGGGAGTAGAAAATAAGGCCGCCGATGCACTCAGTCGCCACATGCATCTTCTTTCCATTATGAGCGCGGAAGTAGTCGGCTTTGAGAAAATCAAAGATCAGTATGAGTCGTGTCCTGATTTTTGTGAAGTTTTCACTTTGCTGAATGATGAAGTGACCCGTGAAATAGATGGTTTTCTCCTGAAGGATGGATATCTTTTTCATCTTCGCAAGTTGTGTATTCCCAACACATCTCTGAGAGAATTTTTAATTTGGGAACTACATGCTGGAGGCCTTGCAGGACATTTCGGGAGTAGCAAGACTGTCGAGGCAGTTGAATCTCATTTTTATTGGCCAAGTATTAAGCGTGACGTTGTTAGGTTAGTGGGTCGATGTCACACCTGCCAACTGGCTAAGCAACGTAAACAGAATACGGGCTTATACACTCCTCTCCCCGTTCCAAATTGTCCATGGCAAGACGTTAGCATGGACTTCGTGTTAGGACTTCCTAAAACAATTAGGAAACACGATTCCGTCTTTGTTGTTGTGGACCGATTCTCTAAAATGGCCCACTTCATACCGTGCTCCAAAACTTCCGACGCTTCTCATGTGGCCAAGCTATATTTTAATGAAGTTGTTAAATTGCACGGACTACCGAAAACAATTGTGTCTGATAGGGATGTTAAGTTTACGAGTTATTTTTGGAAAACCCTTTGGCACAAAATGAGAACTAAGCTTCAATTCTCAACGGCTTTTCATCCTCAGACCGATGGTCAAACTGAAGTAGTTAATAGGAGTTTAGGTAATCTTTTGAGATCGCTAGTTGGTGAGAATCTTAGGGATTGGGATCAACATCTGCCTACTGTTGAATTTGCTTATAATAACTCCGTGAATAGGTCTACAGGTATTAGTCCAGCTGAGGTCGTGTATGGGTATAAGCCTAGGCAACCTATAGATCTTGTCCCCATGTCTGCACATCATAGGGTATCTGAGTCAGCATCTGCTTTTGCATCTCGCATTAATGATTTGCATAAAGAAATAAGTGAAAAGATCAATGACAGCAATGCCAACTATAAACTACGTGCAAATCTAAAAAGGAGGTTCAAAGAATTTTGTGTCGGTGATCATGTGATGGTGGGATCGTCCGAACGGTTTCCTCCGGGAACTGTTAAAAAGTTGCATGCACGAAGTGCAGGACCTTTCGAAATTATCAAGAAAATTAATGATAATGCTTATGTTCTTGACCTTCCTGAAGGTTTTAATATTAGTTCGACTTTTAATATTGAAGATTTAGTAGAGTACAAAGGCCTAAATTTTAACCACGACAACCGGTTGATGAGCCTACCGAACCTATTTCGAGAGCTTTCCTTTACCTCCACTTCCCGGATATCACCCTCATATCGTACATGACATTGATAGTATTATTGATGATAACATTATTTCTACTAGCGATGGTGGTATCCACAGTGCTGAGTGCGTTGGAAAGATCGACTGAGTCGATGATACTTGGCTCGATTGAGGTGACTTCTGGTGGATCGGATCTTCTTAAGCGATCTGACGTAGTCCCGACTTACACTTGGCGGGTCGAGTTCTCTCCCACAGGGAGAATGATGTGGACATCTCAAAGACATGCGGGACTTTCGCCGTGTTTATCGGTAGAGGCAGTATTCGACTCACACTGATTCTGTTATTTGGTTTTGATTGATTGATGATAGATTCGCTTGCCGTTTTAGTTTACTTTTGAATTTAAATTTTGAATTTTGAATTTTGAATTATGGTTAAATTTAGCAGCTAATCTGATTGTAATTGATTGAGAGAGATTTGAGGGATTTGTATTTCAAAGCCTATTTAAACAGTTGTAATCAGATCTGAGATTATTATTGAATGAATAAAATTTCTGAGTGATTAATTGCTTTGTTAAGGTGTGAAACCTGGTTGTGAAACCCTAACTAACTCTTTCTCTCTCCTCCCCTATTCCCTCAGCCGCCAGCTCCTTCCCCGCTGCCGCTTCATCTCTCTGCCCTCTTCACAACCAGCCGACCCCCCCCCAAAACTCCCCTCCTCAGCCGCCCTCAAACCGCAGCCTCCTTCCCCTCCGGCCGCAGCGCCTCCATCCCCCCTATCCCGCTCTCTCTTCCCGCCCCCAAACCCCACCGACTTCCCCCCCTCCCCTGCTCGATCCCCTCCTTCCCCTCAAGACCGCGCCGCCCAACTCAACCGACGCCCTGTCATTCCTCCCTTCCACCCCCACCCCTCCATTCCTTCCACCCTCCCTCCATTCCTTCCCTCCCCCTCCATTTCCACCCTCCACTCCGTCCATCCACCCCTGTCCATTCCACATCCCCTAACCACCCCTCCTCCGCCTCTCCTTCCTCTCTAGGATCCACGCCGCCAAGCCCTCAAGTCCGGACCAACCCCATCCCCTGCCCCGCAGCCGCTATTTCCCCTCTGTTCCGTCCCCTCCTCCCTTCCCCAACCCTAGCTGAACTCCCCCTTGGCCCCCACTAATGCATGGCGATCACGGCGAAGCGTCCGGTTAGGTATGCGATCCAGCAGGCGTGGTAGACTTACAGCTCTCTCAGTGGTTCAACTACCAGTCTTTCGACACTCCAGACGGGTATATCGAGCGTGGCTCCTCAGTTGTCGATAGCGTAGAGAGCGTTTGGGGATCGATTCGTGGCGTTTCCCGACGCCTCTCTTCATCCCAGTTACGTAGCTCTCGGAGGGAAATTGCCTCCCTTCACATTCGGTGTCGCCGCACTACCTCCGGAGGATCCGCACGTCGAGCCTATTCAGGACGACAAAGGTCTCGTTTTCTTTCGACCCAGTATCATAGGAACTGCTATCGTATTTATGTTATTGTCAATTTTAGTATCGATGGCGATTGTCGTATTCAGTTTGATTAGTGAGCGAGTGATTCTGTTGGACTGCGTACAACTGCTAATCTAAATATTACAAGTCGAACTTTATTACAAGAATATATAAATCATTACAATTATTTTCTGAATAATTTACAAGGTCATAAGCTAAGTACATTGCAATTTTTGTTAAAAACCATCGTCAGTGTCGCTTTATTCTTGAGCTTCCTGCCTAGATCGATCGCTGATTTGGTGAAGCATTGTTGTCGCCGATCTTCATACCTACACACATTGTTTCACATCAGAAGTATTTATAGATGAATTTGGGGATGCTTTCGCCAATGAGTTTTTGTTATGATCAAATTTTTTGTCTATGGAATACTTAGTCTACACCATAATAATTAAGTATATATGTTAGTTGGAAGTTATTTTCAAGATTTGTAACCAAAGAAATTGTCAGATATTGCTAGCTTTGACATGACATAATGTGGTTTGTAGTTCATTCTGAAAAATTCAAACTTGGTTGTAGGATTACGATCTTTTTTTACCATGGATACAGCTGGAAAATTAAATGCAGGATTCAAGGCTATTCAGAAGATACGGTGGACAGGTTACCTGTTTCTAAAATTCGCTTAAAATGCGTGTTAGTCGGGATTTGAACCTAAACTTCTCTGATAACATATTAAGCTCTCTTCTATGGCACCATACTACTACACCAAACTTAGTTTTATACTCCGGTGCATAGTATCCTTAAGGTGTCTGATTATGCTTTTTATTGATCCAAGATTACATGTGAATTATGATGCTGATAGTCCGTCATCATGAAAAAATCAGGAGGAATGTGATGAGTTTCAGCTGGTTACATGAGCAATTCATCTCTGTACAGGAAATGAGGGATTCAGGGAAAAAAGGAACTTGTCATGGAATTTTTTTTTTCTTAAATAGATTTAAGTATGCAGCACTAGAGAAGGCCGAAATTTTGGAACCTGATAGACTATCGGAAGTGAGGAGTAATAGAGGCCTTTCACCCATAATATTGCCTCTCTCTACATAGTGCATTGAGATCCACATGAAATTATTTTTAATAATTTCATGTGGGTCTCAATGCACTATAGAAAGAAGAAAATAATTAATAATTGAAGTAATCTATCATATTATCAGTAGGTTAAGCCCACAATGTAATTTAGAGTATTGACGATTAGTAACAGTTATTCATAATTTTGTATTCTGAACGGAACGGCTTCGTATAATAGGGTGTGATATTTGCAATCTATACACGTGACTCCGTAAGCCAAAATTTGAGATGTACGGGAGTAATTATAATAGATTGATCATTCAGAAAAATAAAAGTTTATTCAATACTGAAAACAGTACGTAACCAATTCAAAAGAAAGTCCGAAATTTCCATATTCAAGAGGAGAAGAAACAGTAGAGCTCTCATTACTCAAATGCTGATGGAAGAATCTACCAGTGGAAATTTCATCTTAGTCTGTGTTAGTATTCTAATTAATTTTTGACTTCAATAGTTGGGGAATGGGGAGATGACCTTTGGTGTAGTATATGACTAATAAGTTTATTATAGTGGGCCGAGACCAGACTTTGTCTTAATAGTTCAAATTAACTCATTGAAGAGGATTATCACAGTTCGATTTTTATACTGAATCACGCATCAGAGATTCCTTTCTGTACAGTGCTTTGCTGAAGAGCATTTAAATAGAGAGTTGACTGATGAAACTCAAACCAACTAATGACACAAGTAGTAGTAGAAACTTTGTAGAGGATTTCTGCAGAAAAAACTAATATTATCTTAAGTTGCAATTATAGAAATGACACTTGCTGTGCTAGTTTAATCTTCTTTATTGTCAACAGCCATGACAAAGACGGGAAGTTAGTCACAGAAAATATCAGCCTCAGAAATAACTTAGAAACTTCATCAGTTATGGATAGTTATGGACTAGTAAGTAAGAATATCTCAGGAGCTAGACTGTGAGTTTTGATGTCTTTAAACAAAAACTAAAGATGGACATTCAAGAAAACGATCTAAATTAGAGGTATGAATGTTCAACCTTAATTTTGTTACCCTGATTCATTCTTAAAACCATGAGACTTTGATTAATTAACATTTCTGAGAACTTTCTGTTTATACATTAAGCAATGACAGATCCAAACACCACTTCTATCAATATAAGAACACTTCTTATATATAATACAATACCAAACACACAAAACAAACATAGCATAACAACAGAGATCGATAATTATTTATAGAGCTCTCATTTCTCGAGCTCAAAAGCAGATGCCTCAAAGCTATCAGACAGTCCAGTGCCTGTCTTAAAGGTGAGCTTCTCTGACGAAGGAGTCTCAAAATACATCTCAACGACAGAGAGCCACAACAGAAGCTCCTTGGTCTTAACTCCTGTCATCTTCTTCATCTTGTGAGGCTCAACTAACGCAGTCACCTCAGTTGCATATGAAACCTGACGCTTAATCTTCTTGAAGGTGTGATTCTTACTCTTCTTTTGAATTATCCACACAAATCCAGCTGCGCGATTGTAGCCAAACTCCTCAATTTCCTCCATAGGGAACAAACCCTGTGGAAGGCAGATCTCTTTGAGAAGTTCAATTATTTTCTTCTTGCATTCAGCATCACCATGATAAATTTCTGCACCTGAGCGGTGGCTCTCGATGGTCTTAGATGCCATTGCTTATCAAAGTCTTTGAGCGAAGTAACACGAGAAATAGGAGAAGATGATCAGAATTGTTCTAAGCGATGTAAGAAGTTGAAGAGAGTAGTGAAGTATTTATAGATAATATGGGGGAAGCTTTGGCCAATAAGTTTGTGTTATGATCAGTTTTTGTCTATGGCATACTTGGTCTACACCATAATAATTAAGAATATAAGTTAGTTGGAAGGTTATATCCTGATTTATGACCAAAGAAATTGTCAAAGAATGCCAGCTTTGACATGATGTAATGTGGTTTTGTAGTTCATTCTGATTTTGAAACATTCAAAACTTGTTGTGGGATTAGGATGTTTTTACCATGAATGTTATTGTAAAATTAAATGTAAGAATTTAGGGTTATTCCAGTAGAGATATGGTGAATAGTTTACCTTTTCTTGAAATTCATTTGAAAGGTGTGTTTGATTTGATTTGGACCTAAACTAAAATAACATCTTAAGCTTTCTTTAACTACACCAAGTTCAGGTTTATACTCTTTAACACATAGAGGGTATTTGGGGAGGCTTATTTTTTGGTCAAACTAGCTTTTAAGCTAGCTTTTTCATTTCTATTTGTTTGATAAAATGCCTAATAATTTAGCTTATAAGTCCCATTTTAAAAGCTAGTATACCCTAGCTTTTGAAAACTAGCTTATATGCTCATTTAAGAAAGCTAGGTTTGACCAAACAAATTACTATTCTACTCAAACAATTTTTATAGTATTTTTATCAAAAAAGCCAAGCCACTAAAAACTAGCATAACTTAAAAGCTTAAAAAAATAAGCCTTCCCAAACACCCTCATAGTACCCTTGAGGTATCTAAATATCCGTTTTAATGATCCAAGATTTGCATGAGAATTATGATCATGATAGTTCATCGTTATGAACTGAAGGAGAATCAATGTGATGATTTTCACTTGTTTACATGAGCAAATCATCTCGGTACAGGAAGTGAAGCGATTCAAGAAAAACAGGAACGAAATTCTCATATAAATTTTTTTCTTACATGTATAGACTGAAGTATAGCAGCATTAGAGAAGGCTGAAATTTTGGAACCTGATTGATTATAGGAAGTCCCCCACAATGCAATTTAGTATATTTTTTATTATTACCATTTATGCATATTTTTGTATTCATTTCAGCGACCAAATAAGTCCAATATGGAATTAATCTATTATCGATCTGTAAGTCAAAATTTGAGTGGTAAGGGAGAAATTAAAATAGGCTGATGAATAAGTTAGTTAATCATTCCAAGTACAAACTTATTCAATGCTGAAAACAGTACATAACCAATCCAAAGAAAGTTTGAAGCTTCCATATTCAAGAGGAGAAGAAACAGTGGAGGCCCCATTACTCAAATGGTTATGGAAGTACCTGTCGGTGGAAATTGCACTTTAGGCTGTGAATATTCTAATTAAATTTTTGCCTCAATAGTTGGGAGAAGACTTTTGAAATAGTCATATGATTGAGTTTATTATAGTGGGCTGAGACCAGACTTGGTCGTGGTCGCTAAAATTAACTTATTGAAAAGGATTGAGAGCATTTGGTTGCATTAATATAGTAATGGCTTTTGCAGTACTGAATCATTGTTGGAGTTATTGTGTCTAATTGTACTGTGCAAGCTAACCTCCTAATTGTACTATGCACACTAATCCTCCGAAACAAAAATTTACATGTAATGGTAGAATGATAAATATGACAAGAATTGAAGAAGTCTTGATACAAATTGAAGAATTAATGTGGAAAATCCCCATAAAGGTAGAAAATAAAGGAGACAAAAAGAGATGATATAGTACCTAATACATGGCTATATACTACATAACATAGAAGATAGGATATTAAGAGACTATATACTAATATATTTAACATTCCCTCTCAAACGATATGGTCTACCAAAGGTAGTTCACGAGAAGAAGTGTGCATGTTGATTTACTTGCGGTGGCGTTCGTTGCAATAGTGGGTGTGCTTCTTGTGGTTGAGGACCGATGGCCGCATGTATGGTGAAGAGCCGGTTAGAGGGTGCACTGCCTGAGGTCAATAATGGTCACGGGCTCGAAAGTCACTAGACCAATACTTGGCCCACGAGCGGTTAGAGGATGCTTGCTCGGAGAGCCACCGGAAGTTTGCTTGGCCGAGAGCCGGTCAGAGGAAGCTTGGCTCAAGAGCTCACCAAAGGGTGCCGCCCAAGTTGGATAGTGTTGGCGTTGGATTAAGGTGCAATGAACTATGACATGAGTGTGGGGTTGAAGCTATCGAAGGAGAGTTAATTTTGCCATGATCGAAGCGGTGTCGAAGTCACCGAGAGAAAGCATGGATATGCGGTTCTGAGAGAAAACCCTTTAACAAATACTGAGGTCGAGGAAGAAGGAAGACGCCTCTATAGGATGAACATGATGACTCTAATATCATGATAATAAGTAAAGAAGTCTTGATATTATTGATGAGGAAGTTACATATATTTATACAAATCGAAAAATTAATGTGAAAAGTCACAATAAAATAGAAAGCGAAAGAGAAAATAAGGAAATGATATACTACCTAATACATGGCTATATACTACCTAATATAGAAGATAAGATATTAAGACAATATGTACTATGATATTTAACAAAATTGGTAATTCTGTATGCAGATTGTAGCCCTAGTTTCTACCAATATATATGGGCACTCTCTTGTAATTTTAACATTATGAGATATAAAGGCAGTTTGGTTAGATGAAAATAAAGTAGCAAATGTAAATAGAACAACCGGATTTATAAATATATTCTTTGGTTTACAACCTTGTAATTAAAAAGGTTGTGTTTTGTAGAAAAAAGCTCACAACAAATGCTACATCCAAGTTGGAAGGAGGAAAAGTTGTAGGCTTCAAATTAGAGAATTAAAAAATAAAAATAATCCACCTCATAAAAAAATCTTTTTGAATCTAAACTAAAAAACTATCTACACCAAAGTTTCTTTATATATTAAAATTTTGTAGCTTTTGCCTAATTATTTTTCAACCGAACACTAAAGTAGCATTGGGAAATACACTTCCTACAATATAATTGTAGATATCCAAACATCAAATTTGAAGTTGATCTGCTGCGACAAATGTTGCATGTAACATTTCTTGCCGTAACATTTGCTGCAATTTATTTTTGCAGCAAACCAAACTGCCCCAAAGAAAAGAAACCCTAGTGCGACCATGGACGTAGGTATCTTGCCGAACAATGTAGAAATCATGGTCTTTTGTGATCACTTTTCAGTTCTTTCTTTTTCCTTCCCACACTTGCAGGAAGATCCGATTCCTAACAATCATTGTACAGAGATAATTTTTCTTTATATTGCTTGGTGAAGAGTATCTAAATAGAGAGTTAATATAATTGATGAAAAAACAAGAGATTACTAATGTCACAAGTATGAAGCATATTTTGACTAGCTAGTAAAAACATTGCAGAGGATTTCAGGGAAAAAGGACATAATATCTTAAGTTCCAATTATAGAAACAATACGTGATGTACTAATGTTATCTGCTGTACTGTCAACAGCCATGTCAAAGACAACTAGTAGTTACAGACAGTATGGGCATAAGAAATAAGTTAAAATTTTCATCAGTGTTGATTCAGTGACGTATAGACCTTTACTTGGTCAAATAAGATTTTCCTGTATAATCATGAACTAGGACTTAAAGGATATCTCAGGAAAACTAGACTGTGTTGATATTCCAAACAAAAACTAAAGAGGGACATTCAGAAAAAAGATCGAGAGCAGAAGTATGATATTCTTAAAAACAAAAGACTTTCATTAATTCCTTTATGCAATGACAAATCATAACACCACTTATTTTAATACAAGAACACTTCTTATAATACAGTACCAAATACAGCAACAAACGCAGCTTGACAAGGAGATCATAACGAATTATAGAGCTCTCATTTCTCGAGCTCAAAAGCCGATGCATCAAAACTATCAGAGAGTCCAGTACCAGTCTTGAAGGTGAGCTTCTCTGACGAAGGAGTTTCAAAGTACATCTCAACAACAGAGAGCCACAATAGAAGCTCCTTAGTCTTGACGCCCGTCATCTTCTTCATCTTTCGAGGCTCAACTAATGCAGTCACCTCAGTTGCATATGAAACCTGACGCTTGATCTTCTTGAAGGTGTGATTCTTACTCTTCTTCTGAAGTATCCATATGAATCCCGATACACGATTATAGCCAAACTCCTCGATGTCCTCCATAGGAAACAAACCCTGTGGGAGGCAGAGCTCTTTCAGAAGTTCAAAGATCTTCTTCTTGCACTTGGCATCTCCATGGATAATCTCTGCACTTGAACGGTGGCTCTCGATTGTCTGAGATGCCATTGCTTATCAAATGGTGAGAAGGTAACACAAGAAATAGGAAGAAGATGAGTTTGTTGTAGAGGGGTGAGAGAAGTTGTAGAGCGTAGTGAACTATTTATAGATGGATTTGGGGAATCTTTGCATGATAAGTTTTATGTTATGATCAGTTTTTGTCTGTGGAATACTTGGTCTACAACATAATAATTAGCATAAATTATTGTTGGAAGATTAGTTTCCTGATTTATGACCAAAGACTTTGTCAAATATGCTTTGACATTACTAATGTAATGTATTTCATTCTGAAACATTCAAATCTGGCTGTGGAATATTTTAGGATTTTTAATCATAAATACTGGTGGAAAATTAAATACAGGGTTATTCAAGAAATTAAGAATAAGTTTCTTTCTCTAAAGTCCATTTAAAATACGTGTGCTTGGTAGAATTCAAACACGAGTTGCTCGATCAGTCCTTCAAAACTCTATGTTTAGATGAGATGTTATATACTACAAATATCCATTTTATGGTTGTCACATGTTTCTTATCAGGATTACTAATGTATCTACTAACTCTAAATGTAGCAAACAAATATAAGATATGATACTTTTAGAAAAATAAAGTAACATCCCTATAATTTGCACATATTTATGTTTTGAAATAGTTAATTCTTTGTATTTCTCAAGAACCAATTAATTTATATTCATAAAGAGTATTAGCACATAAATAACAATCAAAATTTAACTTTTATAAATTTTATCTATATAGCACATCAAAAGATAGAATTTTCATTCTTGAAACTCGCTTGCTTCTCTAAAGTCTTTCATATCAACACAAAATGCCTTATCACGTTCGTGTTCTCTTGAAACCAATTTACTCTTACAATCACTTAATTCCAAATTATAGTATATAGCATGGGATTGACTTTGACGAAGTTGCTGTCTAAAAAATGTAGAAGAAGACTTAATATTGTTGATGATGATGGTTATGTATATTTATACTAGTTGGAGGCTAAATGTGGAAAGTCCCAATAAAGGTAGAAAATAAAGGAGAAAATAAGGAAATGATATACTATCCAATACATGATTATATGCTACTTAATGTAGAAAATATGATATCAAGAGAACATATAATACTATGTTTAACACCCCGGTCAAACTCATGGTGGCTTGAGAACCGAGACTTTGGATAAGATGAGTCAAGTTTCATAGATGGTTATTGATGTGGCTCTGCTAGAGGTGAGTAAATTGTAACACATCGGTGGCTGTAGGTGTAGGCGGCGAGGTGGAGACTGTTCGTTGAGAGCATGGACAAAGAACCTGAGGTGGAGGCTGTTTGTTCAGGGCGTGTACAAAGGGCATGAGGTGTTGTAGTTGCATATAGTTGATGGCGGCAATGTCCTTGTGAGAAAATGTCTCTCGGACATTCCATCGAATACCTTGTGTGCACTACCATTGCTGGGCATCGAGCGGCAATCGAAGACGAGGATGGTTGTGGTGGTTGTTGTTGGTAGCAAAGTAGACGAGAAAAGGCGGTGGCAGTGCACCGTGATGGTGGAGTTGTCAACGAGGCGATGGACTGCGATGGCAGCGGAGTTAGTTGGCTAAACGAGGTCACGGTGGAAACATGTTGCAGGTTGTGAATATTTGTCTAGGTTGAAGATAGTAAGGCGTTTTGTAGTTTGGTGGGCCTGGATGGGTAATGGGCCTGTGATGTCTCTTGGGCCTGCAAGGGGGTTTTGATTGGTTAAGGCATATTGTCAGGTAGTTGGTGGGCAAGGGATTGAGTGCTGGGCTGTTTGGTGTAGGGCTGCGATGGTAATGGAGTTCGCTAGCCTGCTGGAGGTTGAGTTGCAGGCTGGGGTAGTGGGGTATGTTCTTGCAATGGTGGGCGGTAGGTGAATTGTAGGCGGTGCTTGATGGCAATGGCAACAGTGAGGTTTGCAGGTGAAGAGGCGGAGTTGCTGGTTGTCATCGCAGCTGGGTGATGCCAGGGCGAGGTGGCACTAGCAGTGGTGGAGGACGATGAAAAGTCTGAGGATACGATGATGAATATTGTGATTGAGGGCGTTTGAGGCAGAAAGTTTGTCAGCGGAGTTTTGTCGAATAGATTGCACGCGTCGGAGAAAGGGATTCGGGAGGGTCCGTGGATTGCGGAGTCTACAGCGGTTTGCAGCAGAGACTGAGGTAGGCAAAATCTCCAGGTTATGAGTTGCGCTGGTCGGAGGTGTGATGGCCGGAGTTGCAATAGACGAAGCTGCGATGGTGATCTTTTGAGGTTAGGTTTTGGATAGTGACAGTGTTGGTGTTAGCTGTAGCAGCGGTTCTCATGAGAAGAGAGTTGATGCCGCTGAGGTCTAACCGGTGTCGAAGTCACTGAGGGAGACACGGTGAAACCCCTCGGCAGTCCTGATATCGAGGAAGAAAGAAAAAGTTTCTCTAGGATGAAAAAGATGGCTTTGATACCATAATAAGTATAGAGAGATTTGAGAGGGTCCGGCGGTGTCAGTACCGAGGGCACTGCAAATGGAGATGGTCTGGCGATGTTGTTGTTGAGGGTGCTGCAGATGGAGATGGTCCCGCTGTCGTGGACGCTGCAGATAG